>OU426930.1:17191573-18391573 GCA_911387795.2 Apamea monoglypha | reverse complement strand
TAAGTACCTATCTTATCATCTGGGTAATGTTTTCTGACCTCTGTCAATGTTCCTTGCTAGCCATAGCTTAGGCACCTGTCTCACCACCGGTGATTAACGTGAAGCAGGTTGATCTAGCAACTAAAAACGAGTTGGCGAGCGATGAGCCGCGAGTGCGCGAAATTATTCGCTGGTATGCGTATGTACGCACGACGACATATCAAGCTATACGTTTCCAGTATAAGCTTACTTCTCATTGTATGGAAAGCTTATACAATGAGAGGTCAGCTAAAACTGGAAATATATAGCTTGATATGTTGCCATGTGAGAGCAGTGGCGGCCCAGTGGTAACGACCGCGACCTAGGAGTAAGTTCGAACTCAGACAGATTATTTCATCACCACAGCTCTCAAAACGGTGAAGAATACATTGTGAGGAAACCGGCATGTCCTAAAACCAAAAATTCGAAGACGTGACATCTATCAACCCGCACTGGGCCCGCGTGTTAGATTATAGCCCACTCCCTCTCGAAGAGAGGAGGCCTGTGTCCCAGCAGTGGGAACAATTTAGGCTGATTATGATTATGATGTTGCCATGATTACTAAGCGTGAATCCCTCACGACACTATTGCCAGCTCACTTCATCTACGTTTTCACAGTGAGATTTGTATGGAATAGACCGGCTGGTCAAACAGGCTTCTGAAGAAAATCACCAATAAGGTCACTATATATGTCCTTCTAGGACACAAAAACATGTTGTTTCCTAAATGAGACTTATATTAACACAAAAGTTTTAGAATTTGTACCCATGGTTTATTTTGAATGTTTGTTAATACCATGAACAAGAAGCAACACATCTAAAAGAAACAGTAACAAGAATACTGAAACTTATTCAGGAAATCTTGTATGAAAATGAGAAAACAAGGAAATAATGCCAGAAAAAAAAATTGCTCCAAGATTTTTGATGTTGCCAAACTCACTGTAAGATCCTCTGAGACCTTTTTCAATAAGTTTTGTACAGACGCCAGCATCAAGCTACTACAATCTGTCAAATTTCTTTAATAGATTTTCAACTTTATCGCTAAAGCCTTAAGGTTCAAGGTTGATTAGGAAAATTTGACAGTTTCGGGTAGCTTGACCTGCTGGCGTCCGTACTTTTAGACCCCAAATAAATCACTGAGTTACTCCTCAGTGATTTATTTTCTGAATAAAATATGTTTTTTGATTAAGTAACACAGGTTATTATTTACCGAGTGATCAAAGCTTTAGTAAGCTCTGGCATGCTAGCCTCTTGCACTTTGTTATCAATAGAACATGATTTTACTGGCAGTTTTAACTAATAATTGAATTCATTTATTTCTAGGAACAAGCAGATGCAAATGGAATAGTGTATTTACAAGCAGATGACTTTGGCAATGAGGTAAGTAGAGATGGTTTCTGTATTTTTTAAGAGTTGAACTGAAGTTACTCTTTCTCTGCCATCTTGTGCAAAACTGGGTCCTCTATCTATACTAGAAATTAATGGGAATATCCATTTGTTTCAGCTGCCAGATCCGGATAACGCTACTGAAGAATACAATCCTTCACCTGAAAGATCTTTAAAGATTTTAGAAAATCAGAACTTAATGCTAACCAACCAACACACAATAATGTCCAAGCTAGCTGACCTCTCCGCCAGATTTCAGAGTATCTCTAAATCTGATATGTTAACAAGAACTTGTGCTACTTATAAACTACCAACAGCCAAAGCTAACTCAGGTACATCCGTCATCGAGAATAAGAAACAACTGGACGAGTTCGAAAACGAACTGAATGATCCAGAAAAGAGGCAAATGCTGTGTGACAAATACTCAATACTATTTAATGGGAGAGGTGATGGTTTTAACTGTGCATACATTTTAATTGACGCGCTGTTTTCTAGACAATTCATGACTCAGTGCTCTTGGGCTGGAGGTTCCAGAGGAGATGAGTGCAAAGTTCCATTCAGAGCATACAAAAATACAATAAGTTTTTTTCATGAGATAGTACATGACTGTGATAGCAACTTCTCAATGATGGATTGCTACAATTTCGTCAAATGTATTTTAAGGAATTCCAATAAAAGGAGTACAAGCAAACAGGCTAGAATGTCGGCTCGGAAAAGACGAATGAAATCATCTGACATTGTTAAGACTACAGAATTACTTGGTTTGGAAGCAACTTGAAAGTTGCAAAGGTAGTTTAAATTTACAGTACCTGAGTGGGCGTAAATATAATGCATTGCGCTTTAGAATGAAACACATAAAGACCTACAAAGCAGAGTATTTTTTTTTTTTCAAAAATGTGCCTTTTCCGGCCCGTATTTACACCTGGATGAAGGCCTCATGGAACCAGGATGTATGGCTAAAGAAAGGGGAGGCCTATACCCAGCCGTGGGTGACTCCGGGCAGAAATGATAATGATGGGTATTTGCAAGCAACGGCGGCAGAAAACTTCGTTTTAGCAAGTCAACCCTGACTTGCAGTTATTCAGGTTCAATTATTGTTGATACTTAAATACATACGAATGAATATATTGTGTAGTCGACCTCGTAACTGCTTTACTACCCTAAGGTTGGAAGTTACTTCATTACTTGCATGGCATTAAACGATATGGTCTATTTGTCTATGTGATAGATTGTTAACTTTCAACCCTAGTGAAGTCACAGGTGAAGCTTCTATCTACTGGGTATTGTTGTCGAATAATGGTACAAACAATTACGAGGTCGATTATCAGTGGTTCTTGAATGGAGCAACCATACGCTTGGAATTATAGTTACCTACGATGTTGTCGATGTAAGATATGGTACTAAAGACTTGTTTCAATGAATGAGTAAATAATTTCGAATATTATGCCGTACGCCGAACCTGTTGACTGAGTGACCCCGGGAAGTTTACTTTATTAAGAGCTTATGTTTTATTTGTCTTGCAACGAGAATAAAGGTCATTATTTTGACAGTGATGCAAATTCAAGTGTAAAATAACTGATATAGACTATTTTTATTTTATGTCGTGTAAGTGACTTTCAACCTTATAATGGTAAAGCAATTACGAGGTCGACTACATACTCCATACAACAAAAGAAACGCCTATGCTTTATTTATTTATTAATAACCAACTTGTATTTACAATTTTCACCACACATACAAATTGTCGGTCAATATTAGTAACAAATTACACATACAATTATACAATTTGGTGCCAATTCCTGCGAGTCGCCTATAGAAAAAATAATATTAGTTAAAAGTGGCGATTCGCCCGTTTCGGGCGAGTAAATTCGTGCGAATCGATGGATGCCATCAGGTGGCAATCGGGAACAAAATTCCTAGTTAGCACCGGGTGGCGACTGAATAGTTATTGCCCCCCCACTTCAAATCGCTGTACACTGCGGCGTGGATCGCCAACCCACTTATCTACTAATAAACCTACATTGTAAAAGTCTGACGGTCAACCCCCATCACGTCCGTAAGGCAGGCAACGAAGAGGGGGGGGGGGGGGGGTTGGCAACCTACGCTGCAGTGTACAGCGATTTGAAGTGGGGGCAATAACTATCCAGTGGCCACCCGGTGCTAACTAGGAATTTTATTCCCGATTGCCACCTGGTGGCAATCCATGTGGGGGCGACTGGGAATATACCATTTTACAGCCCTGTTTGTAAGATAAAAAAGGCTGATTATTATTTGTTAATCATATTTGAAATCTGAAGCTATATCTTAATTACATGATTGATTAAAGTTCTGATAGTTTCATAATAAAAAAAAAAGATTTATTTTAAAGTAAAAGAAAAAATACAATAGTTGATTTGTTATTGATAAATTTGTAGGTAAGTACTGATTGTTTTTATTACAGAAACGTTTTATGATAATCTTTTGTTTGTCTTTTATGAAATGAATAACTAAGTTTATTTAAAATTAATATCTTTTACCCATATCGAGACATTATCACATTGGGAAACTTTACCTGTACACAATGCATAATACATCGTATGAATGATACATAACCTGGAACATACTCCTTGGCACAAGGCGCGTCACTCAACGCTTGCAAGAAGTTACATGCTTCCCTATAATCTGATTTAACACTTTGAGGGAAGTTTCCCATCGGACTTGAGGAATATTTTAAAAATTTGTGAGATGCTTTCATTTGAGTGTCATTTAGAAAGACGATATTGTCAGCACGTCCGTCACAGATGATACAACCCTCACACACAGTTCTATAATGAATGAATAATTTTTTAGCTCGTATAAACCTTTCCCTTTGAACAACTTCCAACCAACGGCCTCTGAAAGAAAAAATAAAATATTATTTCAGATGTTTTCCTGAGAAGCTACAGTTGCTATAAAAGTTCATTGTTGTGTTGAAATTTAAAAACGTGTCTATTGAGTTTCTTTCTCATTCTTCTCCATAGGAACCTACTACACTTTGGAATGGGCAACTAGCTTCATTTTTTTATTTTTTTTCAACTCCTTTGACAATTCAAAAGTACCTATGAGTGTTTAATAGAAATACATGCTAGTATTTAAGTTTGGAACTATGATGATATTAACAGTGTGATTATTACAACAAAATAATAGGTAAAAAAATCAGTCTTCTGTTCTCTAGCATGACCTAAAAGAAGTGCAAGCCAAGGCGTCGCCGGGCAATGAGTGTTGAAAACTTGATATAAGAATAAATTGTGTACTTACATATAAGAAATGGTTAATTCAGCTCCCTTTTTTACTGGTGCTACGGTCACCAACGCTGCGCTGTTTCGCAGCCCCACCACATATGAATTCGGTAGACAGGAATTGGGCAGGATACCAATGAACGGAAAATATCCTTTATTAGGGTGATTGTGCAATACCGTGAGGCCCTCAGTGCATTCTGAGCAATAATGCTGCAGTCGTACTGGAGTACAATAAAGCGACAGGTGCATCAGTACCCTGGACACTGCTTGTATGGCTGCACTCTTCTCATCGGGAGAGTTTGGTAGAAAAGATGTACATGTATCTAAATAATGTATAACATTGGCAAAATACATACATCTGTTAAACATCGCTCCATATATGAAATGTGTGTCATAATGAGAATTCAATAAAGAAAACTTTTTGTTACCAAAAATCTCAGCAACAGTATTGTTTTTCATTCGTTCAACACCTAAATCTTTAGATGCTGTGATGAACTCATCCCAAGAGCCACACAGTTGACGAATTTTGAGAGTAGCTTTAACAGGTAGCTTAATATCATCTAATATAATATCTATGATTTTACATTCAAAATTATGCCCTTCCTGCATGGCTTTATCTTTGCATTGTTTGTCACAGAACATGGCAGCACAGCATCCTTCACAAGGTATTAAATTAAAGTCCATCTTGAGACAATAGTGGCATGAAGTGATATGGTTCATAATATGAGTAGCTCCTACAAATGCTGTCTCTACAGCTACAACAGTACCAACAGGTATGTCTTTAGCTGCAACCACTTTTGGTAGACCCGATTCCATTACAACTTCCACATCTGAAGTGGCATATGGTATATCAGGGTTGCGGGATCCTTTGAGCTTGAAAAATTCTTCAGCGAATGGAGTAGATCTGAAACACAACTGATGATTAAATTAATGTAAACAACAGTACTTTGAGGCCTAGACAAAATCCAAGTGTTTTCTGTGCAAGCGTTTTCCGCTCACGCTGACTTAACATTAACAAAAAAAAACAGAAAGTTCGTAGCTCCTAGTTACATTCAAGTATAAACATCCAATTATACTTAGGACACTAATTTAACACCCTTTTCTCAATTTATTTATTATATAGACCTGGATGAGACTCGCAGACAAAAGGGAGGAGGCTCGGAAGTAGATGGAATAAGGCTGCCATGTTGATGATGATCTCAATTTATTTGTAACCAGCACAATTGTGTCACAATATCTCTATCTAGTATTCATCTTTCATACAATCCTTCCTTCTTTTATTTGGTCTACCTCATGTTGCCTTTCATTCATCTCTTTGGTAGCCCGAGAATCCCTTCCACTCAAGTCAGAAATAATGGAACATTCATAACATTAAGACAGGCTTTACATACAGCTAGTTCCCATGTCATAGCAACCATATATCATGATCCGATGATTTTTTTAATTTAATAAAATCAAAAACCATCTGGATCAATGATGATTGTTGCGGTTTTTATAAAAAAATATCCTCCAGACAGAATTTTGGTCAATCAAATAACTTTACTCCTTAAAAATACCTATTGAGGAAATAGTTTTGAAAAGTATGTTTTTGTAAAGTTTAAAGTATGTCAGAGGATTATACAGACTTATACTTACACTTTCATGCGTGCAAACTGTTCTATCCATGTATATTTACAGGCTTCTGCTTTCATCTCCTGTAGTTTGTTGACCAAGCCGATGTTGCAGTCTAGTGCAAGGCAGGTCTCAATATCCTTGACACAAGCCGGAAACTGCTTCGTTTTCAACAATAGCTCTGCTCGACTGTAGTAAGACAGCCTCATAGCTTCAGAATTAAGTGGTGCCTGCATTAGAGCCATATTGTATTTCACCAACGCCATCTGATATTCCCCTTCGCAGAAGGCTTTTTTACCTTCTATTCCATGCTGAAGAGCTTCTGAAGCGGATTTCTCTCTTATTTCTAATTTCATAAAGAGTTTAGTTTGTTTAATTAGTTTTGTAGCCTGTACCAGACAATCTGTTACGTCCTTATTGCGCAGTGCTTTGTAAATGGTGTCCAGAGGACTTCGGTCATAATTTCTATAGAATGTAGGTAACTGTAGCATTTTGATTAGCTAGTTGTAATCGTAGCACTTCACTTACCTAATTATTAACCGATTAGGGGTTTGGTTTGAAAAAAATCGTAGCACTTCACTTTATGTCCACACTCTGATATTGTTTGTCGTACTCTAGTAAGATTACTGATTCAAGGACATGCAGAAACAAATTATTTCTAAAAATTTACGTTCGACAAATTCCCCACAAACACTATTTCAATGTTGCCAGTCGCTAAACTGTCTAACTAAGTTACTATTATTTGCCAGCGCCAAAAGCACAGGAGATAAAACACTGACCTATAATAAACAAGTAGAGTGCGCACAAAATAAGTCTGCGGGCGGCCGAAATCGGAAACAATCGTTTGCCACTATCTTATTTCAGGTGTCAAGAGAGTGTGCTGTCCTCTTATAAATAAAATAATGTACTCTGTGTGTGCTGTGTTCCGTGTTTTCTAAAGTAAATAATTGCTATTATTACGTCGAAAGTGATTAAAGCTGGCGGGGATATAATCTTGAAGTCAAACTCGCGCACTCTACGCTGTGCTCCATACTATGGATGACAAGACGAAGATTTTCGCCATTTTGGCGCTGACAGCAACCAAACAACCAACCAAGTCGAGTATCATCTTTCTGACTGGAAAACTTCAGAGATGTTAATTCTAGCACTGAACTAATCCTACTAATATTATAAACGTGAAAGTTTGTATGGATGGATGGATGGATGTTTGTTACTCTTTCACGCAAAAACTGCTGAAAGGATTTGGATGATATAGGATACTTTCTATCCCGCGGTTGCAAGTCGTTAGGTATAAAAATAATAGCATAGTCTCGACGTAATATCGGGTATCCCATTTTTTTTTTTAGAGCTTTCTCCCACTCTTTTCGTATTTTAGCATCAATACATGGGTCGCCATATTTTTACAGTCAACAGCGCAACATAATCAGCCTACAATGTTCCCACACACACAGGCCTCCTCTTTGTAAGAGGGAGTGGCCCGTAATCCACCACGCGGGTCCAGTGCGGGTTGGTAGATGTCACATGTCTTCGAATTTTTGGTTCTAGACATCTAGACATGTCGGTTTCCTCACGATGTTTTCCTTCACCGTTTTGAGAGCAGTGGTGATGAAAATAATTTACACAAAGTAAAACGCCTGCCTGGATTCGAACCCACGACCTACAACTCGTAAGTCGGGGCCGTTACCACAGCGCAACGGGGCAGGTCGGGGCATATTAATTAATTGTGCCACTTGTTTACGTCAGATGTCACTGCTATCCAAAGTACAGACGCCAGCCAGCAGGTCAAGCTACCCGAAACTGTCAAATTATCCCAAACAACCTTGAACCTTAATACTTTACCGATAAAGTTGAAAACCTATTAAAGAAATTTGGCAGATTGTAGTAACTTGATGTGCTGGCGTCCCACATAGATAGGTTTTTAGGTTTTATGCGGCCAAAATTATTTTAATTGCTATAACTATTCTAAATGACATAAATGATAATAAAAAACAACTTTCTGTTGAAATTTTAAATATTTATTCAAGAAAATATCATATTTATGAAAAAAAATGTCAAAAACCTAACGTCACAGACATAAAAAAATATATTTCATAAATGTACATTTTAAACGTTAGTGAGTAATGAATTGACGTATCCCCTCGACAGTCGACACATACTCCATGCCAATTCGTTACTCCAGATCCTCATCATCCGAGGATTCTGGTGAAGCGGAGTCTGGTTTGGTGGGTAAAAGCATATCTAAAGTCTCCGGAGAAAAGGATTTAGATATTTTTTTTCTCCTTCTTTGTTTTATACTAATACTGCTAATGAGCGGATCAGAGCTCAATAATAGTCGATTATAGATGTCGCGGTTACACTGTTCGCGGGAAAATTTTCTTGCGTAATTTTCTTTATACATGCGAAAGTGCTTATTTCTGGCCTCTTGAACCTCCTCCGACAATTGGCCTATTGGGAGAAGTGAATTCTCTATTATGGCAGCACCATGTATGAGCACTTTGTGCAAAGTAGGGGTCATCGGGTGCCACCCATAATGCTGCACGTATAATTTGGCGGTATCTAGTGCATACTCATCATATTTCTTGACGTCAATAATGTTGGATACATTATTGACGATTTCTGATGCATTTCGAAGTCCCTTAGCTCTCAAAGTTGACTGAGCAGCATGAATGATAACAGAATCGCCTACGGCCGAGCGAACCACTTCAGTTTTGCGACGCTTGCTTCTCTCACTTGACTCTTCAAATGATTTTGAAGGGCGGCCTGGGCGATTTTGGGCTTGGAATGGGATTTCAAACGTCCCATTTAACCATGAGTGGTTAGATTATAAGAAATCCTCTTCTTTTCTTTGTGCTTTATACCATTTTTTCTTTATGGCAGTCTTGAAGTAAGCAATATTTCGCTTTAGTTTTTTTATATTTTCCTCTGTGTCACCGTAAGAAGAAAACAGGTAATTTTCTAAATAGGCCAATTTTTCATCCATTGTTAATAAATTTTGGCTTTTCATTTTATCGTAGAGAAATTGACGGGTGACTAATTTTGTTCCGGATGAGCCAGGAGAACCTACGACGAAAAAGAAAAAAATATATTTTTTGGAACATTTTTCAACATAACTTTTTTTACCCTACCTGCACCTACCTGCAACTGATTTTTATCAGAATTATAAGAAAAGAGTATTAAGTATTATAATAAATAATAATTTTGAGGCGAGAGGAAGCGATAATATAACTAAATTACTTTTAAACTGAAAAATCAAGAATATTTTTTCAAGAAAACGTAATATGTTTTGAAGGTTTAAAATAAACGTTTTTTAATTATACTAGGTTGACAATTTCTATAATAAATAATAGTATTTACCTGAAGCACTCGAATCCATATTGTTTACTTTGAAAACTGTCTTCAAATCAAAAATATTGACGACGAAAAACAAGTCACTTTAAAAGCGTAAAGAGCGAAAGCGCGTGCGTAGCGGGAGACTAACAAGTTCCGACTACCTGCATACGTACCCCGCGCGGGTATTGAAGCCGAGAAGACCGGTTTATTATCGTCTGTTCTATTGTTAACGTAGAAAGATATTACATTTTGTATTTGTAACTAGTTTAAAATCTTCAATTTTGGCCGCATAATTATGCAAAATCTATGTTAGTGCGTCCGTACAAGAATTTGACAGATAGCTGTCACGATCGACTCATTTTTTGTAAACAAGTGACTTCTTTTACGCGTCATTAATTAAGAACAGTTAGGTGTGTGTCTGCTGTAACCTGCCCGTTACAGGAACAGGGGGCTTACTATGACCTTTTAAGAAAACGTTCAATTTTCATTCAGTTCAGAAGCAAGCCTAATTTAGTTCTGCTAATAATCGTACTATGAGAGTAATAAAAGTGAACAACTATTGAACGAGTTCACCGAAGTTGAATGATACTGCTTGTCTGTGGCCTGCTGTAATGCCATTGTCTTTTTAATAGGCCTCGTTCAAAAACTTAAATCAATTCTATTTTCACTTTAGCGGTTTTTGGATAATAATGGAAACGTGAGTTTCTTGGGTATATACATATTTTAACTATGAATATGTATAACAAGTTACCTTGATACATTATCTAAAAGCACTACAAAGCTCAATTTCCCGTTCAAAACAACTTTGTAACTTTGAAGGATTCAACGTGATTTTGAACGTGTGTGGATAAAAGAAAATGTATTTTTGCGCGCCAAATAAAATGTTCTATTTTTGTATACCTCTTCACAATGTCGTAACTTCGTAAGTTTGTTTACTTACATGAAAATATCATAATGGTGTACTTACTTAACGCATTTTTAACTGGAATGTCGCTTCAGAGATTAATTTGAATGTGGTGAATTTGTTTTTAGTGAAACACGAACAAGTCGTCGTGTTAATATGACCCAACTGCTTCGCCGGGAGTTGTTGGTGATATTTATATAATAGCGACTACATCAACTGGCACATCGAGAGAAAACGAACTCAAGCCTTTATTTTATTTACCATTATATTGTAGTCTGTGATTTAGATTAACGAGTTACATTAAATCAAGTCGCAGCACTATCTGACACTTTCAGAAAGACAAGTGGGATATAGTGCGCTGACCGGGGTCGGTTGCAGACAGCCCGTGATCCTACGGCAGGTCTCGTTTAAAGCAACATCTACTTCCTTGGCGTGAGCGGAACGGTGCCACGCTGGGCATGCATATTCGCCCGCGGAGAAGCAGAGTGCTAGGCCAGTAGTCCGGAGTACCTGAGGTGAAGCACCCCAGGTGGTTGAGATTAATTGGCAGCTGGCATAGCACCACCACAAGTCCGAAGAGAAGTTGCAAGCGCATTGGAGAAATCCAAACAGGAACCCGATACCAGACACCCACTATCTGGCGCACAGCTACCAACTCAACGGCTAAAAAGCAGGCACAGCTTCCTGAAATCGACAGCGTCTCTGTCAGGAAACCCGGCCGACGCCCGTTGCAAACTATGGCAGGATACTCTTCCCCCTCCTACTCACTATCTACCACCAAAGGAGCATCTCCCTGCAGGGTGTAACCTTCCGTGGTCCACCTGAAGGTCCGTGAACCGTCTCCGGACACAAGTGGGAAGATGTAAGTCCAACCTGGTAAAGTGGGGCTACCTTGACGGAACGGCAGCGGGGTGTGATTGTGGAGCTATGTCGCAAACCATGCTCCACCTCCTATCCTGCCCTCTGTGTCCCAAAACATGCAGTCAAAGTGACCTCTGCGCTGCCACTGTCGACGCCATGGAAGTGGCAAAGTTTTGGGCCAACAAGATATGAAATTCAGTCGTGCCAGCGACACGAAGAAGAAGAAGAAGAAGAAAGACAAGTGACAACGATACTTCATTCATTATAATATTTAATCAGTTTCTTTCGAATTGCATGAAATTGATATTTCTGTTTTCCTGTGTGTAATAATTGAAGGATTTTAATGAATATCTAATATTCAAGACGGTACAGCATTTACTCCAGTAGGATGATGTGTTAATTGTTCAGTACGATTTCAACGCAATTGCGAAGACTTTATTGGCTGTTGTGCACATGTAGAGACACCAGTACTTTTCTTTGTCTAAGGACACCAGCAGGTCAAGCTACCCGAAACTGTTAAATTTTCTCAATCAACCTTCAACCTTAATGCTTCAGCGATAAAGTTGAAAATCTATTAAATAAATTTGACATATTGTAGTAGCTTGATGTGCTGGCGTCTGTACCTACCTAATATTGAGCGTGCGGTATTTAAGTATTTTCATCTTGGACACGGTATCAAGATGAGAAGTGGAACGACCTGCATAATTTTAGATGAAATACTCTCTATTTACCTTTAAGTCGTCTGACGTTGAAATTGATATCCTATACCTACTAAAGTTATTTATAGTAATAACTTAACACTTCACTCGTCACTTCACTTTCACTTTCGTCTTCGTCACTTTTTATTTAATCTTTTATTCTATTTTTATTTTTTTTATTTTATTGTGTGTGTTTATTTGATGTATGTATCTGGTGTATTGTGTGTCTTTTAGTTTGTGCCAAATAAATGCATTTTCTTTCTTTTCTTTCTTTCTTTCTTTAATAAAAATATTTAGTCAACTATGTGATTTTTGATTTTTGTTTAATTCCTACTATTTATTACTGAACAGTGCACTATTTTACTAAATTATAAAACCGAGGCCAAACTACTCACTAAGCTCTTTTAGTGTTTTTTATTTTAAGATCGTATTTCTCAGTATTCCCGTTACACGAAGTTTAATTATACCATTGTAATCTAGACATCTTAAGGAACAAATAAACATGAGCTTCATTAATAGATGCCAAAATTTTTAGAGGACCTAATCGCCGAACAAAAAACACTCCTTTTACATTCTGCTGGCAAAGGAGCAGTTAAGTCTGCATGCGAATGGTCAAAGGCATTTTTACCATATCACTACAATGTTCTCATAGTGTAGTTTTTCTGCTTAAATTATAAATACCTACATCAGAGCAATGCATGATAAAAAGGCTAGTGACATGGACCTTTTTTATAGGTCCATGGCTAGTGAGAAGCAAGGGTTATGAGTTTGATTTCATAAAATATATTGGCCATGGAATCCTTGTTTGAGCATAAGATTGCACTAGGCGTTAGGTACTTATTAACTATAATAATATAATAATAATACATTTATTTCAGGCAAATAACACCCATTATCACACGACATAGATTCATAGAATACATAATACTTAAATTGATTAAATTAAATTAAATTAAATCAAAATAAATCAAACAAATAGAAAGAAAAGAAATTAAAATCAAATCAAATTAAAAAGTAATAATCAAAACAATAATATAAAACTAAAATAAAATATATAATAAATAAAAAACGGACCCCTAAGATGTCCATTTGGTTAGTATACACACAACTTATAAACTAGTGTTACTATGTGTGATAACTATTATTTTATTTTTAGTACATACTAGACCAAAATAAAAAAAGTATTGATTCACAAATTCCCTGTATTCATTTCAAAAGGCTTATTTATTTCCCTAGTGCGACGCCGTTGGTTTCTTTTTTCTATTCGATATTCACTCCATATTAAACGTACTCGTCACACAGAAAAATAATAATAAATAGTGTTGTATGGGCACTAAATTACAAAAGAATGTTGAAAAAGCTCGTATATTAGTAACTTATTCAAGATGGTATATTTTGACGTTACAGACGTTCAATATTCGTTTTGTTGCTGTCAATTAGCAGGTCATGGTATGAAATTCTATACAAAAAAGAAGGTGAACTTTTTGTAAACGTTAACGTACCAGGCCTGTTGCGGGCCTGCTAATAAGACGTCATAGTACAAAAAAGCAGTTTAGTTTAACTTCTGCCCTGCTATAATAGCTCATGGTAAGCCCCCTGATGGACGCTGGTGATGGCGCCAAATAAGTGGCCGAATTCTAGGCAAAGTCCATTTATTTATTGCTATCGACACGTTAAGAAGAAGAATTAAGAACAGTTTATAAGGGTGCCAAAAAATCTGTGTTTTTTAGATTTTTTGAATGAAAAAAAGGATTTTTACTTTCTTCAACACTTTAAAGTAACGTTGCAACCAGTTTACCAAACGTCCAAACCTCACCAAACCTTTAAAAGTACTCTGTGCCAAAGACTACAATAACCGGACACCGGACACCTCTGACACAGTGACATTGTCTGTCAGTGTCAATGTTTTTACCCGAGCTTGCGGATAGAATTCTTATTTATTTTATAAACTAAATCCTATTACTTTTTAATATCTGAATTATGTAATAATATTATAAACAGAGAAGAAAGCTTTACGATGAACTCTCTTCACAACACCATCAAACGTAAGTTCGAAATATTTTGAGGTTATGTCTTACGTTATATTTATTTATTCACAAAATTTTCTTATTAAACTTTCAGAATTTCGCATGCTCAATCTCAACAAAGCACTGAAAACCATATCAGAATGCAAGCCTATTGTCCCTAACGTTATAAAAGCTAAGAATGGCTCTGTTTATAATCCGACAATTCTTTCATTTGCTCCAAGGAGTATTGGTGTAGAAATCATAGATAAGCGGAGATCTAATGGGATAAAACAGGATCCGATTCCTTACATACCTATTGTGAACCCTCGTTCTATCCTGCCACTGCTGGACAAGGAGTGGAAAAAGGATGAGATTGGTCTGCCATCAATCAGTCAGGAGGAGATTCAGGCTGCGAGGTTAATTGTCATCAGGAGGAAGAAGATGAAGAAACATCAGAGAAGGAAGCTGTGGAAGAAGATGCGGTACACCTGGGCTAGGGTTAGTATACATATAAGCAGAATAAGTGTGTATTAATTAATAGAAGAGAAAAGTTGTGTTTTGATATAAGATACAATGTGAGTAATGATAATTATGAAGAAACTTACTACTCAGAGAAATATGAATAAATTAGGGTACTAGTATAATATTGGAATGTAACATACCAAGATTTTATAGATTTCATTAAAATAAGTAATTTGTATTTAATTATTTGTGGAACATTGCTATAGGTATTGTTGAAATAATAATACAAGTCGTGAGTGAGTGAGTGAGGTACAGGCTCTAGCAGGTCAAGCTACCCAAAATTGTAAAATTTTCCCAATCAACCTTGAACCTTAATTTTTTAGCGATAAAGTTGAAAATCTATTAAAGAAATTTGACAGATGTTCTATGTTCTATTATGTTATGGGTTTGGTTTCCACACTTAGTCCTTCAGGTGGACCATTGTACGTGGGCCACGGCGGCCGTCGGTGGTTATTCCAACCAGCCCACCAGGCTGTCCGTTATACCTACCGTGTGAAAATGTTTGTTTAGTGAGCAGTGCCCCGTGATGCTCCCCGTCACCAGGCGCAGGCCTGTCCAATCCAGGCGTAGTAGTCTTTTCGTTAGTTTGCCATCTAGTGATGGCATGGCCTCCTTGGACTGCGTGCAGCCTGGTGACGGGGACCACCAGTTCTCTGCTTGTGTGTGGGTGTGCTCCTCTAGCCACCTGCGTAGTTAATTGAAGGGGATGGGCACCACTGGTTCCGGTCCATAGACTGACGTGCTGGATGCCCTTCTAGCCAGCTCGTCAGCCACATTGTTACCTAGTGATTCAGTGTCCTTTTAATCCATTGTAGTGTCACTGTGTTGCGGTTCGATACAGTTACCTGTTCAAGCACCTTGTGACATTCTAGTATTACATGTGATGTGATGTATCCCTTCTTCAGGGATTGGAGGTAACACTCCTGCTATGGCATGGGCCGCTTGTATTATACCCACACACTCCGCTTAGTAGACCGTGTATAATTTGACAGATTGTAGTAGATTATATTATAAGATATTACAAAATCCTGGGTACGTTATTCTTGTTGCTTCTATAAGTGAGAACAATGTAGAAAAATAAAATGAAGAAACAATTCAAACCATCAGACCAAAAATAAGCCCTAGCAGTTAAGAGATGACCAGTCTCAACCGACGGACATGACGCGTAGATTAGCATCATCCAGCTCTTTCAAGAGTCACTTGTATGTCATTTTTAAGCTCTGACCTCACTGAGACGAATCACGCGACTATTCGCACCAGTTTGAACACCTCGATACGCTGGCGTACTCCGTGGCTCCCCCACTCACTTCACAGAACACAGTGAAACACTAATCGACCTGGTGTGCACCAACCTCAATTACAGAGGAGTTTCTGTTGAGGCTTTTGGCTAACTAAATGGCCAATCACTCATTGCTTGCGAGTTCAACATCAGGCGTATCAAGTATAAGCCTCATACAGACCTATTAATAAAATCGATAAAGACTTGCTAAATAGTGACATAACGCACATAGCATGGGATAACATCTGTGAATTGCATAACGTAAATGAAATGGTAGAGAGATTTAACAAAAACGTCCTAGCTATTTTTGATGCACATGCTCCAATTAGAAAAAGTTTAATTAAAGAACCATCTTATCCATGGATAACTGACACAATAAAAGTTATGATGAGCTTGAGGAATGATGCCCTGGCCACGTATCGTAGAACGAAATGTGAGTCTAAGCAAACCTATTATAAAGAGCTGAAATCTCTTGTTACCAGCTCCTTATTTAAGGAAAAAGTTGCTTATTTCAATTATAATATAAATAACAAAATTAAAGATCCCAAACAACTGTGGAAAAACTTAAATCATACTATATTGCCAGCTAAGCAGATCTGCGATCTCCCTTGTTACTTGAGAGATGCAAATCAATTAAATTGCCATTTTCTTAGTGTGCCTGGCAACCCAAATTGTAACATAGCACAGCGTGAATTCTTTGAGTCTAACCGTTTTAGCGAGGCTACTTTCTCTTTACAGCCAGTCGGTGAGGAACAAGTTTTACGATAATTTGGCCAACTGAAATCCAATGCTGAAGGCTGCGATAGAATTACTTTAAATATGCTTATGTTAACCCTTCCGCAAACACTAAAAGCCATCACGGACATGGTGAACTACTCAATTGTGTCTTCAACGTTTCCCGACATCTGGAAAGTAGCAATTGTCCGGCCAATCCCAAAAATAAGTAACCCTACTGAATTAAAAGACCTCAGACCAGTAAGTCTTCTACCTTGCCTATCAAAAATATGCGAAAAAGCAGTATGTCAACAGGTATCTCATTACCTAGAAAATAATAATATTCTACCGGAACTTCAGTCAGGGTTCCGTAAGCAGCGTGGCACTTGTACGGCTCTGTTGCCGGTGCACGCTTCTAGTTCTGCTTGATTTTTCGCGGGCTTTTGACTGCATAAACGTTGATCTGTTCCTAGCCAAGCTGAAGTACTACGGATGTGACCACAAAACAGTAGACTGGTTTCACAGCTACCTCAATAACCGCGAACAACGTGTCGAAATACGTCTGAGTGATGGCACAACCCTTGTCTCCTCACCAGTTTCTGTGAATAGGGGTATCCCGCAAGGCTCCATACTGGGGCCCATAATCTTTATTTTATATTGCGCGGACATAATAAAAACTGTACAACGTTGTAGATACCATATTTACGCTGATGATATACAAGTGTATATCTCGTTCAAGCCTGACGAACATGAGAGAGCTTTGATAGAACCAAACGAGGATCTTGATAAGATAGCATGCTGGGCAGAAAATAATGGTTTAGTACTTAATCCTATCAAAACCAAATACATGCTACTTGGAACCAAGCACCAAATAAGTGCTGTGCCTGCAAAGCTCAATGTTACTTTACTGGGTGAACTGGTCAGTCGAGTCGGTGAGGCACGAAATCTGGGCCTGTACATGGACGCTGAGCTGAGGTACGAGGGTCACGTGGCAGATTCAGTGCGCAGCTGCTTTTACAGGCTCAAAGTTCTGTACAAAATAAGGCCGTATCTGTCGGAGGAGCTGCGTATTCGACTGGTTGAATCCCTAAGTACTCTCTAATTTAAACTACGCAGATACCGTTTTCGGTCCCAGACTGCTGGCAAAAACTGAGCGACTGATTCAGAGAGTACAAAACGCCTTCGCACGATTTTGCTTCTCAGTTCCTCCTAGAAGCCATATAACACCTTTTTTAAATAAGCACTCCATCCTTAAAATGAAATCACGTCGCAAGTTACACTTAGCGTGTCTGATGTTTGGGGTTATTAAGCATAAAGAGCCACCTTATCTGTACAAAAAACTGAGCAGGATTGCTAGTAGGAGAGAATGCGCGATCAGACTGTGCTCCCAGCAACTCTTTACAGAATTGCACAAGACGGCCGCCTTCAGAGGCAGTTTCAGGTATGCTGCATCCAAATGCTGGAACAACATACCCCCGCCGATAAGGAATCTAAAAACACTTGGTACCTTTAGAAGTCGACTGCGGCAGTATCTGATCGACTCTCAGAAAAAACTGGGCTTGACCGTCACAAACACGTCCACAATATAGCAGATAGCTGGGGCTCTATTCCACACAACATGTTTGTCTACGCGTCATCCTGTAGACAAAGATTGAGGCAACTGTGTAAAACGAAATGCATATATCATAGGTATAATAGAAAATATATAAGCAATTTACGCTATACTCAATGTATATAATTATTAAAGAAACCATAACATATTATTATACACCAACATGTAAACTACTAACTAACATATAATAACTGTGATAATCAAGTAATCCAGTAGACACTACACCAGTATTTAATGAGATTAAAATTTCAAATTTTTCTTTCTGCCGGTTTTAAAATTAAGAAGTAAGATGTGGGTACTTACCGCCTTATAATATACGCGCCGCACTATGTAGGTACCATTTAGTAGAAACTCAGATGTGTCTTCTCGACATCCGTGTGTCACTAACGGGATGCAGCAGAATACCAGCGTCAGGTATTGTACCTATGAGACACGTACCGCCCAGTAGTGATCGACCGTTATAGATTTAGTTATACGAGGTGTCTATGGGTCAATTTATCTTTTTAATTTTTTTTTTTTTGCTTCACCTCTTTATGTTTTTTTTTTAATACTTGTATTGTGTCTTTTGTTGCACTGAATAAACTTTCATACGAGTTAGTTAACACAATCAGCGCGAGCGTATTTTGTCCCCTATCGCGTGCGGATTTTGCATCAGTTAGCTTCAGCTTTATAGCCAATCAACTAATTCCTCTCGCACTAAATTCCAGATAAAGCAGCACCGCCGTCAAACCAAAGAAAAGAACTTCCAGAATGCATTGATAGCCATGGTGAAAGACGCCAACGAGTTCCAAGCGGAACAGTACGTAGCCAACAAGCTACAGAAAGCCAACCACACACCGTTACCAACACGCTGGAAGCACAAGCGTTTACCTGAGTTCATCATCAGACAGTTACTGGGGATTGATAAGAAGATTAATTACAAACATACTGATGTGTATAAAGCTTGATTAGTTTCATTGATTAAGAATTAAAGTAGATTTAATTTAGAGGTGGGTTTGTTCTTTACGTACATAAACTCACGCCTTCTTCCCATGGGGCTAAGCAGAAACTACAGAATGCCACCTGCATTCATTCATACATTCACATTACGAGGGTGACACTGAAAGTTTTTAGAACTGGCCACTTGTAAACTATATAATAAAAAAATAAGGCAGAGTTCCATTTTCAAATTTTGAAAATGGAACTCTGCCAATATTATTGTGTATGTATTTTTATTAATTAAAATTTGTCATTTGTTTACGATTTGGCGGCAAATTGAAAATTGTCTGCGTCACGTCAGCATGAATCAAACGCAAGAAAATTTTCGTACATTTATTTTTTATGACTTTCGATGTCATTTAAGTCAACAAGAAAGTTATGATAGACTTCGATTGGCCTTTCACGATGAAGCCCCATCTCGTGCCACTGTCTACAACTGGTTTAATGAGTTTAAACGTGGTCGCACTTATCTCACCGATGATCTGCGTGAGGGACGGCCTGCTACGGCGACGACTGAAGATAACATCAGTGTTGTGCGGCGTATGATAGAGACTGACAAAAGAGTGACTTATCAGCAGATTCGGACAAGCTTAGGCATAGGTATGAGTCAAGTACACAAAATCCGCCATGAACATTTA
The DNA here is from genome assembly GCA_911387795.2 of Apamea monoglypha. NCBI lineage: Eukaryota > Metazoa > Arthropoda > Insecta > Lepidoptera > Noctuidae > Apamea > Apamea monoglypha. The sequence goes on along the minus strand of OU426930.1, from coordinate 18,371,760 downwards.
GGTATCAGCAAGCTTTGTGCCCGGTTGATACCTCATAATTTGACAGAGGCCCAAAAGCTCCGTCGTGTTGATTGGTGTCGTGAAATGGTTCAAAGATTTAACGGAGGTGACTCAAGTGCTGTGTTCGACATACTTACGGGTGACGAAAGCTGGATTTATTATTATGATCCTGAAACTAAAAGACAGTCTGCTGTCTCGAGTGTTTCCTTCCGAGGAGTTGCCAACTAAAGTGAAGAGAGGTTGAAGCGTGGTAAAATAGATGGTGGCCTCGTTCTTCGGAAGGACAGGTCATTACGCAACAATTGTTTTATAGGATCGAAAAACAGTTACTGCAGAGTGGTACACTAACAATTGTTTGCCACTTGTCTTGGAAAAAGTTCGGGAGAAACGACCTCGCAGTAGGATCCTCCTTCACCACGACAACGCCTCGTCGCACACCACCAAGCAAACAATCGACTACCTACTTGGCGACGTTAGACGTGGAATTACTGGGTCACCCGCCCTATAGCCCCGACTTCGCACCTTGCGATTTTTATTTATTTCCGAAAATAAAAGAAAAACTTCGAGGAAAACATGTTATGGACGCCGAGGAAGCAGTGGCTGCGTTTCAAAATGCCGTCGCAGAGACCCCTAAGGACGAGTGGGCAATAGTGCTTTTCTCAGTGGTTCCATCGGATGCAGATCTGTCAGTGTCACCCTCGTACACATACATTCATACGTACATATATTTTTACATACTCCTTTTGCCTCATTTACATTCATACATTTGGTCATACACGCACGCCCGCCGGTTGCGTCGTTGACCTATACTTCTTGGACTTTGAAATGTATTCAGTAACTTGACAGTTGGTGGGGTACCACTTACCAGTCTGACAAAAAAAAGATAGTAAGGTGAATTTTATTTACAGATTTTTTGTGCTGTGGTGACAAAGAACCTATATTGTATACTCGTACATGATTTCATATGTCTACTATAAGTACCTAAAATATGTTGTAGCAAGCATGATGCACACAATACACGGGCATCTAACAGCTTGGCTATATACCCTTACACATACATCATTTAAATTCATTAAATGACGTTTGTAATAAGTCCGACTGCTGATTCCTGGGTTCGATCTCCAGATCAGGCAACTGTTACTGGGTTTTTGAAATGTAGTGAAATGCAAGTTTATGAACACCCTTCTTCGGGACTGGGGGCGTGATTTTTTTGTCGTATATTTTTACCACAAACGATGAAAGATATTTCGTATTTATCAGGTAAAAATCATGATAAAAAAAATCAAACAAGCAGTTAATTCTGAATTATTTACTCATTCATTCATTCAAATAATCTTAAATTGAAAATATCGTACCCGACTGGGTGCCTCTATACGGCGCGGGTAAGGCATGCTACACACTTGTTCAGGTCGGCAGTATTTGTTGAACAACAGAGCTGACCCGAAGCGATTACCCAGAACATTCGATTTTGCCGCCCTTATGTGCCTACGTATGCATATTTAGGCACTTGCGTAGGTTACATGCATCGTGTAAACGACGGCATCAAAATGTGTGCGGGTGTGTGACTTACGCACCGCGTACCTATGTAACTCGCGCAGGTAGCTCGCACCTATACATTTTCAAATAAATTGCACCATGCATATGGCTCCATACATGAGCTGCAAATGGACCAGTAAGATTTTATAAAAATGTGCATGACAGTATTTCAAATCAAAAAATTAAACAACAAATAATAAGCCATTATACCCTGGGCCGTAAATAAGAAACATTTTTAGAAAAAAGATTTTTGCAGTGGGTTGTTCCTGTCACTCATAATTTTATATCTCTTTTTAGAGAGCGACGCTTTTTATGTACGCCCGGGTTCTGAAAAATAACTTTATCAAGTTTCTTGTAAACCAAGTAGTTCTTTAGTCTTGATAATGTCGGACACTTTCCTCCGTCTTTTCCGATGAGTCGACATTCTGAGCAGTTTGCTCGTACACCGTTTTGTGGCATTTTTCAAAATGCATCTGATGAAAGTGTGGCAATCAACCATAGAAAAATTGCTATCACAGTCATGTAATATCTCATGAAAAAAACTTATTGTATTTTTGTATGCTCTGAATGGAACTTTACACTCATCTCCTCTGGAACCTCCAGCCCAAGAGCACCGAGTCATGAATTGTCTAGAAAACAGCGCGTCAATTAAAATGTATGCACAGTTAAAACCATCACCTCTCCCATTAAATAGTATTGAGTATTTGTCACACAGCATTTGCCTCTTTTCTGGATCATTCAGTTCGTTTTCGAACTCGTCTAGTTGTTTCTTATTCTCGATGATGGATGTACCTGAGTTAGCTTTGGCAGTTGATAGTTTATAAGTAGCACAAGTTCTTGTTAACATATCAGACTTAGAGATACTCTGAAATCTGGCGGAGAAGTCAGCTAGCTTGGACATTATTGTGTGTTGGTTGGTTAACATTAAGTTCTGATTTGCTAAAATCTTTAAAGATATTTCAGATGAAGAAGGATTGCATTCTTCGATTGTGTTATCCATGTCTGGCAGCTGAAACAAACGAATATTCCCATTAATTTCTACTATAGAATACTTTTATTTTCTGAGAAAGTCCAGGCAGATAAACATACAAACATATAGATAGACAACCATCTAGTGGTAGTAGTTACAGACAGATTAACATACAAACGTATAGACAAGATAAGATAGACAACCCAGTTTTGCACAAGATGGCAGAGGCAGAGTATCAACAGTTCAAGTTTAAAAAAATTACAGAATTCAAGTCTATAAACTCTAGTTACCTCATTGTCAAAGTCATCTGCTTGTAAATATACAATTCCATCTGCATCTGCTTGATCCTAGAAATAAATAAATGCAATAATTAGTTAGTTATTTATAAAGCATAATGTTCAGTATAAAATCAAGTCCATTTTTTTGCAAAAGGGGCTAGCTCTTGACTTCAATCTCGTCTGGTGTAAAAGCGACGGATGAAGTCTATGATGGAATGAGCAAGCATATTCTATTCCAAAGCTTTGGTAACTTATCAAAAAATTATCTACTCAGTGTTCCTCGCGATTTTTATGGAGTCTAAAAGAGCAAACGTTTTTGATCAAGCAAGTAGAGACAAATCTTACGGTGAGTTTGGAAACATCAAAATCTTGGAGCAATTTTTCATTTCTGGCGTTATTTTCTGGTAACTTTCTTATTTTGTGAGATTTTCCTGAATATTTTTCAGTATTCATGCAACTGTTTCTTTTAGTTGTGTGTTGTTTCTTGTTCATGGAATTAACATTTACCTGAAATAAAATCAAATATTACAAAGGTGTATAAACTGTATAGTTAGGAAAAGAACTATTTTCATTTTTCATTTTCATGAAAGATGGAAAGAAAATATTTGGGAAGTTTCAACCATATCTATTTTTTCAGCCATGTAACATTACAGTGTCCCTCCACAGTTCCCAACATTCAACAGCAACCTTATTGTAACAAGAATGAAGATAACTGTGATTTTCATAGTGTTGCAAAATCAGAAGCAACTGTAAATGGCCTAGGCATACGGGCTGGTGTCCGCAACTCCACGTCAATTGCGCGTATTTTGTGTATGGGTGGCAAAATCGGTTATTCGATCCACCCCAGCTCCTCAAGCAATGCCAGCAATGCTTTAATGTTACTGTCCATTTCATGGAGGGTTCTGGGTTACCGAAGTACTTTGCCCTGTATGTGGCGACCACCATTTTTTGGAAGCACATAATTGGCTGTCTTGTTGTCCTCCATACAGGCCCTGCACAGGGGACTGTACATATGACTAATCAACTTTATCCATCAGTGCATGACCTTGGTGGATACAATATACAGAGATTGCTTAGCCAGAGATTTTATATAATAAATTGTTTATTACCACAAAGTTCAAGTACATTGCACTGTATACAGATTAAAGTTCTTAATTTAGCATTAGGTAGATAAGTACAATAGGTTCAACCTCCTGTCCCCTAAACTAGGCTAGGCTTATATCTTAGGGGGCAATGCCCGGCTGTAGGGTATGCCTAAATAATGCTATTGTGGCATATTCTTTGTTATAAGATACTTACATGCTCAATTTGTTTCACAGAATGCATAGGAACCTCGTCTTCACTCCCACTGTTGTCCATTTCGTCCTCTATAGTCATTTCCAGTACATCTTCCATTGGGTCACATTCTATTTTAATTTGTAATGCATGTGAGTCGCTGTTAATAGGGGTTGTTGACATGTTAGAGTTGAGTTTGGATGCTACTCTATCAATGTTCTTTAATTGTTTTTCTGTGACCTGTACAAAAAAATAACCGAGTAACATACACCAGCTTAAAAAAATGGTACTCACACCCAATCCTTAAATATGGTCAAGCTTGGAAGACCCTTTTAGCCTGTCTTCAATTATGGAGACTGACAATAAGAAATTACAAGAAAAGCATTACTGAAAACATAAATTATAGTAAAATTAGAAGATATTGTACTCACCATACCATGGTTCTGTAGAATATTAAACAAGAGTGACTGGGCCGTCAAATACTTTTTCCTGAACTTAGAGAACTTGGCTATTAATGCTGAACATTCATAACAGGAATAGTCTGGTAGGTCTGAAGAGAACAGTACCTGAAAAATTATTGCCAGTCAGAATTTTGACTCTAGAGCCAGTATGCACCCTCATTGTTGCGCTTATCAATGTATTACGAAATGATCTGTTAAATGTATTGTGTAAACAATTGTTGGCTAACCTAAATAAATAAATAAATAAATTAGTTAAATAAGATCTACATTGGATTTACATTAGTGTAATTATAGAATACTTGAATTTGAGCACTTTCCACGAAATATTGTAAACGCGTAAATATTCTAAGGGCGGGCGTTTTGGGGGACTGTCTTTTGTAATTTTGATTCGAAAAGTGCTGATTCGCAGCCTAATTTAAATAAATGACTTTTGATTTTGAAAATACATAAGATCTTAGCCATCTTTTACGAGTCAAGCAGACCTTAAGCCATGAAAAGGAAGGTTGATTTGTCTATTTTATGTTAACGAAAACAGGGAAAGGGTGGAGTAAAGAAGAAAGTTTAATTTTGTAGTACTTACGTTGTGCCCAAAAACAGACTTGATATTCGTTTCCAAGGATCCTTGAATCCTTTCCATTTTAACATCAGTAATTAAACATATTCTACAAGCTTCTACTCTTCCCATCTTGTAAGTATTTAAGAAATAAATTAGATGAGCAACGTATTCCGAAGGTAATTAATATGTCTGATTCTTAATTTGTTACTACATTAATGTAGCTAATTTATGTTTAGGTCAATGCTCCTAAATCGTTAGTTTACACTTAGTTTTAATAATTTCTTAGCATTCATCTCAAAACAATCAAATTCCAAAACTCGATTTAAAAAAATAATTGGATTGATTGACAATTTGACACTTTGAAGTTTGACAGTTGACATTATTTTTAATACACAACAGACAAGAAAAAGCAGACAAAGGTAACCCTACACATGAATCGAGAACGCTCATAATAAATTAGTGCGCTTGACCATCAACGATTGCACCACTGCTTTCCATCAGGCGGGATCTCAGTCAAGCACTAGTTTATATCATTAAAAAAAAATATATATACCTAATACATTCGGGGTAGGCAGAAACTATAGAACGCCACCTGCTACGATAACAACACTAACAGCGGTCGTTGAGCTATGTAGATCTAGATCTCATTTAGTTTCATTGCAAAAATTCGCCCGAAGTTTAGCTTAAACTGATTGCGTACAGTTTTTATGGTGAAGATGGCCGTGTGCATACACACGAGCGACACGCGTCGACTTCATGCGCCAGAGGCAATTGCAATAGCTGTCGCGTGTCAGCAACAGCAGTGTATTTGAGCACAGTATTCAATACACGAGGGACAGTGTCGCTCGTGACTATCATGAGTACAATACTCCTTTGGCTTCGTTTACGTACACGCACGCTGGTTGCGAGCTACCGAACAACCATCATCCACTCGTCTCCGTACTCCCTCCGCCCTCCATATTGGTGCCCAAGATTGCTTGGGGCCAACGTGAAGCCTTTGTAGTTTTTTTAGCAATAAAGTTTATTATCATTTATTTGTCTAGTCTGAGTCGTCTCTTGAGCGCCGTACCATAGCATAATCAGCCTATAACATTCCCATTGCTGGGACACAGGCAGGCCTCCTCTCAGTGAAAAGGAGTGGGCCGAAATCCACCTCAGGGGCTTAGTGCGCGTCAGTGGATTGGTGGGAGACAGGAGTGCCGTCCTATTTACCTAGTGCTCAATAAACAATCGTAATATTTCTTTCATCATTTATTTTTTAAATTATGTAAGTAACTCTAAAAGCAATAAAATAGTCCAGTGAAAATTTGTTCAGGTTCGTCAGATAAGTTCCTTATCGTGGGGTACACGTCCGACGTCGCCTACAACAGCAACAGCCATGTATTTACGAGCTAAAAAAAATAAACGCACTGTATTCTGACGGACAGGTAAAAGATGCACTATAACTATTTAATTAACCGCGGGAAATAAGCTTCCTTATTAGTTATGAACCACCTAGTAGTTTCAACTGGCCTTCATTCGCACGCTATAGATCTACCTACTTCGTTGATTGAGTGATAGACGATCTGCATTATGACTTTTGACTTGATTTTGATTTCTGATTTAGAATATCTATGCGGTCAAAATATATGGAACAGCATTTTTTTTTTAATAACTTATCAAAAATTTCACCGCCCCCTGCGTTGAAATTTATCATCGGTTCAGAATCATGTAGGTACTGAATCCATGGTAACAGGTGGCGCGTCGCTGCCACACTGTACATAACAAATAATCAAATAGGGATAGATAATAATAATAATAATTTGCGTGAACCTACTTTTGCTACCCAGAAACTTTGCGGTATTTTTTATGTCGTTGTTATGAATACAGTCAATCATTTCCATGGAATGCTTTGCACTGTCTATTTGAAAGCCGTTGGCTATTTGAAGGGCTAGCCCCTGAGTCACCTTCACACAATCTTCGTCGTGGAATGCTAAGCTTACTTCTGAAATAAATACATTTCAATTAGCAACATTTTAGTGTGGTTACAGCCGTGTCCTAACCGAATGCGACTGCCACGCGAGTACGCGCTACTCGCGCTCGATTAAAATATGGCATATAACGTACACTGTACGCGCGAGCAATAAAATCACGTTTGCATGCACAGCACGGCGACACATCAAGCTATACATAACCAGTATATGCTGACTTCTGATTGTACGAAAAACCTATACAATGCGAGGTCAGCTAAACTGGAAATGTATAGCTTGATGTGTAACCGTGTACATCATAATTCATATAAACGACAGCGGCTACTTTTTGTTTCGGTAGCATGTTCCCGTGGGATAATTTCAGACATCCACGCGGGCGAAGCCGCGGGCAGAAGCTAGTAATTCATATAAACGACAGCATAATCGCGCGACCATCGCTTTCTATTTGGATACGGTGTGAGGGCTCTTTTACTGTATCTAATTCAACAAAAAAAGATTCTAGCGATGCAGAGTCGGAATCGAATTTAGGAAATAAATGCGTACCTAGGCATTTATTTCAAACTATATTTCTTTTAATTAGGTGTATTACATACCTACATATATTTGGGGGCTATCATATGTTTGCTTTTAAATGAGCAGGAATAGGTACACCGCAGTTACATAATAGTGAACTACTTACTAAGCCTCTTCTTGCCAATTTCAATCTGGCCCAAGCTAAGGTCCCCAACATTAGACAGGAACTGAGCCGCAGCTTTCGCGACGTACCACGCTGAGCAAGCTCGAGTCTTTGCTACGATGCCTGGATAAATAAACCTTTATTAAAAAATTGCAACTTTGCTACGTCGTGCTTCAAGTGTAATGAGTTACAAGGGCTGGAGCTATACGAATGCTCATTGTTGCTAATTTATCAGCACCTTTGTTTGCGTAACACAATATCATCTCAATCTGAATAATTTTGAAGGATATTGCTAATCCATTGCTTTATATGTTCGAAAAACGGGTCTGCTCAACAACGGAAATAACGCAATGAATGTTGTTGAACTGCCAAAATGAAGCCCATTACTCTTGTGTGTATCATAATAAGTGTATCATAATAAAGATTATTATTATTATCTGAAATATATAAAGGCTTTACATTTAACCTCCACGATTCAAAACAAGCTTTTATTCGTCATGACAGAGCCTGGACACTTGGACAGCACATAGGGCTAAGTACCTATTTGCCAAGACAAATCAAAACTCGATGGGGCTATTATGAAGAGTTCCCACGGGGCCATCTAAGGGACCATCTACGGGGCCGGCTTCAACTGCGGTGGTACCTACCATATTATATATGTATATTCACCGAAATTTAGGTATGCCATTTTAGCACAATCTGATAATCGTGTGGGCTCGGCTGTCATTGTGCCGATTGTCGTGATGGCCAATGGCCTGATGGCCGAAAACCTCGAACAACATCTCTCGAGGCTCCCGAATGGTAGCTGGATCAAGGGCCTCACCTCGATACGGCTCGCATTGTGAAGAGGTTCCTGTCTCTGTAGCCCTAGCCACCGTTAACTTGGACTTTGCTCTCGACACCGGCGGACCACTATTTTTAGAACGAAGCTTTTTAACGCGGCTTGCTGTAAGAGTAAACTTCTAGAAATCTTCACGTAACGAAATAGCGTTATGCCCCCTTCATGCAGCTTTCTCTCTCTCTCTCTCTTTCTCAGAATCAGAATACATAAGTAATATTCTAATTTATAAAATGTAACTTATGTCTACGTAGACAATTAAAAAAGGAACCCTTATAATAAAAATAACTGATCACCATCTTACCAAATACGCCAGTCTCATAATACGATATGTTGAAAGCCTTATATGTGGTGAATATGTCTCCTCCCGTTATGTAGCCGAGTGGTTCTTCTAGCGTGCGGTCCATGGAATGACTGCCTCCCTGCACGTTGCCAGTTCCACAGGCGTGAGCTACTATTGAGTGCCTCATTAGGTCCCTGAACAACAGTAGAATACGATGGAGATAGAACACAATAAGAGGAAGGAGAGGGAAGTAAAAAGAGTGAATCATAGGCATTCATTGGCATTCGTTATTTTCAATTTCATCAAAACTTGGCTAACTGCGATGTGAACGCTAGTGTGATTGATGTGCTTTTAAACTTAAGCAAAACGTGTGAAGTATCTTAATATGAATTGTAGAGTTCTAATAAATAGAGGTTGTAAGTAGTCATGGACACTTACGAGATATCATGAGTGCCACAGCCGGGCACCACGACACATATCCAAGTGTCGCTGTCAGGTCCCAAGTCGTAGTATTCAAACCCTGCTCGCGGTCGAGAACACGTCAACATCCTTGAGTCTGGCCTTTTCTAGATACATATTTACTCAACATTATTAATATTAGGACTAACTACAGACTATTTCATTAATTAATATTGAATCTGTATAAATAGAAATTTAAAAACAGCGCTACGAGTCCGTAACGCTGTTTTTAAATTCAGGGGAATGTAAGCAATTCACTAATCAGCACAATACTTGCGTAACACACTATCAATCTCAATCTGAATGGCAATGAATTGGTTCAAAGTGGGAAGGATATACCAATAATTCATTGCTTCATATGTTCCAAAACTTCGTCTGCTCAAAAACGTAAATAACGCAATAAATGCTAGCCATTGTTACTGATTGTGTGTAAGGGCGCTCCTTCACCTTGCGCTTGTGTAAGGGAGCATTCGCCGGTAATGTAACAATCCAATATTCCACTGTAACAACTAGGTCTTTCCAAGGAGACTGCGCAGGCCGTCAACTGCTAGGTAGTTTAGATAAATAATCGACGCCACGGTTGGTGCAGTGGTTAAACGATTGACTGCTGTGCTGCGTGTCGCGGGTTCGATTCCCGCACGGAACAAATATTTGTATGATCTACAAGTAGTTGTTCCGGGTCTGGCTGTTTGTGTATGTGAGTTTAAATGTTTGTAAACGCACCCACGATACAGGAGCAATTCCTAGTGTGGGGCAACGTATTAAAATAAAAAAAAAATTAAACCAGCAGGGTATGTAATTAAATAGGTAGAAATAACACGGCTACGTCGCAGGTAAAGGTTACATTACAGGCGAATGCTCCCGGTGAGGGAGCGCCTTTACGCAATTACCCTGCAGGTCATTATTAAATACAATAAGTAAATGTTGTGTTTGTTGCACAGAAATTAATAAGAACAGGGAGTCTTAGATAAGGCTCCCGATCTTATTAATTTTTGTGCAACAATGGACACGTGCACTAACACATCTAGGCTCGATCGCTTCCGCCAACTTAATAGTCTCTTCGTATGGGACACCTATACTGGTTACAGTACAATGATCAGTCTTGAAGTTGTAATTAGCATAATTGTTGAGAACTTCTCCAGTCATGCCATCTATCCTTGATGGGTCGCAAAACATAGAGTTGGAGAGGGGGCCCGCCCAACAGGCTTTTTGTGCTAAGTCTATGACACGTTGTAATGGCTCAATGCGGTGCAGGTCGTCCTTTATCAGGGGTTTTAAGTCATCCATCTCCCATTCTCGGAAGCAGCATCTGGTAAGAATTCGTATCTACTAGAACTAGAACAATCAATAATGCGTGCCCAAGTTGTTCTGGGTTGTGCAGCCCAACCCAGAACTACTTGTAGGTTTCCGTGTGATGTTATTTAGGTATATTAAATTGGTTCTACCTAAGAACTGTATCCAGCAAAAAACATTTCATTTCCGCAAAAGCAGTGACGGGGCATTTGAGAGTGTAGGATATAGATTGTCTGTCACTGGTGCAGGTGAGAAAGGCTCCATGTTGCGCCATGTAGCGCATTTTAGCGAACCCAGAGAATGCACAGCCGGAGGCAGCGCTCGCGGCTCGGAGGAAGTGGCTCGCGCCGAGGGAGTCGTCTATTTCGTGCCGGGAGCCTGCCTGTGTGACGATCAACAGATTATCAGTAAGGGAACACCGCTTGCCCAGGTAAGACATGCTCCACGTCGCTTAAATCATTATAAAAACCGCAGCATCGGGGCTCATGCGCGGTGACATATACACTGCGAATAATGATCAGTAATCTATATCTGTCTGCATAATGAAGGTGGTGAACTGGTGATTAAGGTTTGCATAGATAATAATAATTGAAACCAGCAGAATTATCAACAGCCAACAATTTTCCTTTATTTATGCGCAATTACTATTTCAAATAACAAAAAATGTAAGTATGAGATTTTTTCAGAAAAAACATAAATTCTTTGTTTGGTACCTGATACATAATAGTGCAAGCACAGATCTGACCCCCGAGTGGCTTAGCTCCTGCAACCCCCATCCCATTGAGCAGGAATGAACGCTGCACTTCCACGGGACCATAATCTGGTTTGGGTACGCATACGTTCCAGTTACGGTGGGAAACCGATAACATACGTTTCGGAATTTGATAAATTGTATTCATTATGTATAACCTAAGTTGCTAAAAATAGGCAATAATTAATATTTCTTGTAATGAAATTAGTTGTCAGATCAATAACATTGTGAGAGTAAGTCATAGAGTAAAGTAATATACCTATCGGGTAATTCTGCGATTGAGAGCAAGAAGAATAAACCTTTTGCTCTCTGGCATTGGTAAGCAAAAAGGTAGAATTTAATCGAAAAAGAAAACAGTTATGAGCTAGTTCTGTTTTTTATCTGTGAGCTGTGGGCGCGAATTTTTTATTTTTTTGGGGCGATGTTCCGTTCCAGAATGCAATGCCGGTATTTTGCACTGGTCAGCTGATCCAAAAATCAACATTTTTCGTTTAGTGATTTATACCTAATTTACTGTGCTTTAAATGTGCCTATTAGGAAATCAATGTTTTAACAACTACAAACCTATGGGCGCTTTCAGTACCTACCTACTTACTTAGGTCCTGTATTTATTTTGTCTCTGCGGGTCACCAACCACGGCGTGTTATTTGCTATGGATTTCTTACAATGGATTATTGAGGGTAACCGAAGGATTGCGGAGTATTTTAGGTAAGTAGGTACCTACCTACTTGCGGTTATCGCAGCAGTCGCAGCGACATGACTAGATTGTTGCCTATTACTTAGGGATTTATTCTGTGCTTTGGGTGAGTCCTGCAGCCTGCAGCAAAGCCTTTTATAGGTCAGTCAGACAGAATGTCAAATAGTTACATTTAAGTACCTTCTTAGTGCTACCGAAAGAGGAAACAAAAGGGTTCTTGAGTCTTCACTTCTATGAAGTGTTCGGCTTTAATCAAAGACATTAAATTATTTACTTGACTTAAATCTCTTTGGCTTTAATAAAGATAGATAGTCAGGACAGGATAAGTTAACTGATTGATAATATCAATCAGTACCTACCTTATCAATAGAACACACACACACACACACAACCTAACCTAACCTAACTAAATTATTTCATACCGTATTTAAAATTAAATGCACTCACGTGTTGCCTACAGATAACATTTTTGTATCAATTTAAGTGATAGGTCTTTCTTTTATCTTTCACTCGTGGAAACTTATCAGACTGTCTTTATCGAATAATGTTAAGTATGGGAAATAATAGCTTCCGAAAAACAAATTAACTTCCAGCGACCTGTGGTTGACTTACTAACTAATTACCGAAAAATGAATACAAAATTATCCGACAAAAAATGTTGTATTTAACAAACAAACATGAAGCTTATTCAAATTATAATTATACTAGTAGAATTAGACTTTCAATGTACTTTCAAATAATAAACTAAATTTCCAATAGGTACTAAACTTCCCAAAAAAATATCTACTAAGTTTCCGAAAACATATTTATGTTCTGCTAAAACGATCGTTTTCTTAAGCTCTATAGAAACCAGCTTAATTTGTATTATTGGTTATAATTTAGTAACATTTGCAACGTAACACGCATATATATCTTTTTTAAATCGAAACAGCTAGGTTAAGTTAGGTTAGAACTGTGACCACGAGCGAGCGCCAGAAACATATTTTTGAATGTAAAAACAAACCAACAAAACACATTATAATTTAATTTACTTGTATATTTTGTGCAACTGGCATAAAGATGCAAAATTTTTGTCATAAGTACGGACGCCAGCACATCAAGTTACTACAATCTGTCAAATTTCTTTAATAGATTTTCAACTTTATCGCTAAAGCATTAAGGTTCAAGGTTGATTGGGAAAATTTGACAGTTTCGGGTAGCTTGACCTGCTGGCGTCTGTACATACAATTTTGTACCTATAACTTTTCTACAAGTATTAAAATATTTCATAATATATTAGGTTAGGTACTTTTATTTACGCACTCAACACGTTATATTTTATACGTAGATATATTCATTTTGCTATTTCTTAGGACTAGTATAGAATAATGTCACAATAGTTTAACAAGCACCACAGTTATGAAATGTGTAAGGTTGATTCTAAATTTATAAAATAGGTAAGTCACGATAAAAATTACTAAGTACCTGTAGATTTCGGAAAAACGCAATTTAAGCTGGTGGAAAAATATTACGTCAGCAAATATTGTATTAATTTTTCGGAATTTTCAGTATTTTATTCGGTCGTTTCATAATTGTATTCGATTATAGGTTGTCGAAAAGTTAGTATTTAAATCAGTAAATTTCATATTTTGAGTATGCTCATATTTTAATTTTTTTCGGTGCTTTTATTACTACCCTAATATAACTTACCCTAACGATAGTTATACCGTTCAATATTAGTCTTGTTATTTAGAAAGGTTTATTACTCAGATTATCGCGACAAGGTCGAGGTGTGTCGTCAACAACTGATTGCCGAGGTTACAGGGTGTATTTCAACACGCCGATTACGAATTTGCTGAAAGCCTTTGGGAGGAAAAGTGGAGCAGGGGTTTTTTTACGGAGCACATAGTCACGAGCACTAATACATCAACACTTGGAAACTTTCAATAGCGATTTTTGCGTAAAATAACGAAAACAACATATCAATTTGTAGCAACATAAAATTTAATTAAAAAATAAAGGAGTAAATCGCTTTTGAATAAAGCCAAGTGTACACATACTTAAGCTCGTGACTGTACACCGCGCACCGGCGACACGTAACCTAGAGCTCCTGTCCTGCAGCCAATCGCTCAGCCACTGCGCTTACCGTACCGTAAGATGTTGAAAACAGAGTGGCCTAGGTACAAGGGCTAACACAATGCAGCAGTGGACTACTTCATTATTAGATACTAGGTAACCTGTATTTTCAAACAGCAGGGTAAGTGCCTCCATATACTCTCCTTGCACTTCTCTCTATCTAGGGCTACTTGGGAGTACTTGGGACACGTCATTATCGGAATAGTTCAGCTGTAAGCGCATGGTAATAAAATAATCATATTTTTTCTTATACACAGAAATATTCCATCTTCAATTTGAATCCCATAAAGCACGCAGCACGACGTACCGACGTTCGAAAAGTGCTGATTCTCCGCCTAATTTAAACAGGTAAATTACTTTTGATTTTGCAATTTGAGCTTGCTGGCGCATTCTAATTGCTGACAGCGACTGTTGTCATTGACCAAGTCGCGGCAGCATCAGCATTACCATTATCTTATCAGGTAGGTATGTACAGCTTGGCAAAAAAGTCGTGAAAATAATGGTGGCGCCACTATCGTGCATGTTGTAACCCTAAATAGTACGACTAAAACGGTTTTGATATTAGTTTTTTTTTAAATTAAGCGGGTTTTATAAAAACAAGAAAAGCTCTGAAACGCTTGTTCAGCCACTGCCTAGAACGATAACATTTGCAGTTATTTAATTTAATGAATTAAAAATAAAATTATTAGGTATTTCAAAATACTTTAATGTCAACTAATCCCACATTATGTGAGACAATTTTATGTTTCACAAGACCCCAGATCAATTCAATAGGGTTTAGATCCCAGTGACAAGTTGGAAGCTTTACTACTGTGTCACTGTGTCCCACAAATCTAAGTTCTCCTCTAACCACAAGCAAAATGTTCCATAGTTGGTGTTCTAATCAAAAACTAAAAAAATAATCAGAATAAACTTTTTTAATCAGAATCAAAAATTTTAATCAGAATAAAAAATGTTTTCCTCTAAGTATTCCACGCCCGAAAACTCTTCATCCATGTCTTGGTGTGAGCTTTCACCAAAACTCTGCTGGCTATGTTCAGATGTGTCACTGTTGCTGCTTTCATCTTGTAGGTTTATGATATTTTTTTCAATGTCACTATACACAGTTTGCCCCCTTCGAAAATAACCTTTTTCTATTTTCATGACATGATGACATGAATTTTTCCAGTCGTCAACTGATATGCTCTGAAACGCTTGTTCAGCCACTGCCTAGAACAATAAAATAAAAACAACTAAACATTTGCAATTACTTATTGTAATGAATTAAAAATATAGCCTTATAGTACTGATGGATTTACCTAAAAAATACTATAGTTATTTTTGTTCAGTGATTTATTTTATGCAATATTAACAAAAAGTATCAAAATTATACGAACGCGCTGCATTCCGAATGTGTTTTGTAAACATAACCTCAAATTCGTGAATGTACATTTCAATAATTGTATGAAAGGTTTATAATAGATATTGCACCTTGAAACACACATGACACACACATTAGATCTGATTACATGTATAAAATATAATTTTACCTGTCATTTCAGCGGTTCTTTCATACACATCGTTGATTTCGGTTAAGATTTGTCCGGCCTCGAGTTCCGCCAAATATCTCACGTACACTTTATAAATTATTGCTCTTGCGGAGCTGCGAATAACAGATCTGTTCATTATGAACACAATGGGTCACCAGTATCACCACGATAAAGCAAATAAATAAATAATAACACGAGAAACAGTCACAGATTACAAGAAATGACAGAATATGTACCTTACTCGACGAGGCAGAGCGAGTGTTGCCAATGATTAAATATTTTAGTTCCGTTTCAGGACTTTCTTGCCAAGCTGTATCAGTAAAATACATAGATGCTGCATGGTTTTCAGTACATTATTATTATTTTTCTGTTTTTTTTTTTAAAACGTTGCCCCCACTCTAGGAGTTTCTCCTGTATCGTGGGTGCGTTTTTACAAACATTTAAACTCACATACACAAACAGCCATACCCGGAACAACTACTTGTAAGTCATACAAATATTTGTTCCGTGCGGGAATCGAACCCGCGACGCGCAGCACAGCAGTCAATCGCTTAACCACTGCGCCAACCGTGCCGTCGAAACATTCAGTTTGCCAAAAGGATAGCGGTAGGTATTTAGTTGCATACCAACCCGTTATTGTTCCTTTAATATTATTATTCTTTTATTCACTCAAGTAACATTAGTCATACACAATATTTAATACATTACATACAACAGACAATACAATACAAAACCACCACACTTACTGCAGCGTCGTATGTATGGACAGTCGAGCCTGTCCGCTGTCATCATCAGCACGCAGTTGGGGCTGCCCGCACCTGCGCACCAGAGACGCACCGTTGCATAGAAGCAGTCGACTCTAGCTTCGGCAAACATGGCCGAGGTATTACTTAAATAATATGGTAAATACCTATGCAGCTTAGTTCCTAAAAGGAACTTACCTAGATATTTGATTTTGTTAAACTCAGAAACCATGCCCCAATATATAAAATCCGACACATACCTAGAGTATTTTCCCACGTTAGAACGAAATAGGCTCAGTACACAAATCAGAGATTTTCGACAGTTGCAGTATCAACCTATCACTTTTATGATATAATCCGTCACTTGTTATTGTTATCGGAGTTAGCAGTGTACTTTGTAATTGTGATCGTGTGACTGTGATATGCGGAATAGAAAAGACACCTAGGTGATTTTCCTAATGTATTCAACGTGCTGATCCCGGCGGCACTAATCATGCATGCATGCTAATACCACATGCATCGCGTTCGTTATCAATTAGGTTAAGGTAATCTACATACTCGAAAGGCCAGCGTCTCTCGCGAAATAAAAATTTTGTTGCGAAATTGCAAGAAAATTTTAATTTCGCGAGCGACGTTGGCCTTTTGGTTAAGTACCTTAACCCAATTGAGCTCAGTATCAGGTTGAGTGGTAATAAAAAAATATACGTGCTCTTAATAAATGCATTGACCGACGTATAATTAATCAATAAAATCATCAATACAACTCTCAAGTCTAAATTGCCCGATTGAATGATCATTTCATGAAATCATGACATTTGATTCCAATATTCTAAAGTAGAGAGTTTTAATGATGATTCTATTGATTCATCAAAAGTTAGGTCACACTAGTAAAGCACAATGATCCTTCAATATTCTCGTACATACTTATAGCAATATTAAACCTGCTATTGACTCAATGATAAGCTATCACCGCTGCAAAATAATAAAAGGTTGCGAGTATTTAATAACCAATTAGTGGTCCCTTGACAGCCAAAAATTGCATCAAGCACCGTCTCTGCCTAAAAATCACAAGTTTTATTTTCGGGAGATACTGAGATACGCCGTTTCCCTATTCTTCTGAGGATTTCAAGGGAAGTATATCGGGTAGTTACGCTGTTCGTTCCAAGTGGTTTTCTCGCTTGATTGGAGTTCATAAGTTTATTGCAATACCAACGAAAACAAGGAAGTAAAATGAAGGTGGCATATCAAGACGATTCCGAATATCCAAAATCATTGGACAACAATGATCCTCTGGGTCACTTTAGGCAACGATTTTATCTGAAGAATGACTATATTTATATGTGCGGGAACTCCCTAGGACTCGCCACTAAGGACGCCGAAGAATGCGTGTTAGAAGTCATGGAACAATGGAAAGATGAAGGTATCAAGATATGGATGGTCGACGACAACAAATATTATTTATATTCAAAGTATTTGTCTAAGCTCATGTCACCTATAGTTGGAGCAGATCCTGATGAAATATGCATCTTTGGCGGCACCACAATCAACATCCATCAAGGAATCAGCACGTTTTATAAACCCACTAAAGACAAATACAAAATATTGGTAGACGACATCAACTTCCCTACAGACCGTTATGCAGTGGATAGTCAAGTTAGATTACAGGGTTACGAGCCAAAAGATGCTGTGAAAGTCGTCAAAAGTAACGGAAATGGGTTTATGGAAGAAGACGCAATTATAAACGCAATGACCGATGATGTGGCGTTGGTGTTTCTTCCTACGGTGTACTACAGAAGTGCCCAAGTATTAGATATGGTAAAAATAACTAAAGCAGCTAATGAAAGAGGCATTCTTATAGGATGGGATTTTTGTCACGGTGTTGGAGCTATAGAAATCAATTTGAAGGAAATCGATGCTGATTTTGCTATATGGTGTACTTATAAATATTTAAACGGAGGTCCTGGTTCGACTGCGGCTTTCTACATCAACAGAAAACATCACAAAAGGTTGCCGGGTTTAGCGGGATGGTATGGAAACAAAAACGAGTCTCAGTTTTTATTGAGGCAAGAGTTCGATCATCAGCAGGACGCGAGTGGGTGGCAGATTGGTACTCCTAACGTTTTATCCATGGCTTCTTTGGAAGGGGCTTTGAGAGTTATTAATGAAGCTGGTATACCGAACATGAGGAAAAAGTCTCTACACATAACTGGGTACCTGATGTATCTTATCGAAAAGAAGCTAATAGATTACGGGTTTTCTATTGGTAACTTGAGAGAAGATAGCAAGAGAGGCGGTCACGTATGCTTGGAACATGATGAGGGCTATAGAATCAGCATCGCGTTGAAGTCTCGGGGGATTGTGCCAGACTTTAGGGAACCCAACGTCATCAGGTTGACCCCAACGGCTTTGTATACAAGTTATGAAGAGGTTTATAAACTAGTGGAGATTCTACTGGATATTGTCAAGACCGAGAGTTACAAAGTAATCGGTAAGAATCGGAACTATGTTGTTTAACTTACTCAAGTTATGTATTTATCAAATTATTCATTATGTACTCCTTTGTCACACTCAAAAGGTTGTATATTCTTCTTATTATTTTCCGTATACTTAATCAAATGATATTGTATATGGAAACTTTTAGTACTTTAAAAAGTTTATTATGACAAGCTGTTTACGATAAGGGAGCAACAGATTGTATTTGTAATGTGTGTAAATATTAATTTAAGAAATAAATTTAATTATTGATGAAACTAGGATTTCCATACAAACATTTAAAATAAAGATATCAAATAAAACAATCAGAATTTGGTTTTCTTTATATTTTAAACTGAAAATAGGCTTATACTATTTTACTCGAGTTGCAATGTGATTATATCAACATGCCATAAAATTTATCCTATCACAAGTCCAGAATTATATTAGACACATCTTTTTGGAGGTTCTTTAACAAAAAAATATTCACACTTTTACTATAATCACATCTCAACGTTCCATTTATAAATAAAAAAATAATTATGTATAATAATTAACAAAATGTCAAAACGTCATTCCTTCTCAGTGTTGCCGGCCGAAATAAAATAACTATTTTTTTTTATACTAACAACATCTGTGTGTGTGACTTTTCGTACTTATAACTTATTTGGGATGTACAATAATGAACCCTATTTTTAATTTTTAATAAACCTTAATTATAACAGTTTTCTATTTATCATTATTATTTATTACTATTTACAGTAATTTACATCACAAGAGTATGTTGTATGGTGGTTGTAGACGATACAACTTTTTTTTTCTTTTTCAACATAAGCTAACGTAAGGAACTAATAGTAAGACCAGTCCGGCCTGAAATTAGGTTTAAACAGAAATTTTACGAAAATTTACAAACACGATTACTCGTTTTTCTATTTTCTTGAAATTGGGAGAAAGTATTGAGATTATTTAAATAAATCGTATTAAAAAACTTCAGTTAAAACCATCACGTTTTTCATGAAATGCTAGCTGGAACTATGCTTACTCAGGAGTCCTAATTAACAATCGTTAACTTATTGTTATAAAACAGTAGTTGAACATACAATTTAACTTGGCTGTTGAGTCGAAATGCTTTTCTAGGACACATCTATTTTATTTAAAAACTACATTTGTATGTAACATCAAGTTTAGCTATCTACTACTACCGTATCATTACTAACAATGCAGAGACCTCACAACGTACGATACTGGACTAGTTATTAGATAAGTTTGAAAAAGATCTCGATTACCAGCAGTCCGTAAAATGAGTATATTTGAACTCCTCAAATAGCAGTGATGTTAGGCATATGAAGTCTTAAAACAGGGCTCCCGAACACCACATGTAAAATTTCACAAAAAGCACTAAAACAAAATACTTTTTTTTTACATTTTTTAACACCGCATTTTTCCTGACCTACAACAGTGACAAATTTAATAATTGTTATCTCGATTGTATTCGTGAGCGTTGTTACTGGCGTCAAGTACTTACGTCACTATATGAACTACTACGTAAACAGTCAGACGTACTATAGTCGAGGGTAATCACTAGCACTTGACGGATCCATTCGTTTGTAACCACCATACTTGTTACCGCTCACAGCACACACGAATGAGTGACAGATGGTTGCGTAGTTGTCGCTTTGAGCCTCTGTAACAAAGAAAAATCTAATTTAAGTACAGGCCAAGGGGAACACGTCAAAGAAATACAGAAATATCTAGCGAGATAATTATTTACTATCAAAATGCTTTTGCCTTCCACACGTTTATAGTAGGACCAAATTAATCGGCGTTTGCTTAGTTACCGCAAACTAAAATTTTGAAACAACAAAAAAAAATCGCAAATTTTTCTAATTAGTGTAACCTAAAATTACAACCCAGGTATTAACATAAGCTGGTATAAAAGTTAATTAGTATTTCCATCAATAAGAAACAATACTAGAATAGTAAGCAAAACTTCGTGACATTTCAATAAATAATACAGTCCGATTCAAACTTTCAGCTCGGAACACCCCCGACACGTGACGTGAGAGGTACTGCGCAGCGAGTGGCGCTCTGCAGAGCCGCCATACAGTTTCAATCGGGCTGTATCAGCCTATTACTGTCCCACTTTTAGGCAAAGGCTTCTTCTAAGACATCATTCGAAGTCATGAACATTTCAATATAAAGAAAAAAAATAAGGAAAAGAAAACCCACACACAGAACACCCGTATTGCTATCTTGGCCACACCGCAGTAGAAACAACATTCTGGAAAATAATTCAAATAAAGTACTATTTCTTGATGTTCCGCCTTTAAAATACCAAGAAAAAAAAAGAATTTATGCTTTTTTGGGACAAGACAACTATCACGTTTGAATAGGTTATGTAATAACTGGTAACAGGAAGACAATTAATTGAATGGTCCTATACTGTTTCGAAAATTCAGTGACGCAATAACTTTTGAACAATAAGAGCGTTTACGCCGTCCATGCGCTGTTTAACCCAAAAACTGTACTTTTCAAACCTTTTAATATCACCAACCACTTATCATACAATATGTTAATTACCAATAACTTTGGGGAATATCGTCGTCTCAAGTTAGTAAAAAAAAATATTTTAATTAATAGAGCATTAATTTGTACATTCCATCAAGATAACAGAGGTTTTCTTAATTTCCCTTTAAGCGTCAGTTTCGAAGCTTAAGATATATGAAACCACTAACAGACCTAATTAGCAAAAAAAATTTGACCAATTGCAAAGATCTTTAGGAAAATAGTTGCTTAAAAAGATTTTATTATTATTCAGGTATGAAAGAAAGAAAGAAATTAAAATTCATTAAGAAAGTAAAATGATTTTTTCACCGATATATCTTACTTAATTTAATATAATAATAGCTTAATATAACCAGTGTCTGCTTCCAGAAATTGTAGACCCACGAAAGTCCAGATCGATGCCACTGAGAAGCACGACCTACAATTTTTTTATTATTGCTACAAGCCCACTACACTATTCCGAAACCACTGCATTGTTTTTAAGGTTAACGCCAACCTGCTGTATTTCTCTCATAACAGGTGTCACTAAGAAGATTGTGACGTCAGGTTAAAATATAATATAAAATAAACTTGAGTAAATCCGTATAAAGTTTTATTTGAATAGAATAAAAAAGATTTATTGATCACAAATCGATAAATCATAAATAATTGTTGAAGTTGGTTTTCTTTCTAAATTTTAGATGAATAAATTCATGTTTTAATAAAAAAAAATAAAAAAAAAACATTTATAAAAACAAGCTTCTATTTAAATAAAAACGTAACCTAAAAAAGAAAGAATAACGAGAACTAAAAAGATAAAAATTAATTTAAGTGACATTTTTAATACAAAATTATTTTACATTGTGACATATAAATATAGATTTTTTCAAAATGTAAAATATATATATACAAGTTTTAAACGCTTAAGGCACTGATATTGTGTTGTATAACCGATAGCGTGCCTCAAGCTTTGACCATTTTTTATTTATTGGAATTAATACAATATTGAGTATTGCACATTGTATTGTCACTAGAACTAAAAGTGTATGCAAAATTTCAGCTCAATCGGATACGAACAAATGGTCGCAAAATGGTTGAAAAAATGGGGAACTTTAGACGGACAACTTACATACATACGAACAGTGCAAGTTAAATAAAAGCTTGTAAAATGACTTTAATATTAATCATAATTATACTTATACTTGCAATGTAATATCATTGAGTACTTATTTTTTGTACTCGTAGTTTAATCATCCGTGTACGCTCAAATTCAAGTTAAAAATTTGCTATAACAATTACACTCGAACGGATCAAAGTGGGTAGTTTGACAACAGCGGAACCAAACGCACCTGCGCTACGCACACAGTCACACTCGCTTCTATGTGCGTAAAAGTTGCATTGAATTACCTAAACTTGACGTCCCGCGCTAGACGTAAACGCTCTTAAGATATCCAAAACTAAATTACGATGTAGTTGTAATGAAATCGAAACCTTTCACGTATTTAATACACCCCGTCGCGTCGTCCAGTCCGCTTGTATTTTTGTTCTGTTTAAATGAGTCCAACCTGTAATATTAACGAATTCCTGTTGAAGAAAGAAGTTCCTTGACTCGACGGCCAGTCGTCCAAGTCGTGTGCAGGCGGCGGGTCTGTGCTACACGCTACACTATTTACGTACAGTTGTGCAGGCGCACCGAGGGCCAGTCGTCCAGGTCGTGTGCAGGCGGCGGGTCTGTGCTACACGCTACACTATCTACGTACAGTTGTGCAGGCGCACCGAGGGCCAGTCGTCCAGGTCGTGTGCAGGCGGCGGGTCTGTGCTACACGCTACACTATCTACGTACAGTTGTGCAGGCGCACCGAGGGCCAGTCGTCCAGGTCGTGTGCAGGCGGCGGGTCTGTGCTACACGCTACACTATCTACGTACAGTTGTGCAGGCGCACCGAGGGCCAGTCGTCCAGGCCGTGTGCAGGCGGTGGGTCTGTGCTACACGCTACACTATCTACGTACAGTTGTGCAGGCGCACCGAGGGCCAGTCGTCCAGGCCGTGTGCAGGCGGTGGGTCTGTGCTACACGCTACACTATCTACGTACAGTTGTGCAGGCGCACCGAGGGCCAGTCGTCCAGGCCGTGTGCAGGCGGTGGGTCTGTGCTACACGCTACACTATCTACGTACAGTTGTGCAGGCGCACCGAGGGCCAGTCGTCCAGGCCGTGTGCAGGCGGTGGGTCTGTGCTACACGCTACACTATCTACGTACAGTTGTGCAGGCGCACCGAGGGCCAGTCGTCCAGGTCGTGTGCAGGCGGGCGTGCGTCGGTGTGTTCTCTGCGGCGCGACACTTGTGGAGGCTCGGAGTTCATAACACAACCCTCGTGGATGTGTACTGTCGCGATGTCAGATCCGGGGATCTCGAACATGACTTCTAGGAGTAGGTTTTCCTGTAAAAGGAACGAAATGTTAGAGAAAATCGACTAAAAGTGGAATAGAAACTTGATCATCTGTCCACTGCTAAGACTATCTTTCAGCTTGTAAGTGTAAACGATGTTTCAATATGGTCATACTAACACTAAGACGATTAATTTATGGAATGTATCTTTTTACACCCGTTATTACTTCCCTAGAAGAAAGAATGAGAACGTTTTACTTGGCATTTAAAGACTTAATAAAAAAAACTTTGAATATCAACAACTTTAGTTTAGTACGGTTTATTTATGTTTGTGATATACAAGGTGGATTTTTGAGACGGGGCAGTAATGGCAAGTACCTTCACCGTTGTAGGTACAAGAAAACGGTCTCAGGAAACTGTCTTTAACTTTTTGAGACATGTTCAAAAAAAAAAAATATTGTCGGTAGCAAAATGGACAGTTTCCACATTTTTGAGGGCAATGCACTTATTCTGTTTCTTATATATAAATAAAAAACCGGCCAAGTGCGTGTCAGGCCGTAGTCACTCATAATGGTAATGATTAACCAAATGATTAATGATTAACCAGTGATCATAACCAAAGTTAATCATAACAATGCACAACGCCATCTATCGAATGTCGTTGTGAACTTTTTTAAGCCCCTAATTTTATTTATCCTCTTTTATAGGATTCAAATTGAAATAAAATCGTGTCCAATAGATAATCGTTACGATTTTAATTTTAATGATTTACGTTTTTACTTATTATTTCGTTATTTTTGTACGAAGTTTTCCAAGTAAGTGCAGTTTACAAGTCAGGCCACTATAACTCCTGAACTAACAAAGTTATCTAAGCCGTCATAGTTTTCCTTCAAAGTACATCACATGGACTACCATTATGATTTTTTTCAGATTTTTCGAGCCAGCCGTTTAGCTTTTAGAGAGACAATTTTTATTTTAACAAAAAAATGCGCTTTATAGTAGAAAATCTGGCAAACGGATACCTAAATAAAAAAAAGGTCTTTACAACCTCCCAATGTTTTTGAAAGACCTATCTAATGATACCCCACACTATGGGGTAGACGCGAGGAAAAAAAAAATCATCTCCACTTTACGCATAGGGGCAATACAAAAAAAAAAATTTTTTTTTCGTGATTTTATTTTGACACTGTCGACGTGGTAAATACACATATCCATTCAAAGTTTCATCTTTCTAGCACTAACCGTTTAGAAGGTAAGCCGAGGACGGACTGACGGACGGACGAACGGACGGACGGACGAACGGACATGACGAAACTGAACATAAAACCGAACTAAAAATGAATCACCGAAATGTATGTACGCGTATAAGTTCCGATCGACTGCACCAAAATTGGGTGAAAATTTGTGTGTATATTTCAATGGGTTCCTGGATGGTTTGAAACCACAATTGGACCCGGTTGGTGGCGCTGCTGTCGGTATATGATGACTCAACCGGGCTGGACGACGTCTGCTGGCTGGGTTCCCTACTAGAACTACTAGAAAAGTCAGAAATCGCAGAAAAACTTTTTCCATACATTTAGTAGACCAAAAAATTTCAAAAAGTTAAGGACACTCTCACAGTCCGGACGTCAAGAGAATGCGTTCCTGACACCTGTCTGTGCCACAATTCTACTAGATAATAAAGATGAAATTCACAAAACACGTATTTGTTTATATGAAACTGACACCTGTCAGTTTCATACACACTAATACGTGCATTCTCTCGTCGGCCGCACTGTCAGACCATTTCCTTGTACCGACAACTTTTAAGGTACCTGCTCTTAGTGCACCATCTCAAAAATACACCCAGTACTTGTGTTTATTACTGTATTTCTTTGGATAAAATGTTAAAACAAAATCACTTGAAAATAAAAAGTCATTTTTATATACGTACAAACATATTGGTCCTAAAATAAAACTAAGATAAGCAATTGGGTTGAAAAAATAATATGTTGATAAATTGGGCTTATTCTACTTTTGAACGAGACGTAGTTTTTGGAATGTCATTAAAACCTGTCAATGATTGGCACAGTTGGCGGTTGTAGCAAACACTGGTTACCAATCATAATTTATATATTTCCATTCAACGAGGTAATCCTGCAGAGAACCAACGTTGTCGACATAGCTCATAGAATAAGTAAGCTGAAGTGGAAATGGGCCGACAATATTAGCCGTAGAGCTGACGACCGTTAAGATAGTTATGTTCATTAGTGGTGACCGCGAATCAGCAAACGTAAGGTAGGACGCCCTTAAGCTAGGTGGAGCGACGATCTTCGCACGGTGGCTGGTATCAGCTGGATGAGAGTTGCTGAGAAACGAGCTGAATGGCGTGCGCTTCGATAGGCCTATGCCCACTGTAGGTTGATGATGATGATTACGGCTTACCAACGAAATATGGGTAAACCTAAAAAGATATGCGGTTCGGTAATCTTCGGGTTTCTCAATTAGCACGAACGTCGCGCCACGCAGTAATCACATAGCTACGCCTATGTGGGGACACAGGGAAAGCTTTCATGTTTTGTAATACGACGTATGACGTTTTCTTTCTGTACCTACTCCGGTCGTTGATCGCCTTCTGTCACTCAAGTTTTGTGATCAGGATAATGCAAAATAGGCAAGTACTTTTATAGGTAGTTGTAACAGCTCTTAATATTAGTTCTCATTATCGCACGTTCGTATATCCGACATTAGACGATGATTCCCGAAGCGCATACTTTTTTTGGGAAACCTGTACATACACATCATTAAACCACAATACCTTATACCTTACCTTACCTTAAGACCGCCCATTGTGGCACCCTTTGCAAAAATTTTGTATATTTATGTTTTATAATTTGTATGGTGTACAATAAATAGTATTCTATTCTATTCTTATAAATCTCGCATGAGTGACATTGAAACAATAGAAAGCCACGTGGGTTTTGTATCGTTGCAATGACACACATGCACATAACGCAAGCCCGCTCACCATGATGGCCCGCAGGCCGCGCGCGCCCGTCTTGCGCTCCATGGCGAGCGCCGACACCGCCTTGAGCGCGTCCTCGCTGAACGACAGCTCGCACTTGTCCATCGCGAACAGGAGCTTGTATTGCGATACCTGTAACAACGTATCGTGTATGACAAATATGACTTCTCAATCAAAGCATTTTCTTCAATAAAACCATTTACAGGCACTTTTGAACTGTCAAGCAGTTAGAAAGTTGAAGTCCGTTACAAAATGTAGACTTCTATGGACAAGAATCGGCAAGAATCTCTATGGGTACTTTATTTAAATCAAGTTCGTAAAAATCGTGGTTATTCTTCTTATTTTTTTTATTTTTTGAGATCATGATGTTGACATCGACATGAGAGTTTTCTAAACTACGGCACACACATACCTGTTGTTGCTGGCAATGGTATTGAAATGTAGTAATTTTTCCTTCCTTAGTTTATGGGTTTTTAGACATGTCTTCCTATATTCCACCACAATGTTATTGCGTCTTGTCATGATACAAAATATTAATGAAACAAGTTTCAACTTACCATGGCGTTTTTAGGTTCCGTTAGTATCCGTACGAGCAGGTCTTGATTGAGACTATGGAAAGGTACTAGCACGGGAAATCTGCCTACGAACTCCTGCGGAATAAAATAATTTCATGTTAATAAAAATTTTGCCATTTTTACTGATTTGTCTTCATCTCCACCTTCCGTTACCCCATCTCCACATATCACGCATCTTCATCCTTACCACCTACACATTCTGTACACTATTGTCAGTCCATCTCCATCACTAACTTTACTAACTCAATTTCCTTTTTTTTAAATTTCTTAATTTAGTTTAGGTTAGCGTTAGGATTTTCTTGTCGCTTCCGAAAATAAAGAAAAAAAATTATAGTAGTATTTGACGGTTACGTTATTAAATCACATAGATCAGTTAAATATATAGATTATTCAGTGATTTAATTTTATATGGATAACATCAGTAGTATGGTTTACTCCATAAACATATTATTGATGTTATTCATATAAAATTAAATCATTATTCCTAAATGCATATGTTTACTCCATAAAATACGTATTTAGGAATTTTGTATTGTATTTCGATATTGAAAATGAATGTAGGTGTGGTTACAGTTTGTATAGGTTATAATTTGGCAGGCCATGCGAATTTGATCTTTATTAGATATCGTCGCATTTGCAGGTGTCAGGAACGCATTCCTCGACGGTCGGAGTGTAATTCAAGTAATATATACGATAGTAGTAGTCACATTATTTAATTTTTTGGAGGAATAATTTTGTATTAGATTCCAGACACGGCGAATTAACATTTGCTAAAATGTTGTTTAATTTTGGCTAGGAAAAGTGGGCGCTGGCCGGCACGTACCGGTATCATCCCGAAGTCGATGAGGTCGCGCGCCTGCACCTTGCGCAGCCAGCCGTCGCGCTCGTCGTTCTCGGCGCGCGCCGAGTCCAGCGGCGACGCGTCGGACGCGGCGGCGGCCAGCGCGGCGCGGCGGCCGGCGCGCGGGTCCCAGGCGCCGAAGCCGAGGTACTTCTCGTTGTTGCGGCGCTGCACCAGCCTGCGGGCACACACGTGGCTACATTGTACCTACTTCTTTTGGAACCAATTCTTTAACGGGGACAAATCGTCACCTAACTGAAAAGCGATATGCGCCCTCCGTGCGACTTTTATTACACATAATAAAGAGAGTCAGAGAGAGAGGGACATAGTTTTCCAAGGTTGGTAATGCCGATAATGAGGTTAACATGAAAATCCAAGATGGCGACAGCAAACATTTTAAATTTTGTTTTCATTTGTGTCGTTTTCATGGTTTTCAAGGGTGCTAAAGCCGATATTGTGATCAAAATAAAATTACAATATGATTAGCTACAAAAATATACAAATTTTCATCATTTTGAAATTTTCACAGCCACCATCTTGGATTTTTATTTTGAACTTCATTCCTATCCCCGATCCTCCAACCCCACCCGTTTTTATTTATTTCTAGGCGTTTTGTTTTCAAAATCGATTTTGTTTTTTTTTGTGTATCTCACCTGTCGAGTCCGTTATACGCGCCGCTGGCTACAAACAGTATGTTGGTGGTGTCGACTTGTACAGCGTCACCGCGCAGCTTGCGGGAATTGCGCTCCGGGACCGACACTACCGCGCCTTCTAACATCTTCAGCATGCCTTGTTGGACGCCCTCGCCTGAAAAGATAAAAAGAAGTGTTACTTTTGACACAGCCGAAACATGGATATTGCCGCGGAAAATGATCGAAAGCTAAATTCAATCAACAATCCGCTGGGCTACAGTGTGCACACGTGCCTGAGGGAGCACGGCCCCACAGGCACGAGTGCCCACGGGGGCCCAGAAGAGAAGCGCGTGTACCGCGAGGGTTGGATCGAGGTGGCCTTGGAAAAGGATGCTTGAAAGGATTTCGGAGAGCCCTTTGCTCTGCAGTGGGATAGTACAAGCTAACATAACAATAGTGCTCGAGGTTTAATCCTACACGACGATACAAATAGTAACGGGAAGCACAGTCAACATTTACCAAAGCAATCATATTGTCCGTAGGCAGGACTATTATTAATCTATCTATATATAATCAGCATATAATGTTCCTGCTCCTGGGACACAGGCCTCCTCTCGGTGAGAGGGAGCGGGCCGTAATCCACCACGCGAGCCCAGTGCGGGTTGGTAGATGTCAGATGTCATCGAATTTTTGCTTCTAGGACATGCCGGTTTCCTCACGATGTTTTCCTTCACCGTTTTGAGAGCAGTGATGATGAAATAATTTACACAAAGTAAAGCACCTGTCTGGGTTCGAACCTACGACCTACGACTCGTAAGTGGGGGCCGATACCACTGGGCCACCATTGCTCTCTATCTATCTATCTATCTATACATTTAAAGAAATAAATAAAATTGAATGGTCTGTTACAGCTTTTTATAAAATGCATAAGAAGGTATATAAGGTACTTATAACAAAAAAAAACAATGTTTACAAACGTCACCTGTCTGTCTTGTCTGTTTCGGCTAATCTCCGAAACGGCTGAACCGATTTTGCCGATAGCTGAGTGTATGTGTTATAAGGAGTAATTTATTTTAGAAAAAGAATTGGGAGTCCGCGCAAAAAGCAAATTGTTGTCCGATATGCACGCGAACGAAGTCGCGGACACAGCTAGAAATATTACAAAAAATTGGGAACGTGGCTATATGGACATACAAGCTCTAATCTTCACTCACGTTTCTATTAGACTAATTTTATGTAGGTAATGTTTCCGTCACTAAAGTTCAGGAATCAAGAATGTTCTTACCTCCAACATCCCTAAGCTGGTGTATGCCCGGCACGGCGCCGATCTTGTCGACCTCGTCTAGGAATACGATGCCAGTCTGTGCTCGTTCAACACTGTAAACAATAACAAAAAAGTTAGTATTTTTACTCCGACTGGATCTTTGGAACGAGTGCCCTCGTTTTAAAGGTAAAAATCAGGATTAAGTTCATAGGAAGTAAAGTAAATAAAAGATGGCATGCGTGTGTCGTACACTCGTACATCTATATTTATACATATTACGCTTTTCGTGTCTCTGTGGCCGCGTTTCTTCTAAACTCCGCAACGGATTTTGATGCGGTTTTCACCATCATTTAGAGAATTTATTCCGGAAGGCTTATATGTGTAGTCTACTTAATAAACATCTTACATTTCATTCATTCGCTGAAAGACAACGCACAGCCTTTGCCGCTGTGTAGAAGCTTGAATTTTGCACAAAAGTTCCTTAACGAAAGTGAGCATCCTACCTGAGGAAGGATTTTTGAAAATTCATCCCCTAAAGGGGTTAAATAGGGGATGAAAGTTTGTATGTTCCTCATTTATATCCATGCAACATTCCATCGGACGCATGGCTTCTATTTCTATAACTTACTTGAAGTTAGCGTCCTGCAACAACTTAGCGATGACACTCTCGATGTCCTCGCCGACGTAGCCGGCCTGCGTCAGCGTTGTACAGTCGCAGATCGCGAATGGCACGTCCAGGCATTGTGCTATCGTTTGTGCTAGTAGAGTTTTACCTGTAAACAACAAGAACATTTGTTATATTAACCGGTTAAATGCCATAATTACAGAAACAATTAAAAACCATTGTGTCTTGCGTGTATCCACGTTCATACGAAGGGTTATTACTACGCCAATTCGTTACAAATAAATAATACAATTTATTTGGCAATAGATCGTGAAACGTAGAATGGTTTAACAACAGCGTGCCTCACGGCGGTCCATTTCAACCACTCCTGCCAGGCAGACCGATGTTGCTTTTCCGAAACATTTAATGTTGAACATAGGCTTTCAAACACTGTTATAAACCAAGGAGTAATTGCATATTTGTTTTGATCATGTCTGGAAGACAAATCCGTGTCCCCAGATAGGAGGACGATAACACGACGTAATAACCTCTAGTCGTATTTACGATACAAAACATCAAGATTTCTCTAAACAAGAAGGTTTCTCTATCAAAGAATGCCAAAAAGAGATCGCTAGAGATCGTTATTCTAAATTAATTTGTTAGGCTAAAGTGAATTATTCTGCAATAATTATACTAACTAGCTTCGAGTAAAAAACTTTCATGTGTTTGGAAGTTGCAATGTCATGCTTTCGAATAAAGTAATGGCCGATTACATTAACTTTAAAATTAGCACACAATTTAATAAACAATAGAAAATCTAAATAAATCCACAACCATGCATTCATCTCACGACAAAAAAACCAAATAGAATATCTAAAATTATGTTGCTCAACATATTGTATTAAAAATAGTGTTTTTTAAACAGGTAACACACGCTGGTCATACAGAAAGCTCATTATTTTGTGTAATTGCGGCGGGGCAGGACGCGTGTTGAATAATGTAGTGAGTTTGTTAACTTTTGAGATCGTGTTATGAAATTGTTGCAGACGAGAGTGCTTACTCATTTATTGTTTGTGTAACTTTAAGAGTTCTTGTCAAACGACCCTTTTGTGGCGATTTGTTTTGTTCGTCTCGTTTTCTTGGCTAATAGCCAGGGTCCAGGTCAGGGATAATAATGTTATATAATAAGCCTAAAATATTCCCATTGCCGGGCCACAGGCCACCTCTCGGTGAGAAGGAGTGGGCCGTAATCCACCACGCGGGCCTGTGCGGGTTGGTAGATGTCACATGTCTTCAAATTTTTGATTCTAGGATATGTCGGTTTTCTCACGACGTTTTCCTTCACCGTTTTGAAAGCAATGGTGATGAAATAATTTACACAAAATAAAGCGTCTGTCTGGGTTTGAACCTACGACCTATAACTCGTAAGTCGCGGCCGTTACCACTGGGCCACCACTGCTCCCAGTAATGTTAAGGACAAGAAAAAAATTTATGTTTTCGTATACTGCTACGTTTGCAGAAAGCCAAAGATGTAAATGGACAGGGGGTCTACTCTCTTAGTCCGTCAACGAAATTACAGGCCCATCCGAAAGTAGTTGGTCTGTCTAAACAAGGGTAACAACTTAAATTTTTCGGACGGGTATAAACTCATCGGCAGTAGGCACAACTGTCAAATCGTGTTGTCATTCATTTTTATTTCGGTACCGAACCAATCTAATGTGCGTATGTGATACAGAGTTGGAAACGCCCATAACTACTTACTCCGTAAGGGAGTAGTAGTCTATCGCGAAGAGCCATACTAAATACATAAAAGATGCATTCTTACAAGATTCTTAGAGACTGACAAAGGCGAGCTTTGACTAATCTATTCTGTACTAACTCCAGTTACTAAATCTGTCTAGTAAAAACACCTTTGCCCAGCAACTGAATTTCCCAACCATTGCAACCCGTCACAAAAAATAGACCATTACAAAACAATAAGAAATACTTAAGTACTTAAAAACTAAACACGACATAAACAAATCCATCTTCTATCTTTTGCAACATAACCGTCTAATTTGCACTTTTCGCTATCGGCATGCGAAACAGTTTCGAGTTCGTTTAGCATTCTGATCTCGATTTTATGGTCATCCCACCCACGAGCGAATGGGTGAGGAATTAATGAGTTGAGTGTTGTAATAGTTGCCTTGGTGAATTTGGTTTAATTTCATTAAATAATATTTTTGGTATTAAAAATTGTGCTTAGCCTTGCAACAGACAACAAGTAAAACAGATTTGCAGCATTTTGCACGAGGACACCCTTAGTTTTTCAGGGATTGGCGGTCCAGTGTGCTGTCTGTAATGGATAGGTCTCAATGTATAACGAATGGTCAGCCGCTAGCAGACAGAAATACTCGTAGCAACTGTGTAACCGTGCAGGGCCCTAATTCACTATGACCACTTAACGGTTCCTTACTTCGAAACCACGTCACGACATCTGCTATATAATGTTCTGCTATATCTTGCTCTATGACACAATGTCGTGGTTTGAACTGTCAAAATACATGTTGTCCGTACGTTTGACATTTCGTTTCCTTGCCGTAAACAAGACACGATATTGACGCGGTTTGCACGCGGTAAGATTTCGCGGGGAATAATACAGAATTAGGGCCCTGGGTAGCCGATTTGCGTGTTAGCTATTTTGCCAACATTATTTCTACACCGAAGCAGTCACTTATATGGGCAGTTGGCTTTCTTATGCATTTACAAAATATAATTCCACATTGGCTCTTTTACATACAGTAAAGTAAACAATGACTAACTATATTTTTGCTCGATAATAATTCCATATTTTGACAGCCTACGC
This sequence comes from Apamea monoglypha, assembly GCA_911387795.2. Taxonomy (NCBI): domain Eukaryota; kingdom Metazoa; phylum Arthropoda; class Insecta; order Lepidoptera; family Noctuidae; genus Apamea; species Apamea monoglypha. Next base: position 18,338,162 of record OU426930.1, on the reverse strand, counting down.
GAGTGCTCTGCAAACATTTGTCTACACAAATAAGACATAAGCATGCGTCGAGTTAGTTTTATTATTTGATATCAATGTTTTTATTGGTGTCCTAATGATTGAGCCAATCTCTTTTGATAGATGCTGGAATAGTTTAGTAATATACAGGGGACATCGACGCACAATCCATTGTGAATCCATAGGGATCATGTAGGTGCTGAATCCATGGGGATTTCAGTACATGATTTCGGCCTTGAAATTATTCGTCGGCTTTTAAAAAAAAAAATTAGTTGTTCAATACATTTTGATCGCGTAGGTAAAATGCACTTTTCTATGAACAGGCACTTTTTTTTATAACCAACGAAAAGTGTGCACTCTAGGGGATCTAGAATCATGTGCTGTATTCATTGTTACAGTTTGCACGTCGATGTCCCTGCTAACTTGTGAGTTTTATTATACTTGTAGATAGTAGAACCCCCCCCCCCCCCCCCACTAATACAGTTAAGATTATGACTACAGTAAGTATTTTTGTTTCATGAGTTTGTGTGCGGAAGAGATTCGTTTCTTCGCAGAAGTCATAAAACGCAACTAGCAAAGATATTAGCTACGGCATCAAGATGTATGCGGTTGCGCAGTAATATTTCGACGACTACTAACTATCTAATAAAGTAATTATAGAATTATTACTCGATTAACGAGGTAGAAAAGAACTTGTGTGCAAGTGATGATGAACGTCAGGACTATTTCAATTTTAGTCAAGCCTATGAGAACACAAAAGTTCCTTAGCAACAATTAAGATGGAATAGCTAAGTAAACTCTATTCACACATGACTCGGAAGTTATATAATAGTACATTGATACCACGATTCACCCATTGGGCAAGTCTATTGACTCTTAACAAACATGAAGGCTGTTGACTTTTTACTTGTACTTCAATAATGAATGTATGAAATGTACATATTATACTGTATGCCGCGGTATGCCATTGTACTGATGTTTATATTATTACTTCATGGAATTACAATCGTGATAATAATTTACACTTGTCGCGGTAGTAGGTCCGCGGATGGGTGAAAGCACGACCCGGCTGTCGTTCGTAGATCATTCATAGTCGTTACGTGAAGCCAGAAACTCGAAAGTATGACAATCGTTCTAACCAAAGGGTATTGATACCTAGTAATGGGTTGTGGAGGACGGATAGGCAGTCGTTCCATGTGAAGTACTGGTATATAGTTGAGGCCGACCCCAAAATAAGTAGCAATTGCTACTAGCAATTCAAACTCAACCTTTACATAATAACTTAAGCCTTTATTTAAAGAAAACCAGGCCCTTTACAATTGTCATAGGAGTCGGTCAGTTACAAAGCTGAAGCTAGTGGCGCATTCCAAAGCGTAGTATGTTCCTGTTTTAAATTATATTATTACAAAATATTGGTTACATCATTAATGTTGAATTTATACTTTGTGTGAGAACGAAGTAAAAATGCACTTTAAAAGCACCCAGAGCAATAACAATTCAAACCTAAAATCAGCCGTGGTAGCTAAGCCCACGTTCACACGAGCGTAAAAATATCGCGGCGGGAATTTATTGCGTACTGGATTTTCAACTCTCGGTGTTGAGCCGAACGTTGAGAATCTAACAGAGTGCATCCCAGCGCGTCGAAAATCACTCGGATTTTTAACTTTCGGCGCTAAGCAGAGCGTTGAAAATCCAGTGCGCGATGGTCAGTCGCCACTGCCGCTGCCCGTTCACCAACACGCCGCCCGGCTGCCAGCTACTCACCGCATCCCGTGGGCCCCAGCAGCAGCACGTTGCTCTTGTCGAGGCGCAGCTCGTGATGTTGACGCTCCAGCACCTCGGCGCCGCCGGTATTACTGCCGTGACTTAAGTGGAGGAGATCTGGAACATTGGACGGAGCTTCGTCAATGACTTATCTAGCTTATGACTTCATGATAACGAGAGTACAACTGAAGCGGCTAATGCTCTTCGCTTCGCTTTCCAAAACAAGGCCAACCTAGTAGGGTTCTAGGGCTGCGAATTTTGTTATGTTAGTAAGGGTCCCCGAAATGATCAATCGCAATTGTCAAATGTTCTGTGTGTGTATTATTGTCAACCGCTTCAATTGAATTTTGTAGACGATGATTTTGCGCATCAATGTGTATCCATCACGTAAAAAATTACAATTGCATTTGATCGTTTCGTTATTTCCGCTTTTCTAAAAAGGGTCCCCCCTTTTTAGAAAAGCGGAAATAACTGGTTTTGGGAGATAACTGTCCAATTACTGAATGCTTCTCCCCAGCTAGTATAAATCCAATTGGACTTTGTAGCCAATTCGTATTTTTTATTAGTTATATTTATCGAAATTATAATGCAGTGTATTTTGATTTATATGATTACAGACTACAATCAATGTATTTGTAAACAATAGGTTACCTTTTTTTTGGGCCAACGCAACAGTAAAATGTTTGTACTTGTCAAATCCCTCCTATTTTATTCTATAATTGACAAGTCATATATAAGTCACCTCATCATTCTCCTGCCCTTATCTCAATTTATTTGGGGTCGGCGCAACATGTCTATTTTTTCCACATTTTTCTATTAGTCGTCATCTCAGTAGTCACTCCCTTTCAAGCCATATCATCTTTCACAGTCCATCCATCGTTTCTTTGTCAATTTAATCACCTAAAAATTAATATATTCGACCTTTCTTAACGAGCAGGTCACATTTACATCCTTCTGGTTCATCGTTAAAACCGTTCAAACACATTCAATAACAGATAACTGCTAAGAGCTGTTTGATTAGGCCATGGGCTCACGTTGCGCGTTTCACAAGACAGGTGACGAACGACAATGCTTTTAAGTGTGAAATGGTTGACTCATCAGTTGATATTGATTCGTTACAGATCTTCAGTTTGTTGTTTTTTATGCAAAGTTGGCACATTGCAAAATATCTAGGTCGATATTGTAAAATTGTTTTGTATTTCTAAAAACATAGCATAGCATTATGTTAGTATACTGTATGTTGTGGCACAGCCGGGTGGCCAACATACAGCGTGGCGATCAGGTTATCACATTAATTGAAACCACGTACTCTATATATATTAGGTATTTTATAAGATACAATTAAAATAATTTAATAAGAAACAATATTATAGCCGCGGGACCCGTTTTTCCAATTTGATTTTTCACAACATCATGTATTGTATAAACATAATCAGCTGACCAATAAAAATAGGTCAAAGACCCCTGGCCGGTGAAGATAGAAGAACTTCAAACGTTGCCATTCCGAATTACCCACTAGCACTCAAGTACTATTGTACAAACTATTATTACAAGAAACGTAAACAATTGAAGCGAAAAATGTCCTTACAGCCTTTAGTTGAAGGCGTTTTTTGTGCACAACATTAAAATATGAAAAGAGACGGCATGAGAGGTATGAAAAAAAATATGCAAAAATATTCTTACGGTTGACCACTAGGTATAGAACTCTATGCGCGAAATGCTACGAGTGCTTTCTTTGGCGCGAGGGACGGATAAGTCACATTACAAATAGTCCGCTGCCAAAATCCTTGAGGGATTGACGAGTTTACTATCCGCGCGCGCGCCCTTCGTAGTATTGTTGTTTTTTATTTTGTGGACATTGTTTTGTGTTAACTTTATTTTTGTAATAGAAAGAAAAGAAACGAAAGAAAAAGTATTTATTGCGACTAGTACAGGAAGATAATAATAACAGTAGGAATAGGACGGTAATAGGTAATAGGAATAGGATATGTTAATAATACGATAGTACAGACACCAGCACATCAAGCTGTCAAATTTCTTTAATAGATTTTAAACTTTATCACTAAAGCATTAAGATTCAAGGTTGGTTGAGAAAGTTTGACAGTTTCGGGTAGCTTGACCTGCTGGCGTCTGTACATTTAAGTGAAGGTGGTGTGTGTGACAGTTCATGCGAAATCAGACTCTTAAATAATAATTATTGTTATTTTCACTGTGTTATTGTTTCCAAGATGCCTCGAATCAATTTCACATCGTCGGAGTACACCGATATGATTTTGATTTATGGAGAATGCCACCACACCATAACGCAGCGCTGGCGTTAAGAACATACCGGGGAACATTTCAGTGGAGATTTATAAAGTTTATTTGTGATTATTTAATAAAAGAATATCATAAGTATGTTGTTAAAATGTTGATTTACTGTCGCACCACGCGCGCGTGCCTACATCCACAATAGTATTCGTACCTCGCGGCGTTGCTGCTTTTACAAGCCAGTAAACTAATATTATAAAGGATTATTTCTTTTTTACCAATTATAACGCCATTTATTTTGTTCGAAAAATGCATTTTCTTAATTTAGTAAAATTATTTATTTTATTATTTTAACGGACTGATAACGAACAGCTTGTAATACCTGCTGTACAATTTAATGTGATAACCTAATCGCCACGCTATATAAGTACATATTCAATTTTACCGTTCGGCCTGTCCCGAATCATGGCGATCGGACTCTTGTGTAGCATCAGCATTATCATACTGGTCCCAGTTCTGGGCATAGGCTCTTCGAGAGGGAGTAAACTTGCTGCCTAAATACTTTCCCAAAACCAAATTGAATCAACACGAACGAAATCAAGACCGTGAAAATCGTAACGAGAGGCATAGATTGTTCTAAGAAAAAATCTGTCATAAGGTCACCTGCCCACTGAGGCGTAGTGACCACGCTGTTCGGGCATTCGTCACACTTTCACGCCGGCGCTATTGACAATAGTTTTCAGTAAAAAGCCCCTGCGCTTGAGACGCGCTTTTACGGTGATCTAGTCTAAATGACAATGAGGTTTCGCTTTCGACGCTTAGGTATTTCAATTTGCTACTACGACGTTACAACTAGCGTTATTTCTGAAAGGAAGTAAGTACATAAATTGCTGTAAAATCTCAAATTATTTGCTAATCAGTTGAGCAAAGAAACCTCTAGCAATCATAAAAAGAAAACTTGACAGTTTAGATTTCATTGAATACACATTTAAAAATCGGATGGAACATTTTTTATTTTTATACTTTCCGTTAATTAGCAATACCGTGGAGTATAATCAAATTACAAAATGCAATCAAATTGCACAACTTGTTTAAACGTTAGGTATGTGTTATGTAGGTATGAGCCAATACCTTCTTTTTGGAAGATAAAGATACAGGAACTTGCTTTGATCTATTAAAGCTAGTCGTACAGTCCGACAAGGATCTTTGGCGCTCAAATGCTGCTCACAGAACCGTTCGAAGTGGCGTCGCTTCTGGGAGGCCTTGTCCAGTAGTGGACGTCTTTCAGCTGAGATGATGATGATGATGATTAAAAAAACTAGTTAGCGGCTTTACTTCCAATTTTGGCCACCCGCCCAAAGATCCTTGTACAGCTATAGGTCCTACTGCTATGCTAACCTCTGTGTGTGTGATGTAGCGGATGGTGCGCATCCGCGGGCGCGCCGCTGGTGACGTTGTTGTAGATGCGCTTGTAGTGGTTGTACACGGCCACCGACAGCACCTTCTTAGCGTACTCTTGCCCCACGACGTGCTTGTTCAGGTATTCGAAGATTTTCTTAGGAGGAGGCGGAGGTTTTCTGGTGAGAAAAGAAAATACAACGTTAGAACATAATATATTGCTTACCACGCGTAGAAGTCGGAGAATCCCACTATCACACTAATATTATAAAGGCGAAAGTTTGAGAGTGAGTGAGTGACTGACTGTGTGTTTGTATGTTTGTTACTTCTTCACGGAAAAACGACTGAAGGGATTTGGATGAAATTTGGCACACATAGTTTATAATCAGGATTAACACATAGCATTTTTCATCTTTGCATCTTTTTATCCCGATATTCCCACGGGATCGAAACTTATGCGGATGAAACAGCGGGGCACAGCTAGTATTATTATAAAATAGCGACCCACCCCTGCTTCGTACGATTTTACAACGTGACAAAACATCTTGATTTCGTTATTTAAATCTACGTATACTAATAATAATGCTGAAGAGTTTGTTTGTTTGAACACGCTAATTTCTCGAACTACCCGTCGAATATGAAAAAATCTTGAGGAAACCCAATTCTTGAGGAAGGCTAGAGGCTATTTAACGTCACGCTATGACTCTTAGGAGCCGAGCAAAAATAAAAAAGTCAGAACGCTAAGCAAAAACGAAGTGATAGCGCGGGCAAGTGATGCGATGCGACGGGGTGGGACGAAGTCGCGGGTACAAGCTAGTTTTATTAATGTATTACATAAACATTCTAGAATATATTCTCTAAATGATGGCGAAAACCGTATCAAAATCCATAGCGTAGTTTATATAGGGATACTTTGAAAGTGAAAAAAAGTTGAGTGATGAAGAGCTGCATCATGAATTTTTTAAACTGATCAAAGTTTTCAAATCATTTTCAAACTAGCATGGCTGAATTATAACAAGATGGAGAAACTCGATCATGTCTGATACATCCCAAAAATAGTAACAAATCAAACAGTGATTTAGATATCATTGTCATGACCTATTCGTTATCAGATAACGACATAATTGTTATCAGTCTTGAGCTACATGTATTAGGTCAGCGAGTACATAACTTATAGATTGTCTACTGAGTGTATGAAACTTTTAAACGTTTCCTACATTTTATTAATAACGGTGAAAAAATGGAATCCTACAGAGTGGATACTTATGGATGGGTGGGTGTACGCACGGCTACACATCCAAGCTATACAAAACCAGTATAAGCTGCCTTCTGATTGTACGAAAAACCTATACAATGCGAGGTCAGCTAAAACTGGAAATGCATAGCTTGATGTGTAGCCGTGTGTACGAAGATCAGGCTCAGTGGTGTGAAGGTATTGGCGTATATCCAGCAGTATACTAATACTTATGACGTAGTCGTGTTGGAGGATACCTGCTAGTTTTATGGAACTTCACGTTCACCCATCAGATTTTCTATATGAGCGATTTCATTTCTTAATTTTCTGAACAAGTGCCTTATTTTTGTTGCTACCATACTAAACAATTGTTAAGTCATTGTCAGCCACCGCGGTCACACGGTGTCCGCCAACAATAGATTCTCTATTGTGTCTGTTATCTGGCAGTCAACGTGTTAATGTTAGATATTCTCTCTATCTTTATAACCATCTACAACCATCACACCACAACAAAAATGTATGACTTACGGTTAGTCAGAATCAAAAACCCAGATACATTTTTACGGGTTCAGTGACAAGGCCACCGGGCCCTACATTTAACGAGCGACAGTGAAAGTTTAATCCTTTTAACGTGACACACGAGTGCCCACCAACAGCCAACGTCTCATTTTACGTCCTTCTTTAAAACAAAGAACTTGGAAAGCGAACGAGAAGAAATCATGTCAGATTTCGTTAACCACATCAAAGTAAACAATAACAGCCTACGTGTGCTTGTGTATGAAGATTTGCAGAAGATCCTCTTAGGTTAAGGTCCAGAGCGACTTTGACATTGCTAAATGCTTCATGCGAATATGAACCTTATTCTTAGACACAAAATAATGTTTATTTATTTATTTATTTATTTACCATTTATGTACACACATAAATGGTAAAGGATGGATGGATGGATGGATGGATGGATGGTGGGTGGTGGATGGATGGTGGTGGTTGGATGGTATGGTGGTGTTTAGTTGTATTCATCATAAGCAAATGCGAGCAAGCGTCGACCACGAATATGAATGATAACATTAAACGAATAATGTTCATATTCGTATGAGACGGTTACTTAGCAATGCCGTGTAATCTGTGAATCTTGACCTTACGTAAGCACAGTCGGTAGCATCAAAAATGGACGGTAGGTATGTTTATTGCAAGTGTCAATAGTGAGAATTTTCGTATGAATACTTGCAATTAATGGAGAGACCAATCAAAATCAATTATTCAAATTAGGCTGAGAATCAGCACTTTTCGAACGTCAAAATTACAAAATACAGTCCCCCAAAAACGCCCGCCCTTCACCACTTCCTAGTGCTATCGCTGGGAAGAAGAAGTGGCGGAACAAACTCCCCAGCAGCACAGCTGTCTGTTCAGTTAGAAAATTGATTGTATAAATTTTGGGAAGATCATTAAAAAAATAAAAATGTGTATGTCTGCGATTAAGAGCCTACTGTATTTTCTTACTCTATAACCCCTGAGATGGGGAAAGTGTTACCTTTTGTATTTATTATTCTTTTACTGAAAGATTATTTTTGCGATAGGACAAAGATATGGAAACGCGGTCGTAAGACTGTCTGACGATGTATTGATAAACATTAATATTTATAGTTTCTATGTCTACTATTACGTACCTACGTAGTACTATTAACATAATACTCTTACAATGAGAAAATTTACATGTTGGTTTTGCAATTTTATTTGATAGCATAGTAGTGAAATATTAAAGCGCTTTAACGGTGTCAGATGGGGAGTTCGTAACAAGCTCAAAAAGTTTTCCAGGGATACTTTGTTTCCAGGGGGATTTAGTTTGCAGACGGGGAAAACCCAGTCTGCAAACTAAGTCGGATGTCGCGATTTTTTCCTACGAGCTGTTTAGAATTTAAATAATGTAGGTACCTACTTATATGGAATACTAAACCAAAATAAGTGGAGCTAAGTATTTAAGAAAATTTACAGATAAGTTTCATTAGTTAAATCATGCTGTTTTTGAACCCTATAACAATGTTATTTTTCTCCAGTGAAAAAAATATTTACACAGAAACGTTATGTCCAAAAAAACAATGTTAAAATAAACAATTGTCATTTTATGGTAAAATAAACAATTGTCAGTACTTATCTAGGTCGGCTTCAAACAAGAAAATTGCTAAGAATTCAATGTGACATTGAATCTACGCTGAAGTTAACTGCAGAGATATATGAAACTAATTTATTTAAAGCTTTTGAATACATTATTTTTGTTGCGTACTTCATCCGTATGAAGTACGTAACAAAAATAATGTATTCATAACAGAAAATCGTTAAGCTGCCATCAGCTTAACGATTTTCTGTTATGCAATGTGCATTTTCCGCAGTAATTATGTGAAACTACCAAGTATTGTTTTTATTTTATATTTACAACATGGGTAGGTTTTCTTTTTGATTTATATTTGATTAACAGTTACCGTTAAATAACTATTAATTGAGAGAGCAGTGATAGCCCAGCGGTCACGGCCACGACTTACGAGTTCTAGGTCGTAGGTTCGAACCCAGTCAGACGATATGCTTTGTGTAAATTAATCATCCCCACTGCTCTCAAAACGGTGAAGGAAAACATCGTGAGGAAACCGGCATGTTCTAGAACCAAAAATTCGAAGACATGTGATGTGACATGTCTTCGAATTTTTTTCGAAACCAACCCGCACTGGGCTCGCGTGGTAGATTACGGCACACTCCTCTCACAGAGAGGAGGCCTGTGTCCCAGCAGTGGGAACATTATATGCCGAGTTATTACCAATTAATTATAATGTACCTATTACCTAAAGCAGTTGTAATAGCTTTTAAAATACAGCGCGACCCAAATTATCTCCAAACCAGCTGAATAAACCTCAAACAAAAATCAAACAGAGTGAAACGGGGGAAAATGGAACACAAGTGTGACATTTGTCATACATATTTACAATTTACATACCTACAGTTTGTTGAGGTTTACATTTTCCTCAAAAATTCGAGAGCAAAGACCTTTTTAGTAAAATATATGCGTATCGCGACATCGGTTTCGAAAACCTTCGTTTTGATGAGTCAAGATAAGGGGGGACGTTCAATGAACCTATTTGTTTCAGAGCTGCATAAACTTAGGGTTGATAATTGATGTTTTTCAGAATCGGAAATATTCGGAAAACTTCGGTCACATTCACATCATCTATAGCTAGCCGTAGGCTTTTTTATTAATCGAGGAAACGTTCGTAGCAATCTTGTTAGGCAAATGGATAATGAATGAGAGTATTATGTGGGTTGGGTTCCCGCCTTTGTTTGCCCAAAAATATCTTTGTACGTGAAATTACGGCCCCCGACCCACCGCGTTCGCCCGTTCCACGTGTGACCTCTGAGTTTGTTTCGGCCTTTCTGCTCAGAGTAGTCAGATAGGAAACACCGACCTCATCTAGTTTATTTTTTTCCTTTTTTGACGTGTTTCATGTCATGTCATCGCAGCCTGCTCGCCCGCGCGCGCGCTTCGTTTTCTGTTTTTTTTTTCTTTTTGATCGGCTCCTAAGGGTCCTAGCACAATGTTTAATAGCCATTACCCTTCCTCAAGACTTGAGCTATCAAATGCAAAACAAATTGGACTATGCTTGCCTCAATATTTTTATTGTCGTCAGTCGTTGACTTGCCCCCGAATACGGTAGTCAATTGATTAGCGTCAATAAATTGTCGTCTATGGGCGTTCAAAGGTTGAAACTACGTGTCTATAACACGGAAATAGCAACTAGTTTGGCTTCTGACGCAGTTTAATTGACAGCTCTGTGTGACTCTTACATATTCAGCAACCCTAGTATAAAAAGTGTTGCGATGTAAAAGCAAGACAGATGAGTTTATCGCTTGGTCATTGTTGCATTATGACAACGTATACATAATTCATGTGTATTTCACACCTCTGTGTGTGTTCTGGAAATTTTTATATTCGTTATATGTAGCTAGCCAATTGTACGGCGTCAATTTGTCTGGATTTGACTTTGATGCTATCACTTTGCGTGGGTTCAATATTTAATTCGTGGATTGATGCATCTGCTGTCTAGAAATGTTTGTACATTTTATTTCAGTCTAAGATGGTATATTTATAGTATTTTTTGGATCCATCAGTGTTTAAATGATTACTTACTTAATTTTATGAAAAACGATCGAACGAACAATTACACTGACCTAACCTTGGAGAATAAGATAATTCCGATTCAAACTAGATATACCATGTTTTTCCTGTGAATAGGTAAGCATCAAGTATGATGCTTACCTATTCACAGGAACCAGCACTTTCAAATCAGTGAATCTAGCTACTAAGCTAGATTCACTGATTTGAAAGTGCTGATATACAGGTTCAAATTAAATTATCTAGCAAAACTACAGACGTGATGGGTATCGATAAGAAATAGGTACTTGCAAAAAAGATTTGATGTTTCTTTTTTGGAGTCAACGACCTCTGGCAGTGTTGTTACTTGAGGTATGACTTGAGAAAATCTGTTTTCTTTTCTTACATCGTGGTTAGATACCGAAACTCATCACATCTAAGGAGTTTCGCTAGCTAATTTAACTTGACCCTGTATATAAGTACTTCCAAAACAGCAAATCAAGTTAGTATGATGGTTATTTACCGGCAAAACATAGAATCTAGTTTGAATCAGAATTATCTTACTCTCCAAGATTAGATCAGTGGAATAGTTTGACCAAACACGACGGTGTACGCGAGTAGTCACGATTCGGTGTCACTCCGGACGTGTTCTATGGTGGTGTTGCGAAATTTCTAAACGGATTAGCTATCTTAACTCGAAAACGTAGACTTAATTTGAGTGGACTTTGTTAGAGGCATAGGAGGTAATTTATCTTGTGAACGTTGTTTACCTCCTACTGGGAAAGTAACTCGGTCTATTTGTTACCTTTTCACGCCTTAACGGCTGAAGATTTCGATGAAATTTGGCTCACAGACTAAACGGACCATCAGCTCACGGGCCATGGCCGGCCTGGGTTTAGGACATAGGATTGTTTTATCCCAGTAGAACGTTCCTGTGGGATAGTTCCGAACCTCAACGCAGGTGAAGTCGCTGGCAGAAGCTAGTGTATGTATAAGTATGGATGATATTCACACTTAGATGGTCATTTATTGTTACAAAACTGGACTGAACGAGTCTCGTTAAAAATCAAAAGTCATCTATTCAAATTAGGCTGAGAATCAGCACTTTTCGAACGTCAAAATTACAAAAGACAGTCCCCCAAAAACGCCCGCCCTTCACCACTTCCTAGAGTTCCTAGTGCTATCGCTGGGAAGAAGAAGTGGCGCAACAAACTCCCCAGCAGCACAGCTGTCTGTTCAGTTAGAAAATACTTGATTGTATACAATACTAGGTACCTATGTTTAGTAATATGTATTATTTTATCACCGGCATTTAGCAACATTTACATGCTACATAATCAATCATTACAACTTTCCTATTTCCTCTATAACTATACCTATCGCAATTACATAATACTCGTATGTAAAATATTTTATTTATTTACTTCCTTTTATTCAAAACCGTAAACATTAGCATATATTGCTCTGTTTCGTGTCGGTAAACTTGAAAAATGGTTGATTATTATTAATATTTTTTTTTAACATACGCGTTTGGGGAAATCAATATAAAATAATAACCTTTAATATTTTTCTCGTATACAGGGTGGAAGGGACATCGACTGTTACCATGGATTCAGTACACGATTATGAAACCCTGGCTTTAAAATTTTTCGACAATTATTTAAAAAAAAAACTAGCTGTTCCAAATATTTTGCCGCGTAGGTGCATTTTTCTATGAACCAGCAATTTTTTTTTTGATAACCGACGGAAAATTTCTACGCTAGGGTGTCTAGAATCATGTGCTAAATTCATGGGTTTGCGTTTGTCTACCATCCTGTATATGTGTATGTAACACATTTTCTAAAATAAAAGTAACTTGCCTTTCAAAAGAGCCTTATCCACCTTATCACCATAAACGACAGTTTAATGGTAGGTAATAACAGTAACTTCAACAATGCCATTACTACCTTAGTGCCCAGACACAAGAGCGACACGCGTCAGCGGCAGATACATCTGCAGCAGTCGAAGAATGTCGACGGCTACCGGCAACGCGTGTCGGCGACAGCCGTTGATAACGTGCCGCTCGTGTATTTGAGTATGGTGCTCAAATACACGGCCGTCGACTAGTTTCGAAAGCTGCCATAAACGCGTGTCGAAGGCTGCGTGTATGAGAACTTAATCAACGCACAAAAACAAATTACAACCCCTATACCTACCATATACTCCAAAGGAGCTATACAATATACAATATGTAACAAAAACCCTGTCCGATCCTTAAGAGTATTATTCGGCATCGTACTGCGTACACATATGCGTAATCATTTAATGGATTTGAGATTATTATTTTTCCCCAGTGAATATCATTAAATTAAAATAAAAAATAAAAACTAACCAAAGGCAACACTGATCGCTCGACAAAGTTCACGTCTTACTACCTACAGTTTTGTGTCAAAGAAGCCGCCCGTGTCATTAACCGCGCTTTGTCGCGTGCCGCCAAACATACCTACATTACGCGCGGTGCGCGTAGGTATCAGCTGATATTGTTTTGTAGGCATAGTAATCCGGATTTCAGATACTCTCTGTATTTTGTGTTTTTGACTTAATTCTGTTTATCAAGAAACAATTAATTGAATTAAATGTAGCCCTGATAAGGGCTTTTTTTTAAATGTGATGTGCTTCTGGCAATGTACTTACCGACTCCAGGTGTTAGTTTATTAAAACGTTCACTTGTTGTTGTTGCATACTTCGGCGATCATGCTCCACATGTCCACCTCCAACACTAATACACATTCGACACCTTTTTGCTAAATTTACAAAATAAACACACACAAACACATTTACAAAATTCCATTCTTGGTTCGTAATCAGTGGGCAGAAGGGATTGAACCCGCCGGTAGTGATAAGGGTGCTGACCATCTCCCTTCAGCACACTCCAAACCGCACTGTGGTTTGTGTCTAATCGTCGCGCAACAGAGCGTGTGCTTTGCGTGGGGTCCGCGGCAAACATATCCAGCACCTGTTCCTCAATTTCCTCGTTGCGCTCTCGTGGTCTTCCAGCATCAGTGGCTTGCGACTCGTGCCCATGAACACTGCCTGTGGTGTATACACCGTTATGCAGGCGTTGGAACGCACGCTCCGACGGTACTGTCACACCTGGTCTATTAGCGAAACGCACCTCGTACCTACGTATTACGCGCAGCTGCATAATTGCAGTCGGTCTTGCCTAAGCACATCAACATATTAAAATATTCCTGATTAGAATACGACATTGTTCGCGAAACGACAGCGCTTGATACGTACGGACGTCAGATCGAAAGCTATCTCCACGAAAGACTAGCAACAAGTATCGCGTCGGTAGGTAACTAGGCGGCGATATCAAAAGAGTCGGCGACTAGTTGAAAGAGTGTCTACGACGCGGTAGTGTAGGGCGGTGTTCTTTGAAATAAAAATAGGTAAAAATAAAAAGATTTTGCCGGCGGGTGGAGTGTTGTCAACTTATGAAAATTTGCCATATTCAGTGTTAAATTTCGCATGGATTATAAAAATTAAAAATCAATAACTTTTGGTTTTTATGAGTTACATTTTTATAACGATTTTTTCTAGTACGTATGTTGACCCAGGAATACGCCTTTATTGGATCGGACAGGGTTTTTGTTACAGCCTGTATAATGGACTCACCTGTAGAATCCGGACTTATTATCCGCATTGTCTTTAATGCTCTTCTTAGTGTCAACCTCACTGAGGACAACGAAGAAGTGGTGACACTTATCACACTTGACGAACCGTGTGGAGCTGACGAATGTCTCCACATGGGTGCAGGGGTCCCCGCACTTGGGACACGTGAGGACGCCATTGTTGCCCGACCCTGACTTCTTGCCGCCTGATGTTGAGCCTGAGGAGTTACAGAAAATTATGATAGGTGAAAAACGCAGTAATATTAGAGGCCATTACTTATAGATGCTATCAATATAGGTTACTAACAGGTAGAGCAAGTTAAAGGGAAAAGCCGTGGATTTACAGCAGTTCTGGCGAAAGTTGAGCTTTCTCTATGTGTGAAGTGTGAACGTACACCGATAGTACAGAATAAATAATAGTACTACGGAAAGTGTAGGGTAGCTATCGCTAGAATACTACATGGAGACTAGTTCCAAGCCTTGGCTAGGGAAATGCTAAGAATAAACAAGAACTGAGCAGTGGTGGCCCAGTGATAGCGACCCTGACTTACGAGTAATAGGTCGTGGGTTCTAACCCAGACAGGCCATTGCTCTCAAAACGGTGAAGGAAAACATCGCGAGGAAACCGGCATGTCCTAGAACCAAAAAATTCGAAGACGTGCGACGTCTACCAACATGCACTGGGCCCGCGTGGTTTATTATGGCGCACTCTCTCTCACAAAGAGGAAGCCTGTGTCCCAGCAGTGGGAACGTTATAGGCAGATTATGCTATAATGTAAACAAGAAGTTGCATTAACTTAGCCTATTACCAAGAAACCACAGAACAAGGTAAAAACAAACGTATGTAATTCAAATGCACAGTATTGCATAAAACATCATTAAATGGCAATGAACTATAAGATTATGATGTATAAATAATTTAGCGTGCAATCGCCTTGCCATCTAATGAGATGGCCATTGCAAGTATTGCACGGAACCCATTTCCGTCAATTACCGCCTGAAAACAACCTTCAGAAAGATAAGTAATCGATGCAGGCTTCCTTTCATTACAGTAACACTAAATTAATTTTAAGTGACCTTTGTTGGTCCAAATTAGTCGAACGCTGACCATTGTGTTGTAAGAAAGAGGACCTAAGTCACCTCTAGGTCACTGCAGTGAAGATTTGTAACGAAACTGTGATCATTGAAGTGTCATGTTGTTTTTAAGCGATGACTTTAAATAACTCTTTGATAAATAAACATAAGCCTCGGTGAAGTAAAACCTAACGCACGTGAAAAACTGCCTATAAACGTGACCTTCGGGGTTAAGAATCTTGACGTGATAGGCACTGCTTTTTTTTTTCTGGTGGGAAGTCATCAAATAACCCCTCCCGCTCTGGGTGGAGCGGAAGGGAGTGTCAGACTCTTACTGACTAAAACCCACCCATGTTCCTTCCTTCGCCCTTTATGTTCCGGGGTAGCGGTAACTCTTTCGGACAATCCCGCTGATAGGCACTGCATTGCCAATAATAAATAAGTTATGGATGCACGATGTTATTTGTGGCAGTTGTATTGTGTCGTAGAAGACAGAGTAGCCAATTAATCAGATGAAATAGCACTCATCAGTGCTTAGGCTGTAGCAGCACTGATGTAGCAGAATCGGCTGCAATAATAACATCATGATGGTCCAGTGAAGCCTTTGGCCCGGGCCGCCTGGTTTATTATGGTGACGAGTAATTGTAATTCTGGGGAAGTTCCTTATAAATCATACCAGCCAATTATTGCCCCACTGCATGGTAAAGGACTCTTCTCATACAGAGAAGGCACGGACATTGATCATCACGCTTGCTCAAAGCGGGTTGGCGATTTGAGACTTATATTAATTAGTCCAGGTTTCCCACGATGTTTTCCTTCAAAATGTCAGTGATGTCCAAGAAAGCTCATAAAGAGTACAGTTATAATCTGGTAGTATTCTCACCTGCAGCAGCAGCTTCTTTAGGTGGGTGTGGATGCGGCGGTCCGGGCGGCTGCTCGGTGGGGCTCTTGCACATCACCGAGCAGGTGCTGAGCCCGCGCGTCGGGCACGTCCGTCGAAGAGTGCGACATTGCGGTACACCTGCAGACAATTGAACACATCTTATGAGTATGTGGAAGACTAAGCAATGCGCGAAAGGTTTGAAGATGAAGATTTTTTTGAAATTAAGAATATAATTTTGGGTTTGCATCAATTTTGAGATCACCGGGTGAGGTATTGTGGTCGCGGATTCTCAGACAAAGTATTATAAGGGTCACGGTGCTCAATTTTATTCTTACGCTTTATATTATCTCGACTTCGAAGTCTGGAATTGCAGTAGGTACACCTGAAGGCTAATTCTCGTAATTTAAAACGTTCAAAATCTAGTTACAATATCATCTCGGCGACAATCAATATCAAAAACTTGTCAAAAATGTGGGGAAATCAGAGGTATTTTTGACAGATTGAGACCGAGATCAGACTGAACGTTCTTAAACTTACGAGAATTACCCCTCTGCTCGCTGACAATACAACAGATCTTATGATTTTGCAGAATAAGAAATATAGAGCAAAAAAGCCTGAAAATTAAGATGTTATTTATTGGAAGTGTATATCGATCGTAGGTAGGTATTGAGTTTACGACGATTTTGAGATCGCCAAAATAAGTATTGCTGTAATCGTGTATCATTGTTCCATACTACAGGATAAAGGCCACTATCGTGCTCGATTTTATTCCTACGCTTTATAATTTGAAATTCAAGTTCACGTTGGTTGCCGTTGGCATTGTTTAAGTGGCCTCAACATCTCAAGGTAGTTTTCAGACCGAAATGTCGTGTCGAAATGAACGAAAACAAGTGCTTTAGCAATTTGAAAAAAAAAAAAAAAACAAAAACAACGAGCTGTGGCTCCACTTGAAGAAACGCGATGCTAAGATTTCGCAAAAGAGTCTTTGTTTAAAATTATACTTTTTACACGCAACTTTCGTAAAACAAAATATGTATATAATTTGCAAATTGCTGTTTTCCTTTATAAAACTTTCACGCAAACATAAAATTGTTACAGATTACATACAAAAAATCAGCATATGAAACTTTATCCAACTACCAAGTTTTTTAGTACAATTAAAAAAAAAAAAAAACAGCCACTGTACTTTAGTAGACCCACTAAAATTAGTCAAATTACACCCACGCACCCACGATACAGGAGAAATTCCTAGTGTGGGGAAACGTTATAAGAAAAAAAAAAATTCAAACAAGCAACAACAAAAATAAATGATCAAGTATGACTCGAACATAAAATCACTAATGTTTAGGTTAGCAAGGTCAATAAATCGTAGCGGTAGGTCATTCGATTTTGCATAATTAAGGTCACTATCCAAAGTTAATTCCTATTAAATAAATGCATAATTTATGTCAGATTCATTAAATGCATTAGAAGATATTCATCCAACTGAACTTGACATTCAAAATCGTCAAGGAATACAATAATATGGACTTCGGAATAAGACTATGCAAGAAAAGGCTCCCGTAGACAGGCGTGACGCGGCAGTGCGACGCGAGTCCAGTAGAACAATTTCTATGAAAACTTCATGAAAATTGTTCTACCAGAATCGCGTCGCACAGTTGCGTCACGCCTATCTGCAGGAGCCTTTAACTGGCTGGCAGCTTCTTGCATTAAGAAGGCTTTTAATGAGTTAAGTCTACCTTTGGTACAGCAAACTTAGCTTATGTAGATTTAACGACACTTACGTAAGGTAATCATCGTTTGTAAGATCTGAGAACTTGTATGTATGTAAAAGGAAGAAATCCCGGTTACACACCAGTGTGCAAGCGCTAAATATATTGAGACTTTCAGTATTTATTAAGCACCATTTTTTAAATTATAATAGTATCTTTTAGTTTAACGCATGGCCCCATTATAGGGTTGACAATAAAAATGATTGCAACAGAATTACAGAATGACACAAGCTTGATATAATATTTCAAGGATCAAGCATTACTTGGCAACTTTCCATAAGGATAAACGGAGGCATAAATCCAAGTAAAGTAAGCAAACAAGCAAGTTAGAAGTAAATACGAAATAAAGCTTTTAGCAAGTTCTATGTTACATAGAGCTTACACTACTGGTACAGACGCCAGCAGGTCAAGCTACCCGAAACTGTCAAATTTTCCCAATCAACCTTGAACCTAATGCTTTAGCGATAAAGTTGAAAATCTATTAAAGAAATTTGACAGATTGTAGTAGCTTGATGTGCTGGCGTCTGTACACTGTCAACATTCGGAATGGCGCCACCGCTGCACCGCTAGCCAGGACGTTGCGAAATCAGTTTATTCATATTGATGACTGATAAAAATTAAAACATCGCTACTGATTACTTAATCACAATAATTACTTAATCTTACATTTAAAGAAAGCAAAAGTGGATAGTCGTTTCGCAATATCCACTTTTGCTTTCTTTAAATGTATCAAATTAGCGAAAAATGAACAACGTTCAACAACATCGTTGTTTGGCAATAACAAATTACGAGAAAAACTATGTCGTCTACATATTCTCAATTATAGTCTGGGCGCCTGGTTACCAATTTTGTTGCGCATCTTGCCGACACTTTCATAAAAGAATGTTGCAACACAAAGAAATGAATGTTGAACAAAGGACAAAGGCAACCGTCATTACGATAACTTTTCACTCTAATTATGCAAAGTTTACAAGAGCGTGGATGACTATGGTCTCTGGGAACTTGTTATAACAATAGGCACTATTGTTCATGTCCATGTCATTTTACTTTCCTGCTTTATTAACACCAGCATTGTTGGCGCTTGAGTAGTGAAAACAGAATCTTTACACAAATTTTTTAATGTAAATTATTATCTTAAACGTATACACTACTGTATTTTTGAGAGGATACGAGAGAAGTGTACAGCAGCAGGTTTAGCAATTATAGCAAAACCGGTTTCAAAATATCATAAAGAAATTAGATAGGTTTATACACCCTTACATTTTGACCGTTTTAATTCTTAAAAGGGTTCATTGTACTCATCATTATGAAAAACTTTTACTATGGGACCAACCCTGAAATCGTGAAAAAAAAATTGGTCCCATAGTAAAAGCTGTTCATAATGCTGAGTACAATGAACCCTTTTAGGGATTAAAACGATCAAAATGTAAGGGTGTATAACCATGTCTAGAGGTTTAATAATACGTAAATTAATTCAGGAAACGAACAACTCGCAGTCGCCTTCGAAGCAGTTAAAAATATTAGCATGTTGCTTGCATATTACCTTCGATATGCGTCAATTTATTTATAATCATAGAACTAAACTTGAACTGAGAACCAGATTTGTAAAAAAAACATAATAAAGGTCTATAAATTGCAGCAAGGTCGGAACTTGGTTTCGCAGAAGCGATACCAATGTTTTAAAAGATGTTTGCTATCTTGCAGGCCATCGAAACAAGTTTGGTCGAATTCATCGTAAACAAAAGTGCCATGGAAAAGCAAATAACAAGAATATGTTTATGGATTTAAGTTTAGCAGAGTATTGGTTTTAATTTTGGATGTTGCGTAACCTAATGAAATTTTGTAAGGCATCAATTAGAACGCTTTTAATGCTATGCTTTGGTCGCAAGTAGTTCTGCTGAGCATAATGTCGTAGGTTCGATTCCTGGGTCGGGTGTGTTATTTTTATATATTAAATGAGAAAGCAATAAATACACCCACATAGTCCTATTAGAGCACTAAACAATAAATAACGTGCACTCGTGTTCATCGAAACGTCCTCGAATGTTTTTAATAATAAATCAATATCCAACACGTGAACTGAAAGTCGTGCCACTAGTTTTGATAATATAAAAAAATGTCAGCTATCATGGGTTATCTTTGGCAATTAGAAATATACACAAGCACCTACCCGAGACCTAGATGTCTTCGGTGATATAATCAAAGATCACCTGAGACTTCTAAGGGTATTGATTTGCAAGACTTGATTGATCGCAAGATTAAGTATGTTTTCCCACAGATAAATGGTGATGACACAAATGGGAAGCACCATGACATCTTATTAAAGCAGATGCCACATCGTTATTAAACCACTTTATTAAGCTCCACCAAAACTTACTTAAGCTTGACAGGTAATTCGTTTGGAAGAGGCAAAAAAAAGTAAACAGCCTTGACCCAATTCCAGGCGAGAATAACTGACCACAAATCTTGGCCATATATGCAGATTTTTGGAATATTAATAAAGAAGTTACTAGCATTTCTGATGTTTTAAATGATCGAAAAGGAAATAATGGTTAATAAAATGAGCGTATCCATTAATTGCAATTGCTACTGCTTAATATTCTTCAGCTTGGTGTCAAGGTGATGATATTGTGTAAGTCCAAGTGGGTTAAACTCTTTCATATACCATTTACGGACAAGGATTGAAGACTACTGATGGCCTTAACTGCCTACGGATTTTGTAACTTTGTACACTGAAGTTATTTTTAGAAAGAAAATAAAAAAAAAATATTTCGGCTCCATTAGCGGCATTGCAAAGTGTTTTGGTTTCGACAACAACTTACGGATTGGCGTAAATTTGAAGAAGAGAAACGCTAAAACTGGGTTTTGTTGACATAGCTAGCGTTCTTCTCAGTCTGCTAAAAGCTTCTTAGTACTCGTACTTACTTCTTTATAATATTCTGAATTTCTGCTCTGTCGCTTCTTTCTGAGAAATACAACCTAGGACATCATATTTTTTAAAGACAGCAGTGACAATACACGATTCAAAATGCCACCTGGTTATTTAAACAATCTGGTGCCAGGTTTATCGCTAGTATTTTTAAACAGGTAAATCTGTGCTGATAACTTCATTACAGCGCTTGTTTATTAACTTTGAAATGCATGCAGGTAAATATTAAGCAGTGGCTTATCATCGTATAAAGTCAATTTAGCTCTTCTAAAGTTCATTCATTCATAGAGAAGAGATCTTAAAGTAAATATTTTATTATACAGAAAACTTGAGATTTACCTATCTAATTGGATAGCATTAGACTTTATTTAGGAGTCAAAGGGGAAAAACCTAGTATTTATGCAAGCGAGCTTCTTAATTACACAATACTGAGAATGCAATCGGCTATCGCAAGGCTGACATGGTAAGGTGATTCAATCCATCGTCCCATATTGAAGTCTGCATTGTCAATTCATCCTTAAACCCGGCAATACTAAAGAAACCGCTATACTGCACGGAGTAACACTACAGTTAGTTGCTTATGCTATGCGAATTTTAAACAAACCCGTACTATGCATTTTTAGCGACAAATGAAACAAACGCACTGTTGTTATCACCGGTCATCTAACTCCTTACAAAGTAGCCAGAAAAGGCGTGTGTAAACATAACATTGCTTACATCTTCAGCTTGAATTGAGTAACACTTAAGCCGTTTTAATGAACCGTGTATCTTTGAAGGTACCGTTAATGTCAAAATAAAAACCTAGGTACTATTTGGGCAAAGCAATTGAAGTCGTCCAATAATAACGTCTCATATGATATACTCTCTATCAATATATACATATTATGATCACTCCGAAGTTTATTATTTCCCACGGTGATTTCCGACCAAATCGCACGGATTCATCTGAACCTAGCCAATAATATATATATTCACGTCACGAGACATTCCCTGCAAACGGTTATTTCCTGCAAACCAACAAAGTTTCCCTTTCCATATCAGTACGAGAAATCACGAATAAAACTGCTACCTACATTACTTTCAGCTTATCACCTCGATCAAACCGTTTAAACTCGTAATTTAAATGGTTATGAACGGGAAAGTAGATTCAGATCAAATATGCTTTAAAAAGTTACGCAACAAAACGCTTTTATTCTCATATTGCAGTAAGAGTTATAAAAAAAAAGCACAGGCGCTAAAAATTTCATACACCGATCGATGTATACGTAAAACGAATTTCAATGAAACGATCCGAACCTGGTATAATAAAATATGTATAAAAGTTTGCATACAATGTTATAAAATGATAGGCATGACGTAACTACTTTCACTTTCCTAACATTCTAGATAATCTAGGTGAAGTTACAAATGTTATGTGCAGCTCGTCGACTATAAAACTTAACTATCAATAAGGTAAAATGGGCTTCTATGGCTCAATTTAGAGTTGATATTTGCTTGTTAATTTTTCTTTGGCCGAGTGGTTTTTTTCGGCTATGTCAATCATCTTTCACTGCCATTGCCTTCTCTCTTAAGTGTGATTTAAAGGCACATTGTTGAATTAATGCGGATATTTATCTCGTGAGATACGAGTTCGGATCGCTTGGGGTGGTGTAATCGCCAACCAACATATGCTAATTTCAATGCGTAAGTAAAAGTAATCTACCGTTCTTGTTCTTCAGGTTCGATAATACAAACAGGCTGGTGGGTAACTTTGGATTAGGAGTTTTCAGCATCATCATCATTACAACCGAAAGTTTACTGCTGGGGACAAGCTTCTTCCAGGGATCACAAGTATCTTCTTGTTCTAGAATGAACTATATCCTCACTGTTTAGACGTGAAGATTTCCAAACCAAAATAGGCTACCTTCTTCTTGTTGTTGACACTGCAGTTACCACCAGGGCCTTCATTCTCTATGACCACGCAATGATTCTTCACTTCGAAACCACGTCAATTCCTTAGCTAATCACGCCAACCTCGCGTTCATTTCGCACGGTTTCGTTCATTGTGTCATAGAGAATACCTACGGCCCCAAATTAGGCTACCATGTTTAACGGATTTAACAAAGAGAGGATACATAGCAACAACATTATATTATACCCTCACGAATACTGTGACCATCATTAATGCATTTGCCAAGTTTGGTAGCCATTTCCAATGAACAATTTCGATCAGAGTCGAAAGAAAGGGCTCATCGCTCATCCGAAAGAAAGGGCTCATCGCTCATCCATCTCTAATCTAATAATGATCTTTAATCCCAAATACACGTGTCGCCTTTCGACTGATACTATAAAATGCTATGACGCTGACGTAGTATTGACATCAGCAAGCGTCAGATACTGTGTAACATCTAAACACAATATCACAGAGGTCACCGCATGTTGTGATTATAATTATAATAGCGCTATACAAGATGAACATGAATTTGTAGTAAGTCACGCAATAAAGGAAAGTTTTGATTGTCTGTTAGTTCCGCCTTCATCCTTTTGATATGCCAATGCATTCGAAATAACTATAAGGCAGGACTGCCTCGGTGGTCTAGTATTCGCAAGCGCTACTGTTGAGCATGAGGTGCTGGGTTCGATTACCAGGGTGGGCAATGTATTATTGGGTTTTTCTATCTGGAATTTCTCAGCAGTAGCCCGGACTCTGGATTTGTGCTTAGTTGATGGCAATAGGATCGCCTCTATTACATGGGACTTAAACATAACAGGCGAAATGTGGGTGTACTAGGTAGGTACACCTCTGCCCAACCCTTCGGGGAAACAATGCGTGATTATGCGTTATTTTTAGCAGGATCATACATCTTAGCTATAAACTCCACTTTGAATTTAAGACAAGATTCGTCGTCCGTCAATACAGAAACAGCTTTGCTCCCGATTGCTCCTTCGGGATTGAGGAGTTGTGGATGAGTAGCGTGACGGTCTTATACAATGCTCCACTAAATCAAGAGTTTAACAAACATCAATAGGAAAAAACGGGACGGGACGGGTATAAATGATATATTAATAAATGAATAATTATAGGAAACGATAGCAGTGAAGTAACTAACACAAGAGCAGCATATTTACGTTACGTAAGCTTTAGAAATACGGAATGAGCGGCGCCAGTGAATGTGAGACGAAAGCTATTATCATCATGACGTTGGTTTAGTCATGCTTGGATCAAGGCGTAATTGGGTCCCGCAAAGTAGTTTACACTTATGGCGTAACTAGTCATTGTGTAATAGAGAGTGTCTAAAGGCGCAAAAGAGATTTCAGCTTCGTTTCTGGGAGGGTGGTCT
This sequence comes from Apamea monoglypha, assembly GCA_911387795.2. Taxonomy (NCBI): domain Eukaryota; kingdom Metazoa; phylum Arthropoda; class Insecta; order Lepidoptera; family Noctuidae; genus Apamea; species Apamea monoglypha. The sequence goes on along the minus strand of OU426930.1, from coordinate 18,313,753 downwards.
CTGGAAGGGCTTTTGCTTCTGAACTCTGGCATTGTAGATTAGGATAGGCGGCTGTGTACATTAATTATCAGATGGGTTACTTGCTGGCTGTCCACACAGCAAGCACAGCAGTAAGAATGAGGAGAGAGAAGACGAAAGACAAAGAAACAGAAGTGAAAATAGAGCAGAAACAATAGTGTCACTATGCTGAAGTTCTCACTAAACCAGACTGCTCCACTCAAGGTCATTCAATGAGACTTGTCCTCAGTGATATGCTCCGTGCAAAAACCTGCCGATATTGCTAACATCGAGAAACAAGACCACTTTAATTTTTCTCAAACGGAAGGAACTAGGAGTATTTGCAACAAAAACGCGAGCCATGGTAAATAAAGACCGCACTTGGAACCCGGATAGGCACTCGCAGACAGACAGAGTGCCATTTCCTCCATCTAATATTACCCACACGTGTGTTTACCGACGCCCTCGGGAAAGTTTGCCCTATTAATAGTTTATCTTTAATATCTAATTATACACTTTACAATCAATGGAGTGTATAAAACGATCGTTGTTTAAGAAAGTGTGAAAGAGTTACATAAACAACAGGGTGTAGGAAACGTTCAATGTGTCCGATTTTATTTACCGATTTGAGTTGTTATCATACAGTTGAATGAACATACACCGATTATTTGATTTAGGCTATTATACTTTTTTGGGGCTATTGGTAGCCTGGTAGGTATTATACAGGAGTATATTCCGCGCGCTCCCAGCCGATGGTACCATGGGGATCATCGTGAGGTAGATTTGGGAAGCCATGAAAAGGGAAAAGGAGCGTCAACCGTCTAGAGGAGTATGCTGTAAAGACTTCTGGGAGGCTTCAGTTTTAAAAGGACGCAAGAACGCAAGTTTAGCATTCCCATGAACACAAAGAAGGTCGATGTAGAAGAAGGGAGTCATAGATTTTAGTTTCCTAAAATTGCGACATTCACGGACTTAATTAAATTCGATTGTCTTGGAACTGCGTTATACAGTAGCCAACCAGATCATTTTGAAGATTAGATGCGTAACAAGCACATTGCATGGCATAGAAAGTCATAGATTATAGTGTCTAGTTTCCCTTGACAAATTAAAAAGCAATTATAAACTTTTACTTTAAACTAAGCTAGCGACAAAGCGGAGTAGTCTTGGACAGTATAGCATGTAGCATTAGAAATCTGTATTCTGGAAAATTGACACTTCGAGATAAAATTATAAGTTTGTTTGAACCGGATTAGAAAACCTAGTTTGAATTGATTAAATTCATCTTGCGTTGCTTTGTTTCGGACGTATAGGTACTGGGGCAGAAAATTGATGACCGACATTTGTTCCTGAAATTTAATGATCACTGTTGTCATTTTTCTCAGTGTGGTCTTCGCTTACAACATCCAGTTTATTGCAACCACCTTTATAAGGGTTTGCGAGATTCGAGATTCTAGCTCGCGCTTTACGCTTGCCGAATCACAGTTTCCACTATGTGTGTCCCTTCTTCCATCGTCCAAAAATCAGCTTATCAGCATGCTAAGCACTTTTCTCCATCTTTGCAAAAACGTGTTCAGTTGTATTTCTTTAAGGCTGTCAAAAAAAAAACTAACCGGCAGTACTGGGTGAAAATTTTAATTTAGTCCTTCAAAAGAGTTGTGCGATTTGCGATCATTTCATTCCAAAATAGATTTTTACTAGACTTATCACTCCGCCCTCCTAACTAGTAGTAGCTCTTTTCGGATAGTTTCCTTCCATAATATGGACTTTCATACTGCTACTGGACTTCGGACTGTCGCGATTTAGATATAGCCCTTTTCAGCATGGGTCAGCTTTTACTATGCCTTAATTCGTCTTTAACTGCGTGTAATAGGCATATTCTTGAAATTCTTAAATTTAGCGGTAAATAGCTTTGCCACAGTTAGAATATTTTTGCCCATCATAAGCATAAGGTAGCTGTGCCAGTGTGCCACTGTCGGCGATTAACGACAAGTGAGCAGAGCTAGCAACTCATTGTGTTGGCGAGCAACGAGCAGCGAGACGGCGACGAGCGATTACTCGCTGCTATGCGTGTGTACTGTGTACCCTTTGATAGCTCTTGTCGCTGCGACAAACGACTCTATTTAGACGGGGCCTACGAGAAAATCGTCGATAACTATAGGCCGACCGTTTAACTGAGACGTTGCCTGAAGTAGCTGCGCGGTGCGGGAAGGGTTATAGTTGTCACAAGTCGTCGAATCACTGAGCTCTCGCATCACGTCACCACACCCCTCCCGCACCGCGCTGCTACCTCAGGCAACGTCTCAGTTAAGCGGTTGGCCTATAGTTGCTTGATTGCTTCCTCGTCGGAGGTGGGATAAGTGCCTTAGCAATGTATTTTTACGGCTTTCGGCTACGATTCTTGTTGCTATTCCGGCTTAACAGTATTTAATTAACACATTGTCTTCTAATCCGATTAAATAGCAACGCCAATGAACTTCTTATAGGTAAGATCTAAGATGTAAGATTAGAGTTACCACCTACTACTGTTATAAATCTGATAAAATTGTTTTAGAAACTAGTATTAATTACAAAGTTGTTACTTTTAATGTCTATGCAATAAGGATAAGATCAAAGATATAATTATTCTGTAGCGAAACTCGCGATTTTGTCAGGGTTACTTAGACAATAGATAGAACTCAGCCTTCGGTAGGTTTAGCGTACGGTAGGCTAAGTTCTTTTTATCCACTCGCTATTGCCCAAAGGCGATTGCGACTTTTGTGGTCACTCCTCATTTCTCCTAAGCGCTCATGGCAATGAGCTTCTATCACCTGCTCTGCACGATCTAACGGGGATAATCCTGTATCTATTAAATCAAATAGTACATCAGTTGAATACATAATTCATGCATATTATTTTGTATTGTATCGAACTTTACGACCGGAGCTTAGCGAATACTTAATGCATCGCGAAAATGCGAAGACGAAAATGTCACTACACGTAATGGGAAACCATAAATACTTCATCTATACATCAATACAAACAAATAAAATTGAAGTGTCTGTTTGTAATGTCAAAATAACAGCTGCGTATGAAAGTATATAGGTAAGTACTTAGGGCTGATTTTTCAATGATCTGATAACTTTTTTCGAGGAATAATTTTGAAATTTTGACAGTTATTTCATACAACTGTCAAACGTCAATTTTATTCCTCGAATAAAAGTTATCTGGCCTTGGAAAAACCAGCCCTTAGAGCAAAAACCCATTTTTTTAAATGTTGTCTGTTTGTTCTGGCTAATTTCCGAAATGGCTGGATCGATTTGGCAGATAGCGGGTGTTAAATAGAGTAACTTAGGCTTTACTTTAATTTCAGAAAAATAATTTAGGTCCAAAAATTAAAACCCATGAAATCCAATTTGTTTTCCGACATACACGCGTACGAAGTCACGGGCACAGCTAGTCTTTCCATAAGATAAATTACCTACGCTAAAATCCAAACAAACATTGATTTCATTTGTTTTCACTTCAAAGATAAAACTTATCAGTTGAGTCACGTGGTATTATCATTTAAAAGTTCATGTCATGTCAACGCACCTCGTGCGGTGCCTATGTAATCGTTTACGCCCGATAAGGAGGGCGGAGCCCTAGCAGGTTCAGACAATTCGGTCAGGGTCAGGTGGCAAAAAATCGCGGCCGGGCTTAGGGACTTAGGTCACGTTTTTGTCAGTAGGTTTCATCTAGCCTTCCATTGATTGCCAATATTATGTAAAGTTTTTAAGTGACCAGAATTTGCAATTTGGTTGTCAAACCAGTTGCTTTGTGAAAATAAATGCTTAAACAGTGGATCTTTTATTGTGCCTGGTCAATAGGAAGTCAGTTCTGGATCAGTCAATTCAGCATCAGATTTTTTTTTTTTTCTTATGTGTGTCTTCCCCAAAGAGTATAAGAATTATTATTAAAAAAATAAAATTGCCATCAATGTCCAACTGCTGGGCAAAGGCCTCCCTACGCTCTATCCACCTCTCTCTGTCCAGAACTGCCAAGGATTCATAAAAATTGCTTCTTTATGAAAGGGGCCAGCTCATCCCGCCATCTCCGTCCATTATTAATTTACTTACTTTAAATTATTCTATAAGTAATTAATTAATATTGAATACTTCAAAATATTAATTAATTATTAAGTAAAAAACTCAAATAAATGGAAATATACCCACAAGATACATAATAATAACTACACACACATACGAGTATTTAAACAAAATATGCTGGATGACATCATTTCAGAGACAAAAAAAAAATTGTCTCTATAAAAAGTTAAGACCATTGCTTGTAATATTTGAAAAGCAAGGTAATCATGGTATTGAAGTCATAAAATACTGTAACAACCTCTCATTTGATTGCGCAAGTATCCAGTTTGTCACATACTGATGGAAAATGTAATGTGTACGGCAAAAAATGGTGGTTGAATCAACAATGTCAATGAGGCATATTATTTAAATATCTTGTGATGGTAGTAACAAACTGTTTGCAAAAAATATTGTTTACTACCTAAACTGTTTTTTTAGGCAACCACAAAATTCTGTTTACGTTTTTATTTTCAGGTCGATGACCTCATAATACTTGACGACAAAACTTGGCATGTCCAGCAGTCACAGTAATAACTTTGTGTATTATTAATATCAATTTAATTCTCATTACTTATGTTACTCTGATATCAGAGAGAACATGCAGAGCTTAATTTACCTAAAAATCAATTAGGGTTGCCTCTGCACATATAATATACTATGTGCTTATAAGTTTAAATAAAATATAAATGCAACCTGTACAAAGGGATGAAGAAGAGAAAGAGCAGTACTTCTTCTTTCATGCAAACTTATATGAGAATTGCCGATACATTGGTAAAAAATATTAGCAAGCCAAGGTGGCGCTTGCATCAGATATTCATTTAGTCATTGCAACTGTTATAGACACATGTACTCATATTTACGCTTTAGTCTTTTCTTACATATTTATAGAAGTTCATATAACAATATAAAATAAAAATTACCCAGTAACTGGATAGTGGAGGTCAGATGGGCAGAAGCTCTATGTAAAATACTGGTATTCAGCTGCATCCGGTTAGACTGGAAGCCAACCCTAACATAGTTGGGAAAAGGCTAGGCAGATGATGTATATATTTGAAGAAAATGCTCTATGTTCATTGTTATTGTTAACTTAGTTTGTAGTGTAATATACTAACATAGTTTTAAGACCTTTCTGATGTACTAACACTAGTGTTTAAGTTGTGTATGTATCTACTAACAAATTGGATTTTATGATCAGACAAATAAATAAAAAAAAATAATAATAAAGCAGTACAAAACCTAATCTGCTCAAACTTAAAATCTCACCTTGGTTTACACCCGTGAGATTTTAATAAATACCAGGTTCTAGGAACCTGAGAAAATAAATTTTAAAAAACAAAATAATATTAATAATGTATATATTTTATTTGTAGTAATCTTTCTATAACAATAAACAACATTCAAGAAACTGGCAACATACAAAGTCACTTGAAAGATTAAATATCAAGCAAGATATCTGCACATTTGTTTTATTTAATAAGCAACCAGTATTTCAAGTTCAATTAGTTCCCTGCAATTGTAGAGTAGAAATAAAAAGAAGCAATACTTAAGAAGCCTTACTACATTAACCGCAGATGTAAATTTTCTTTATAAAATTTTGCTTCACAAATACAGCAAATGCCACAATTAAATACAAGTTTTATAAAGTCAATATCAAACAGGTCGTTTTGTTATGCATACGGTCATTAAAAATAATGACAAGTATTTGCCTTGAGGAAATAATTGACTTATTTTTAGATTTGTTTCCATTAATGTCTAAAAATAATATGTAAACAATTGAAGCAAATAGGTATTTTCCATTTCATTGAATGGAGACATTTGTTGAGAGATAATTAAAATTCTTATGGTTTTATCCGCAAGCTAGTAAAAGGCAGCATTATTGCATGCATAACAACTTTCTTTTCTTATTCAATTATATATTTTACTTGTGTGGTAACACTTTATCTTACAGTGCAGGGACATTCTAAAATAGTTGTTTTTCAAATTGGAATGTGACTAATCACAAGTGCTCAAGTTCAGGAAAGATCATGATTGTGTTTATCAATATTGTGTGACAAGTTCCTATTAGAAATTACGAAATAAATTACCAGTTTCTACTAATTCTATGCGGTCAGTGTCATTTATACACGTGACTCCCTTGACCTTGCTTCCACATTCACCTTGATAGGGCCTGCTCACCGCAATCGAAGGAAAACAGCTTCACTACGAATTAATTACTACGAGAATGTCCAGCCGCCAAACACGCGCCATCACGCGTGTATCGAACGGGCACTACACCACGCAAGATAAGCAACAGAAAACATCACGTTTTGTTATCAAACACCTAATCGCGTACGCATTCGAACACAAAGAACATCGCTAGATACTGCGACACGAGCCTGGATCAACGCCAACCAGCAAAAAACAACATTGTATAGAGAAATTATAGGCACTCACCTGATATTTGTGAATTTCTTCTCACTGCTATCCTTCCCACGGATACGAAACTCAATCTAACACTACTCATTATATAAACTTCGACAACAATTCAGTAATAACATCAGCCCTCAACCGAACGACAGAAACGTTATACGAGCCAAATGGAAATTACAATAAGTCGCCGTAATAAGCGAGTCGCAATTTTTATTGTATTTGTTTGTCAGTGAGAGGTCTCTGTCATGACGCAACACTTTTAGTCAACATCAACACTTTTCGCAAATGTACAATTAGACGGTGTAAGTACGAAAACTGCACTTTACTATTTTTTTGTATGATTTTACAAAAACAATTTTATTTTTTAGATAATGGAGCGGCCATACTGATGTTCACAGCTGATTTTGATGTGAAAGAAAATGAAATTTTTGTACCACGTTGTTTCGATGCCACTGCTCTCTAGCGAATAAATAAATAAACTTAGATACTGTTTTATCGTAAGAGCGTAGAGTTGTTTTATTCGTGGCACCAGATGGCGTAGATGATTTAAAGAAAACAGAAACAACAGAGCAATGAAAAACGAAAATAATAGGTAATTAAAAATGTTATTTTGCAAAAATAAGGGATCTGAATTTTATGTAACTTATTGAAAATTGCTTCGTGAAACATAAATATTTTTAATAATCTTGCTTGAGACATTCGAGAATATCAGTCAGTTTTACTTTTTTTGTCAGTCAGTTTCAATCAAATTGGAATCTGGTCACCCCGGACGTAAACGTCAACTTGTTATTTATCTTCTGTGATGAAAATTGTTCAAAATGGCTGAGACAGAAACCGATAATAACAGTATTATCAGAACCGATAGAAATAATAAGAGTACAGGGCCTGCTAATGGGCCCCGTCGCGTTACTATCTATAAAACTGAGACCGGATTTGGTTTCAACGTGCGCGGTCAAGTGTCTGAAGGTGGGCAGTTGAGATCGATTAACGGTGAACTTTATGCTCCTCTGCAGCATGTCAGCGCTGTTCTGGAGAACGGGGCGGCGGAGCAAGCTGGGATCAGAAAGGGGGACCGGATACTTGAAGTGTAAGTACTTAGAATAACATGTTTTCCACCGCCCAACATTCGGTGGAACAATCTTGGTTCCCATTGGATTTTCCCATAATTGTTTGTGTGACTTAACATAGCAACGCATTTCCCGCCGGTCCTTTGTTTTTAAATACTTCTTGGAATGTTATTCTTCTTAAGGAGCCAACAGTTTACATGATATTTTCGTTCATACTCATTTACATAATGTTTGAAGTGATTCATTCAAAACTTGTTTGATTTTGCTAACGACTGTCGCTGGAGTATGGTAAATTGATTGTATCTGCGTACGACATAATTACACGAGCCATTATTATTGTAATTTAGGTTCAAATATGTACATGTTTCAGTATCTACACATTATGCCATTTGGTAATAATTCAGTAACTTTAGCTACACACCTACAAAGGTTGCTGTGAGTGACTGATCTCAACAGGGTCAGTGGTTTCAGTGACACATACAACTATTAATAACACTAACTTGTCATAATAATTGCCCACTAAGTCTGGCTGTCCATTTTAAACTATTAGGACTTGAAAAAAAGATAATGTGTTAACATGTTTTTTTTTTCACTAATAAATAAGTATGTATGCATTTGACATATTTTTTACCTTTAGTATTGTACAAGGACATTTTTTAATAATAAGATAAAAACTTTTTTGCAAAAAAAAAAAAAACAACCAACTTCCAAAAAAGACACTACAAAGTGAAAAATAATTTTAAGTTAGTGTCTTTTTTAGAAGTTGGTTGATTTTTTTTTGCAAAAAAGTTTTTATTTTTCACTTTTAAGTTGTTATTTTTACCAGTAATTTTGGCTTAAAAACCAAACTACTGAACCGTTTTTGATGAAATTTCTATGGGACCAATCTGAAAGTATATCCTTACAAATAAAAAATAATTTTGCAAATCGGCTTATAAATAACGGAGTTCTGAGGTAACAAAAATAAAAAAATACAGTTGAATTGAGAACCTCCTCCTTTTTTGAAGTTGGTTAAAAATGGATATGTTTTATGACTTAGTGCAATAAATAGAATATCCTACAACACAATTTTATTGTCAGTTTTAATGTAACATAATTAAATGAAAATGAACAAGCATTTAACATAGTTCTATCAATATTTTAAATGAAAGAAAGAAAATACATTTATTTAGCACAGACTAAAAGACACATAGTACACCAAAGACATACATCAGATAAATACAAATAAAAAAGTGTAAAGCCAATTTAAGAAATTAGCAGGAAAGTGTGCCTCACGACTGCAACTAAAAGGCTCAGTTCAGCAAAAATGCCAGATATTAGTGCCTGACGAAATGCTGTGGAAGTAAAATTTTATCCACCATTCGCCCACCCATCAGTTGGAGCATGTACCTACCTACTTGCAATAATTGCTAAGCAACTTGACACCACTCCAATAAGTTTTGCAAGTTACCAAATGATCTGCTGATACACCCTAACTGTGTGAGAAAATAACCACAAGCATTTTTCTTTTAACATTGACACATAGAAATTAACTTTTAGAATAAATTTTATACAAAATAATTAAATTATTATGCTGGAAAAATGACAGATAAAGTACAGAACTTTTGTAGTGTTTGATCTATTTTTTGTTATGTATTTTTAAATAAATAAAACTTATTGATATCAAATACTCGTTGACATTGCTTGGATTAAAAAAAAAAACATACTCTATGCTTTCATTATGCTTGATCCCTTATCTCTGCATATAAATTTTATTTGCTTTTGAACTTTGGCCCTAAAAGATTGTAATTTCATGATCAACATTATAATAGCAATCATTTAAAAACCAGAACATTGTTTATGTTATAATTCTTTGAGAGGAAATACAAGCCTTTTTAAGAAAGTACCACCAAACTAAAATTTCAAGTTTTATCTCCTAAAAAATCTATAGTAAATGTGCTTATTGATTTGACTCGAGACTAGATTAAATAATAAATGAATAATTTAATAAAATATTTTAGAAATTTTATCTATCACTAATTTCACATTCAATTTCTAGTCTTAGCATTCACTAGGATATACAAGAAACAGGCTAAAGATATGCGGAAAACTAGGGATGGCCCGAAATTCGTTTCACATTCGGTTTAATCGAATTCGGCGGTTTGAATCGAACTTCGGTATTCGGCCGAAATTCGGTTCAAATGAACATTCGGTACTAGAAAATAAAAAAAAATACCACAGGCAGGTGATTGATGGTGTTGTGACTGATGCAAAAATACCAAGGATTCCGCGTTATCTATCAGGAGGCTGTTACATTTTTATGTATACATAAAAATGTCACACATCAGTGACACACCAACAAAAAAGAAATTAATTTGATGGTTTCACAAAAGTGTGAAACCATCAAATTAATTTCTTTTTTGTTTTATCATGTTTAGATAATCAATACGAGTTTTGCTAGCTAATTTAATTTGACCCTGTATAGGTCATGTACTCACCAATCATTGAAGTTTCGATGTGTCACTGTCGAGAAAGCGCGGTGAAAGTAAACGGAGTTCTGCCGAACTTTTTATTTCCACCGAATATTCGGCTGAAGTTCATATTCGGCTCTATCCACGTTAGGCCCAACCCTAGCGGAAACACTATTGAAAGTCTATATTTATTTCAAATTAACATACCTACCTGAAGCTAAACCCGTTTCTTATTGTGTAATATAAATAGGATTCTGATCTTAACTGAGAGATAAGAAGCATTGATAAAAAGTGGCAGTTAATCTATCTTGGACTCTTGGTATTTAACTTCTGGTCTGAGAGTAAAATAATTACACTAGGATAAGACATATTTTTTCTATAATATTGATCTCCTGCCATTTATTGATGATTTGATGAAAAAAAAGCCTAAAAAAGCCTTAAAAACAGGGTTCGCTAATAAATATCACGATATACATACGTATATGATTATATACGTAAAAGTAAAACAAAAAACCAGAAGTGGCAATCTAATCATAAGTTTCGAGGATTCACCAAATCAGCTTTTAATTGAAATCAAACCTTATATCCATAACATAGGGATTATAGTAAGGTTACGTTAATGTAAAGTATCTAATGTTGTTTATAAATAAAAAATGATTAGCTATAGATAGTCCCCTGTCTATAGCTAATAATTTTTAATTTTATGGGAATTCCCTTACGCATACCGTTCGAATGTTTTTACAACTTTTCATCAGTATCGTTTTAAACTTCGATAAAAAAACAAAATATCAGTCACAAAAAATAATGATATCATTTTAATTTCGTTGTTGATTAGGACTTATTATTCAAAGATTCAATTTTTTGTTACTTTTGTAATAAAATCTATTAAAAAACATGAAATAATCAAACACAACTAAAAAATAATAAAAATAACTACTTACAGAAAACAATACACGATGTATATCGAATATTTTTATATTTATTATAAAGATCGTATTTTTACGAATCCTGCTTAAGGACGCTCAAAGATTCACTTCTTGAAACCTTGACCATTTGTAATACCCATCTTTTATGACCATGACATTTAAAATGCACATTTTATAGGCCAATAATTGACTATAAATGTTGTTATTGATAGCTATAGCATCACACATAAGCATATACTGCCTTTGATAATGTTCCCGCTTCTGGGACTAGAGCATTTCACATCCAACAAACATGAATTCTCTTACTAAATACGTTCACGCGCAAATTGGTTTGCGAGGTCCTCAATTACTACATTCCTATCTTCTAAAGGTGTTCATTCATCTACAAGCGCTTCTGTGGATCACAGACATCGTGTGGGCGTATCGTCATCCGTCCCTGCTACTATACGAGCTCACAAATTCGTCGCCTCAAAGAGGTCGGGTGGGCGTACCGTCGGCCTCGGTCCCGGTTGCTATACATATACGAACAGTATTAGAAGCCAGTCTTCCGTAATGCGCTTTTCGATTGCATTGATCAAAAGGTTGTTGGTCCATCTTCTCTTATGTCCGAACGGGTTCTCCGAGTATAGGTCACTGCATACGGTAAAAGGATTAGGTCCAGTCTGGGTACGATAGACGTACTTTAGTAGCGAGCTCTTTTATTGTTGGATGTACTGCGTATACTGCGTTCGTAATTTATTTTCCAAAAATGTAAACAAATATGTGTATATGTCATTGGAAAAATTTGTATAAGTAGGATAAGATTCAGTTTGTGCTACAATTTCAAAACATGACTTTTGAAATGGTACTAGTAATTCTAAAATCTGTTAAAAAAAAATGCCGTGTAAGTGATGTTGGTACCACTGTAAGGCAAAGGCCTCACTACTTTCTTTTAAAGCTGTTAAGCACTTCTCTCTATTTAAAGCTGCTAAGGAACAGTTCTCGTTGAAGGAGTCCAGCTTATTCCGCCATCTCTGCCTGGGCCTGCCGCAATGTCTCTTGTTTTTTTTACTATTTCTTATTATATTTAGTAGTAACATCAATTGGAAACAAAGATTTGTAAAGACTTTAGATAGGCATTCACTGATCTTTAGTGGCATCTTGGAAGCCGACCTACATCACATAATTTGAGACTTCTTATAATGAAAATAATGAGGACAGTGTCCGATCCCCGTGAACTCGTGAACGCCTCTTCTCACATTTAGACTTAACTAAAACTTAGGGCCGTACGAGTGTTACTGTACTTTACTCAAGACTCAAACATTACTTACGACTAGTATCAACCAATCAAATGGCTTTAACTTAATTTTAAGTAATGCTTGAGTTTTGAGTGACGTTCTGTAAAACGGACCTTAGTGTGTTAATTCATGTATGACTTTAGGCATGTAAAATGCAATTATCCATCTTACTGGTGCGTGTTACTTTCGCCTACACAAGTGATTTCCTGACAGCCTGAACCCCAAATGATAGACACAATAAAGAGGCTATAGGTACTGTGAGGGCTTCAGGGTCCCGGGAGGAATAAATCACAATCATCAATAATCATCTCGTATGTTCAATAATTGTTGTTCCTAGAAATCATTCTACATATTTTACACCTTTTTCATTTGGTTTGTCAGCTCAATCTGACGCCTCATTTCTTCTAATCTTGAATTAAGTTAATGTTTGTCTCGCATTTCATACCAATAACATTGAACTGACTCGCGGAGGTTGCATGTAAGCACCAAATAGGCTATAGTCTCTACAGTACTTACCAACCAACGAGTGGTGATGTTACATCATATATTCAACAGTTGTAGACCGATACTAATTTGTACCAGTTAACAAGTACTAGCGAATAGTAAGTAGTGCAGGCATTCGTAAGGTTTCTCTCAATAAACCTTGACTCAGTTATCAGCATTTCTACTTACAAACAATCTTGTAGTAATGTCTTGTCGATAAAAAAATCGGTCATGTGCGAGCGGGTCTCCGGCGTTTTGTAACTGAAACTTTGTGATATCTACTGTTAAATAAGCTACATGTTTAATGAATCTGTGGTCTCTCCTAGCATCATCATCATTCTCCTGCCCTCATCCCAATTTATTTCGGGTTGACGCAACATATATTATATTTTTCTTCCAGACTTCTCTATTAGTCGTCGCCGTGCCTCGGAAAGCACGTTAAGCCCCATCCCGGCTGTCATTCGTGGATCTTTGACTGACAACCAGTCTTACCAAGGGGTATCGTATTACCCAGTAACTGGGTTGTGAAAGTCAGATAGGCAGTCGCTCCATGTAAAATACTGGTATTCAGCTGCAACCGGTTAGACTGGACGCCGACCCCAACATAGTTGGGAAAAGGCTAGGCAGATGATGACTTCTCTATTAGTCGTCATCTCGGTAGCCGCACCCTTTCTAACCATATCATCATTCTTCATTCACACAGTCCATCCATCGTTTCTTTGGTCTTCCCCTCTTATAGCCATCGACATTCATACTTAAACCTTTCCTCCTGTAGCGGTATCTACAACGCCACATGCGAACAACGCGTCATACTGACGTCACGCAAATCCTGCATCTCGCAAGCAGAGTTTACCGCGCAATTAGCATAGATACAATTTCCCAACATCAATCGTTGGGCAATTGCCCGCCAGACACAACACCCGTCTGGTCGGAGGATCCTCCCTTTTCTATGGAGGATGAGTGAACTTTACACCCTGTTCCTCATACCTCTAAACTGGTGACCCCGAGCATGAACGTCAGCGCAGCCTTCGTGCACATACTTCAGCGTGACGTCATCATCATCACTCCCGCAAGCTTTAGCGGCGAGTCACCCAGCCAGCCAGCATCCACGGCTTCAACGGGTATCCTGACCACCAGCATGCAGCGACCGCGCATACCTGGTCATCACCCTCAGCCTCATCAGCAACCTCGGCACAGCACACTGCACTTTCGGCCGGTCAACAAGAAGAGCTTCCTCTCCTGGTCGACGCAGCAGCCAGCCTCAACCCCGCGCTGTACGACATCCGACGCACTGGAGTATAACGCAGCGCCACCCCGACTCACTGGGGACATCTTCGCAGACAGTTCCGACTCACCGCGAACTATGCGCCACCCCGACTCACTGGGGCATCTCCGCAGACAGTTCCGACTCACCGTGAACTATGCGGCAACCGGTTCCGACTCACTGGAACCTCAGCTGGCCTGGCAAGCATCGCAAGATACAAGACTCAGCCCACTATCGACCTCCGGTCTCCGGGGGGGGAGTGATGTAGCGGTATCTACAACGCCACATGCGAACAACGCGTCATACTGACGTCACGCAAATCCTGCATCTCGCAAGCAGAGTTTACCGCGCAATTAGCATAGATACAATTTCCCAACATCAACCGTTGGGCAATTGCCCGCCAGACACAACAACCGTCTGGTCGGAGGATCCTCCCTTTTCTATGGAGGATGAGTGAACTTTACACCCTGTTCCTCATACCTCTAAACTCCCGAAATTATCCTCATTCTGTGGTCTCTCCTACCTATTTAAATAAAGTAATTTTCGCAGCTCCTTCTTCATTAATATTCCACAAGGAATCACGGGTCCCAAAAAGGTTGGATTAATGTTCAATCATTTTCGTCGATCCACTTCGGCGGATCGGCGGACGGCGTGAATTTGTGAAGTTAGAATTAATCTGTTACTAGAAGGTCCCTTTTCTACTACGGTACTACAATGACGAAATAACTTATTAATTTTCACTGATCAATAAATCATTTTATAGTAAACATAGATTGCATCAACTTATTCAATTCATTTCATCCAATAAATATTATTGGCTTGCTGATAGTTTACCGCTTTTTCCTTAGTAATTAATATTTTGTTCGTATATACCACCGTAGAATACGCTCAATGTTTTTAATTTCACAAATATTATTTAAAAATACCTACTTTAATTGCATATTAGCTTCTGCGATTAAACATGACATAATATTACGCCGGTTTTTCCCGAAGGATTAGGCAGAGTTATACCACACACCATAGTTTAATATTATAGGTATAAATGTGAAGGTAACCGTCTGTCTGTTACCTTTCATGCCATAACGGCTGAACGGATTTCGATGAAATTTGGCACAGGTAGACCATGGCCTGGGGTAGGACATAGGATAATATATTTTATCCCGGTAGGACGTTCCCGTGGGATTATTTCCGACCTCTATGCGGGAAAAAGCTAGGTGGATTATAATCCGTCTGTTAGGGGTTCAAAATTTGTAACAGAGGTTCCCTTTATTCCTTTAATATCTAAGTACGGGCTGATTCCAAACGGAATAGATGAATACAAGTGTGCTTACATACTTTGTAATTGTAACAGACAGGCAACCAATCGCTTTATATTGATCGTAATTGTCCATTACTGCAATGAATCCAACAAATTGATTCGTGACGAATGTACCGACTTTTCCTTATCGTTTTGGTGTAAAAATAGTTGTAGGAACCAGCGATACAATGTTAGATGTTATTGTTTCCTGTCGAAATGATTTATCACACACAGTTTATTGTAATTTATTAGGGAAAAGATTAATTGTATAAACCACAGGGAAAACATACAGGACTGAAAGTCATACGGGTCGTGTCTACTTGTCTGCGGTCAATGTTTGTTCTGTACGGGATTTCGTCCCGCGAATACACTAACAAGAGCTCCGCTCTGCAAACTCCATCCATTATCCTAGCCTTTTCAGAGAACTTGAGACTTGGGATGGACTAACCAGACCAACAGCTCATATGTATGTACATGATATCTATAAAATCAAACAGTCTCATGCACCAATACTCCAAAACAAGATAAAATAATATGGACGATCTCAACTGAACTGTCGGGAGTTCGGGACCAGAGACAATACAGAACATGAGTATCATATAATGCTATTGGCTAGCGAATGATTTGTCAAATAGTTTAAATTCCAATGATATAGATAGGACGGGCATTATGATTAATTATTGTTTCACAATGGACGGTATCAATCCATAAAACTATTGCTGCACTGCACTTGCTAACTGGGGCATGTGTGTTCACGCCTGCATTTAGGCTTGCCAGTAAAAAAAGTAATTTAAGCAACGCTCTATATCTCACCAATATCATAGGCAATATTAGCACACCTTTTGGGAAAGCTTAAACACGTCGTTAACGACTTTTTGACGGTAAAACAAACTACCTAACTAACACTCGGGAGCAAAGCGAAAACTTCCCTGCTTTTTCGGGTCACCTGCCTTCACTTTACTCGCACGGCTCAAACTAATAAGCCCACTTAGTTCAGTCCGCTTTCATTAGCAAGCGCTCCAACAACTTTGTTTAGTTTTCGGGAGATGGCTTTTATGTGGATCGATCGATTGAGATCTTATTTCAACTCCACAGAACTTATTTATACTAAGATCCCTAAGTTTAAATACAATTTATATGCTATCAAAATGTATCTTCAGACCATTTAATTTTCGTACAAGAAATCGCATTTAGGTCCTGTTTCTCCAAAACATACATAATGTAAACGAATTTGAGAGTCAAAAAGAGAGTTATGCGGTTGAATGAATCAGCTTCTTGTAGTTCAACGAAGTTCAAGCCACATGATTGACTCTGCATGAGTATATCGATATGGAATCCAGGACACCGACACAATCTAAGAAGCCATACTAAAAAGAAATGCAAGCGTCATTCTTTCGTTTGCACAATCGCCAATGCAGCAGCATAGTTTCACAATCATGCATTATGTTTTATTGCATTATCAGCGACGTTCTAGTTTTAACACTCACTTGCATGAGAGTAGGCTAGAATGCCTGACTTCGTTTCAAGTACACGTTATATTTTTATATCAAACACATTACAAAGGCACATTAGCGTTACGCTTTATGATCCCTAATATTCTGTGGAACGCTTATTGTGTCAATCATTCGAACGATTTAGCTGTTTGTAGCTCCCATAATGTTGGAAGTATTTTGGTTGGCTCAAGTTACTTGTTACCTAGGGTTAAGAGTGCCATTCATCATCATGAGTAGTCATTAAGTTCCTCTCCGTTCCGTGGTCTTAGCGACATCTTTCCAATCGATCTATGCTTTAAGTCTTTAGATGCTATATTCCAATGAATGAAAGTCAGACAATGCAAAAGTAATTCAGTGTTTCGATATGCCAATATTATCGTGAAACAATAAAACAGTTAATATAACACGGACCATTTCCGCAAGATGACATTCCATTGATTACTCACATAGCTACAACATTTCTTCACAGTAACAATTACGTTTTATGAGACGACTGTAACTCCTTAATAAAATGTTATTACGAGAGAAAGACATTAAAAGAGAAGGGTAGTAAAATGACGTCAATGTAACAAAGAGTTGGCGTCCAATCCCTTTTTGGAGTTTAAGAAGCATCTAAAATATAATTGCAACAACAGACGCTGCTAGCTCTTGTTTTATTCGGCTGAAGAAACTGATTGATGATACTGGCGATTACTGTTAAGTTTCTGCTTAAAAAAATGTCAAGATAATTGAATCCCACAAATCTCAAGGAAAAGGACGAGCTTCGACATTTGGTAAAAATTTCCCTACTAATTCAATCCTTAATTTAAAAATGGCGAAAAACAGTACTTTGCCAGTGCCAGGGAATTGTATATTTAAAAGCTCGTTGTTCCATTCCTTCCCAACCCACATCAAAGATAACAGTTCAAAGTTTGTAGGTACATTAGTATCAACGTTCGTAGGAGGCACATTCTAGGGTGTGCCGTGGGAGGATCCTATATTTAAACCCAAACTAGATAACAAACACAACGCCTGTATTGTTAAACCATAAAACTTTTTGTATCAGTCAGTCTGCACGCCCATAACTCCAGAACATCTGGGCAGATTTTAATGTTGTTTATTTTAACGTCGGAAAGATTGATTGAGGATCCCTTTTAAGAATTTGCTATAAATAAGACCTACATACATATAAAAGTTGTACCCAAAGATATTTTATAGGACCGTTTCAGTTTAATTTCAGGAATGTTAATGAAACATTCGATATGTAGGTTGTCCTGAAATATTTATGTTTTGGTGATAAGTTTGACATTTTACGTATCTGTCCAGCAAAAATAACTGTCGCAGCGATTGTTCAAACTACTCGACAATTGCCCGATTTGTGACCTACTATCATCGTTTCCGAAAGTATATACGAGTATACGGTGACTGCGACTCTGTATCAAAGTAGCGACAAACAAATACGCGACAAATGTTAGGGCGACAGTACTTGTTTGTCGCTACTTTGATACGGAGTCGGTGACTGCTTACCAGTTGCCGCCCCAAGCTCCTTCCAATCATCAAGGTTTAAAATGATTTCTGCGACCAATCCTTCCAATGGGATGTCTACCATTTCGCAAATCTCTTTCTGGGCCTACCGCATCTCCTTTTTATGGTTTATTTATTGTCTTCTGGCGTTATTTGGGCTCCACTCATATTTTTTTTCCCAAAGCTCATCCGACAGGCAGACATGACCTGCTCCATGTAGAAAGAAATATTTAATCTACCTATTTAATTCAATTAGTACTTCGAACCCTATAACGAACCACGTGGTTTTGATTGGTGCCAATGCACTGTTGGCAATGGTACGAATGGTTGGAATGGAATTCAAAATTCCACACTGCAATAGTGATTGCGGGGGTCATGGGCGATACCTATAACGATATTCTGTTCTTTGAAGTTCCGCATAATCCAACATATTATAAATGTATAATAATGAATAATTGATTATTCATTACGTCTTTAGTTAGTCGTGAGAAAATCGGCATGTCTTAGAAACAAAAAAAGAAATTGACGATTGATGTGACATCCACCAACGCCAAACTGGGCCCGCGTGGTTCTCATAGAAATAGGAGGCCTGAGTCCCAGTAGTGGTAACATTATTTATTTATCTACTTACATACAGGGTTACTGGTAATTCGACGTATATCCGTCAGGGGCTGATAAGGGGGCCAAAATGCAACAAATTGAACCCCCCATATGTATGGCCGAAATTCAATAGTTTTCGAGATATTTGAATTTTAAGGGTTTTTCGATATTTACCCAAAATTTGACATTTAATTCCAAATAAAAAAAAAACTACATATTTGAATGGGTACCATTAAAAATGATGTTGTAGCTGGCACTTCAATTAAGCTATGGACATAATTAAAACTACTTAATTAAACAAAATAATTAAAATAATGAGCGATATGAGAATAATATCTTACCAATATTTTCATTTTACGCTTCAAAAATGTTGTCTCGTCACAAAAATTTCTATGACATTAATCGTACAAATAACTAAAACAACTTGCCTATTCTGTAAGCTTTCCAAAAAGGTATAAAAGTCAATTTTAAAATACATAATTCGTGGCTTGGCATGTGTTTGAATCGGCGCGGGGAGAGAAAGGGTCATTTGTATTTGTATGAAATAAAATGCATTAAAAAATGTACGTCAAATTTTATTAAAAATTTTACACATCTTGTTCAAAATGAGCCCCTCGATTACGAATGCAGGTTCGAATTCTCTTCCTAACTTCGGTTTTCGTCACTCTTGATGTGAACGTTGTTCTCATCTGTTGCGCCGCATTTATTATTCGCTGTCGAAGTTCTTCGACTGAATTTATTGGGGTCACATAAACTAATTCCTTCATATGACCCCAGACGTAAAAATCAAGTGGTGTGATATCAGGGCTTCGTGCTGGCCACGGAATTGGCCCTCCCCTCCCAATCCATCGGTTTGGATATCTCTCGTCTAGCCACTGTCGGACAGTAATCCGGTAATGTGCTGGGCAACCATCATGTTGAAACATGAGGTTGTTTTTTATTTCTTCGGGAACATCCGCCAACAAATCGTCTAGGTTGTTTCTCAAAAACTCCTCGTAATTTTGGCCGTTCAAATTTTGGGGCAAGAAATGAGGGCCCACCAAATAATTATCAACGACACCCATCCATACGTTCAGGGAAAATCTCATTTGCGACGCAGTTTCTTTTAGTTTTTTTGGATTCCTGCCTGCTTTAGGTGCCCAAAAATGTAAGTTATGGTAATTCGTTATACCATCCCGGTCAAACTTTGGCTCGTCAGTCCACAAAATATTTCTTAGGAAATGTTCCTGGTCAGCGTCAGCGTTTAACATAAACCGAGAAAATTCGAGTCGCCTGGCAGGATCTCCCTCGTGCAATGTTTGGACAGGTTGATAATGGTATGGGTGTCTACCTGATAGATGAACTACCGACCACACTTTCCACTGGGACATACTGAGCTGTCTTGCAACAATGTTCGTTGAGATATTTGGGTCATCAATAAAACACTGAAGAATGGTGTCCTCTTCGTCAGCCGTGTACCGTCGAGGTCTGCCAGCGTTGAATTGTGCTCTCTGAACACTGCCAGTTTCAGACAATCGTCGGTAGGTGCTCCCGAAAACAGTAACGTGGCGAAGTCGACGATCGGGAAAGCGGCGTTGGTATTCTCGCCGAGCCGCAGCCGCGTTTCCATCGGCAAAACCATAACAAAACATTATGTCTGCGTATTCGTTATTAGAATACGAAGCCATGTTATCCGAAATAACAATGATAACAAAAAGAATAACAAGAGAAACAAGAATTAACAATAATGATCGATATCAATTTAACGCGATGAGAGATCGGTTAATAGCAAGATAACAACACACGTGCTTGCGCGGCGTAGAGTCGAAACTTACTAAAGATTAGGAAGGCGACGCGAGCGCAGCAGGCGCCGTGTAGTCCCCCGCCCGCACACCCCGCCACAAGAACAACAACAAGAATTTCGCCAGTAAAATCGGTTGTTTTATCGAGGATCATAAACTAAAAACACAGATGATTTCTCTCCCCGCGCCGGTTCAAACACATGCCATGCCACGAATTATGTATTTTAAAATTGACTTTTATACCTTTTTGGAAAGCTTACAGAATAGGCAAGTTGTTTTAGTTATTTGTACGATTAATGTCATAGAAATTTTTGTGACGAGACAACATTTTTGAAGCGTAAAATGAAAATATTGGTAAGATATTATTGTCATATCGCTCATTATTTTAATTATTTTGTTTAATTAAGTAGTTTTAATTATGTCCATAGCTTAATTGAAGTGCCAGATACAACATCATTTTTAATGGTACCCATTCAAATATGTAGTTTTTTTTTTATTTGGAATTAAATGTCAAATTTTGGGTAAATATCGAAAAACCCTTAAAATTCAAATATCTCGAAAACTATTGAATTTCGGCCATACATATGGGGGGTTCAATTTGTTGCATTTTGGCCCCCTTATCAGCCCCTGACGGATATACGTCGAATTACCAGTAACCCTGTATACCATTACAGGATATAACCCAATGCGACCCCAATGTGAATGCGATTATAGACTTATTATGCTCTTATGCTGTCTTTAGTGTCCTTAACAATCATATTTTTGGACACAATTTTTACCACGTGGCTTTCGTAACTGGATACTAGATATGCAGACTGTCTTTCTAAGGCAAAGGAACAGAAACATCAAAAGTAAATGGGATTTACATTTTTATGCGGCGGCTTTAATGTGAACGACGCGGAGTAAAGAGTAATGGGTCCAGTAGGATACATTGGAATCTTTTAGAATCACACAATCCTCGGTGAAAGGTTTTAATGCCTTTCTATCGAAGGCTTTTATTGTCAACAGTTGCTCTCTATTTTTAAAGTGGACATGAATATCATCGGACACTTGACACAAATAATACACCAAGTAAATGCTAGCAGAAATAACTCAACTTTTATTGCAAAACATATCTATTAGTAATGAAACAACAATAGCTAGTGATAATGTTGAATAGTGCATTCCTATCAGTGGACACCACTGGTCACTTTCTCTGTTTAACGTTATAACTGTTTGTTGTGTTATTAATACCGTTTACACATAGTTAATTATGTCATTTTTGTTTGTTTGCGTTTTCGTATTGATTCATTGTGAGTACTTTCATTAATCTTGGCGTTCACTGGCTTGTTGGTATTACCTTTTACGTAGGAACGTGGCCACCTTGTCAGTTTAATCCTGTGACCCTACAAGCCCTTGCTGCTTGTTTCTGCTTTAACAAGCTGGCTGGTGATTTTAAGTCCGTTGGCTGTAAGATATTGTTTGACTTTCTCATTCATGAGATGCTGTTTTTGAGAATATTGTTTTTCTCAATATTTTTTGCTGAGATTGATGCTGCAATTGATGATTTACAATTCCTGAGTCTAATCTCCTTTTACGGCATCTATCTGAAGCGATGGAATCTTCGTGCCCATTGTATTTTTTTCCATAATACCCTTTTCGTTAGAAGATAACCAGTCAGTCGATAACCATATTCGCATGAAATTACATTGTTTAGGTACATCAATCGAGATAGGACAGTGTTGGAACTAGTAATTGAATGATAACACAAGAATGAAACTCTGTCATACTATTGCATAGTACTTCAACACGTGTTTCTATCTGTTTGGAATAGAGTCCAGTTTATTGATTATTGTTGAAAACTATATAATTGGTTCTCCTATGTACTATCACGCCGCTTTTACCACACATTGTGCAGTTCAAAGGTGCATTTCATAAGTGTCTTTGGGATAGGGCTATTTTAAGACTTCATATGCTTTGCTTGCAAGTCTTGTCTCTGCAAAATCTTCATCATTATCGTCTGTAAAAGGGTAAGAACACTGCTCTCTTCGATCCTTACTAATTTTTGTATGAGAAGGATCAAATGAGAATGCTTATGTTTCGCTTCTGGATTGAACCTCTTCACGGAGTAACTGACCTCCGTAATAGTCATCCTTTACAATATGTTGTCCATTGTGATCCAATTATTTTAACAATGCCTCACGGAATACGAAAATTAAGAGTCCTCTTAGTCAAGTAGTTTGCGCCTACGCGGCTTTATGAACCAATTTAGTCCTTTCCAGTACCTATTTTAGTTATTCTACTGGACGATGACCTGTTACAAAAGAGAATATCATATAAAGACTCCTGCAGTAAATAGGTATCATTCACGAATTGCATTTCTTAGAACTAACCGAGTATGTGGTAATTCATTTTGTGTCTTCTTGTCCATCCAAAAATGTCCAATGTCTTGTCGCTGACCAGTATACTGGTCAGCGACAAGACCGAGAAGAAGACCATTATATCCGTCACTAAGTTTTTATACTCCGTTGGTTTACAATATCGAATATATTCCATCCTAACTCAAAGGGAGCAATCAATTAATGAAGCCGTCCTTACTTCCGAGACTTTTGGGAAGTCAAACTCGAAGAGTCTTGAAGGTTGTTTTCGATTTCGTTCTATATTCGTTGCTAAGCCAGAAATATTAATATTAGATAAGAAAGTACTGAACTTATTGATTGGGGCTTTATCCACCGTATTTCCGTATGTAATACTAATAACGGTAGACAAACTTGGAGCATAATTACTGCTAATTAAAGACTAACTTAGTTAATTGCTTATTTAATTTATATTAATAACGCTCGCTGAACAAGTTCTTGTACTTACTATTCAATATTCTGATTATCAGGTAGCTAGTATCAGCACCCTAATTGCGTAACACACTATCAATCATAATCTCAATCATTTTGAAGGATATTGCTAATCCATTGCTTCATATGTTCGAAAAAATTGTTTGCTCAACAACGTAAATAACGCAATGAATGTTGTGGAACTGTTAAAATGAAAGCAATTCCTACTGATGTGTTACGCAATTCACACACAGATCAGTATTTAGCTATGAAAGGACATTGACAGCAGTTTCATTAAGCGAAAAAGGACAATGAACAGCAGCGTATTGAAAGTTGACCCCAAAAAGTAGAGAAAAGGCTAAGTGATGATAGAAAGCTTCTTCGGGTTGGTGACAAAACGCAAAGTCGATGCTGTAATCACAAACAATCAGTTTGCTAAGCTTGCTACTTAGCCCACGTTCTTATTGACGAAAAAATATCGCGGCGGGATTTTATCGCGTATCGGATTTTCAACTCTCAGTGTTGAGCCGAGCACTGAGAATGCAACAGAGCGCATCCCAGCGCTTCAATAAAACACTGTTCGGTTTTCAACTCTCGGCGCTAAGCAGTGCGTTGAAAATCCAGAGCGCGAAAAAAATCGCCTCGGGAAAAACGCGCCTGCGCCGTACCTGGGCTTATACCCACGAACGTCCATTGTGTTTAAATACTCATTATTAAGCTACCATTTACAGTCTTTTGTTCATTTAAACACACATTTCACAACACTTACTACGAAAACGCAACAACAATATAATTGTAGCCAGAGAAAGCGCTTGCATGTGTGAAAGTGGTTCCGTATTACACGGTCCTTACCACTGGGTTTATTTTTCTTCTATCATGAGGTCTACGTTGTGAGTCAGAAGTTTATTAGGACTTTTATGTTGATATAAAGAGTCTGGTGTCGCAAGAATTTGCATACTCTTGTTATACACGAAGTTTTGAAGAAGTTACATTACATTCGGCGTTTCCTAGTGCAAGAAGTCTTTCTTCTTTCAGTTTGAGTTCTTTTTCTCAGCGTGGAACATGTTTCCGTGGTATCTCAACATTACTTTTTTCATTAAAGGCTTGTTATTAAATCTTCTTTAAACAAAAAAAAAAATAAAATTGGTGCTTCGGTCCAAAGTTGACCGTTCGAGTTATTCTAATGGTAGCTTCTGTCCGCGACTTCGTCCGCGTGAAATTTCTTGTTTCCCCGACCCATCCCGTCGCATCGCATCACCTGGCCGCGCTATCACTTCGTTTTCGCTTAGCGTTCTTTATGACATTTTTTATTTTTATTCGGCTCTTAAGAGTCATAGCGTTTAATGATGCAAAAAGAACTTTTTTATTTCCGTCTGATAGTTCCAGAAATTACCTCCCTACATACAAACAAATTTTACTTCTTTATAATATTAATATAGATTAAAAGGCTTCACACAAATCCAAACATAATATGAACCTATTTGTTTCTTAAGAAAACCTCTTTCTGCCCGTCTTGAGCATGACCGTTGCTACTCCTAAGACAAATAGGACCACGCAAAAACACTTCAACACCTACACGGTATTACTAACTTTCTTTTATTTTATAATACACTCATGACGTGATAATCAAGTCAGACGAGTCTCACGTTACATAAGTTTATTTTGTCCAAGTTTCAATAATTTTGACGCAGTCTTGAAGTTGCTTTGACATCGGAACAAGATGAACCGCGAACTCGCTTGAATTCAGCTTATCAAAGCGTCCTGTGGTTTTAATTCAGCCTATCGAATTCGTTCTGTGATCCAATCGTAACGGGGGCTGGTCGTCAACGGAGGTTGTGATACAATATGTTTAACAATATGCATTGCTTATACGAGCCGAAGTTTCGACAGAATGGTGACGAGAAAGGAAGATACACTCTGCTGGATTCTGGGTATGTGTTTTACATTAGTAAAGGGTTTTTTTTAATAGGGACGCTCGAACTTTGACAGCGTATTAAAGCGGCCTTCTTGGTAAAGCGATAGCTGTCAAATTTGGCGAGAATACAGATTTTGTCGTGACATTTTACCATGAAACGCTACACGCTTCAACAACGCGAAGAAATAGTTAAAATTTATCATCAAAATCAGTGCTGTGTTCACCTAACGTTCCGGGAATTGCATCCAATTTATGGCATTCGTGGCCGTCCTACAGAGTCCACAATCCGTCCTTTAATTAATAAATTTGAGATAACTGGGTCGGTGATCGATGAAGCAGTACCTGTACGTCAAAGAAACGCAAGATCGTTGGAGAATATTGTTGCCGTTCCGGATAGTCTTCTCGTACACTATCCGGAACGGCAACAATATTCTCCAGGTAGTCCATTCCGCGTCGTGAGCAAGAGCTGGGTCTTTCTGCGACATCAACTTGGCGGATTTTGCGTCGAGAATTGGGTTTTCATCCATACAAAGTTCAATTAACTCAAGAGCTAAAACCAAACAACCTC
The DNA here is from genome assembly GCA_911387795.2 of Apamea monoglypha. Classification (NCBI taxonomy): domain Eukaryota; kingdom Metazoa; phylum Arthropoda; class Insecta; order Lepidoptera; family Noctuidae; genus Apamea; species Apamea monoglypha. The sequence continues at coordinate 18,287,813 of OU426930.1, read as the reverse complement.
AGACAGCGCCGTGAATTCGCTGATTGGTCTTTAGAGCATTTGGCGGCTGACCCTGCTTTCGGAAAAAAAAAACGTCTTTAGTGATGAGGCTCATTTCTGGTTGAGTGGCTTAAATTGCTTGATTTGGAGCGACGAAAATCCACGGGAGATTCATCAGGTGCCTTTGCACTCCGAAAAAGTCACTGTTTGGTGTGGATTTTGGTCCGGCGGAATCATCGGCCTTTATTTCTTCGAAGATGCGCAAGGAGCCGCGCTCACTGTCAATGGCAACCGATATCGGACTATGATAACATTTTTTTTGTGGCCTAGGATAGATGGTATGGACCTCACAAACATGTGGTTCCAACAGGACGGTGCCACTTGCCATACTGCACGGAAAACATTAAATTTATTGGATGAGAAGTTCGAGGGCTTCGTCATCTCGCGTGGTGGCGACATCAACTGGCCACCAAGATCGTGTGACTAACACCGCTCGACTACTTTCTGTGGGGCTACGTAAAATCTCTGGTCTATGTAGATAAACCACAGACAATTGCCGGCCTGAAGGCCAACATAACTCGCGTTCTTTGTGATATTGAGCCCCATTTATGCGAAGATGTCGTCCAAAATTGGTCCTCCAGAATACACCACCTAAAGCGAAGTCGCGGCGGCCATTTGACTGAAATTATATGCCATAAATAATTTCATCGTATTTCCTTTAAAATAAAACCAAAATTGTGGCAATAACACTTAAACAGGTTGTTTTATTTCATTTCAAAGTTCGAGCGCTCTTAATGAAAAACCCTGTACAACTTATAATATTCTCACAGATAAAGTGAAACTTCAATACCCTAGTGCTCTCATACTGCAAGGGATCCTTTTAGTTACCATGTAGTTCAGTAAGCCCTTTGCAGACGGCTTTCAAGCTATGTATAATACGCAAAAAACTACTTCACTGCTGTACAGAGTGCGGAGTAGTCGCAACTATATCCTGAGACCTTTGGCGGAGAGCCCTACTCCAAATATTAGGCATTTTGTGCGGGGGTTGATTAGGTAGAAAACATATTTTCCTGCCTAGTCATCCTTTGTTTTATTTATACTATATTTATATCAATGTTACTAACACTAGAATATAAACTGTTTGTAATAATAACAAAATATGGATCACTGTTGTCCGAAATAAATGAATTATAATTTAATTTTGCACTTCGTTTCTGATCAAACGTATATCAAATTTATCACGATTAGAATGGAATGGGGTAGACCAATTGATGTTCCTAAGTGTCGCAAGGAAACCCCAGTTAAGGAGAGATGAAAATGTTGCAGTTATTTGAAGCTACCGAATAGCTGTAATGCATCTTGCGTTAGGATTGCAGTCAGTGTACTGCCAACGCTTATCTGCCACGATCAATTAGAAAGTACTCACGATGCTAACATACCGGCAAGAAGCACCAAATCTTTAGCCCGATCATTAGGTAACTACGCGGATCTCACATTCTTTATGTGTAAGATTTCGGTTGCAAACGCCCACATTTTCATAATTCATTACAAGAGTCACCAGTTTCATTCTTTAATATTCCTGATTACATGTTCAAAAAAATTGTCTGCTTAACAACGTCAATAACGAAATTAATGTTGTTGAACTGTCAAAATGAAAACCACATTTTCAACTTCCATGTCAAAGGAGACGCCTCATTGCAAACATTATCTCAAGATTCTTAAGTTGTTCGGGTCCGAGCCTGACCTTTTGGATTAGTCTCCTTGCCCTAGTTTCTATAACCCTAATTAAATCTGGGATCAGTAACTGTTAATCTCAAGTGAATTGATCAACCTACATACACCTCAGCTGCCACTAACCAGGGATTTGAGATCAGATTAATTATCTCGGACTTGGTTATGTATTTCGACGTGGTTAGTTATTTCAAATCTAACAGAACACACTGTATACGACAATTAGTCGTCAAAGAAAGTGTAGGAAGTGTCTTTAATCCCCTTATAATTACTGCCTAAAGCTAGCATCAAGATGATGAATTGATAACCGTTTAAAATAATAATTATCACGTGTCTAATGAGAACCGCGATAAAACAACAATTAGTCTTGAACCTGCAAACATTGCGGTAGATATAATCACAATAAACCGCAAACTTTATTATTTATAACTTGCTAAGCACGGATATAGCCGTGATTGTAACATACCTACATATAGTTTTTATCAATAATTTCCTTGTACCTAACAATGTGGTTTTGCCAATCTCTACGTAATTGGCAGCTTGATATTATGAATTCTTACTCAATACTTTTATTGCATTCCACATGTAGGTATTCTTAGGTGGTAAACTTATAATTAGATCATATGGACCCTGTCGGGCACAGCAAAGTAAGTGAGTTAGGAGAGATGAAGCATTAATTGTTAATTTTATAACATTACTTATCAAACTACTATACTTATTACAATAATGATGTAGATATTATATGAGATATACTAATAGCTTTAATATAAAATATAAATAGGTATCTATTTAATTGAAAGATGTAATGATAATTAATAAATAAATAGAATTTAAAGTCTCGAGTACTTGAGTTATGACTTTATCCCCCTTATTACAAAACAAGGTTTTTCTTTCGATCAGGTTTAAACCACTGACCCAGTTATTGTAAAAACCCAACTGTTATAGAAATGCAGTTCTTTATACAAAACTGACAGCTTAGTTCGGTGCTAAGTTGTCATTTTAGTATTAAGAACTTTGCCTAAATCGAAATAAAGTTCGAAATACAAGTACTGGCTCAATAGACTTAAGACTACAACTAAAGTTAGGTTTCGTTTTGTAATGACACGGAATAAGTCAATCACTTAGATATTCGTTTACCGCTAATTTTTTCTTCTTCTTTATCGGTGCGGGTAGTTTATTATATAATTTAATGGACATTACATAGGGACTTGTAGAGTGCATTTTTAGTCGAGAACTTGGTAAGTTTAGTCTAGATTGGTGTCTGAGTAGATAGCGTGTCTGAATGTCTTCACGTTTTGAATAAAATTCTTGATGTTTTCGGACAAATTTGCATGTTTCTAAAATGTATATTACTCACAGGGAAGGGTTAAAATATTATGTTTTTGAAAGAAATGTTTGCAACTATCTGTTTGGACCAATCGGTGCCTGTTTTGTCTGTTTGTTTACCAGGATTCTAACCAATTTATTTTGTAGGGTGAAAAGTGTTTGTGCATCTTTGCTGTTTCCCCAAAGGGTGACACCATAGCTAAGCCATGCATAGGCATAGGCATAATAGGTGGTGAGACTGTTTGTAAATTGGTGGTCTTTTTTATTTCACGAAGAGCGTAAGAGAATTTAGAAATTTTTGAGTGTGTTTTCTGTATGTGTGATTTCCAGTTTATATGGGTGTCTGTAACCAGTCCAAGTAAAGTAAATTCGTTAACTGTTTCTAATTTTGAGTCATTGAAAGTAAAATCTAAAGTTAAAGGTGTTTTTTGGTAAGGGTGGAAAGTTATTAATTTGGTTTTGGAGTAGTTTATCTCGAGGTTGTGTTCGTTCATCCAGTTGCATGTTTTTTAGTAAGTATGGAATAGAGAATTTCTCCTATATTTTCATTGTTTTGGCATGAGACTAATATGGATATATCGTCCCCGAATAAGATACATGGCCCTTCTATGGTCTTAGGTAGGTCATTAAATAAAGTAAAAATAAGAGGCATCCTGTGACGCTTCCTTGAGGAATTGAGGCGTTAATTGCTTTACTATATGATCGGATTTTTTCGATTTCATTATTTTTATGGTTAATATATTCTATTTCAACTAATTGTTCCCTGTTCTTTAGATAAGATTTTAGCCATTCGTGAGCTTTTCCGCGTATACCTATTCCATATAATTTGTATAGCAATATCCCAAATTGTACTTTGTCGTAGGCTTTAGTCATGTCTAGTAATATTCGTATTGCGTATTTTTTTTATTAATAATATTTTTATTTTTTATTTTATTTTATTAAGGGGCTTTACGCGTATGTGACTGTATTTATTTATATGATCGGTGTAATTGCTTATTAAAGTAACTTTAGTGTTCTCTGTCACTGAAAGAACGTCTTCTTATCAATACCAACGTTCTTCGATCATCGCCATAACCTGGGCTATGAATACTGTTTCAAATACAACTTTAAGAAATAGGACTTTGCTCCGTCAGCTTTTGTATGGAACAATACACATGCGCATATTGCACAATGGCATGCAACTTTCTTTCTTGCCTTTGAACAAGTAACAGGCACCTGTATTCCCGGCTTCGCATTACAAGAGTTAGGTTTTTTGCCAAGCATCTGAGGGGCAATTCTCGTAATTTTAAGAACGTTCACAGTCTGATCTCAGTCTCAATCTGTCAAAAATACCTCCAATTTCCCTACATTTTAACGAGTTTTTGAACTTGATTGTTGCTGAGATGAGATTGCGACTAGATTTTGAACGTTTTTAATTACGGGAATTGGCCTTCTGTTGTCTCTACCTGCCCAGTACTCGTGTACGCACAATCTAAAGTTCACGGCAGACACGGGTTTTAACCGGTTGTCTAACAAAATAGATCATGACTGCATTAATACTATAATAACCTATTTTATCGGTTATCTGGCGGACAAGAAATTTAACACTCCCGTTAATGTGACTGTGTTTGATTCCGTTTATTTTGTATAGAATAGAATACTCATTGTAATGTACACCATTTAAATAACAGATTACAAATATTGAAATTATTATTAATCATTGTTTCGTTGGATTTCGGTACGGGAAAATGGTCCGGTTTTATATTATTTTTATCCTTTCCAGCCTTTTGTTCCGCACCGCCGAACATGGATCAAACGCCCAAATTGAAAGGATAAGGTCAATGTCAGCTTTTAAAGGGTCAAAGTTCAAAACGCAAAGGTCAAAACAATGGTGACACGCAAACCAAATAAAAACTATACATCATTATGTAGAGGTAAAATTCGTTTATCAGTGTTGTTATGGGAATAGTCTAGTCTATCAACGTCAAAAGGTAAATTTAAGTAGTCATTATCCTGATCAGTAAGGAAATAGATTTCAATAAACATTCTAGTAATTAAAAGAGACAACTGAATGTCAAATATGTCAATGTCATAACATCAATAAAACCTGACATAGCTCCATTTTCTAAGGTTATATTGAACCCCTTGGACTGATGAAATACACAAATAAATTGCGTATTCAATTAATGATATTCAATTCTACCATTAAACAGCCACTTAGCTACTACGCGCGCTACGCGCTTAGCTACTTATAATCTATTAATGTGTTAGAGGTCAGAACTGCATCTAATCGACTGTCATCAACGGACGTGACCCATATAATTCAACGTCGCAATTAAAATATCAATGTTTATTGTTAAAATAAATCGAATTAATGGTCATTAGTAGTTTGTTAGTGTTTCTGTTCGCGCGTGTTAGATGAACGCGTGTTAATATAATACCTTTAATAGAGAAATAAACTTCGTTTTTTTCCTAAATAATCTGGAATTTTATGGCAGCTAGCGACAGGAGTTTTTGAGCCGCAGTATAATTAAAGTACAAGTGTATGTGTTGAGTTAAAATCTATTATTCGTTTAGGAATTAGCGAGGAATTTCAGAGGTTTCACTTAGAAACATTATACGTGACCTTTTGTTCGAACTTTTTCGGATCTCATCCTTAAAAACTGGAAAAAAGTCGTAATTCTTTTTAAATTCACGTGACTACTTTTTCTTTTGTGGTGTGTCTCAATGTGCCAGTGTGTGTTACAATGTCGGTCCAAAGGGGCGGTGTCGGCGACTTTCGGTACTGTTTCTATTACTGTGCAAACACAGACTTCGAGATATATGATCTGGAAACTGAGGACTCTGCAAAGAATACTAGGTGAATATGTTTTTTGGCGTGTCTTATGATCCGCGAAGGAGTTGACAGTATATTGAGCAGAATGAAAGTTATTATGTTCCTATCTACTATCGATGTCAGCATCCTCATCCTCCTGCCCTTATGCTATTTCCTTTGGGGTAAGCATGTCTCCTACCAAATTTTTCTATCATCCATCATCTCAGTATTCACTCCCTTTTTCTATCCATACCATATTCCAAAATTCATGCATCTTTTCTTTAGTTTTCCTCTATTCTTATACCCATCCACGTCCACTTTCCTACTGGTGATTTATCTTCCATAATAAGGTGATAGGTAACTCTGTGGCCTTCTATTGAAGATCTATTACGGTTAATGGAGGAACACCAAAGGAAAGGCCGTTATAAGGATTTCAATAATACGTTTTTTTCCTTTTATATTTATATACCTATTGGAAGGTGTGTTAATATTAATCTTCTTCAATAGAAGGCGACAGAATTACCTGTCCTATCACCTCCACTGGGGCTTAAATACTATTAATGGCTTTTCAGTCTTGCTCCTCATAAATTCTTTCCACACATTATGTCCATCAGGTCTTCTAACTCAATTGAGAGCACAAGTTACATTTACTATCTCCAGACTTATAAGGCGGCTTTTACCAGGTTTGTAACTAGTTCCGATTTCTAAAAACTACTCGATACAGCTTCACGCTGTTCCAACGTGTTAGTTCTAGAGATCATATTGGTTGTGTATGAGTAATGATTTCCGTCAGTAGTTTATCCGCAAAATCTTTATGCGTTAAAAGCTTATCTCTGCGCCAAACGGATATTAAAATGATCTGTTATTATCATATTCATAACATTTTTAACGTCTTGACCTATGCTAACTTTCAGCTAATTAAAATTAATTTGCGTAAATTTGTATTTGATGTACTTTTAATAGCTTCATGTAGATAAGGTCTATATCCGAATGATCGTTCCATTTCAGTCTTTTTTGTAATCTCTTCTATATTTTGAGTCTTATCTTTAAATTGTTGAATGATTTTGACTGTGCTATACCTAACTGCGCTACGTGCTATCCGGTCTTAAGCTCCTTATGAAACAGTTGGTCCGGGGATTTACTCCTGGATCTCCCCCATTTCTATTGCCAAGCTACGCGTCCTGCTAAAATTTAGGGCTCATTTTCGGCTTGACCCAAAGGTCAGCGATTCCCTGGTTGATCTGGCAACCACTTTTCTTTAATAAAACGAGTCGATTTGCCAACCACATAAAAAGATAAACCTGCACGAACGTCCAATTTAATTTCTCCTATCAGTTTTTCCAGATAATTACAGAAAAACAATACAAAGCTCAATATAAACAGATATTGGTTTATACCAAGTTTGTTTGGTATACATGGCTCGTTTACTCTGGCCGGTCGTGGCGCTATCTGTAAGCAAACCGCCAGTGTATGATGTAATGTGTTAACTAAAAATACTGATACTACGTCTATGTATGTACTGAAATGTGTTATTTTCTGGATATTTTCTCTCGGTTTTCGTCCTTAGCCTTGGTTTTCTTTTGATCTTTGCTAAAAGCAAAACAAATAATCTTCAACACAAATAATTATATCGTTAATGCAGTGAAGATATATCTTTGTACAGATATGTTGGATTATATCTTCATATTGACCTCGGAGATTGCAAATTTTTACCGATATTTTTATATCTTTTATACAAAAGTGAATACAGTACAAGTGTACCTACGATATAAACAACATCTGCACGGTAATATTATCTATACAGTATTCCAACTTCATACAAACGGACGAAGCGCGAGTTATGCCTACGCGCCTGGATCTCGACATGCACAGTCGCGACTGTGCCGCAGTGACGAACGGACGGTGTGTTGTTTTTTTTAACAATAACCGCGCGATTTTCTCACTAAAAATAAGTTCAAGTACATATTTAATATGACGAGTAGGATATATTGTGCTGTTTTTGGTTGCATAAATTCGTCAAACAATTTTTAATTAAGCTTTATATTAGAATGCAATTTAATAATAAAGCATTTCGTACGTCTCAGTCGAGGCGCAAATATTTTTCGGTCGCTTTATAAGACCGATTTATTATTCAAACATAAACATGGTTTTTTTAATTAAATCTACCAATCAAAAAACAACATGCATTTTTATTGAACACTTCCTATTCAATTCACAAAGTATTTTATTTGTTTATATAAAAAAAGTATATTTACAATCACAAAACTAAATGGAAACACAAAGTAGGCAAATGTAATTAAAATGCTGGAGGCGGGCAGCCCTATCGCATGTTTACGTACCGCGCGGCTGTAGGCATTTATTTCAAAGATTCGGCCGAGTTACAATACTGTATAGATAATATTACCGTGACATCTGGGTTCGATACGGTGTCGATAGCGAGTTGTTAAATACATAATGATTTATTAGCAAGTTAATAATAAAGTAATAAACGGCTGCTCTTTGTTGATTTAAATAATTTTAACATCGTTATTATTAATATTGCTTTATCATAATGCAGCATGTATTATGAAGTTACCTACTTATTATTGTTCAATAATAACAAACCTTTGGTATGTTCGAAAAGTAATACGCATATTAATAATGCGCAATAGGATCCATTATTTCAATTTGCAACGATAAATATAATGACTGCTGCCTCCTTGGTTTAATGGTCGCAAGGTTTTTCCACCAGAAATCTCTCTGTAGAAGCCAGGAGTCTAGATTTGTGCCCAAGTGATGGCCATAGGCTCGCCCCTTATTACATGGGTTTTAAACATAACTGGCGAAGTGTGGGTGTACTATAGGTACACCTCTGCCTAATCCTTCAGGTAAAAGCAGGCGTCAAGTTATGTAAATATTCAAATTTATGAAAGATTTTACACGTTCAGGCATAATTTGCCAAGTATTCATACAATTCACCGCCAGTTACTTGGGAACCCGACAGCCGGTGCGTGTAAAAAGGCGCTTATATCGTCCAACAAACTTGGTGGCTTAAGTTAAGGACCCTGTCGTATTGGGATCCACATTTCTCTAACTACGGATCTGAAATAGCACCTATGACTCTCTGAAACCATATTGTTGTCTGCGTAATATTATTGACAGCTGCCCTTATCAGTTCGTCATCTGTACTATTTCTGTAAGGTGATGTTCATGTTCTTTTATTTGTTGCAGTAATGGCGTGAACGTAGAAGGCTCCACCCACAGACAGGTGGTAGACCTCATCAAGTCTGGGGGCGACTGTCTCACACTCACTGTTATCTCAGTCACACAAAGAGTAAGTCCTACTTCACTTAGGTATGCGCCCGCATCCGCCTTCTACTATAATTTGTTATCCTTGGTTAAAATAGCGCCGGGTGGTCGGACCTAATACTGAGGCTTGGAATAGTGATCGCAGTATGTGGTTTCCTATCTACTTGGCATTATCATTACAAATGTGACACCAACAAGAAGAGAAGAGTGATCTCGCTTTTGTTCTAAAACAACACAATTCATACAAGTTTATAAAACGAGCTGCGATCTGAGCGTAGGTTTAAAACTGATTAAATTAAATGTTCGATTGTCCTTGTACTCGAAAAAGCTATTTACAAACAAGTAAAAAGTTGTGGGCTGGCACTTTTACAGTGATTTACTTCTACCATTAGCCGTTTACGACTTTTCCAAGGCGACAACCAATTTGGTACTCATTTTGCAATGATGTTTTCTGAACAGTAGGAGCCGTTCACAATGCTGGACGTCCATACTTCCATACTAATATTATAAAAATGAAAGTAAACTCTGTCTTGTTACCTTTCACGCCTTAAGGTGAAACACACACTGCCTCGCGCTACGCTGCGGGGTGCGTGGATCGGAGCCACAACACTGCGCGTGAATACGTTTTCTGTGTGTTGCACTACGCGTGTTTTCTATACAAACACAGATACTTGCAAACAACGTAAGAACACGCACTCCCGCGCTACGCTGCGTGATGCGGTGCAGTGTGCGAATCGCCTAACAGCTAAACGGAATTCGATTAAATTTGGCAGACAGGTAGACCATGACCTAGGTTAGGACATATGATTTTACATTTTGTCTCGACAGTACATTCCCGTCGAATAATTTCCGACCATAACACAAGCGAAACCCCGGGAAAAAACTAGTAGATAATTAATGACAGTTTAATTTTCTTTTGTAGTAGCTAGCTATGTTATTCGTATTCTATCGGATATGACCATGTATAATTTTTTGTAACTGCTTAGTCATAACTAGGAAGCCAGTAAGACGCCAGTAATAACGTCCTGAACGCCAAGTCCATAGTCAACACCTTTTTAAATGACTCCTGTGAAAAATGTTGTGTGATTATTTTAGCATATCATTACTTTAACCCTCATCTCTTATAGGAAGCAGAACGCCTAGAGCCATGCGACGACAGCTCAGCGCCTGTTGGCGTCATAGGCGGCGCGGCCAACTCCCGCGCAACCGTCTACCAACGTTACGATTATACCGACAAACGTTCCCTTCCCGTGTCCATACCGGACTACCGGATCGTGATGGAGAGGAATACCGGAAGGTCCTTTGTAGCCTTCAACGTTCATATGGCAGGGAGACACTTATGTAGCAGACGGTATAGAGAGTTTGCGGCGCTACATCATACCCTTAGAAAGGAGTTTCTAGGTTAGTAATAAAGCTGTTGTAAGTTCAGAATATAGAAGAGCCAAGAATTGAATCTTGTGGCACTCCCATTTTAATTCAAAAACCTAAACTTGTGAGCTATTGACACCTACTGTTTTTGTTCTATAAGCAAATCGAAAGTTACAAGAGCAAAGGGTACGTCCAGGCATTCCGTAGCGGTATACTTTTTTTTTTTTGTATATTATTCGGATTAATCTTTTAGTCTAAGGAAGGAGTTTGTAATGCCCAATGTTACTTATTTCAGGCTTCAACTTCCCCAAGCTGCCTGGCAAGTGGCCGTTCACACTGAGTGAACAGCAGTTGGACGGAAGGAGGAGAGGTCTTGAACAGTATTTAGAAAAGGTTAGAATTCTTTTTGTACCGACTGATTCTTGCTGGAACTTTGCAATGATTCCTCTTCAATGAAATATCGCTATATTCAGCGCATTTCCCAAAAGATTTGTGATCTCAATATTACACCCCTCAATTTCTTACCAGGTATGCGCAGTCCGTGTAATAGCAGAATCAGACGCTGTCCAGGAGTTCCTGACAGACTCGGACGACTCCTCAAATCCCACACCAGTAGACCTGAAGGTCTTACTCCCTGACAAGGAAGTGGTCACTGTCAGCGTGCTCAAGTCTACCAACGCTGATGATGTTTACAGAGCCGTGTGTGAGAAGATTGGCTTGTCCAAGTCGGTGCAGAAGTATTTCTATTTGTTCGAGATTGTGGAGTACAATTTTGGTGAGTGATTTATGTTTTTTTTTTATTTTAATCTGTTAAGATAATAATTGAAAATTGCTGTGTTCACATTTCAAAAATTTAGTTACTTAGGATGACAAATTCTAAATAAGAAGTTTATCGCTGTTAAATTATACGTACATAAATCATTAAAAGAGATGCCCAGACAAAAATCACACTGATACTCATTAAAGTTAACGAAACATTCTTTTCGATAGAAAACTTTCTGTGAAATACGTGGATTCTATTCCACAGCATTACTTCCAAGCGATGAATAAGAGTATCACCGATATTCTATTATTAAATTTCAATATCTTTCTTCCAGAACGCAAACTCCAACCAAACGAGTGTCCTCACTCCCTCTACATACAGAACTACTCGACAGCATCCAGCAGTTGTCTGTCGATACGCAAATGGTTGTTCAACCCGCGCACCGAGATATCCGTCGTCGCCGAGGACACTACCGCCGCTGCTTTTATATTCTGGCAGGTAAGATATCGTAGTAACCAGTGCAACTTTATCATCATTCAGTCTTTATGCCAATTAATTTGAAAGCAGAATATGATTTTTCTTCCATACTTCTTAATTTCTCTGACAGTTGTCATAAATGTTGTTCATTTTCTTCCGCATTTATACGTACCAGATTTATGGCCATTATACATTTTTTAAGGATCACAAAAACAATTTTCCACCTAAAAATGAACATTACAGAAAAAAGTGTATTGTTGTCCCCTTGCGCACTAAGCCAAAGTACTAACGACTGATAACATGAAATGTGTGGTGCACATGGATTCCTTCCAGTTCTTTACATAAGACACAGTCTTGCAGCATGAAAATTATTGTTGCAGTGGAACTTGCCCATAATAATATTTTTTTCTTGTTCAACAGGCAGTAGAAGACGTAAACCGCGGCGTGTGCGTCGCGGGCGCGCGCCTGTACCAGCTGAAGGCGCTACAAGACGTGCGGCGCGCGGCCGACTACCTCGCCCTCGCGCGCACGCTGCCCGGCTACGGCCACGTGGCCTTCCCGCCCGCGCGGACGGACTGCAGGGCCACGCCGGCGCTAGCTATTACTATCGGTATGTAAAACCTTAACATTACATTTTGATTTTCAACGACGTTTTTAAAAGAGAATCGAGATCAATACAAAAGATAATTCCCTGTAAAATTAGCATACGCGAATATACGTCAAATTCAATGTTATGTTATTTTAACTCTATTTCATGCGACTAGCTTGAAATGTCCTCGTGTGTACAAAGTACCAGTGTCCCCCTGTTAGGTTAGAAACTTCTGTTTTTTTTTTCATTTGACTGTTCACTTTATTTACTTATTTTCCTATCACAGGCTGGTCCGGGCTCAAGCTATCTACCTGGTGTGAAGGTGAAACTGGTGGAGCCTCAGCAGATGTGAGCTGGCGCGCTGTTCGTGAGTGGAGAGCTGATGACGACGCGGCCGCGACCAGGCTTACTTACCTGAGACACGACAACCAGACGCGCACTGTCGCGCTGTTTACGCCATATGTGAGTATAAGATATGTGTTATAACCGGCAGGATCTATTATGTCTTCACCCATATGTTTTCTAAGAAGCTACTAAGTGATTATTCACTAATAACAATCAAGCTACGACTGTGACTGTGAGTTCGCTATGTATGTTACAGAATAATTATGATAGTTACATTTCATTACGATTGTTATAAGACCCATAATAATTAATGCTATACATTTTCAGACGAATGTGATAATGATTAATAATACAGGAACTGTAGCAGAACATGCAGTTAAAATCTATTCTACAAGAAACTAATTACTCCTTTACCATTATTGTCAGCATCCTTAACCAATTTGCTTGCCACTACCTCTGACCATATCATTATTTCATACCAAAAACTTATTACAAATACTTTTTGTTTCAGTACCAATTCCTATGCAACTGCATGGACAGAATAGCCGAAGAGGCGAACTGGGTGGACACCGGAGAATAAATGACGTCACAACTCTACACCCACCATAGGAAGTAAGCCACGGAAACGGTATTATGCCACCTCAGTACCGCACTATTTGGTAGAAAAAATATTTTGAAACTGGCAACATTATCTCAAATGTTGCCCACAAAAATATAATTTCTACCAAAATGGCGGCGCGGGAGTATTAGTTCGTTATTCTTATTCTAATATTAAATATTAATTATTTATCGTAAATCTTTTCAATACCTACCTTACCTTCTAGTGATAAATAATTATCATTATTAAATCACTGTTTTTGGACAAATGTCACTATAAAGGTATTTTAGCAAAAACATTGAAAGAACCAACATCCGCTTTCCGACACCCCTGAAGGCCAATTCTCGTAATTTAAAACGTTCAAAATCTAGTCGCAGTCTCATCTCAACGACAAATAAATGTCAAAAACTTGTCAAAATGTAGGGAAATTAGAAGTATTTTTTGACAGATTGAAACTGAGATCAGACTGTGAACGGTCTTAAAATTACGAGGATTGCCCCTCTGATCAGTAACTAACAGTAACTCTCAAATCTATTGAAAGATAACCTCGATTTCTATAAAGTCGAGGTTAAGAATGGCAAAAGACATTCTAGACATTTTATTTGTCAAAAACAAAATCTTTGGTGGCATTTGTCAAGAATCACAATCATTACTGGTTAGAAAAAGGTAGTATCATCTCTTCCGGAATTGGACGCAATATTGAAATGTAAACTGTAGATTACTTATAGTAAATTTTAAGCTATGCTTATCAAGGTTTATTTGTAGTGTTATAATAATTAAGTACCTAGATTTCAATTATATATTGGGAGTTACGATGATGGTTTAGCATTTTATTAAAATAATACTACGAAAGTGTTGTCATTTATGTCCCTACGATGTCCCATTCCAGGTTGTAGCTAGAAATATTTTCTGTGAAAATCTAAATACAGCTTGCCTTGAAACTAAGGCATCACTGCCGATAGTTTGCTCCCACAAACCACAATGAATTAATAAATAAAATGCCAATTTCAACCTTATGCAGCTTAAAAGGGAAGCAAGAAAAGGAAAAAAGGCTAGTTTTGATTGATTACTATACAAAAATATTATAATTTATTTGTAACTTACCATTCATCGTATCTCCCAGGTGTCTCTAATGTTGACTGTCCCTAAACTCAAGGTCTCTCTCTGCCTAAGTTAGGTATTATGTACTTACAATATCATGATACGATTTTATTTAGATCTGCATCATTTAATGTGCTCTACGCAAACTATTTAGTTCATTTTTTTTATTAATTGAAAATATTAGTAGCGAAATTAATATTCTTAAACGATAATCGATGTAGTCTAAAATTAAATATTTTATTAACAAATCCATTAATCGAGTAACTTTTGAATCGATTATTCGAAATAGTTTAATATCTAAAAAATCCTTTTTAAATTAATATACGCATCATAATACGAGGGTGACACTGAAAGTTCTTAGAAAATAAAAAACTGAACAAACTAGCAAGTTATTAGTTTTATTATATCTTTTCAAAATAGTGTCCATTTACATCAATACATCGCTGCATCCGATGGAACCACTGACGATGGAAGCACTTTGCCCACTCGTCCTTAGGGGTCTCTTCGACGGCATTTTGAAACGCAGCCACTGCTTCCTCGGCGTCCATAACACGTTTTCCTCGAAGTTTTTCTTTTATTTTCGGAAATAAATAAAAATCGCAAAGTGCGAGGTCGGGGCTATAGGGCGGGTGACCCAGTAATTCCACGTCTGACGTCGCCAAGTAGTCGATTGTTTGCTTGGTGGTGTGTGACGAGGCGTTGTCGTGGTGAAGGAGGATCCTACTGCGAGGTCGTTTCTCCCGAACTTTTTCAAAGACAAGTGGCAAACAATTGTTAGTGTACCACTCTGCAGTAACTGTTTTTCGATCATTTAAAACAATTGTTGCGTAATTACATGTCCTTCCGAAGAACGAGGCCACCATCTATTTTCCCACGCTTCAACCTCTCTTCACTTTAGTTGGCAACTCCTCGGAAGGAAACACCCAGACAGCAGACTGTCTCTTAGTTTCAGGATCATAACAATAAATCCTGCTTTCGTCACCCGTAAGTAAGCATTTGAGTCACCTCCGTTAAATCTTTGAACCATTTCACGACACCAATCAACACGACGGAGCTTTTGGGCCTCTGTCAAATTATGAGGTATCCACCGGGCACAACCTGACCGCTAAATGTTCATGGAGGATTTTGTGCACTTGACTCATACCGATGCCTATGCTTGTCCGAATCTGCTGATGAGTCACTCTTTTGTCAGTCTCTATCATATGCCGCACAACACTGATGTTATCGTCAGTCGTCGCCGTAGAAGGCCGTCCCTCACGCAGATCATCGGTGAGATTAGTGCGACCATGTTTAAACTCATTAAACCAGTTGTAAACAGTGGCACGAGATGGGGCTTCATCGTGAAAGGCCAATCGAAGTCTATCATAACTTTCTTGTTGACTTTAATGACATCGAAAGTCATAAAGAATCATCGTACGAAAATTTTGTCGCGTTAAATTCATGCTGACGTGACGCAGAAAATTTTCAATTAGCCGCCAATTCTTAAACAAATGACAAATGAATAAAATACACACACAATAATATTGGCAAAGAGTTCCATTTTCAAAATTTGAACTTATTTTTTTATTATATCAAGTGACCAGTTCTAAAAACTTTCAGTGTCGCTCTCGTAGCAGCTGAAAGCTCATTTTTTTTTTATTATAAGACGATTTTATTTAGTTATATTTTAATGTATTCGTGTAGTGATCGTAGTACTGTGGATCATTAACGCATTTACCGTGATAATGTAAAATATATTACAAATTAACTTTAAATGATAATCTTCATTGTGTAGTAATGTGTTTGTAAAAAATATTTAATTAAGTGTCTGCGAATATTGATAGATGGCGTCTCATGAAATTATATGGCTGGTAAGCAGAACCGCTAGATGTCACTGTTACATGTCAAGCAATCTTGAATCGCGCAAATGAAATTCGCTTATTGAAGGATATGAAATAAATATTTTTTACAAAATAATCACGAATAATATCATGAATACGATGTAAGCAAAATCAATTATATAGTTTGTGAGGTGTATGTGTTAGGTATTCGAATAACCGCCTTTATACTATTATAATTTTTAGAGTTTATTTGTAGCTGTATAAGTGATACAAGTAATTTTAACGACTAATCATCCTAAAATGGCCTCTAAATATTTAATAAAGTCTTTGTCTTCAAAGATGAAAGCTTAATTCCAGTTGAAAAGTTTTAGGTAAAATTGCAGTAATGGTTACTCGTAAAAGGTAAAAGCTTGTGTAGTCCACCTCGTAATTGCTTTATCACCTTAAGGTTGAATGCCACTTCACGTCTTCAAACGACAAGGTCTATTTGTCTATGTGACAGTTAGATTCACCCTTAGTGAAATTTCAACTTAGCGCTACAAGGATCTTTTGGCGCCTATATATCGCCGAGGGGGAGTTGTTTGTAAACATTTGTGAGATTGACGCAGTAATTGTATTCACAAAACAAGACGGCGGCGTTAGTTCCGATTTTCACCACGGTCTAGAAGAACCTTGAAGCGTTGTACGGCTACACATCAAGCTATGCATTTCCAGTTTTAGCTGACCTCGTATTGTATAGGTTTTTCGTACAATCAGAAGGCAGCTTATACTGGTTTTGTATAACTTGATGTGTAGCCGTGCGTACAGTCGCCAGCAGGTCAAGCTACCCGAAACTGTCAAATTTTCCCAATCAACCTTTAACCTTAATGCTTTAGCGATAAAGTTGAAAATCTATTAAAGAAATTTGACAGATTGTAGTAACTTGATGTGCTGGCGTCCGTACCTAGAAATTTCATTTTCTCAAAAGTGGTAAAGCACGTGACTTTTTTTACTATCGCTACAATTTTACTGAAAACCCGTCTCTATCCCATTTAAGAAAAAACTTTCAAAAAGTTGGTTTCAATCAGCATAACTATGTTAATGTTTGTTGCTGTTAAAAGCTAATTCTAATCGTTTTAAGCCTTTATTACATATCTATTATTATACCTTTATCTTACATTATATTAATAGATTTTATATGATCGTGTTTTTATATAATTATTGATTGATGGCAGCGAAATGTTTCATGAAGGTTTAGTACAAATGAGTGGGAAATAATAGACCGAATTTTTTATCATGCTATTTAAATACATTGGAAGCACGGACGTGTTTCTTTTATGAAGATGTATCGATTTTATCGCCCGAGTATAGCATAGCATTCGCATGGCTATGTGACCGGGTTTATAATTGTTGGTCAGAAGTGCAGTTCAGTATTAATTGTATGAAATAACAGTTGGTGCCATAAAACGTTTAAATTGTATAGCTAGTGTTGTTAGGATGTTATTAAAGATACATTAAACATCAAAGGAATAGACGCTTCGATATTATAGCAGAAAGAAAGTGGTACGGTAATATTTATTAATTAATTAAAAATATCGATGGCGTCTGTGTCCAATTTTAAAGTATCGACTAAATTAACAACACTAGCTTAAAAGCGAATCGAAACGTCAGAGATAATACATATTCAATTAGACACATGTCGATTCAAAGCAATATGAAATTGCACATAACATTATAACTGTCATTAAAAATCTGTTGTTGGGCGAATGTGGTATGACGTCATACGGACTGTTTTCTATTGGTAGTTGTATATCGCTATATACACGCACAATACTTGTGCAAATGTATGGTAGGACATAGTCACTACACCAAAATGACTACAATTTGTAGTGAAATAAAATTATCTCTTGAAGGAAAGTTGATGCACTTTAAAAATGTAAAACGCATGATATCGTCTAAATGTTGCTAGAAATATAATGTATCGCCCTAATGTGATTGTAATGTTATGTTGTTTAAGCCGCGTTTTAAATATAATGTATAATTATGTTTATAGGAAATTTTATCGTGTTACATTGACGTGCAAAATGTTGATTACACCTGGTTTATGGATAAAGTTAAACTTTTGGGATATTTTATCAAGTTAAATAACAAAGGAAGGTTAATGTTAATGTTTCTGATCTCTGTGTTACAAGTTTCCTCCTATGAGAATAATTTAAGTAAGACAAGCAATGATTACTTGGCGAACACTTTTCTGGAAAACTTCTGTTATTCCACTAGGAAATATGGGAAATTGGGAATATTAATTTGGGGTGACGGAGATAGGTTATTTTGCACGTCAGTGTAATAATCTCAGTAGTGGTAATAGGATTTAGCTTCTCATGACAAGTTGGTAACTAGTAACAGGTACTTATTTATCTTCTGTTTCGGGTGTGCGTGGGTTAAACTGTTGGGATGCGATGCAAGATAGAAGTTGCAACTTCATGAACAAATAATTACTAAATTACATACATTCCGTATGAAACTTGTAAGTGCTTAGCGGTGTTGAGTGTAATTTGATGAGTTTCTAAGATATAACTTCTATTTTGTGTCCAAGAATATGGAACTATAAAATGCAATAAGTGCTTTAAATTACGTTGGCCCTCAAGGCAGATGTTAAAAATTGGTTTTATAAGTGTTAGAAAACATGAAATAGTGTATATTTCGTTAAAAGAGCAGTTGTTGGCTTAAAAAGGTGCCATTGCACGAAGGACTGAGAAAGAGGTTATATGGTCTGTGGTATTTGTTTAAAAAAAATATAAGTTACTTTATGGCGAGACTATAGTTTTTGCTGTTTGCATATTTTAATAAAAAAGCGATGTAACATATTAAATATGCTATCTCGCATGCATGTTTCTGTTGACATGTCTAACTACAAATTAATAGAATATTATCCATATTAAATATAATTTTATTCTTAGTATTTTAATAATTTTGAATACTTTTAATTTTTGTTTATTTATATTTTTATAGGTATCATAATTATTTTGGTCTGATGTGTAATTGTAAAGAGTCAATGTTAAAATGAAATTTTAGTTTTTTTTTTGTGGCTAATTTTAATTTTTATCCAATTTTAAACAATTAGAGGTCATGAATTATCAAAAATTAAATTAACTAAATCTTTTTTATTGCACTCCAGTGTACTAGTATGGATAGTGGTATTATAGTGTAAGACTAAAATCTCATTTTTCCAGTGTAACTACTTCTAGCGGCGTTTACAAACATTGGTCGGGTTACATGGCCAATATTTGAATGCAATGTACAACGCTGTCTATGAAAGCGGTAAAGGCACGTTTGTCCTAAAAGTTGGCGTTGACCGGCGAATGTTTGTAGGTGTGGTTTACTGTATAATACATTCCAATCATAGCATAGATTCACTTCACATCGCTGTGTCCGATACTTAGTGATTGTTGGGCAACTTTTTAGTGGCTTATGTGTCGCATATGATTGTCTTTCAAAAGAAAAATGAAAAATATTGTAATGAAGTGATGTAATTTATCGCAAAAAAGTTGAAAGAACGCTGTAAGTATTTTCAGATTTAGTTTTCGAGTGGACATTTTGTTGGATCTCGCTATATGTGACACTAATTATTGTTATTGCAACAACTATATACAGTCAAAGGTGTCCCCCACCCCTGTCGGGAAACTGTTGCCCGATATTTAGTTGCGTTCTTGTACTATGGAATGACAAGGCTTAGAACTCCGTCTTCCACTCTCTTCCCTTCGCGCTGGCTATTATGACACATATCTAAAAAGTCGTCCAACTTCAGTTTAATTAATAAATGTAATTAATGTATGTTGTTCACAGTGTTGAGTGATAAAATCAGTATGTATAGATTTCGCTTAAATAAATAAAATTGTATTCAACTTTGTTTTTTTTTTATAATCTTTACTTGCAACAGTTGCATCTTTATTTCTATGAAGTCACAAACATTATTTTTGGTGGACAGTGGTTAATTTAATTGTTTTGTTAATTTGACACTTCACTTAATTCGCCTTTTCTCATCACTACCTTGTCTGTGGAAACTTGAATTAGGAGTACCTAATTCAAGTAAGTATGATTACTCCCAGAAAATATCACGATATAGACCGACAGGAGCAATCACCAAACTGCTTACCCCGAAACGGCGATTAAGGCCAAACGGTCGTCAGATAAGAATCGAACCTGCGACCTTAAGCGTCAGTACCCAGCTGAACTCAGTGCACTATCTAGGTCAATACCATAGCATGACTCCTCAAATATCCTTTTAATACAGACTTCCTTCCTAGACTGGATTGAAACGCAAGACAAACCCATTTGCTGGAAGTGCTTCAATCATTCGTGAATTGGTAAATTACATAATACGCGTGTGAAATCCTGGACTATTTTGGCTTTGCAGACGAGTGAGTAACAGAATCTTTGGGAATGGAAGAGACACAGTTCACCTCAGACGAAAATCTGCCAAATCAAGCCTTAGGACCTGGGCTGTACGGGGTCAAATTAAATTAGTTAGCGAAACGCTACAAGCGTAGCCATACTCGTATCTAAACAAACAAACACATGACAAAAACGAAAAAAAAAAGAATTGATTTATTAATAGTTTTTTTAAGTAACAAAGTTTGACTTAAGAAAATTGTTTATTTTTTTTATTTGTCGTGTTTTCCGTCACTTACCTATGGCAAGTTTACAAAAAAAAAAAAACTGATATTTCACCACCTGTCGTTGATATTTTCCCTAGAGGGTTCATTGAAGTCAATACATTAGCTAGAGCCAAATGAACTGTTACCTATATGCCTACCTAACTAATGCCGTTTGCACACCAAAAACTGCTAACAAACTTAGGTAATTTCAGTAAAATATTAGCAGTTTCATAAAAAGTGATGGCGCTAAACTAGCTCACGTGAGTGTGGACTGTGGCGCTAAGTAGTCTATCACGAACGCTGCTGCTAATTCTCGATCATAATTTATGATGACGGACTCTTCACGTAGGCATTCAATAATTTCGACTTTGATATCTAGGGGAGACAGACAGGAGGGTTGTATCAATTTTCACGTTTGGAGATAGGTATCTCTGCCGAAAACAGACTTAGCTCTATGCACGTTTTTGATACAAATATACTATGTTGTTCTATCCTCTATAGGAGTTTGATAGAAAGTAGCAGGTACAAAGATTTTTATCTGGTCTAGATAAGATCAGATAAAAAAGGAAATAGACGGAAACGAGTCGTTATGTCACAACTCTCCTAGTACCGAGGTAGACTGACAGAGGAGGCCGGATGGCCGCCATTGATATTTACATGTATTTGGCCATCCAGCCACCTCTGTCACAATCAATTTAATTAAAGTTGATTTTTGATAATATTTGATATATTTTTCCTTTCAATAACGTTTATTTTTACAAAATTCACATTATTTCAATACTTTAATAATTTAATGTATTAGATCAAAGCCGAGAGCACCAGTTGTATATATAAATCACCTTAATAATAGATAGGGAAGCAAGTAGGTACCTTCCTAAACAACTAAATACCTACAAAAGAACCTATCTTACTTAGCTTGTAATTCCTCGTTGCATCACGGGCAGCCAGTTAGCGCGGCGCCGGATCTTATTGCGGCGCTAATGTTTCCTTCCAGACTTGGAGACGACTCACGGAGTAGCTAGAGCTACCTATGTACTTGGAAGTACGGATGGGAATGTAGGGCAGAAGGTCTTAGGACGGATTACCGGTACCCAATTGACTTTGATTTGTAACTATGTATAGATATATACTATTTATTGTATAGAATCAAGTTCTTCTAACTTAAGTAACAGACAGCTGTGCTGCTGGGGAGTTTATTGCGCCACGTCTTCTTCCCAGTTCTAGCACTATAATATACTACTCGTGGTGACGGGCGAGCGTTTTGGGGGATTGTCTCTTGTTATTTTGATTTTCAAAAAGCGATTCTCAGTCTAATTTGAATAAATGATTTTATTTTGCATAGGTTCAGCGGGGTAGGTAATTGAGTAACATACTGTCAGTAGCAATAGGTTTCATTTTGACAGATCAACAACATTCATTGCGCTATTTACGTTGTTGAGCAGACACATTTTGCCTAACATATGAAGCAATGGATTAGCAATATCCTTCGAAATGATTCAGATTGATATTGATAGTGTGTTTCGCAATTAGCTGAGAATAATTAATAGTTATTCAGTGACGTTAATTGCTAGATTTTCATATGGATAGGATCCTATAGACTAATATGGTTGACTTTATTTGATATGACGTTCAAAAGTGCCTATAAATGATTTGACTTTCCTAACGTGATTCACGCACTTGAACTTGGCAGGATGGTCTGATGAAAATATAAATAAGACCTACTTATAATATACCAGTAGGTACCTAGCTATAGGTATACCTGCCTATTCTGTCTAACATGTTGCCGTCTATGTTAGCAACCCTAATCAGCTGAGCGAGTAGGTACGGAAGCCAGCACATCAAGTTACTACAATCTGTCAAATTTCTTTAATAGACTTTCAACTTTATCGCTAAATCATTAAGGTTCAAGATTGATTGGGAAAATTTGACAGTTTCGGCTAGCTTGACCTGCTGAATAATTGTAGCAACATCGCTGAGTCAACTTATGTGAGAGACACAAGATATTCAGTGGAAATTAATGACTCGCTACGAGTACCTATAGATAACTCCTATCTATCTACTTTGATCTGCAAGTTCACAGGGTAATAAAACAATAAGTAAAACAATGTTTAATTTTAATTTAGGGTTGTTTTTACAATAATCCGATAACTTTTATCTATAGGAATAGGTAAATATTGCGGTTCGTCAGCTTTTGTATACAAAATAATGTCAAACTGTCATAATTATTCTTCAGATAAAAGTTATCAGAAGGCCAATTCTCGTAATTTAAAACGTTCAAAATCTAGTCACAGTGTCATCTCGGCGACAAACAAATGTCAAAATGTAGGGAAATTTGAGGTATTTTTGACAGATTGAGACTGAGATCAGACTGTGAACGTTCTTAAAATTACGAGAATTGCCCCTCTTTCTACTGAAAAATCAGCCCTAAACGTGTTAAATTTTATATTACGGTTGACTATGTGAATGTATTTTAAATTTTATGTATTTTAGGTAGGTACTATTATTTGTTTGATTTAATAGAATATATTTTAAATTCACATTTACTTAAGGAATAACATAGAAGGTATTAAGTGCTCCTAACACCTATTGTGAACCAAAGTACTTAGTTGACGAACAAATAAATATATTATTTAGTTGGGTTGAAGATGCAAATGTGAACAGAGATTTATTAATGCCATAAGTAGTATTTTCTACAAAACCATATTAAAATCTGCTTATCCGTTTTGGAGATCCGATGCCACAGACAGATAGAAACGCAAATAATATAAAACAGCCATAGCATATTAAGTAATTCCATCAAGTAATCCTGCGCACGCTTGAATTACCTGCGTGGGCGCAACGTCTAATGCTAAATGATACGTTATAAATGTAACTGCCTAATTAAACACTACTCCTGTATCTGCCTACCCACATGGGACAAGTCGTGAGGAAATCCTCACGTGTGTTTGTCGTCACTCATTACTCAGTTTGCCGGCACTCCGGTAAACGCAGATAATGAACAGTGTACTTCGCGCCCCCGAACCGACTCCTGCGCATCCGTAGTGAGAACGCGTGTGATTGGTTGTTGATGAAGTGAAGTGGGCTTGAATTTGTGAATGTAGATTCTTTGGTGGCAGTGATTTTTTGTGTTTTAGTGTGATTGTAAGTATGGATTGAATAATTTTTTAAATCCCTTTTTTTGCTTTTTTTTATTTGTAAATGTAAGGAAGAAAGTAGGTGGGGCAAAGAAATAAATGAGACAGTGTATATTTTGACGTTTACCATCGCGCTTATTGAAGGTAGGTAGATTTTTCTAACTGATATACCTACTGGTTGTGGGTGTAATAACATTTTATGAACGTCAAATCTATCACAGATATAGGTGCTATAAGATTGTTACTAAAATTACAATTTATCAATTTTTGCCACACAACGGACTGGCTAGTAGGTACTACCTATCTACTTTCATAGCAGTTTATTATCCTGCGAAATGGCAGGGGTTAGTTGTTAAATTAATTTTGGTGCTATAGTGTAACTTAGCTGGTACTCGGTAGTTTCCAGGGTTATACCTAATCTAAGCAGATTTTACAACTGAAAGACTCGCAGGATTATTCCAATTTATTCAATACCTAAGGGTTGTTGTTACAATCATCACGTAACTTTTATCTGAGGAATACATATTGCGGTTTGACAGCTTTTGTAGAGCACATCAGTCAAACTGTCATAATTATATGACAACTGAAAATCAGCCCTGAATCAAATTTTAACACTAATATTATTTATTTACTTATATAAAAAGAAACAAACGAACGTAGCGTATTTCTTTCCTCTCGTGTATTTCTCGATTTAGGTAGGTAGCTACTATAGAGGATACATTTTTGACGTATTTCTTGATCATTTAATCTATAATAGGTCGGAGATACGGCTATTGCAGCTGGTTGCCGGTGACATTTTTTGTATAACTTAACATTTATTTACCTAACTGATACTTACGTATTTTATCAGTTTTCCTTACAGGAAGCCCCGATGGGACTGTCCCAGACCCCATCAGCAGTAAGTTAGGAAAGAAACTACAATAATCCACATATCTACTGTTAGACATGGACTATTGGCACTTACAACAAAATTTGATGTCTACTCAATCACTAAACAACTAGGTAAATCTGAACGAAATTACTGAACGAATCCTGCGTAGTTAGCTCTAGTACCGTCTTGCAGACAGCAGAAGCTTTAGGTACCCATCTACTAGATTATGCTAATGCGAAAAAATAGGACAGATTCAAAGCATAGCAGCACCACTTCTCCATGACAGGAGACCTGCGGGGGAAGTGGCAGATGGCTGGCCACGTTGGTCGAAGGACCGATGGCCGGTGGAGCAGACGAGTCCGGAGACCGCGTATCGGCTATCATAGTGTGGGACACCCTCCAGCTAAATGGACCGACGACCTTAAGAAAGTGGCTGGGGCAGACTGGATGAGGAAGATGGAGGACAGGGTCTTGTGGCACAGCTTATGGTATGTCCAGCAGTGGACTGCGATAGGCAGAGTTGATAAAGGTTTAATTTGTTCACGTTTCTAGTTTCTTGTACAAAGAGACCGCCGCAAGTCTTAAAAACAATAATACACAGGTACATGTAAGTATCTAATCATAATAATGCACATAAAATAACTTCGTTCAGCACACGTAATTTTCAATGGGAAGGAAAACCGTTATGCAGTTGCACCACCGTAACTGTTTTATGGAGTCGTAAACCATGAATGTATAAGTTTTCATGTTTATCTTAGATATTCTCAATCTGTGCGGACACTTAAAATTTGATTATGATTATGGCCTTTGGTTAGCCTTACTTAAGCTTATTTCCCGTTTTCACTAACACAAAGACACCGACCTTAATGAATGCCTTAATAAATTTGTGCTGTTGGATTTTCAACACTCAGCTCAGCGCCTAGTAAAATCGTATTGAAAGCGCTAAGCCCCTGAGCGTCTGCTCGCCCGCAGTAGAATCAAGGCAAAATATCCCGATGGCTTTTCAAGAGGGGTACCTGAGGTCTGTCTCTAACTGTAGGCAAAACCGGTGCAGGAGTCCAAAACAGTATTTTTTCTCTGACTATATGTAGAATAAAAACAACTCGCTACTGAAATATAAATCTATTTATGATTACATCTCTATAATTATGAAAATCTGTGCAATTTTTGAATTACGTTGTAATGTCGTCCTTCCTACAAAATTAGTAAATTATTGCTATTTCAGTAATCGACTGTTTTAAGCAATTTTAGAATTTATTGTCATTACCTAACATCCTATTTATTAGTGTCACGAACATAACAAAGTATGTTCGTGACAACTTAAAAATACCTAATACCTACTATGCGAAATTTAAGTAAAAATAATACTTACGAATGTTTTCTGAATATTTGTGATATCACCATTCATCCAAAATATAGTGACCGTGCTCACACGAGCTGGGCTGTATCAGTGAGAAAATTGCAGGCTGTTATTTGCTGTAACTACACAATTCGGTCTATGAAAGTTAGGTTTTCTTGTCAAATCATCAATGATTCTTTGAATCACTTAACCTGAATAGATTTAAAATTTCAAGTGTTTTTATGTTTACTTAAACTTACAATGCGTGTGTGTAAGTACCTATCTTCCCTATTTCATTGAGATAGCGGCTCAATGGACTGATTGTGATGATTATAATCTAACAATAATGTAAACAATGTTTTTGTTGTTGTAGCGGACAAAAATGTAGTGTTTTTACCCCGATATAGGTACAACTGATAACGGAAACTCTTATAGAAGGTCTGTCTAGAACTACATATTTAAATAAAGCATTCAAAACCAAGCCTCATTGCATTGAAAGAAGTAGAGTTAAGGATAATGCTAGGATGCTGTGAAAGCGACTAGGGTCCTGAACCGCCTGTTTTTCGTCGGTAATTAATGAAAAATTTGCTGTTCCATACAATTTAGACCGCGTAGGTATTTTTCGATAACCGACGAAATATTTATACGATAGAGGGTCTAGAATCATGTGCTGAATTCATGGTTTCAGTTTGCTCATCTATGTCCCTGCCATCCGATATATGTAGGCTATACTTCTCTAAAACCTTTTTTAAGTATTTGCATGATCTGTTGTAAGTTTTAGGGGGTTCTAGAGTTGAAAAGCCATAGACCTAAAGGTTTTCTGACTTTTTTATGTCCGTTTGTCTGTCTACCATTTGTCCGATACAAGGTTAAACATGTTTTCGAATTTAAGGCTTATGTAGGCCAGTTATATCTAATCATATTTTCAGGCCTTGTTTTACAAATTACTGATACGGTAATCAATATTATCTGCAGCAGCCTATGTAGCGGTAGCTGATAGAACTCTCTGATAGTTGCCGACAAACGGCTTTCTAGATAAAAATGCATGTTTTAAGTAATCTGAGAGCGGGATTAGCTTTGATATCCCCGCTAGTTTGTAGGTCAAACTGCTGAAGGTCAATCAATCATTTACTAAAAGTGGCAATCACAAGGGTCTATAATTTTTGCACCTGTTTTTGAACCGGCTTTCTTTATGAAATCTTTTAACCCTCGGCAATTAAAATATAACATAAATCACTGCCTGTATTCCCTAAAGAACCTATATATTCATCATCTCATCTGCCTAGCCCTTTCCCAACTATGTTAGGGTCGGCTTCCAGTCTAACTGGATGCAGCTGAGTACCAGTATTTTACATGGAGCGACTACCTATCTGACCTTCACGTCCTACTTACTGGGTAATACTAGGTATACCCCTTGGTAAGACTGGCTGTCTTCTGACGACCCGTAACGAATGTAGAGAACCTATACCTTGCGCCAGTTATTTTTAAGTCCCAAATAACAGGGTATAGCGCCTATTGATATAACCGGGCACAAATCCAGACTTCAGGCTGCCACTGCTAAATTCCTGTAGTGGAAAGTCCAGGACCACATGCATTTGATTCAGTATTCGAGTTCCGTTCAACGGGTAAAATCATTTAAATATCCTTCACAATTTTATTACAGCATATGCATTTACATAGGGAACGCACTGCACATAACACGTATTATGTAAAGTGCATGCAGCTGATGAATAGGGCCCATTGTTAGCACAAGGCCTAATTAGCATGTTAATTAAGATCATCCGTGATACACATCTTATTGCACGTGGTCACAGGGTTGCCGGCTGTTGAATGAAGTTCTTAGAGTTTGATGACGTCATGGTTTTATAGTTATTTATGACATAGTAGGGTATAGTATTTTCATAGTTGCGCATTGATTTTGCACTCATAGTTAATCAACTATGAGTGCAAAATGATTACTAAAGAGAACCAATGAAGTGGTTTTGTATGAATAGCGTGACAAGGTTGCTGCCGGTTATTATAGTTGTCATTAATGAAATTAATTATGAATATTATGCAAAAAAAAAAAACATAAGTAAGTGGTCAAAAAACAGCCAGGTTGAAGTGGGAATGGGCCAGACACGTCTCACGAATGCACCGGAGAGATGGGCAGAAATCGTCACTCACTGGACACCTGAAATAGGACATCGCCTTCGAGGTAGACCAAGGCGAAGGTGGTGTGACGATCTAATATCATTATCAGGGCCAACGTGGCCAGAGATCGCACAAGATAGGGAGGTTTGGAAGAAAAAGGGGAGGCTTTTGCCTAGCGGTGGGACACAAAATAGGCTAAATAAAAAGTATATATCTACTCTGCACAGGTGAAGGTATTTTAAACCCGCATTTTGCCAGTAATGTTTGTTTAAAAAAAATGCGATATAGTAAAATATTTGGATCCACATTTCCACAAATTATTTTGGGAAAAGAAATCGATCATTCAATTGAACTTGATCATGCAACTTTTTAGCTACCTTTTTCTTTTAGATTATTATCGAACCAAAAGGTATTTGCAGCAAAAAGACTCTACAAAGATATTGTCAGGTGTGGGGTTCGAACCCACGCTCCCTCTCGGGAACCAGAGCTTAAATCTGGCGCCTTAGACCACTCGGCCAACCTGACGTGTTTACATGTCACCAAATTACGGTGAGCTATCAGTTGCATTGTATCATGTAGAATTTCAACGTTTTATCAATTAAATAGCTTTGACAATATATGTACTGCCAATGTAAAATGTAATGTTGAAAAGTGTTTTGCAATCGGTACGTAAACATACAGTAGATACTCAAATTGCGTAATACACTATCCGTCACAATCTGAATCAGAATGAAGTATATTGCTAATCCATTGCTTCATATGTTCGAAAAATTGGTTGCTCAACAACGTAAATAACGCAATGAATGTTGTTCTGCTGTCAAAATTAAAGCCATTCCTACTGTTAGTGTGTGACGCATTTACCCCGCGGGTGCAAGTAAACTTACAGGCTCTAACTAGTCAGTATTGTATCAGTATAAAGGGTACCGCCACGTCTAAAGGTTATCGACAATCGGACTAAATATAAGTATACAGTAAAACAAAAAAAAAAACATCTTGTATTTTTTATTTTTATTTTATCGTGTTTTGTTATCGACACCCATCACGTCTGGAGAGTTTCGCTAGATAATTTAATTTGACCTTGTATATGTAGGCGGTGGTAAGTGAGGTCTTCTGTGGGGTGATTGCGTAACACACTAACAGTAGGAATGGATTAATGATGACAGCTGAACAACATTCATTGCGTTATTTACGTTGTTGAGCAGACACATTTTTCAAACATATGAAGCAATGGATTGGCAATATCCTTCAAAATGATTCAGATTGAGATTGATAGTGTGTTACGCAATAGGTAAGTACCTCAATAGGTAACTACTGCGGTGCTTGTGTTGCTTCCCAGGACAATCTTTTTTCAGGCCAAAACAACCTTAGGGGTTTATTTATAAACGTTGCTTATAGGTGATTGACTGGCGACTTTTTAACCATACATTTTTACGTTTAAAGTCTCTTAACTTTAAGCAGCGTTTATAAATTAAGGGGTTAATTACTAAGTGGTAATAACAAAGTAAATAGTCTCAGGAAGTCAGAGTTCAATCTATAGATACATTTGTAAAAAAAAAACATTGAAGTGTCTGTCATGTCAAAATAACAGTAAGCTGTTGTTTAAATGTGTTTTAGCTGTTATACGGAACTTATACATAACACAAAAACATTTTTTTAATTTTCTATGTGTCTCTGAAACCGCTGGACCGATTTTGATGAAATTTGGTATGGATACTTTGAACCCTGGAGAAGAAGATACTTTTTATCGACATACCGCGCGGGTGAAGCCATGGCCTGAAGCTAGTTCTCAAATAAAAGTTTATCGCTGTTAAAGTGTATGTTAGCAACTTAATTTTTCTCTCGTTTCTGAACTGAACTGTCTTTAATTATCTTTAAATCTCACCACACATAAAGGAACCAGATGATGTCTTCGCACATCAAGATATGACAGCGTGTCATCTTATTAATATTATTATTTTATTTATTTTATTTTATTGTCTTTGGGTGGCTTACAGCTATGAGCTATTAAATACAGAAGTAGACTATCCTCAAGAGACGACCTTTTCAATCAACAGTCTCATTACTGATGCAGACCTGGTAGCAGCGAATCCTTTTACAGTTAGATTGGTACGTAATTAGGTTCGGTTGTAACTCCTACAGGGCCTACTCATAAGATCACTGCACGACTTTATCGTGCGGATTATAAAACTTATGGCCGTTTTCAAGTGCTCGTACACACGAGCGACATGTGTCAACGGCAAAGGGAACTACAGCCTAACGTTGTATGTACACACGCCAGCACATCAAGCTACTACAATCTGTCAAATTTCTTTAATAAATTTTCAACTTTATCGCTAAAGCATTAAGATTAAAGGTTGATTGGGAAAATTTGACAGTTTCGGGTAGCTTGACCTGCTGGCGTCTGTACACGAACACTACGCGGCACTTAAATGTATTGCCTGATAAAAGCGCACTGTTGAATTTTCAACACTCTGCGCAGTGCCGAGAGTGGTTAATCCAACGATGCGCTTTTGTTTGCGAGAGCAGTGGTGGCCCAGTAGTATCGGGCCCGATCTATGAGATGTAGTCGTCAGTTCGAAACCAGAACTTTACCTCGTGTAAGTATTTAATTTTATCACCACTGCTCTCAAAACGGTGAAGGTAAACACCGTGAGGAAAAGGCATGTCCTAAAAACTAAAATTTCTAAGACTTGTGGCTTCTACCAACCCGCACTGGGTCAGTGTGGTTGATTATGGCCCACTCCCTCTCCCAGAGAGGAGGCCTGTGTCCCAGCAGTACGAACATTACCTGATAATGCTTTCATTTAGGCATTCGTTTAGGTGTCGTCTACAGTTATTGAAAATGGGTTATAAGTGACATAGCTACAATGTACGTATTTGAATAGTGATATCTTTATTTTCAGATACCCTTCTACCAGGCCCAGTGCGGGTTACTGGGTCCGGGCCACCGTGGTGGATTACAGCCCACTCCCTGATCCCTCTCACCGAGAGAAGGCCTGTTTCTCAACACTGGGAATATTGTAGGCTGATTGAGCTTGGTACCCATGCTGTTTCATGAAATATAGCAAAAGCCTTTGCATAATAGGCAGATACAACCTGTTTTTGAATAATGCCAGCTAAGCAGAGACAAAAAAAAGAAGTAAAGTGTAGTACAACTATACACACACACACACACATTACAATGTGTGTGTGTGTGTGTATAGTTGTAGTCTCATGACTATTTTCAGCTAATCCACCTGAAACATCTCGGACAAGATAACATAGAGTCGCCGTAATTATTCACACTTAACCACACAGGTACCTAGTTCTGTAACCCTCTGTTAGTCAATTAAAATTCTTTTAACTCTCTGTAACTATGTGTCATATACATATTTAGATCTTTATCTAAACAACCGCAAACGACCACAGTAACATACTGTAAACTACGTACTAATGAAACTTTTTCATGTGAAGTAAAGGGGTGCAGAAACTCCACTGCAGAGAGGGTCTATATTTTTAGTAACTTGAATTGGGTTCCCTGTGTGTGCCTTTAGCAGTTCTTAGCAGTGCTTCCTTTGATGAAGTGAAGTGTTTTTGGAAGATTATCGTATATAATTTTGACGTGCAAAAAGTTCTGATTCTTAGTCTAATTTGAATAAATGATCTTTATTTTTTTGAATCGGCTTTGTCAACAATATGTAAAAATGAAAACCTCATTATTGCTCTTGTGTTACATTTCACGAGGCTGATATTAGGGACTTATTTAGTGGTCCCCATCAGTATTCCCTATCAAAATAAACCAAACACAGACCTGCTTAAAAACTCTATCCAGCAGCTTACACCATAGCGCCCCGTGTTTGGCAATGTATTATATTTGCTGCATTACAATTACAGTTTGGTTTTTAGCAAAACGTAGCTCGGTACAAAAACTATTGTCCTTGATAATCATTCCGATGTCCAAGAGTGTGTATTACTGTTTGACCATTCCCATATAGCATAATCAACATATATCAATCCACAGCTGGGACACAGGCCTCCTCTCTGTGAGAGGGTGTGGGCCGTAATTCACCACGCGGGCCTAGTACGGGAGCACTGGTGGCCCAGTGGTAACGGCCATGACATACAAGTTATAGGTCGTAGGTTCAAATCTAGATAGGCGCTTTACTATGGGTAAATTATTTCATCACCACTGCTCTCAAAATGATGAAGGGAAACTTCGTGAGGAAACCAGCATATCCGGGAACCAAAAATTCCATATGAGAAGGCACAATGTAGCAGTGAACATTTAGCCAGACGAGACTTCTGAACCATACCATGTCATGTTATGTAGATAGAATACTTAGGCTGAAACAGTTTAGCACAAATGGTTGATCTATTGTTTTCACAGTCGTTACTACTGCTGCTGTCTCTAGGACGGCCACTGTAATGATCAGCAATCATTTTGATGACTTGGCTCCACTTTTGTGTAGGATTTATTTTTATCGTTTTCCGACATTGTGCAAAACTTGAGTCTTGTTTAAGTGGCCATACATACGTAAACATTGCGTACGTATATTGTCGGGCCTCGTGCTGGCCAGTCTGAGCTGCAAGCTTGAACTGACTGCCCAGCAGGACTGCTGCACCACCTACTTAGGTGGTGATGAAACTAATAATTGTGATTATTAACGTAAATAAATTACTTATTCTTACTATAACAAGTATGTAATATGTATGTATAATTTAATGCGGATAATTTCCGCACCTAAACTAAACGATTTAATATTGTAACTCGTTTGTTTCTTTATTTAAGAAAAATGAAGCAATATGCAACCTACCTTCTGTTATGAATTCTTCTTCGTGTCGCTGCTCGACTGTATTTTAGATCTTGTTGTCCCAAAAGTTCGCCACTTCCACGGCGTCGTCGGTGGCAGCGGAGAGGTCACTATAAAGTCTTCCGTGATCATTATCGATCTGGGCTTCTTAGGTAAGTCTTCAGGCATAAATCCAGCCCCAAGTAGAATGCTTCGTGTTTTGACCGGGTCCCCTATGTTGTTTCGAACGCCGCTGTTGCGACACACGCTGTTGCGAATTATTTTTCCACTGCCTCACAGGTTCGAAAGCTCATGGACTCGAATGAAGTAGTCGCGAAAGACGCTGTTTCGAAAAACATTTTCACTGCCTCATACGCTCGAATGCTTGTGATTTCGATTTATTTAGTCATAAAGTGTACAAAAAAATATTTAAGCAGTAATTAAAAAAAAATCAACAAATTCGGTGTCAACATCAACATTTAATATTATTATTAACAAAGTAACAATCGAAAAAATATTAGTACCTCAACTGTACATTTTTTTCTACGAGTACTTAACACAAAATCTAAGACTGATCTTTATAAAAAATTGTCTAGGTACCTAAGTGGTATTAATTATTAGTGGTATTTTTCAGAAATTAATCAATTGCACATATGTTAGTTTTAGTTAGTTGTAGAATTTGTTGATTTTATTTAATTACTGCTTAAATATTTTTCTGTACACTTATGACTAAATAAATCGAAATCACAAGCATTCGAGCGTATGAGGCAGTGAAAATGTTTTTCGAAACACCGTCTTTCGCGACTACTTCATTCGAGTCCATGAGCTTTCGAACCTGTGAGGCAGTGGAAAAATAATTCGCAACAGCGTGTGTCGCAACAGCGGCGTTCGAAACAACATAGGGGACCCGTTTTGACCAGGTGCGGATACAGAAGGGGGGCAACTGGTGCTCTCTCCGGGCTCCGACCAAACTAAGTCTAAAACTCTAAACATATGTTTAGTACAGTAGCATCAGTACAGGTAGCCATCTTCGAAATGGCCCATTCTAGAGTTTACAGAGAAAAGGTGCCGAAAGTTTTTTTTTAAAAAGCCTTCACGTCTTGTGTAATAAATCCCTTGAGAGGAAATATTTGCCCCCTTGAGCGAAAACTTAGAACCGCGCCTGCTCTAGACACATGCGAACAATAAGGGGATAAAACGCAGAACCCCACGACAGTCGCTTACACTTTCTATCACTAAGGTAAATTCCGTATTTTATGCCCATATTTTCGACTTCCTGGATGTAAACGGCAAATTTTGAACCTGTTCTCAAACCAACGTAGCAATTAACATAATTAACTCTGTTGTTTATCGGATTACCGCGTCATTTAGCGCCATTCGGCCGCGTCAGGCTGGCAACCAAACTTAGAGCAAGAAAACTACTCAACCGAGTCACGCGGTAATCGTTAACCATTACTGGTTTTAAATATAAGTTCTAATTACATTCACAAGTGTAATCGTTTTAAATTGAAGTTGTTTTCTCATTAGTGCGGTGTTAATTCGCCATTATTGGTTCTGCATTCCTCTAGTGATTTTTAGTTTAAAAGAGTGAATTGATAAAAAAAATTTGAAAGTGTTCCGATGAATTTTGATTCTATATTTGATTCGCTGTCAAATAAAACTAGTTGGCATTTGAACTGTGTAAAGAATTCGATTGAAGTAAAACAGGTTTTGATATAGTGACATTGTAAAAAGATGGCGACCCAGTGTTCTGCCCACATGAAAGTGTTCTGGCTGTGGTGCTTGGAGCACCTGGATTATCTGCTGTATGGGACGTTCGTTCTGATACTGCTAATAATATTTCTTTACTTTATGATTGCGTAGCGGGCCAGTTTGTGGACGGTAAATATTATTTAAACACAGACTTATCTGAAATTAAATAGCCTTTTAACTCCGATGTTGATCTAAGTTCGCTTGTTCGCTGTAATTCGTTTTTACGTGTAAAGTTTTATTAACTAGCTGCGGTAGAGATTGAAAAAGGTCAAGTGCATGCAGCAATCAATCAACAATCTTCAGCAGATTTAAAAATGACAAAATGATTCGTTTATTACGTCTCTCTATTTTAAAACGTCCGATACGGATTGTCCGTTATCTGCATCTACGCACAGCGCGCTCTCCTAGGAGGGCAGAAGCGACTATATTGTATCTATCTCCTTACACAGCTACGAGATCCTTACAGCCTATTGAAGACTACGTATACTTACTCCTAATCTCCCATTGCAGTTCTCTAGCTCTATTTATACAGGGTGGGAGGGACACCGACGCACAACCTGATTCTTAGATTACATAAGTACATGATTCCTGAACCCCTGTGCGTTGTACTTTGGTCAGTTATTAAAAAAAAAACTTTGGTCTGCCGTACATTTTGACTGCGTAGGTATTGCATTTTTTTTATGAAACAGCAGATTTTTATTTAGATAACTGACGAAAAGTTTCAACTTGAAGGGTTCTAGGGTTGGTTTAGTTTTCTTAATCATGTGCTGAATTCATGATTTCAGTTTGCGCGTCGATATTATAGTGTGCCTACCTGCCTGTGTGTATATCTGCCTCCCTATATAGTGTGTTTACCGCAGGGCTCAATATTGGGGCCGTCCCTATTTTTAGTCTATATAAATGATTTACCTTATTTACTTAAAAACCGACCACAAATGTTGTTATTTGTTGATCACTGATTTTTAAAGTAAGCAGAGCGTGCACAGGAGCTGGACGACGTAAATAACGCTATGCTTATGGTTCATAATTGGTTTACTGTAAATAATCTGGTATTAAATGAGAAAAAAACTAAATGCATTAGATTCGCTTTATCGAATGTTAGAAGTAGTGAATGTCACGTTGTATTGAATAGAGAGATGCTTGAATTCGTCGAAAATACGGTTTTCCTAGGGATTACGTTTCACTCAAAGCTACAGTGGGGTCCTCACTTAACATCACTTGCAGGGCGGCTGCGGCTAAGTTCAGCCGCCTACGCTGTTTGGAATATGATACCGCGAGATTGGTCTATTTTACTTACTTTTATAGCATCATGTCTTACGGTATTTTGCTGTGGGGACGGGCTGCAGATATTGATTCTGTCTTCATTCTGCAAAAGAAGTCAGTCAGAGCCATCTACAACCTCAGCAGACGCGAATCATTAAGGGGACTGTTTAAAAAAAATAACATAATGACTGTTCCTTGTTAATATACTCGTATATATACGAAAGCATTATGTACGTTCGAAAAAATCTACATCTTTTTATTAAGATAAGTGACAGGCATAATTTTAACACTAGAAATAGGAACAAATTAGATCAACCGCGTTTCGGATTGTGAAGTAAAAACATCTTTTATGGGTTACTGTTTAAAATGTTATAATAATATACCACTCGATATTCTTCAACTAAATGAGAAGAAATTTAAAACATGCATTAAAAGCACACTATGTAGACAAGCATATTAAAAGTTGGATGATTATATCGTAGATAAAAATGCTTGGCTTAATGCTGGTACTGCTCCACAGGCACTTGGGCTCATTACTTAAAATTTCAATATTTGGAAGAGATGCTTCCCTTTTTTTTTGTGTTTCTGACATAACGAACTTAATGTTTATTTTATTTTATTCAATCAAGTTTTAATTGTATAGTTTTGTATAACTTAGAAGCATTTTTTAAATTTTGTAAATGTAAGCACCATAGATCCGTATTTTGATGTTGACTTGAAAGAGCATGGCAGTTGAGAATATGTCATGCTCACATAAATGTCTCACTGATGGTGGCGCGTGTGTTGGATCATTGGGTTCCCTAGAAAATGGATGAGCTGGATGGTGCTGATGCACGCGCCATGTTCGTGAACGGGCGCCCTTCGGTTGAGAGTGGTCATCTGTTAGCTGCCAGGGCCTATTTTTAATCTTATATTTTGAATTGTTTCTTCATTTGTTTTTTACATTGTTCTCACATATAGAAGCAACAAGAATAATGTACGGACGCCAGCAGGTCAAGCTACCCGAAACTGTCAAATTTTCCCAATCAACCTTGAAACTTAATGCTTTAGCGATAAAGTTGAAAACCTATTAAAGAGATTTGACAGATTGTAGTAGCTTGATGTGCTGGCGTCTGTACCCAGAATTTTGTAATATCTTGATTTAAAAAATTGTCCTTGGAGTTTTTTGCCCGTTCTTCCCCATACCTAGAGATCTACGTTTTGGAACTAGCTTCAACTTTCTGACTAACTGACCGATTCTGGCAATTCAAAAGTGCCTGTAAATGGTTTAATTGAAATAAATGCTTTGAGTTTGTATGATACAGATTCCTGAACGAATGATTCATGGTTTTAATTTCTTTGTTATTCAAAGAAGCTGTGTGCTTACCGATAGTTAACTATGCTGATTGTCCACAATCTAAAACTGCACTCAAAACACACCAGGAAATGTACGGTCACCAAAGGGGATAAGTAACCAGGGTCGTCGGATACATGTAGTTGAAGTTTAGTAAGAAACTGGTTGATGTTTTCGGATAAAATTATATTTAATTAATAGAAAACAAACAGTTCACTTATCAAATTAAATTTCATTCGAAAACATCCATCGGTTTCTTACTAAACTTCAACTATATCCGACGACCCTTGTTACTTATCTCCTTTGGTGACTGTACTCATTTTGCTCAAAATGGGCCAATTTCAGTTTACGACATAACAATTCCTACCAGCCTATTCTTGTCACACTGCAGGGCAAGCAAGCCCTCTTCTCATACAGAGAAGGCGCGAGCATTGATCACCACGCTTGCTGAAGACGGGTTGGCGATTTCAGATTTATGTGAACTATAAGTACGATATTAAACGCGTGCCTCGGAAAGCACTTAAAGCCGTTGGTCCTGCGCCCGATCTCCCCGGTCGTGTCGGATTGCCGCCCCATGGGACTGTGAGAGTAAAGGAACAGAGACTGCACCTGTGTTTGCGCACACAATTGTGTACTATAACATCTCCAGCGAACCTGACTAATCTCCATTGAGATTGGCCACCGTGACCGAAATCGGTCAGGGGGATTATTATTATATTATTATGAAACGCGTTATTATCATCATGCATTTGTGTATCAGAGTTTCAAACCACCGAGAAATAACTCTTTCTTATGCAATGTCAATGTCAGGCAATTTTATACGCATTTGTAATTATTATGTTTCAATCAGCTGTAGCGAATTATTACATTTACGTACTCTATGTATAAGGCGTACGCCACTTTATTTCAGCAAGATGATATCGATAAATTAATTCAATAACATTAAATAGGTAATAAGGTAAGATAGATAGGCATTGCTATTGAAAAGGGGTGTCTGTGGAATTGTGGAACCTGGAAAATTATCGGGTCGTTTCTTATTTTCATCTCTCGAATTTAATCAACACGATATGAGAACACCACCCTAATTTAATCAACACGATATGAGAACACCACCCTAATTTCGTAACACACTATCAATGGCAATCTGAATTTTGAAGGATATTGCTTATACATTGCTTTATATATTCGAAAAAAATGTCTGCTTAACAACGTAAACAACGCAACGAATGTTGTTGAACTGTCAAAATGAAAGTCATTGCTATTGATAATGTGTTACGCCATTACTCCGCAGGTCACGCCGTGGTAAAGTCAGCTCGGTGGGAGCGGGACTCAGCCCAGAGTGCAAAATCGTGAAATAGAAGCCACGTTGTAAACATGAAAACATAGCATCCAGGGGTCACATAACATCACGAATGCTTCCTCGAAGGGGACTTTCACATGGCACACTTTTCACATGCCATATCACAGGCTAAATAGAATATAAGACCGAATAATGTAACATGAGAAACCATCGATTGTAATTACTCTATTTAAATAGAATGAATAAATGAATTTGAATTTGAAGGGATTGGCAGATGTGTGTGGAGGAGGTATGTACCTTTAGTACACCCACATTTTGACATGTAATAGGGGGCAAGTTATTTTGATGTTTCTATATAATTATTAGAGTACTCTCGAACACTAAATGAAACAGTTATCTAGGTACCATGAGCATCTCGAATTGATAAATTTAAACCGATAAGAATGCACTCAAACCTACATATTTACCTTCTAAATCTTTGAGAGTAACCTCAACAGCTCTTGAAACTTCACCCGATAAACCATCGATAAATTCCGATATCAGAGACAATCAAAATCTTGACCATTCTTCAGTAGTTTCAGCTGACCGTCCTACTAGAATCTAGATGCGGTTTAAAGCTAGTGAAACCTTTTTTTTTACTTGTGTAACTTAACTATGAGAGACATACTGGCAGCTTACGTTGCTGATAAAAAAGTTATCTACCTATTAAAATTAATTAATTAACCATTTTTTTTTAAATGTCTTTGCGATCTGGTTGTGACGTCATAATATACAAAAAAGCAAGCAGTACTAATCACGCGATAATCTCATAGTAAACATGGACGCGTGAGTAACCTTGTGTCAGTGTGTGGCGAGCCTTACAGTGCGCAAGAGTGGATCCTCGAGCGGTCATAAGATTTCAAGTGTAAATATTGTAAATCTTTAAAGTTGTTTAGTGATTTTGATTTTATTGTGTGGTGATTATTCTTTATTGGTTAGCTTTTTTAATATATATATATATTTTTAAATTTTTGGCATTTTATTCGTGGTAATGCAGAGCGTTAGTAGCCAATATTTTTGTTTTTTTATGTAAGTTGAAAGTTGGCTGTTGTTAAATTAAGATTTGAAATATTGTTAAAATTCTTTAAACAGGCTGGTTGTTTTTTTACATAAAATATCATTTGTTCACCCTATTGATTGATATTTCATGAAATAGTCATTCAATAGGGTTATATAAACTTAGAGGGTTGTATTGATGATTTTAATGATTATAATTCTTTAAATAAGTACATACTTGTTACGGTCGTGGATCATATTTTGTTCAACACACCAACCCATATGGGTTGCATATGGGTGGGTTGGTTGGTTGTTGTACAATTTGCAGGTCAGTCTCAGGTTGTATATATAACCTGACACTGACCTGCAAATTGTAAATAAACGTAAGTAAAATTGAATTTCGCGGCTACCCTGGCACCTCCCCTTAAGGTAAAAGTATCACTTTTTAATTTCTCTAAGTAAATCGATATAAGCCTTAAAAAATTTGGAATTAAATTCATTCACGGAAGAATTTATAAAAATACTTATAAGGGATCAGGGAAATCCATAGTGATTTATTAAGTTTTGAAAACTTTCTTCCTAACTTAAATAAACAAACCGAGAATGCCACTTATCATTAATTGATCAGCACACATTACATACAAAGGATTTTTTTTAACCAATGCGCAAACTATATCCATTAATTCAGCATGATTCTAGACCCCTTAGCGTAGAAAATAATCGTCGGTTATAAAAAAAAAAAACTGCTGTATCATAGAAAAGTGCAACGCCTACGCGGTCAAAATGTATGAAACAGAAAGAAAAGAGAGAAAGAAAAATATTTTATTCTGCACAAACAAAACGCACAATTACGAGTAAAAAAATAATAAAACAGGATTTTTTTTTATAACCGACGAAGAATTTGTACGCTAGAGTGTCTAGACTCGTAATTTTGCTTAATTACTTTTTCCTGTGTGATAGGTATTTCTAGCCAATAACAGATCCATTGGCAACAAATACCAGCCAAATAAAAAGATGACCAAAACCCAATTTACGACTGCACCTCTTTAACTTACCAAAACGTCAATCAATCAATCAATCAATATCTTTATTGTGGATCATAGGTAGGTACATAATACAGGTCTTAAATAATAAAATTGATATCAGCTATGTCCCGCCCTTAGGGCATACAATAGTTATATAGAAATTAAATTTACATTTTTTTTTACAAATTATTAAGATGTCACATAAAATATAAAATAAACGGAACGAATTTGAGTAGGTACACATCGGTGGGCCAGTGCACGCATCATGACTGAGGGGGACTGTATTGGAGCAGTGATTTGTCTGATAGGAAGTCTTTTAGTAGTAGCATTTGTTTACTAACACATCATGGAGATTCTTTATAATTTTTTTAATTTCCGTAATTATTCTAATAGGCCCCGGAATATTATTAAAGATGCGTGAAGCTGTACAAAATATACTTTCATGCATTAAATGAAAGATGATTAGATGAAACGTGTAAAAACGATACAAGTAAAACAGTATTCCCCTCACAGACAGGCAATAAATCAACGTTGTTTGACTCGCGCTTGGAAGCCGAGACGTATACGGGAGGCTCTAATCAGTTTGCGTCACTACTTTGTTAAATGTCTACATTAGAAACCAAGTCACATAGCCTGGTTACACTTCCAAGAAATAGTCTACGTCATAATAATAAAATTAGAAATTCACTCGGTTCTGTCCGTGTGTGAACTTAATTTCTGGGGATGAAAACTCTAGTCAATACCAGAGGGCCTAGACCATGACCAAGTGACATTCTGCCAGGGATAATGATGATGGAAAAGTCATTAATGTATTGGACTGACATAAGCTATTGAAAACTTAAATTCTTAGCGTGTCGATGGCAATCTAAATGGACTCGGCCGAGAATTCAGCTGTGTTTGGCGCCATCACTATCGTCCATTGCATCCTGTAATGTGCAGACGATAGGACACGCCGGACATGATATTAAGTGTCCCATCGCTTGTAGAACAGCGCCACATTGGCGGAGTCGTCTATGAATCTCCACCTGAACAGGTTTTCGTTGCTTCGGCCAACCTGGGTTCGGAGTCATTTTAAACTTTTCTTCCAAATGCTGCTTATTCCTCCGCATTTATACATACAGTCAGTAAAAAAACAAATAAATAAATGTCCATATTATTTTATACTACAGTGTGTCTCCTTGAGGTATATACAACTATTTTCCTAAAATCATTACCTGAAATCACTTCGGTAATTTAGCCATGAAACTCAGTAAATAGACCATTTAACACAGTTGTGTGACATGCAACTTTGTTCATTCATGTAGTGTTGTCAAAACAGATCTAACTTGTATGTTACATACTATTTTAAATAGTGAAATGAAATGTTTATTTCTGTAAGTAGTTCTTTTAAGATACTTAGGACATTTGCGTAAGCCATATACAAAATAGTCAAAACACAGTTATAAAGTCATGTATTCAATCTAGCCCGCATGGTACTCACGTTCACAGTCAGTTCTCTCGTTAAATGTCATCAAATATCAAAAGTTTGGTCACGTAAATCAATAAAAGTAAAAATTTCGATATTAATGTAGCAGTATCTACAACGACTGGTGACCACGAGTATGAAAGTCAGCGCAGCCTTCGTGCAAATACTTCAGCGTGACGTCATCATCATCACTCCCGCAAGCTTTAGCGGCGAGTCACCCAGCCAGCCAGCATCCACGGTTTCAACGGGTATCCTGACCACCAGCAGGCAGCGTCCGCGCATACCTGGTCATCACCCTCAGCCTCATCAGCAACCTTGGCACAGCACACTGCACTTTCGGCCGGTCAACAAGCAGAGCACCCTCTCCTGGTCGACGCAGCAGCCAGCCTCAACCCGGCGCTGTACGACATCCGACGCACTGGAGTATAACGCAGCGCCACCCCGACTCACTGGGGACATCTCCGCAGACAGTTCCGACTCACTGTGAAGTATGCGGCAGCCGGTTCCGACTCACTGGAACCTCAGCTGGCCTTGCAAGCATCGCAAGATACAAGACTCAGCCCACTATATCTACCTCCGGTCTCCGGAGGGGAGTGATGTAGCGGTATCTACAACGCCACATGCGAAAAACGTGTCATACTGACGTCACGCAAATCCTGCATCTCGCAAGCAGAGTTTACCGCGCAATTAGCATAGATACAATTTCCCAAAATCAATTGTTGGGCAGTTACCCGCCAGACACAACACCCGTCTGGTCGGAGGATCCTCCCTTTTCTATGGAGGATGAGTGAACTTTACACCCTGTTCCTCATACCTCTATATTAATTCCAAAACACTTAGTATAAATAAAATCGGTTTAAAGAAACTTTATTCCCAATAAAGACATAAGTCACTTACTTGAGAACACTACTAGAAATAAGGATTACAATATGTTCGTCATCAGTATTACAATTTAATAGTACTCATCCAATGCATTCATTTCTCCAGAAGTGATCGATCCGCAATTATGTGCTGGCTAAGTTGAGTTTTGAATGCATTGTAAGAGTGTACATCTCTTATATAGGTCGGTAATTTATTATAAAGCTGTGCTCCTTCAAAAGTTAGCATTTTTTTGCCATAATTTGTTCTTGTTTTTGGTAAAACTAGCAAGCTTGCTCGCCGTGTACTGCGTTGACTAACTTGTTTATATTGAGTGAGTGTTATGTTTGAGTGAACGCTTTTGAAAAAAATAGTTAGCCACCAGTCAGCATTAGCAATGGTCAGGCAACTATTGGAATGAAACGATAATGTTATTTAACATGTGACTCTCAGTTCCCATCTTTCGCTTCGAGCCAGCTCCAGTAGCCTTCTTGAGGTCATCGATCTAACTGATTTGCCCCATACCGAAGTTTAGCACCTTACAGCCTTCGTCTATCGAAAAAAAAGAGGCAAAGAAAACGCAATAATATACGTATAGGTACCTACCTATTAAGTACACACTATGACATAACAAAATGGTTAATGAACCCTTTTTTACCAACTTATATATTTTAATTGCAACGTGTACTTGCGGTTGTAACAAAAAACTTCTCATTTTTGATGTGGTATAAAAAACAAACGCATGACACTTGAACAATTTGAAGATGACTTGATTGTACAAGCATATGATTTCATCTTGTCTCATAAATAAACGTAGCATCAGTCATTCTATGATTCAACATTACTTGCATTTCTATTTACAGATCCCTACTATGAAATAGAATAATGGAAAACAAGGACCAAGTCTCTAAAGACATAGAAAAAGGGCTAAACTCCCCTGAACTGAAAAGAAACCAAGACATTCCATATGTAGATGATTTCATCGAACTGAATCTAGTCAAGCCCGACGAACCTATACGTCCCAAGCGCACCAAAGATGAGAAAGAAGACGGCCAACCACCTGCGGCGGAAAAGGATAGAAAACTGCATGCCTCAGATTTGGGAGAAGTTCATTCTTCTCCAAATAATGATACGATAATAGTGAATACTCCAGAAGGGACTCTATACATTACTTTAGAGCCTGATTCTGGGAAATCTTCGAAGCCTACTAGTCCTATCACAGAGTCTACTGACTTGGAAGCTACTCCAACTACTTCGAAGAGTTTCGGAGCAGCGGAATCTGATGAGATGATAAGGATGGAGAGAGAGGCTATGGAACAGAGGAAGATGAGCTTGAGAAGGAACTCGATATCAATGCCGACACTGCAAAACTTGGAGTTGGAAGTACTGAAGCAGCAGTATTTAAATAATCCGCAGGATGAGGTGAGTTTAATGAATATTATTAAAACTAAAAATAATTTAGCGTAGAATTTAGAATAAGGTAGTTAGACTATTATAAGTTTAGGATGCATTTAGCGTGATTGCTTTACGTTGTAGTTGTCACGCTTGCAGCCGCGCAAGCTATAAGCGAGCGCCTGAATTATTCATGTTTTTCATTTCACAATCCCTC
This sequence comes from Apamea monoglypha, assembly GCA_911387795.2. NCBI lineage: Eukaryota > Metazoa > Arthropoda > Insecta > Lepidoptera > Noctuidae > Apamea > Apamea monoglypha. Next base: position 18,243,114 of record OU426930.1, on the reverse strand, counting down.
GAATATATCTTCCGGAATTTTTATCGAATATGGGCAGCCGGCAGAATCGTTGTAATTGCAGTTTTAATCAGTTTTGAAGTTAATGCTATTTGGCAAGTTGGCACATATTAAGTTACCGTACATTTTGGCATCCTGTACAATATTATCAACTCTTAGAATCGTGGCATCTCGAAAGAAGTCGTAATAAAACAACCTAGTTCGATTGTATTATCGGAACAAACACCAAGAAGGCTTATCTCGTACTTAATCTACACACGATGATCCCAATTGTTTGAGCATCGGCAACCTTGCTCTGGTTAAAGAACAACAAACTTAATCTCTGGTCATATTTGTTTACATATCTTTATCCGAAACAGAACCGGGTTTTCTAGTTTACCTCAATCTAGATATTTCTATGTTTACTGAAATTCAATGTTTTTATTATAAACATAGGTAGGTAAACGAAAATAGAGTTATTATTAATAAAATGCTAAATGCTTTTGATTTCTGTTAAAGTGAGGCTTTGGCTAGTGTGTCGATTAGTGTTAGTAGTATCATCGACATTTGCGAAGTCATAAATCATTTATTCATTTGTTTAACATAAGTGGTATATAAAGATAATAAAGAGAGCGCTATGTTATGCCAGAGGGCTTGCAAATGTTTGTAAATAAAGAAATCAAGTCAACCAACTCTCCAAAAAAAATGTCATAATACAAAATAATTTATAATAAATACCTAGCAATAGAAATCAATGTTAATAAAAAGAGAAAAAAAAAACAAATAAAAAAACCTTGGAGCTTTTATTGATGCTTTAATTATCACTTAGAAACGTTATTACTTTATTCAAAAGGTGATGACTGTAGTAGAATTATAGTTATAACGCAGTAAACTGTAGTGTTGATGGAGATGACAGTTTTTATATAATATCTACTGTTATACGAATGATTAATAACGGTTTAATATAAAACCATCAAGATAAGCCCAACGCATCATCGGTGATCTAATATACCGGTAATAGATGACAATAACAACAAAAACCTCATTAATATTCTACGAGCTATGCGATACCAATGCGGCCATCGAAATTTTGAAGAGGAAATACCCATACTTTGTACCTTTGGACAACGAATATTTAGAATTGAATTTGTTAATAAAGTAGGTATACTATGGCAAAGTTTTGAATTATTTTAATAATAATTTATCATATTAGCAGATTAGAAACTGGTTTTATTGATGTTATGTTTATAAAACCTGAATTTAAAAGAAACACAGCGGTTTGGTAAAACCCTGCATATTTTTACACTTGGAGCTGATATTATCAGTGGACCGCGGCACGTTCAAGACAGTGCGTGTGAAGACACCAAGGTTCCAATAAATTAAAAGTCTACAACCCTTAGTAGTAAAGGAATGATGCGAGTGGAGGAGGAATTGATAGAGAAGCATACCAGGCTATGTTGTTAAGTTTCCGTCACAGTCATTAAATAAAAACAAACAGAAGATATGGATCACAGTATTGCAAATTGAATGATATTTTTCGAACTGGCATTATTTTGTAATGATTACTACTGTACTTAAATAATCAGAACACTATAGTAAATGCTGATGGTTCCAAAAACACCTGTAAAATGGACTGACGACCGAACATCTGATTTTGTCTAACCCGGTAATGATAAAATTCAAAACATACGTAAGATAACTAATCCGGTCATATGACAACAAAAAAACAATCCGGTATTACGTGTTATTTATCTACATCGCTACTATTGGTGCGAATTTGATAATACAAAGCAAAGAAAAAGTCTTAGATAACATTACCAAAATTATCTTATTATATACTGTTTTCCGTACAAGTCATAGTAAAAAAAACGAGGTTGTACCATATTTAAATCAAGGTACAGAACACGTTTTAGAAGTGATAAATTATATAATAGATGAGTAACTAAAATTAACAGTCTTTAATCATGTGCTTGTGTTAAAAATGTTAGGAATGTTTCAATGCCCTTGAATTAAGTATCTTATCAGTGAGTGAATGAACAAAGTGACAAAATGAGGACGCGGAAGAAACCAGATCTTCGGATTGACATACCGTCATATCCTCATGACTATGTGGAAATGCCACCCGAAACCAGGAAGAAAATAGAAGAAGTGATTCGTAGTAGTGTCAGCCCAAGCATTGGTGATACAAATACTCCTTCTACTAGCAATATTGGTGATCCTGATGATATTAGAGAAGGAACTAGGACTCCTGAAGTGAGATTCGTGGATCCTGAAGTCGCGAAAGTGAAAGATAAGAAAGAAGAGACGAAGGATGACACCCCTTCGGCTGAAAGTCCTGTAGTTTACAGGAAAGTAAATAGAGTAGAAGTTGAAGAAGGAAATGATCGGGATGATAGTGAAAATGGAACAAAGAAGGATGCCTTAAATGTGAGTCATTTGTTGTGGTGATGTTGTTGTTGTGAGAAAGGTCAGGTGCGTAGAACTGGCAACCAGCGTGTATGTATAATCAGATTTATGAACGTAAACGAGGCAAAAGGAGTATGTAAGGATCGCAGCAGGTGACGTTCTGTAGTTTCTGCCTACCCCCTGGGAAGAATGCATGAGTTTATATGTAGATTGTTATAGTAGCAGTGTTCTAGTTAGCTACTCTCCATTCCTACATTTACGAGTTATACATTGATCTTTCGACTTTTCATGGAGAGATGAATGTATTCGGAAATGTTCAGTTTTGTTTTTATATACAATAACGAGCAACGATTGTTTAATTCCTACGAAATACGACTGGTGATACGTGGTTGATGGATTGATGGTTAATATGCTAGTTATTTATGTTCTATCTTCAGTGACATGACTGCCCATAACTTAGAGGTTATTTCTATATCTTTTTTTCTAGCCTACGCTGTCCCACTCGTGGGCAAAAGCCTCCCTCCACTCCTTCCATCTTTCGCAAGCCCGTGCGTCCTCCTTCCAGTTTTGACAGAACCTATCCAGCTTGTCCCGCCATCTCCTACGTGGTCTGCCGCGACCCCGCCCCACTGTCTCAGGGCACCAATTCTGTGCTTTTTAACCCCACAGTTCGTGGGGTGACCTGTGGTCCTGCCCAGTCCCATTTAAGTTGGGCTGCCTTTTGAGCCACAAGATCCGTTAGTTTAACGCCTAGTATACTGCGCTCCATTGCTCGTGGGCAGACTTTCTATAACTTTCTATAGCTATCTAACAAGTTTTCCATCTGCCAAAGATGATAAAGACTGATGCACTATGAGTATCTTAGGTCAACTTTCGTCTTTCCCACAATTTCTTCTGCCATCACACCTCGTTGACACCAGGAGCCAGGACTATTACCATCACTTTATACGTAGCAATCTACTGTGACACTGAAAGCTAAGAAGCGTTTGATAAATTGCGACATCCTGTCGGGACGATCAATTTAGACCCACGGTTAGTGTTGGTATCAGTTTCATTTCGTAGGATTTGCTTGTTATATGGGATTTTGTTCGAGGTCTGTGCTTGGAATTAGTTATGTATTTAACATTTACTGCGAAAACAAATTTTTGCTGCGAAAAAGAATTTGGTTTTTCTAACTGAACAGACAGCTGTGCTGCTGGGGAGTTTCTTGCGCCACTTCTTCTCCCTAGCTTAAGCACTAGGAAGTGGTGAAGGGCGGGCGTTTTGGGGGACCGTCTTATGTAATTTTGACGATCGAAAAGCGCTGATTCTAATTTAAATAAATGACTTTTGATTTTGAAGACTAAGCAGTGTGTGTAATGAATGAGTCATACAGAAAATTAGAATAATTTAGTCAAAGTAAGGCTACATTGCAAAACCCTTGCTTTTATCCAAAATATGGCCTATGACGTGACGTTACTGCGTCACGTGTTTACTCAGTTAGTAAACTTTGTGTGAATTAATGTTATCTGAGATTAACGGCTTTAGATAATTTGGTAGATTCGAGATAAAATTGAAGATAATCTAAAAGGCATTTAAACTGGTTTTATGAGTGTTTAACATCATGTGAATTATCTAAAAATTGGAAAGAGGTAAACAACATGTAGTTTGTTGTTTTATTATTGTGTATGTTTTATAGATTTGGTTTATCGTAGGGCCTTTATCGTATTTTTTTTCTTCCTTTACAACAATAACATGTTCAACCAACAAAATTACACCTAGCACATAAATAATAGGAATTCAAAGCGAATTCACGACTTTTTCAAAATGAATTAAGAAGGAAAAATTACTGTGGTGAAAATTCTCAAACAAGTAAGCCTTTTAAATTGTCAACTTCGTTTTTATTTAACAATTCATTACAAAATAGGAAAGAATTACGGCCGTACCTTGCCGTCTCAACCTGCACGTCCCTCGACCCAATTGCCTACATTCAAATCGTCGGGATTTGTCCGTGATCTTACACACAGATTTGTCTCATACCCCTACCTATACAGACCATATTGTATCACAACATTAGTTTAAAGAACAAAAGTATTAGAAACCATTATTATCCCTGTGTTTATTTCAGTTAAAGTGCCTATAACAGTGTAACCATTTTCAATTGTATACTTTATTTATATGTAAGACCGACACTAATGTATTGTTGTTTTTAAACGTAGTAAAGTTATACAGTGAAAATTGGTTTATAAATAAAAGGGTTCTCCTCAAGGTAACTGCGTAAAACGCGCCGCAACTGTGTAAAAACTTACAATTAAACTCCATCTTACAAACTATACATTTTGTAAACTCAGTTAATACCTATCATTACTATATCACACCTCATCACATATTTCCCCAAAAATGAACAACGAATCAAAGTTCAGTGCGTTCGCTCACAAGTTCAAATATCGATCACCGTTATGGATCGAGTCGGACTCTGACGTCAGCAAATCGAGTGACTCTCGTGATTCCCGTGATGGTGGTAACGGTGGCTTGTGCAACAGTGATGATAGCATCGGCTGCCACAGCAGTGATAGCTCTGGGAGTATCAACAACTTTCTGGATTCCAAGGTTGTGTTTTGTTTTTGTTTCATGACTTACCATGATTACTTTTTCTTCTTCTTTGTTGTTGTCAATTTGCTCCGTGCACAGCATGTTCGACGTTCATATTATAAGAGGGCAATTGGAATTGACGACATCTTTTCGGTAGCTTAGTCAGTCCCTACATATTTAACATTTCCATCTTCGCCATCGCTGACAGAATGTCATTTATTCTAGAGCCTTCAAGATGTTAAATTCCCAAAGCTGGACATGGGCTTACCAATGACAATGCTTTCATAACTATGAATGGTTAAAAGGGCGATACTCAACGAGCTGGTAGACAAAATGTGCGGTGCAGAGTTAGAAAAATCATATCGTACTCTTACCCGAGACATCACACCTCTCATTCGGTCTTGGATCATGAAATTCTTGCTTTTGGTGACATGGCTGTTAGGTTAAGTTAGTAGCAAAAGAGATCTTGTGGATTCGTAGCAGCGTCCCCCTGTCTGTTAATAGCAACAAAGCAAAAGCCACAACCATAATAGGTTCAATGATTATAGCAATTTTCTGTTCGACCGTTCATCTATCTCATTACTGATTGTTAAGAACGGCTGTTGCCACTCATAACCATTACAAATGAACATAATAATTAGTTCCTCACGCATTTACAGCACGTTTCATTAGTATCTATTAAAACATGAAGAAAAGTTGTGTTGCTTAGTAATTTACAGTTTCCTTCAGGAAACCTTTTGCTGTCGGTATAGGTACACACAGGTAATAAGATGCATGTATTTAGACTCGAGTAGTAATAATGTTTTATTTTTAATGTAGCAGTTTACTTTTTGAACAGCGGTGTATTTTTCAATCCTCTATTTTATTATTATTCTTAGCAGCGCCATATTGTAGGAGTAGTTTACACTACCAGTACGTTGTAGTAGTAACGACAATTGTTAGATGGCGCTGTGTTCAATATAAATAAGGTATGCTAGTACTGTCCACAGTAACCAGATGTCGCTGGTCGCATATTCGTTAATTCAGAATTATTTTTAATGGTTTACTTTTTTATAGTTATTGTTTTTTGAAGCCTCTTATTTATTTGTGATTGATTTATCCTGTATAAGGTAGGAATTAATTTCTAAGATTATCATGGTTAAATAATACTTATTCAGTCAACATAGGCAGTCGCTTCATGTAAAATACTGGTATTCAGCTGCATCCGGTTAGACTGGAAGCCGACCCCAACATAATTGGGAAAAGGCTAGGCAGATGATGAAATAATACTTATTCAGTTAGGGACTAGGTTTAGTGCATAAGGCACCTATATTGTACTTCATGTACCTGACTAACAAACGCACTTAAATCTAAAAATACTTACGTGACACCTGTAGCATAATTTTAGACTATCAGTCTGTTATAAATTTGAAGACGTAGGGCTGCTTCAAGATGCTGCGCTAGCGCCGCAGTAGTTTTACGATAGTCAATCGCATCTTTAATTTGTCGGTTTTAGACTATTGTTCAGAAGGTTTACATAGGTAGATGTTACAATTTTTGGAACAATGCTGAAGAGAGACTGCCTTGTTGGTCTAGTAGTCGCAAGCGCTGCTGCTGAGCATAAGATCTTGGGTTCGATTCTTGGGTGGGGCAAAGTGTTGTTGGACTTTTCCATCTGGAACTTCTCAGTAGCAGCCTAGAGTCTGGATTTGTGCCCGGTTGATGACAATAGGCTCGCCCCCTATTACATGGCACTTAAACATAACTGGCGAAATCGGGGTGTACTATACGTACACCTCTGCCTACCCCTTCGGAGCTTACAGTTGTGATGTTATGTTTAATGTTATGATTTTTTAATTTATTTTTATTTTCTGAAGACCTTCACAGTCTCAAAATTAAAGTACGAGGTTGACTCGTACTTTAATTTTTCTTTAGCAACATCTTCTATGAGGCAACCTTAAATCAGACGCTCCTCAGACACCTCTGTGGTGATTAATGTGATAAATTAATTACAATTGAACTAACTAATGGCTTGACGCGGTCACTGAAGCAATTGCAGTAGTGCAGGATAAGTGAACATGCGAGGATCCAGGCGGAAAGTCGAGTTCGACTGCGTACCTCTTACTCAGGTTTGCCCAGTTTATCGTAGACAATTTTCCGGAGTTTCATTTTTAAAGTTCCGTCAGGAATATTTTCCTGAGGAAGGGGCGGATAACACGCAGCTTCTTCTTGAATCAACCAAACTAGCCAGGTGTTAGCTTTTAAGACACGGGTGGCGACAGATGCGCACATTTTTGGACACCAGAAATTACCGTGCCTTAACTTGTACTTGTGTGATGTGTGAACATCACCACTTTATAGATTTCGGTCTAAAACCTACAGCGATCTCCAATCGGCCTATAGTAACCGGCACGTAACTTGGGAAGGTTTTGGCGTAGTGGGAGTAAGTTCGCGCATGTGCACAGAGCTTAGTGTAATAAAAAAATGGTCACTTTTACTGCTTGTCATTATTCTATGGTTATTATCAATATTTTATTTTTGAACATGTTTGTTTAGAAGCGAGTTAAATGAGAGGAATGACTAACAACTCTTGCCAAGTTACGTGTCGGCGACTGTATCTCGTATTTAATCGTTTAATCCTGCTAGTATCTGCCCGCGACTTTGTCTGTCTGCGTGAAATTTCTTGCTCTCCCGACCCACCCATCGCATCGCAACTATCACCTACTTAGTAGAAAGACCTCTAAGCGAAACTCTAGAGTTTTTTCTTTTTCATCGGCTACTATAAGGTTCCTAACGTGCTGTTAAATAGCCTATAATCTTCCTCAAGAATTTGGCTATCAAATCCAAAAATATTTTATCAATACCGACTGGTTTTTTCAGAGATTAGCGCGTTCAAATAAACTCTTCAGCTTTATTATTACTACTATTTTCTGCCCGTGCCTTTGTCTGTGTGAACTTCTTGTTCCCCAAACCTCGTCGCATCGCATCGCTCGTCCGCGCTATTACTTCGTTTTCGCTTCGCATTTTTTCTGACGTTGTGCTCGGTTCCGCAGGGTTCTAGCGTGATCCTCACGAATGGGCTATAAAATGCAAAAATATTTTTTCAAATACCAGAGGGGCAATTCTCGTAATTTTAAGAACGTTCACAGTCTGATCTCAGTCTCAATCTGTCAAAAAATACTTGTAATTTACATTTTGACATTTGTTTGTCGCCGAGATGAGACTGCGACTTGATTTTGAACGTTTTAAATTGGGTCATAAACAAAACACACAAAAAAAATGTGTCTTTCAAAAAAAAAATGTTATTACATACTTCATACTTCCTGCACTGGCGCCGACGATATAATAATTTTGTTAACGGAAAAGACGTCATTTCTGTGGACGTAAAAGTTTTATTTTATTTGATTGATTATTTTGGATTGTTTGTTTTATTTTTAATATGAAGAAGTAAAGTACAACGTAATTGTTTTTGTAGTAAAGGTTACGAAATGTTAGAGTTTATTTTGTTGATTAAAAGCTCTATTTTAGACTTTCCTGTGGATTATTTGGTATTTTCGGTGGACACATAAAAACTAAAATGTCACATATTTTCATGAAAATAAGGTGTTGATCTCTGATTTTGTGGACGGTATAATTATTTTGCTATTTTCCATAATAAATGCTGATTTTTTATAAAAAAGAAGACATTTTTATTTTTTTAAATTTTATATTCCTGTTTTGTTTATGACCCAATTACGAGAATTGACCTTCAGGTAGTTCCAGAGGTTAACGCGTTCAAACACACAAACGCTTCAGCTTTATTATTAGTATACAGACAGAAGATAGATAGATTATGATGACGAGATGATGAGAGCTCGTGTGTATAAGTACTTGACCGGAATATGCTAGACGGAAACACAGTGCAATTTTCGTGTTGCTGTCAGCGTCTGCCTTGATATATTGAGTGGAGGTCTCACGTTATGAAGAAATTTCTTGTTACTCGCTAGTCATTATGTAACAGGTTAGTGACCGGCCATTGGCAAAGTATAAGTATAAGTTTTTCCCTTGAATTCTGTTCTGTTTACTGGCTTTCGAGAGGGTAGCAACAATTGAAAAAAATATTTTATTTGTGTAAGTAAATATATACTCGTACAGACACTTTTCACTTGTCAATAAAATAGGTTGGCAACGCGTCTCTTTGTCGCTATACGGTCTATGTATGTAGGTGTGTTTCATCATCAAAGCTTACTGGTATGTGGTTTTCTTTCAGATCCCAGAGCACCACCAGAGCACGGGGTCAGGCTTCAGCGATGGTGACAACACTGCTGATGACCATACCGACGTGCTGTCAGACGATGACAGAGTCAAGTAAGTAAATTTGCTTGTGCAGTTATGAGTCGAATTATTCAGTCCTTCAAAAGTTTTAGTGGAAACTTCAAAGATAACTAAAGGTACTTGAAATGCGAAACTATATGTGGTAAATAAATTTTATAATGGGGTCATTGGTCAACTGGGGGCATTGTTCTTACGTCCAAATTACAGGACATTGATCATTTATAATCATAAGCTTTGAACATGTTAGATTCAAGAGAGAAAAAAATGATGGGAAATTTACAGAAATCATACTCGCAAACCTCAAATAGGTAGATACGAGTATGTCAATGCAAGTACTCATCGATTCTTCGACATTATCAACTACTCAAGTAGACATATTCTCAAGCTGATTTCCATTTCCTTCCTCCAAATGAGTCCACTTGAAATCTAGGTCCTCTTAGTGCGAGGGTTGCATCAAATCAGGAGTTAATAAGGAAGTGCGGACGATGACCGATGCATTGCGAAACGTCGGCCTGTCAGCGCAGTCGCCGCTCATTGTGCGCTCTGCAATGAGGGCATAAGATGGATATGTGGCAAGGGAACCTGTTGAGTGCTCCTTGCGAAAGGATTTGGGCTGTTTGCTTGTGTTTTTTTGTCGAAATTTAGGGTGAAGTCTACTCTTGAAAGCTGTGTGCGTAGCACAAGCGCGCACAGTACAAATAATGTAAATTCCATAGGTTTTTTAATTGAAAATACAAGTATCGTATAGTATTTTGGTTTCCAAGCATCACAAGTATAATCCATAGATATGAATAAAGTCTTCAAACTAAATAAATGTTTTGAGCGAAACGAGTATTTCCAGTTTAAAAATAATCGTTCACGTTACGTTTGTTTCGTTCGTTCTAGGCCCACAGGTACAATCTTGTTGATAAATTGAGGAAATACTTGCTACAGCAACTTAATGCTGTTTATTTTCTAGCATTTATGTACGCACTTATAGTACTTCCCTAGAAGAACCCGTCCCAGTCAAGGGACTCTACCATAGATAACATCTTGTTCTAGTAAGGTACATACCTACAATACAAGGTTACTTATATAATTTCAGATACCTTTATAACATTTTTTCGTGCGAGCAGAAGTTCTAATAAACTAATTGGTGAACATGATTTGGGCATTTTCATACCAGTGTTTGGTGAAAAGCTTTTTTACGGAAAAGTAGTTGTTCGCGTCTGAATGATTTTTAGTTTGTATTAGTCGATAGTGTTACTTTGTTTTCTAATTCATGTTAGAAGTATTTTGTAGGTACCGACCTTTTTTTTGTTTCAAGTATTTATCAGTGGAAACTTGTAAATGGCCTTCAAATGCATATTGTTTAAGAACACTGTTTATATTAGCTGTAAGATTCCCGAATATAATAAAATGAAATAAATAAATAAAATAATTATTAAGACCATTTGATTCATATACTGGAACCGATATACATATTATATCAGATGCCATTCTTGGCCTATAGTTCAAGTAACCATTAGTTGAACCATCAAGTAATCACTTAGGTAGGTACTAGGTAACGCAAGGGACATTCATGCCAAATACTATTCTAGAACAGGAAAGTTTGTAGCATAATCAATTTTAGTTTAAAATCAGTTTTTCCTCAATTCACTGACAGCTACAACATCTTTGAGAGTAAATGGCGTCAGGACTCCATTTTACCTATTTGACTTTTATAATATTATATGTATTATATCCTCTTAGATTAGGTCATCAATTTTACACATACTTACAAAGATTTTTTTCCAGACGGTTAATTAGCTTTTACGTAGATACATGACATCCTGACTCTGAAAATAATAATCGTTTTCGTCTATCAGCTTTAGTTTTTGAGATATGGCATATGTGTGATTTTTTAGAAAAACACAAAAAATGATTACCTATCATAAAAAATATTTAATTTTTGGAAGCCGCCAGAAATTATTTTCTTGCATGTGATACTTGTGGTAGGTCTCGTTTCAAACTCCAGCAATAATCTGCCATCATATGCACATCCCATCTGCCCTTATATCGTTCCTCCATGGTGCGAATTTCTTGATGGAATCTTTCTCCTTGTTCATCACTAAAGTGGCCAAGATTTGCAGGAAAGTGGTCCAGATGGGAGTGTAAATAATGAAGTTTTACGCTCATGTTGCAACCAAGATCCTTCAGACAAAATTACACACTTTTACTTTAAAATAGTTGGTATACGCGATTTTTACGAAATCTGTCACCGATTTTCTATAATTTTTAAAAACGTATTCACCACAAATAATGCAAAAACACTTTGGATCTTTCAAACAACATCTCCTTAATGTAGAAATCGCTAAAATTTTATCTTAACTGATATCAACACTGTGTTAAATTCGTAAATGTGCGCCTACCCTCACATGAAATACCAAAATGCTGTGTACGAAAAATAAAAGCTGATGGATAGAAACGGCTGGTAGATTTAAATCTATTGCATCAAAATATAAAGGAAAAGTGAAAAAACTTCCGGAAAATTTTAATAAGTAAATTTTTTTAACTATCTGATTGATGATGTATATTGATGACATAGTTAGTACTTATTATTATATTTTTATTAGAGAAAGTCTACGCTTACGATGACGGTAAACAAACCCAAGGCGAGATTTCGAGAAATTAAGGAAAATATGTTGTCATGGTAAGTTTTTCCCGGTTACGGTTATCAGATGTTATGTAAAACGTGATACATTAAAGTGGTCCTAAGTACTTACTTCTGAATGAGGTAAATGAAAAGCCGACTATCGCTTGAGGAAAACGTGTGCGTACAGTATTTTTGCAAAGAAGAGGCAACCAGTTCCCGATTTGTTTTTGATAACAGATTTAATTAATAAATAACATAACATAACATCACGCCTGAATTCCCCCAAGGGTTAGGCAGAGGTGTATCTACGTATAGTACCCGCACATTTTGCCAGTTATATTAAGATAAGTCCCATGCAATACCTAGAGGGCGAGCCTATTGCCATCACCCGGGCACAGATATAGGCTCCGGGCTGCTATTGAGAAATTCCTAATGGAAAAACCCATTGACACTTTGCCCGACCTGGGTATCGAACCCAGGACCTCATGCTGAACAGTAGCGCTTGCGACCACTAGAACAACGAGGCAGCCACTAAGATAGTTACTACTTGACAGTCCTTATTAGTAAGTAGCTTCTGCCCGCAACCCACTCCGTTGCATCGCATCGCCTGCCCGCGCTAGTACTTCGTTTTCACTTAACGTTCTTTCTGACTTGTTTACTTTCTGTTCGACTCCTTAGGGTCCTAGCGTGATGTTAAAGGCCGGCAGCCTCCTCGGCGGCGGCCTTTCTCAAGAATTAGGCTATCAAATGCAAAAACATTTCAAATCCGACTAATTCCAGAGAGCTAATCTCTGGAATTAGTCGGATTTGAAAAAATGTTTGCGTTCAAACAAACATACAAAAAAAAGAATAAACAAACTCTTCAGCTTTATTATTAGTATTATATAGATCTGCGGGGTTATTGCGTAACACACTTTAGAGGTACGAGGAACAGGGTGTAAAGTTCACTCATCCTCCGTAGAAAAGGGAGGATCCTCCGACCAGACGGGAGTTGTGTCTGGCGGGCAATTGCCCAACGTTTGATGTTGGGAAATTGTATCGATGCTAATTGCGCGGTAAACTCTGCTTGCGAGATGCAGGATTTGCGTGACGTCAGTATGACGCGTTGTTCGCATGTGGCGTTGTAGATACCGCTACAACACTATCAGTAGCAATGGCTTTCATTTTGACAGTTCAACAACATTCATTGCGTTATTTACGTTGTTGTGCAGACAAATTTTTCGAACATATGAAGCAATGGATTAGCAATATCCTTCAAAGTTATTCAGATTGTGATTGACAGTGTGTTACGCAATTAGGGTGAAGGTTTGTAGAAACCACAACGGTGGGTCACAGACGCCTTAGTCCCCCCCAATTTATTAGCCACAACTTTGGTGTCAAGATCTGAACCAGAAATTCCAATTTTTTAGGAACTGTTTGGGTTTTACTGCAGGACTGACAAACTGACAACAATAATGCGTCATTTGTTACAAAGTACCCAACTATAAGTCAAAGTTAAAGTCAAAGTCAAAGTTTTTATTTGTAAAACATAGGTGTAAAAATAGGTGTTTGAAATAGAATAGGTATAGAGATCTCTATGTTTTGCCATTAACGGCGTACAAATATCAAGTAAGGAAATTACGCAAAAGCATGCAAAGTTACAATTACATAATAAAATTTTTGTTAAAAATTAAATGACAAACTACGAGTAACAGAGTTAACTATCCTCTATCAAACTTAACAATATTGCATACAAAATTTGTTTAGAACATTTAAAATGTAAGAATCAATAATATTTTATATTGATTAGTACATAGTTCTATAACTCAGTTTAACATAAGATGGATCATCGACAACAAAAACAATTAATATCTGACCTCTGTTATTTATTGACGTCGCAGATATATCAGTAAGGTTTGTACTGCTGTTCCATGCAGTATCTTCTAGTGGACTATTAATACTTTGATTAAATTAATATACATAATTCTACGTAGAGACGGTGTTTCCCAGTTAATAAGATGACTTTATTGTTAATGTACGTATTTTGAAGTGTTTATGAATGTACTTTCAGTTAGAAGTAGTTTTATTTGTTATTCTATGTCGTGAAGTATAATTTCGTAAAATTAGGAGTAAGCGCAACTCGTACAGAAATTATAAAAGTTGGAGTATTTGGAGTGGCTATTAAGTTTATTATGAGCAAGATTAATTACTTGATTAATTATTAATGAAGTGCAAGTTTTTTATAATCATTCTAATGAAAGTCCATCCTGTTTCTTATTGTCGTTAATGACGACTAAGAGAGTCTACCAAGAACAGTAGAGCAGAGGCATCTCCTGCAATGCAAACCTCTAAGAGGTTTTCGTATTGTGACTAAAAGCACATTGTAAAATAGGCAGAGGGCTATAAAATAAAAAAATAAACGTAAATAATAAATAAATTCCTTGTTAATGAAGCTGGTTAGTAAACTTGTGTCAATATTTTGATAAAACCGCTGTATGTATGTATGTAGCCAGTCACGACTTCACGAGCGTTCGAGTTGACTGACGTGAAGTGCACAAATGGTCCGTAATAATAAATTAAAACATCATAAATTTGTAAAATTATTGCAGAAACTGAGAATATAAACCCAGATATCAGTGTCCATAACTGTCATGTTGTTACTAAAAAGTGAAAAACATCGCATTGAACTGGTCGTTATCTCACGTTAGCGTCGGGTTACATGTTCTTCGGGTACTGTTTACTTTGCTCGACTGTTCACACAGACAGTAGGAACTGGTCTTGCTGACGTTTCACTTGATGGGCAGATCTCGGTGACCTTTTTGCAGTACTTAGTATTTTCTGTACTTCTTAAAAGGTCTTGTTTTGTAAAGCAACTCTTGTTATTTATTTCTACATAACGGCTTTCTTTGGTATTCTACTAGCTCTCTAGGCTCTGCCACGCTCCGTACATCTGTCCGTCAGCGCACTGTATTTCATGAACCGTAATAGGTATACAGTTTAAATGTTCACAGAGTGTGTATTTCTATCGCCACTATAACAACAAATAATAAAAATAAAATCAAGTTAACAGAACCTTTTTTGCCTTGTGGTACGGAACCCATCGTGTGCGTGTCCGACTCGCACTTGGCCGGTTTAAAAAAATAAATAACTCGGTTTGAAAGGTTTTGAACTTTATTTCCCAACTTCAGTCTTTATGTTCCTTTTTTATTTTATTCTCTTCTGTACTTACAATTACCAGCTCGAGCTCGTTTTCAAATTATTTCAATATAATATACATATAAAATGTTGGTATAAAGTAATACGTTTTAAAATAAAGGTAAATTGGTGAATCAATTCAGTTACTTACTAAATGTTATCAGTTGGTTCGTCGGTCTAGTATTTTAATTACCTACGATACACTAGCATAATATTAATATTCATAGGTTTCCGTTGGCTAGCTAACACAAGTACCTAGTCGCATTACCTTTGTACGATGTAAGAGTGCAGCACATTCGCTAAAAGTGTGTGCGATATTCTATTTTATTAGCGTCTATTTTGAGGATGTCTCTTTTTCTATTCCATCTCGCTTTTAACTTATAACTTATTTATTGCTCTAAATCTACGTTCAGACAAATACGATGAAAGAGATGCCACCAGAAGTCTTTGACCAATCGACCATAATCCAGGCTACAGTTGTAAAATTAGCACCCAAAATTCAAGGGATGGCCATTTTGTAATGTACGTGCACTAATTTTTTTAAGCCTCCTAGCACCCGACCAGGGCTCGTTATCACCCACTTTTAGAAAATTTTAACAGAACTATTATTACGTAGTTCGTTCTGATACGAAGGAGAACAACAAACAAAAGAAACGCGGGCTAATTGCGTACCACACTATCAGTAGCAATGGCTTTCATTTTGACAGTTCCATAACATTCATTGCGTTATTTACGTTGTTGATCAGGTAAATTTTTCGAACATATGAAGCAATGGAATCTGGATCATTTTTCTTGTTACGCATTAGGGTGACGGTCTACCTGCGCGGGCTACTCGCGCTTGGTGCACATTGACATGCGCGAATCTACGTAAGGCACTGGACCCGCGCATTTATACAGCGTCAAATTAAATTAGCTAGCCAAACCCCGCAGACGTATCGATATTTAAACGATAAACCAAAAAGAATCTGACTATCTTAACTTGTTATTTCGTGTTTAGACATCGATGCTCATCACACCTGAGGAGTTTTGATAGCTAATTTAATTCTGACCTTGTATTTACACAACGCGCAGGCAGTCTTGTTACTTGCATCTTACACCAGTATTTAGGTATTTCAACACCGCATAAAATTAACGTCACTAATTATAACATTGAACCGGTTTCCTTCTCGATGCCTTTTCCGAGCGCGATGAGAATTAGTAACTGAATAAATAAATTGGTAAATCAATTCAATTAGTAACACATGTTATCAGTATGTCTAGTACTTTAATTACCTACGTTATACTTGCGTAGTATTAATACTTATAGCATTCCGATATATATCTTTATATTGATACTAGCAGCGCCCCGCGGTTTCACCCGGATAAGTTTCGATCCCGTGGGAATAGCGGGATAAAAAGTATTCTATATGTCAATCCTGGTTATAAACCATATGTGCCAAATTTCATCCAAATCCGTTCAGTAGTTTTTGCGTGAAAGAGTAACATCCATCCATCCATCCATCTATATAAATTTTCTTGTTTATAATACTATATAATACTATGTATTAGTAGGATAGGATAATTATATTTATGATTTTCTACACCCAAGAAACCACAATTGGAATAGGAACAGGATGTAAATGACTTTATGAGGAAAATAGTTCGTCGTGTCTTATAATTAGATTGGGAATCACCCTTGTGGTTTTGGGATCGTGAATAGAGCATTGTTTTAACAGGTGTGCAACTCATTAGTTCTTGCGTGCGTAACTAATTTGTTTTGTTCAATTTGAATTGGGACACACTTAAAGGTTTGTAATGTAGCACTTTACTAGAACACTATAAAGTGATAATAAATATTATATTATGTATTTTGACATTTCTCGGACCTTTGGAAGGCGTACGAGGGGCCGAAGCCAAGTCGCAGAGGTCCGTTAGACGTTTTTAATTAAATGAGGCACCAACCGACTATTATCCCTGTTCGCACTATGCAAGTGCACCGAAGGACAACCCCCGGTTGGTGTATATTATGTATATTATTAATATAATTTTACATACAAAAATATTGCATAAATATCAACACCTGTCGCATCACCCGAAAGTTCCTGACTTCTACGTCATCATATACCGACCTTTTTTAATTTAGATTGTAAGGGTTACACACGCTAAACATTTGGTTCCAGCTGTTGGGTTACAACCCGTGTGTAAGGTCGTAAACTCTCTCAAAAGAGAATAAAAATAAAGAACTCAATATACCTAATCCATATATTATGTAGGTAGTTCCGGCGACACAGGCCCATAGATACTATTGCACACGAAGTTATAAATGAGATAAGAGTTACAATTGCAATGACAAACGAATGGTTTTACATCATTCTTTGATCGTGAATGTCCGTCTTAAAGTTTGTGGGAAAATGGTGACATCGTGTTATATTAATAATACTACTAGTATTTTTATTGTGACTCCATTAGCCTCATCTTCAAGACAAGCTTCCCCATTAAAAACATCGACCATACATACTTCCAAAAGCACGCACTCTACTTTGTCGCACGTAGTCGTCGCGCGCACATGTGTTACCCACCGGTCAGTGTAACTCGTACGCGCTTCCGAGCGACTCCTGCGCAACCCGATTTAAAGTCCATAGATCGTTAGTGAGTTTGAGAGCAAGACTCTCTTAGTATTGTGAATTTGTGTCGTGAATTACTATTGGAGGATTTTTGGTAAAAGCAATAAAGGCAAAACGCAAACGCTCAACGTCATCGCGAAAGGTATTTTTTTTTTAAATAATGTTTAACACAACTATTTAAACTATGTACTAAATTAAATGACTAAGTAACTACAAATAAATAGAGAAACGAAAGGACGCCTTTTGTGGTTTTGTAGAGATACGTAGGTATCTAAATGTGGTAGGTACACATACATGGTTAATGAATAAAATTAGTTAATAATTTTTTTTTAAATGTGTTTATTAATATCATTAGTAAGTATAGTAGGTGTCGTGGTTGTGGGATGTAATTTATTTTAGTCTATTGGCATGATTAATATCTTTTTTTGTCAATATACCTGAGCAGTTTTATACATAATATATTGTGTATTTTTTTTTTCCGTCATCGTCTGCTTTGGCTTATAAACCCGCAAAACCCGTTTCTCTACTTTACCTTTATTTGTAGTCAAGTAAACATCAATTCAGACCAAAAGTTCAAAGTCCTTAATTTCGCAAACATCATACGGTAATGACGAGTAATTTGACTCTAAAGTTCCTTATTTTGCTTAAACACATCCTCATATTTCTTCACGACTAGCTGATAGTACAGTACACGATGAAACTCGTTTAATTACTAGTAAAACATAGATAGCTAATTATAATAAGCTAATATTGTTTATTTTTGTTTCCCACAAAATAAGTTAGTGATGTTGTTATTCAGACTAACCCTATTTGTTAGTCTATGGAAATTGAGTTCTTATTGGTAGAAAATAAATGTAAATTTTGTTATAATAATTGAGCATTGAGTATTGAGCGTAGGTATATGTATAAATAAATCTTGCGACGTTTAGAGTGTGTACACACTTGCTTTTTATTTCAAACATAATTTTTACTTGTCTTTCTTCTTGTTTCTAGAAGGTCGATCAGAAATAATTGCGATAATTATTTCTTTTGTATTTATAATTAAACATTGACCTGCGGGGTAATTGCGTAACACACTTACAGTAGGAATGGCTTTCATTTTGACAGTTCAACAGCATTCATTGCGTTATTTACGTTGTAGGGCAGAAAAATATTTCGAACATAAGGAACAATGAACAATTAGAAATAGATAATACTTCAAAATGATTCAGGTTGTGATAGATAGTGTGTTATACAATTAGGCTGTTTGCTAGTCTATAGAAATTGAGTACTTATTAACAGAAAATAAATGTAAATTTTATTCGCCATGTATTATATTACTATTAACCCGCGCTGCTTCACGCGGTACCTATTGACGGACTTGACAAAACATTGAGATTTCGTAATTATATTTTGGTTTAATATACACGAATTTTATATTTTAGTTTATTATACATAAACCTTCCAGAAAATATTCTCTAAATTATGGTTTCCGCGTAGACCTACGCGTTCACACAGACAGACACGAAAACCAACTTTAATTTAAAATATGTTCTATAGATGAGTTTTCAGCGCATATACAAGAAGCTTGATGTGTATGTGTAGCTGTTTCAATTTTATTATACATATACTTAATTTTTATAGGGGCTTGTGGCTAAGTAATAACAGCCGCACGGGTGGGTCGATCGATCAGGTGAAGCTACGCTTGCCGCGGTTGGTTCGTGGATGGGTAACCATCTTCACATACCAAGACCCCTCCATGTCTCGGAAAGCACGTTATGCCACTGGTCCCGGCTGTGGCGTAACGTGTGGCGGTGGTCAGTAGCCCGAAAGTCTAAGAACCAGTCTTACCAAGGGGTATCGTATTGCCCAGTAACTGGGATGCAGAGGTCAGATAGGCAGTCGCTTTATGTAATACTGGGTATTCAGCTGCATCCGGTTAGACTGGAAGCCGACCCCAACATAGTTGGGAAAAGGCTAGGCTTAATTTTTACTTGCCTTTCTTTTCTTTTCGATCTGTCCAGGTCGATTACAAATAACTGCGATAACTACTTATTATTTATTATTAAACATTGGCCAGTTGTTATCTCATATTATATTGCCGACATACTTCGCTTGTTGTGATAGGTATATAGTATCAGCTTTGATTTGTTTAGGGAAATAGGTATTCGTGAACTGTAAAAGTGCTATACATAGTCAGCCTATGCTGTTCCCACTGCTGGGACACAGGCCTCCTCTCGGTGAGACGGAGTGGGCCGTAATCCACGGGGGCCCAGTCCGGGTTGGAAGATGTCACATGTCTTCGAATTTTTACGCTATAAGACATGCAAATATGTATGTTCTCTTATCTATTATCATTTATCTCTCTTGTATTCTTCATGGTAGAGAAAGACTGGACTGCCTCGTTGGTCTAGTGGTTGTTAGCGCTACTGCTGAGCATGAGGTCTTGGGTTCAGGACAGCCAAAGTGGTATTACGGTTTTCCATCAGGAGTTTCTCAGTCCGGAGTCTGGATTTGTGCCTAATTGATGGCAGTAGGCTCGCCCCTATTACGTGGGACTTACACTTAACTGGCGAAATGTGAGTGTATTATTAGGTATACCTCTCCCTAACCTTTTGAGAATTACAGGGATGTTGTTATGTGTATTCTTCATGGTATTGCTTCGTCTTTTTATAAAAAGTCAGCATAAACAGCCTATAATGTTCCCACTGCTGGGAGACAGGCCTCCTCTCTTTGAGAGGGAGTGGGCTATAATCTACCACGAGGGCCCAGTTTGGGTTGGTACATACAACATGATGTTTGCCAATTGCTGCCTTACTGAGAAAAAGGTTCTCTAAAATTTTTAACTTGTTGTTCATATTTGTAATGTGTTGTCCATTGTTTCCAAAAAACTACCGACTGGACAGAGATACATACTTTATACTACAGGCATTGATGCAGGTCAGTTTAATGAGATTAGGAATATCGTTTATACCTAAATGTCTTTACTAATTTTAGCGAGGTCAAGGAAATCTTTAACCTCATTCAGATTACTTTGTTTTGTATTCTTTTCTCTTTGCTATTTACAGTTTTAAATGGAATCAACACTCTCAGATAAAACGAAAGGTTACTTACACTAAACCCTGAGGTGACAGATAATGCGGTGTATATTGAGATTAGTTTTACAGCTTTAACGCGGATTGTGAGTGAGACGGACGCTAATTACTGTTTGTGTAGTAATTAGCATTAATGAGCGAATTGAGTGACGTTTATTGCATTTCTCTTGTTCGTGTTTGTGTATTTTCTTCATAAGTACTATTTAAGTGCTAATTAAGGACTTAAAAAATCATTTTTTTTATTGCTTTGAAATCGAATAAACCAAAGCTTCACATTATTTCTTTTGAAGTATACTATTAATTGGGTATACAATGTGGAGATGACCATATGAAAATTAACGAACACACTGGCAATACTCATGCATGTATTTAGAAACTATGAAATAATCTTAACGTTGAAATTAAGAAAGTGTTTTTTTCTAACAAACTAAATTATAGTAGTGATGGGTCAACTATAGGTTTTGCCAATCTTTGATTAGCTATTAGATGGTGACTGAAATATTGGATATATTTGATTGAATTTTTGTATGCAGACTGGGAACATCATTCGATATTGGTACGCAGTTTAATTTGTTGTCGTATGGTCGTCTATTCTACCGTGTATATCTTGCAGATCTTAAAATTAAAGAACTATTCCGAATGTTCTAAAATTGGACTAAATGGCATTCAGAAGCATTTATCAAGTCTACTTATAAATGGACCTAATTACCTATTAGTAATAGGTCATTAGCTACACTTATAAGTAGAATAATAGGAAGGGTAGGCCTATTACCCTTCAGATCATGTAGAAAAAGTTGACATTTCAAAGTGTTCAAATATGTGTTTAAAAATAGAGATTGTAAAAGAAAAGTCAGTTGGCAGTTTAGTCGTAACCCTGGCTTACTTTGTAGATCAAATTGTGAAATTGGACGCGTCGTAAAACTGAGATAAAAGAAATGAAATGAAACGATTGTAATTAACATTCCTTTAGTTTCTCCAATAACAATTAAACAGAAAAATATGCAAAAGTCACGATCTCAGAGAGAGACAGCGCTATATATAAAAAACATGAGGGGTAGGTACACAAGTGAAAGACATATCCCGAAGAATTGTCAAACTTAAGTGGCAGTGGGCAGGGCACATTGATCATTGAACAGATGGCCGACAGATTCTGGATTGGCGACCGCGTACCACAAGACGTTGAAAGGCATCCCACAAGGTGGACCGATGACCTGTGAACCCCGTAGGAATCCGCTGGCTGGCGGGCAGTGCAGAACCATACGAAGTGACGGTGCTTAGGGGAAGCCTATGTTCAGCAGTGGTGGTCTTTCAGCTGAAGTGATGATGATGATTATGACACAAATGAAAGTCGAACGAATCAAAATAAAATTGTACAGACGCCAGCAGGTCAAGCTACCCGAAACTGTAAAATTTTCTCAATCAACCTTGAACCTTAATGCTTTAGCGATAAAGTTGAAAATCTATTAAAGAAATTTGACAGATTGTAGTAGCTTGATGTGCTGACATCTGTACCATTATGAAATCTACGCCTTCTTCCCATGGGGTAGACAGAAATTACAGCAAAATATAGCAACACAATAAAACAATATTTTGTATATGTACGCTTATTTCAGTAGAATACAGTAAGAGCCTGTAATGAGGAAGACAATAAAAGCAAACGTTAATTGTTGAACAGTAAGAAACTGTTTTTCCACTTTATTTTCAGTGCACTCCTAGTTCGTTTTGACATCAAGGATAAATCTAGAGTTGACCTTAGACATAAAGACTACTTAAGTCTCTTGGCAGACTTGTAATCCGGCTAGATTATATCTGTTATTTATGTACTCGTATACTTGAGTCTCGTCGAATCTAGTGTTAGACAAGTAGTTGAGTAGGTAGTCAAGCTGTATAGTAGTCTGCATGGTGATGCAAATGAAAATTAGAGTATACATAATGGATAACAGCATAATTATTATCATTGACTACGGCATTGTTTATAGCAGTATCGGTATCCGTGTTGCTAAATGGGCCAAACCAATGTAAAAAACGATATTTATTTCTTCGTGTTATGTTTGCCATCGATACGCTAAAAAGAATAGCAGAATGTCGATATAAACTTGTATGAAAATCTTATAATCATCTACTGATATGCTACGGCTATATTGTCGCGATGATGCGAATTGCACTTCGCGCGCTGTCTGTTATACAGCCCGATGAAAACTTTATGGCGGTGCAGAAGATGAGGCGAGTCGCTGCGCAGGAACAAATTCACGTGTCAGCGGGGGTGAGGGGTGAGGTACTGCGCAGCAAGTGGCGCGCTTCAGAGCCGCCACAAAGTTTGAATCGGGCTGTACAGAGAGCGTGCGAAGTTTAGTTTCCGTTATCGCGACAATGTAGCTGTAGCAATAGAATTGTGGATCTTCTGTTATTAATATCATTGTCCTCTGTTTCACGGTATCCGTTTCCAATTTTTATATGCGTTAATAAACTACCCACCACCTGCTACAATCCCATTGTTACCTGTTACAAGACCGCACTTACTACATACATATTTCATGGTTAGCTATTCTCTATCAAGCACTACGTAGCTGTTTGAAGTTACCTCTATTCCTACAAATTCTTGACCTCCAAAAGCTTCAAACGAAGTGACCATTATGATAACCTGGAGTGATTGCCGGTGTCAACCGAATGATATACCTACGTAAATGAGTTCCTCATTACCACTCGACATGCGACAGTTCTTTAACTCCATCTTGCTCTTGTCAGTCTGTCCGTTATCTTGGCTTGTTACGTCATGTTCAGGTATTTTTGTCAGTTTTATTTGCATTAAGATTTGTTCGAGTTGGAAATGTGTGGCAAGGACGGATTCTTTTGGCTGCATGAAAAATATTTACATTGTCTTGTGTTTTTGTCTCTCTCATCATAAAAAACATGCTACGATTATTTTGTTTTTCCTAGCGAAAAGAGGTCCATTATACGTAAACGTAATTAAAATTATCTGCTTATTTTATTTTAATTAAGTTTACGTTTGACGTTGAACATAATTTTGTACGAAAGTATCAAATTCCTTTTCTCACTTCTTAATTTTATAGTGGACGTAACCCCAACAGGAATATTATCATCTAAGAAAAGAACCAGTCATGGGCCTATTGACAGTCATCTCCTAACATTTCTTAAAAAAACACGAACTAACAGTATAACTTTCCTTCTCTTAATTCCAGGACTCCCCTCCGTTCCCCCCGCCGCAAATCAACGGCTCCCCGCAGGTTCGGCCGGTCGGAGTTCAGCATGGACGATGATGACTACTCGCCAAGCAACTCCGTCACTTCTGTCAACTCCCTCGCTAGTCTACTGCGGGAGAAACTACAGGTTTGTACTACTTCTTTGATGTTAAGGATCTTAAATGAATTTAGTTTACAATTATGTTTATACAGTGTTGTCTTTATGTTGTAGCAGTCTCGTAGTTCAAGTGTTAGCAATGGCTTGTGGTTTACCGTACACACGGCTACACATCAAGCTATGCATTTCCAGTTTTACCTGACCTCGCATTGTATAGGTTTTTCGTACAATCAGAAGGCAGCTTATACTGGTTTTGTATAGCTTGATGTGTAGCCGTGCGTACCTACACTATACACAGTAAAAGCGCAACGTCATAAGTCATATTATTCTTGAGTATATGTAAGTCGTAAGATAGTTAAGCCCAGTTTTAGAGCTCTTCAATTTAAAACGTTTTGCTGATAACTGAAATTAATTTTATCTTAACCAACTCTGTAACTAACATAACGCCAATGTCATGCGTGTGTCTCCACAATTGTCTCCACAATGCATCAATTTTGGGCAATTTTCAATATAGGGTTGATACAACTCATGCTATAATAGTAGATTGTTTACCAAGGGAGCAAACAACTATTTTGAAGGCGAGAGTGTTTCTTTGAATCCAGAGCGCAGCGAGGGATTTAAAGTACGTCACTGGAGTTTAAAATAGTGTTGCTCCCGAGGTGGACACTACTTTTATGGTCTCTATGAAAAAATAAGTAAGTGTAACAATATCCACATTCCAAATTCAAATAATTTTTAGTCCCTAGGGATTAAAGAGCTATCTTAGTCCCGGATTACGAAGAATATACTAGCTTTTTTTGAATAGATGTCATAAAAGAATATTTTCTCACTTTTCAGAGCATCCCTCAAAAAATCCGTAAGAAACCGACAGACTACAAACTCCGTGCATTCGTGGGTCTCATGTTCCTTGCCATCGTGTTCTTCGTGGGATTCGCGTACGTCCTATACCACCAGCAGGCGCTGACCAAGTCCTACTTCGACAACGTGCAGTTCAACGAGCCCAAGAGACTTATCAGGATCTATAATAAGGATGATGTTGAGATTTTGAGGGCTAGTTTAGGTAAGTGACATAATACTTTATGTAAATTATCGAAATGGTCCTCACGGTCGAAACGGTCAAAGGCGATTGATATTTGAATTTCTATGATCACTACTGGCTGAATCTGATTATCGTTTACTTGTCACGTTAACCAGTATGTTTCTTCAGTTAAACAGCTTTCGACTAACCTATCCTAAACCTGGTAACTTTAGTTGGACCTTTCTCTTTAAAAATTCAAGCAATTCTTAAAACTAACCGCAACATGAATCTTTCTAATTAGGGCATTTCTGTTTTCGCCTCTTGCAAAATACTTCCGTGACATTTTTGTGTTTCATATATTGCTCCATATTTTTTTCCAGCTGTCAACATCCAGGGCAAAGTAAACGCTTATCCATGTCTGCCTGAACATCGGCGCAAAGATGGTTCGGAGTGCTTAGAGTGGCTACACACCCTTCGTTTCTACCTCAAGTCTCTACCACATGACCCTGGCGTTGATAATACCACCTGCTACCATGTGCATTGGAAGGCGTTGAGATCTGGTAAGTAAATTGAACTGTTCACGTTGTTCACGTACGATAAAGCTTTTTAGTATGTTTAAAGAAAACCGAGATAATTATGTCTTTGGGAATTCGCCAAATTCTTACGTCAACAACGTCTTTGTTTAATTGTTTCATATTATCTTTGGCAATGTTATTGTAAACAAATAAAAGCAGATTGAAGCTAATGTCTAAATACAATTAACATTTATGTTTACAGATGTCTATCCCAATGACTGCTTTGACTGGAGTGCAACGAAAGTTCACTGGTACGGAGGCGGCCAATCTTCCAACCTGACCTGGCCTTTAGATAGTGGGTCATTGGACTACACTCCGTTCATCACTGGGGACATGCAGAAGTCCCAGTGGGGCAACGTCCTCACGCGGTACTTCATCAACTCCAAAGGGGCTGCCGTCATCATTGATGATGAAACACCTCTTCATGTCTCCGTCAACAAAGGAGGCAAACAAATCTGCCTGAAAGCTATGTACCATGAGTTTGCTTACCCGAACAAATTGACTGAGTTCCCTGAAATGAGGTATAATATTTGTACATCGGAAGATATGGCGTCCTTGCATTCTTCAATTCACAGTCACCGTAGAGCCCCATTATGGGATGGTTTGAAACCCGCGGACATGCAAACACTAGAGTCTCTAATATCAGAACCAGTTTGGCAAATAGCTCCTAGATTTAAACAGGAATTGCAAGCAGAAACTATTTCCAAATACACTGAAGACGTAATCAATCTAGGATTCTTAAAACAAGGACATGTCTTGATCAATGAGCATTGGCAGAATGAAATAGGTGATCTATCAGTTGATACGAGTCGATTTGAAACATTAAACACTACTGTAGATAAACTACATAGAAGAGGGTTTAAAGTAGCGTTTACTATCCAACCGTTTATTAGTACTGAGAGTAAAAACTTTGCAGAATGTGTTCAAAGAAGATTGCTTATTAGTGAAAGGAATAGTGATAGAAGAATACCAGCTTTGACTAGGTTCAAATCGTTAGCAAGCGCTGGAGTATTAGATATAACGAATAACAGATCAGTACCCTGGTTTTTGGAAAAGCTACAAGCAGTAATTGATGAGTACCACATAGACTCCTTCTTTTTGGATTTGGGAACTGCTTACGACATGCCTCATTACTTCCGCTGCGAAAATCTTCTGACCAACCCTGACCAATACAAGAAGATCTTTACCAAGACTTTTGAAAAGCTGTTGAACATTATTGGAGTATCTTCAGCTGTGTCGTTGCCCCGTCCACCTATCTTTGTATCTCTGCCGCCTTTTGAATCTACTTGGGAGGCGTTGAGGCTGGTTATACCAACAATGCTGACTTACGGAGTCAATGGTTTTCCGTTTATAATGCCGGGAGCTGTTGGAGGGGATATCTACTGGCCTGGAAGTGAGCAGTTCTTGCCATCTTCCAAGGGATTAGTAGACACAACAAATGCAACTCAGGAGAATGGAATAGAGCTGCCGGAGAGGGAGTTGTACATGAGATGGCTGCAAATGGCGACTTTCCTGCCTGTTATGAAGTTCACTCACCTACCGAGCAAGTACAATGATGAAAGGGTTCTGGAGATGGCGAAGAATTTGACTTCGTTGAGACAGAGAATGGTAAGTGATAATAGAACAATATTGTGATTACTTTAACATTCCAAAGTTATGTTGCTCTTATTAGTAGTAGTTCCAATGAGTTTAAACTTTTGACGTAATTTATTTATACAATAATATCATATCTCTTCTTCTAACAAGACTAGAGTAGGATAGTAGTAGTAGTAAAAACCATTTACTTTCTTTGTACCCTCACGAATAATATTTCATCAAAGATTGTATCTTTATTTTAGAATTATAGATTGTTCTGCAGTATTTTTAGTAGTGCACAGACGACGACGTAGTTACAGACATAAATACCCCATATTTCATAATACCTTTTTAATTCTTTTATTATTCTTTTCCAGGTTACACCACTCCTCCTGAAGTACAAACGCGAGGCCCTAGAAGAAGGCCTGCCTCTTATCCGTCCGCTGTGGCTACTGAGCGGTAGTGACACTGCGCCCATGCCCGTACAAGACGAGTTCGCGATTGGAGGAGAGATCGTCGTCGCGCCCGTGTTGGAACGGGGCCAGACTAGTAGAGATGGTATGTGTGACTTTCATTTGATTGCTAATAAGGGTGTAGAGCTAAATGTGAAAGTGGAGTGACGAGTGTTTGGTACCGTGTCGGGAGTTTGGTACCGTAGTGTATGAATGAATGAAAGTTCTCTGTTCTATATCAAACAAACAAATCAAACAATATTTCAAATTTTAAATTTAATAAAAATTATAATATCAACATTATATGAGCCGAAAGACGCCCACTGCACCCGTAGCATGACTCTTCGTGACATCTCTTCTGCTTGAGCTTGGGACAACCCGTAGAATTACGATTTATGGACAAATTATTTTTATAACAACACTTTTCTTTATTTTTGACAAAGCGCTTATTAATGTTTTTACAATCTGTAATTTTGTCTACGCGTGCTGGACATAGGTATCCCTCAAGTATCGCATTTTTCAATGATCATAAATTAATAACTATTGTTTTTTACTTTCAGTATACCTCCCAACTGGCCTATGGCAAGACGGTATCGACGGATCACTGCGCAAGGGAAACCGCTGGATGCACGAGTACAAAGTTCCTATCGACAAAGTGGCGTACTTCGTCAGAAAACCAGATGATATGAGATTTAAGTAGGGTTTCTTCTGAACAAACTATGAAATATTGGAAATATTTTATTTTCTCTTGAGTGAATGTAGGATTTTATCGAAAGTCTTCTTCAGTATCAAAGTCCCTCCAAAAACACAGGTTTTCGAGAAATTATTGACTAATTAGGAAACAAGAGTATGGTCATCCAATGATAGTTATTTAAATTAATCTTTAATACACAAACGTGTGTAATAAACATTCGTTTAGTTGGTTTTACGTTCAAATTGAACATTAATATTATGCTTTATGTTGCTGTCATTTAAGTATAATTTAAATACGAAAATAATTTAATATTAGTAGATCGCAGAAAAAATATGTAAATTAGTTTTAGTCATCCAATAAAGATGGTTAAAACGAATTTATATAATGTTTTCTTCAATCGATTTTTAATAGTCCTTCGTTCATCATTTCAATTCTAGTCTTTAATAACGAAAATGCAATAGTTTTTAGTGTAAAGAAATATATTGCTGAATTCTGATTTGAGTTGGTACTATTATCCTTAAAATGTAATATACAAGCAAGCAAGAGCAAGTTTTATCTAGAGTTGTTCAATTTTGTTATGTTATTTTAGAGGTATGAGGAACAGGGTGTAAAGTTCACTCATACTCCATAGAAAAGGGAGGATCCTCCGACCAGACGGGTGTTATGTCTGGCGGGCAATTGCCCAACGATTGATGTTGGAAAATTGTATCTATGCTAAATGCGCGGTAAACTCTGCTTGCGAGATGCAGGATTTGCGTGACGTCAGTATGACGCGTTGTTCGCATGTGGCGTTGTAGATACCGCTACATTATGATACTTTTACATTATATTTGATTCACTATTTTATAAGTTAAAGACGTAGCCGATTATTTATCACAAAGAAAAGTTTTAGGTCGACACTGCCTCGAAATAGAGTATTTTAGAAATTAGCCGGTGAATGTGCTATGAACTGATGTTTATAGGCAACGAGTTATTAACATTTTGGCCAGCAAAAGATCTCGTATATTATAAATTTTTTTTCTGGTATCTGTTTGCCTTAATATCTTTACAGATTCATTAAAACAACAGATGTCGTATTTTAGCTAAATCACTGGAGATTTTTACAACTTCCTGCTATTCTGTAAAAATATCACCGCGCAAACTTAGGTGAAGTGAGCTATGTCAATAGCATCAGCTGGAATGACAGCTAAGTTTTCACAGGCTGGTGAAATGGTAAAACCAGAATATTGTGCCCTACCTTTTAACATAATAAGTATCACAATTTATTATTTGTTGGACGTCCAACATCGGCCATTGTATGAATGCCTTTAGTTTGTATTTTAACAATATCAGTAATACTATTATTAACTATATGTAGGTATGTCTAGAATGTAAGTGCTCGTAAGCTAATGTAGATACGTAATTAAGTACGTAAGTATTTTACGAAAATTATTGTGATTACTATAACATTCCAAAGTTTAGTAGCTTTTTAGTAAGTAATTGTAACGAGTTTAGACATATATTTATTAATAGTTATATCTCTTGAAGAATAGTGATGCACAGTCATCAGTAATTTACAAATTGAAATAATTATTTAATATTTTTATCTAATACAATACTCATGTTTTTGAGTTCATTGAATACTATAATCCAGATTTGATGAAACCTTAGATAACATTCAATTTGTTTTTTTTTTCTATTTGTTTTTATAACCAATCACTTGGCTGTGCCGAATGCTTTGCGCGTTGTGTTTCTACAAAGTATAAGTTTTTTTTATTAATAATTAATTAAAAGTCATTCCAGATTAAGTCAATAGGTTTTATATGAGCGTAACCATAAGTACAGTTTTTTTAAAAGCACTTGTTAGGACAATCGGCATCCGAATGTTGGATTTTAAAATAAGAAGATAATTATAAATGGTATCATTAAATGTAATGCCACAATAATAATAATTTATAGAATCAAGAACAAGGCCTTTTAATTTTTTATATTTTATTTATGCCAATTTAATTAGATGTTTTTTAGGCGGTTGTGTATATTTTTTGGTCTAAATAGTGCGATTTTGAAAGTTTGTATTACTTTTGTCTGTATTCTTTACAGTTAGAAATAAGGAACCAAAAAGTATTGTATAGGACTGTTTATTGTATAATGCATTTAAATTGTGAAAAAATATGCTGTTAATAAATGTTTTCAAATTTAATGCTTTAGTTATTGTTCCCTATTTTAATTTTCAATATACTCATTGGATTCCACAAACCGTCCGTAAACCGTAAACGAAGTTCACTTCGTAAACGAAGACATGATTATCGTAGACCGGTAAAGTATGAGAGAAGAGGGCTTTAATTTGACTTGATTAATTAGTTGAAAGTATTTCTATCCTGTATACGATAGATAAATAAATAAACGAAAAAATTAATAAATAATATTTCGGTATTATAAATTTTGTTCGGCGAACCCTAATGCGTGGTCGCGTCCTCTGTCGACGCGATATGAACGCGACTACTGCGTATTTGGGCGAACGATTTGTACGCGGGGTACGGGTTTTAGAAGGTCGTTTATGTAAATTCGAAATAGGAGCCATCCAATTACACTCCCTTGCGGAAAAGAGACGTTAGTTATTTTACTGTCAGACCGAATAATTTGTATTTCTTTGGAATTTGTATTTTTTTTAAATATTTTTCTAATATTTCGAAAAATCTATTTGTTAGGATTTAAACCTAATAAATAGCCAACTGAAAATATACACAAAAAATGAAATAAAAAGGTTAAGTAAATAAATAAAAGGGATTAATAAAGTAAAAATAATAATCCAATAACGTTTTCAAACATTTTTATTACTCATAATGATTCATACGTTACCACCAAACACGCTGAATGGGTTATAGCGACGTGACTGATACAATTATAATAATTAATGAGTACTTTATTATTACATACAATCATAAATATGCACCTAGTTGCCCTTAAGGGCTAGACATTATTTAAATTATTAAACATTTTTTAAAGTAGCAGGTTTGTTAGTTAAGCAAGCAAGCAATGTAAACGATAATTTTAGTGTATACGATTAAGTCTTAGAAGTGCAACTAGATTGCGATCAATCGATGAAATCGACTGTTTAGCATAAACAGTAGCTGGGTTACAATCATCCATCATTCATGTTTTGAGGGGATCTACACCGACTGGTCGACCCATAATCATGTTGCACTTAGTTGATATTACTTTGCTTTTTAATATTTTTTATTTTATGATATTAAGAATTTCATATGCACCAAACTTCCATTTTCTAATCCAACATTCCCGTAACAAATCCTTTAATAATAATTAATCGTTTAGGCGTATACAGCGTTTACCTTGCAACAGATTGAAGCATTGACTTTAGCTGTTCAACAAATCTGATCAGTCTTACTTACCACTAAGCGTGTTACTTGCACCCCGACTAAACGATGACAGTGGAACTTTTCAAGTGAAAAAGACACATACGACACAAACGTCACGCACTAAAACTCAATAGGTAAGTTTAAGTAAACGATTTACTGTGTTAGTGAAAAGGACAGGCCAGACACGCGTAGCGCGGCGCATTTTATTTGTAGTCACGAAAAGCCGCGTCCCCAGTTTCTTAGACACGCCAACAACTTTCCCCACGCGTGACGTAATCTCAGTGACTTACTTTGAGCAAGGTAATTTTAATTACTCAGTTTGAGTTAAGAAAATTTCGCTGCCTTGTCCTTTAGTTAATGATTAAATAACGTAATTAGTGTAACTCGGAAATCGTAAACTTTAACAAGGTGTGTTTGTGTTTATAATGAGTTCGTATGAGATAAAGTTCTGTTACCAACTATGTTATTTCCACCCCCATCATTCACAGGGCGCAAACATTCAATACTAATTAATATTGTAACGCATCGGTTTCTAGCACCACTTACATTCAATCTCGTTTAATAAAATAGAGCGTGAAGACTGTTATGTATCATGATTGGCTAAATGGGATATCAATAAGGTGAAATAGTTATTGAATTCTATTTGAAATGGCTTAAAATGGACTTGTCAAGTTTGACTTGGATTTTGGACGCACTTAAGCCACAATAAAGTTTGAAAAGTATCTTGACTAACAAGTTTTAAAATATGCTGTTTTAACACGCTCTATTTTAAAACGACTATCCCACATTGATACCTACCTACAAATCCATATTTCCCATTTAATTTACTCCTTAAATCGATGTATTTTCTTGAGAGTTCTATTCATCATACCATCTCAAGCCAAACTATTCGAACATTGCAATTCCTTCTCGTTTTATCATTAATGTATGAAGTTCTGAGTGATGAAAAACAGTCATACGGTGTACCTGATCTTTGATTTAATGCTTCATGTCATCGTCAAAATTAATTTTCTTAATAAATATATTTAATCCTAGGCATCTATAGATGGCGTTGAGGTAAAGCAGGTTCTAAGTTGGCAAAATGATCAGTTTTATTTGATGTCTTGTTGAGGTAATATTGACAAGTTCACTCAGGTAAGCCGCATGGCTGTCTGCCAACCTTTGACAGTCATGATTATATTATATAACGAAGACAGTAAATATTGTGTTAATTACAATTAAACATGTTAAAGTAACCCACAGTTGGAAGAATACAACATTTAATAATTTCAATAATGGTTTATTTCTCAGAGCTATTGATGTTCACTAAGCTGATACAATTCTTAATTTTAATAACATTTTTAATATTCCTAATAATATGCATTAATTAGAATTCTAGCTATAAAATACAATAGTAAACTTTAGGGTCAGGCTTTATAGCCAGCTAGACAGTGGTGGCTGGCTGAAAATAACAAAGCCTATTTAAATAAAAAATACTCAAAATCTTTTTTGTTCGAAGCATTTGTAGTCGTCATCACCGATGCACTCGTGATGATTATTAATCGTAAATTTTAGCGAAAATCTTGTTATTTTGAGGTTGCCATGGTCACACAACTGTCCAAAAGCCATAACTACGATTTGAGTACCGCGACCTCAAAATAATTGTAGATTTTTTTCGCAACGTAGATGGAAAAGCGCTGCTTATTACTAAAATTGACTGTTGAAGCCAATAGTGGTCACAACGGCGTGGCATCGGTTCAGACCTCACCCACAAGGTATTCCTCACATCCCTGTTTAGTCCCATCCAAACTACCTAAAGCATAAACCACATAATGAAACAATATTGTGCTCACATCAATCCACACACAGTAACACATACTATATTAATTATGTATTTTAAACTATAAAATAAAAACTCATTCGTTGACATACATAAAAAATAAAATAAAAAAAGTATTCTTTATGTATTTGTTTACAATTTTTATAAGATTTTTATATGTTAATACATTGTGCTGGTGCGCTCAGAATACGAATTGTTCTCGCTATATTTTTTTTCTATATTAAGAAATGTTGGCGAAGTAAGCGATTGTTGTGTGACATTAATCCACTTATATCTATGGATGACTTAAAATTAATTGACTCAAACATTTTCATTGGGTATTTGGCAAATAAGGACAACGTAACAGTGGAAATACGAGCTTTAACTAGTAGATGTTACGGTAATATTAGTCAAAAGGCAAACTTGCTCGCTTCTGCCGGTGTATGGAGGAAAGCCTCGAAGACTGCTTATACACTAGATGCTGAATTATTTATGGATCATTATCACATTCGCTCACATCCGAACATAACATTTTGAAACAAATCGGTTATCTAATGGAGTAGGTACTTTTATCTATAATTACATGAGGATTTTATCTTCGACAAAACAAATATTACAAAAACGCTTAAAAAAAACAATTCATCTGAATAGGAACGAATTTTTAAAGACTATAACGATTTTTATAAGTATTTGGGTCGCCACGACTAGAAATTTCAAACAAAAATACAACAGACCGAAAAAATATATAGATGCCAACGTAATAAAAATAGAGATTCAATAATCTCGTTTCATCATTTAATAATTATCTTTTGGAAATGAGTAAATTTTATATAACACGTAATTATAACTATGTTATATTACTATACCTCGACGCAACAAGCAAGTATTAACTTAAACAGAGGTAAATATAATGAATTCTTTAATAATAGTTTTCTACTAAAACATTTATTATTTATAATGGTTAAGCTCTCTATCGTTTTAGGCTCACTGTTGGTCTAGAATAACACAGATGTCTTCAGTTGTATAGTTTCGATCGATCGCAGTATTAATATACTTTAATTGAATATAAGAACATTGGACACACATTCAATTAATATTGGAGTTGCAGGTTTATCCAATTATAATTGCCTCTGTATCTAATTTCTTATAATTTTGTAATAAAGTCGTCCAGAAAGGGTGTTACGAATATAGATCAATGTTGCGTTAGCTAGTGATAGTATGCGCAACTTATTTTAAAATAGCCGAGAAGATAAATTTCGTTAGCGTGATGTAGAACCCCATCCCATCTCTTGGAGCTATATAAAGTTATGTTAAATCCTACAATCGATCGCCACTATTGTCTATGTATAGGTAATCGCAGGGAAATAAGCTCGAGTCGAAAACAAATGTGGAAAACGTCACTCCTTACATCTAACTGAATTACTTACGAGGTACAGGCTGACACAAGAAGTCATCTTTGTCGTTCTAGAGTCGTAATAATAAGTCTCATCTACCAAATATGAATACAAACTAGCGCACGGAGCACTAGCCCGACGAGTGACTTCACATTTAAGAACGTCTTTTTAAGACAATATTTTGTTTATAAGTATATCTTTATTTAAACCTTTAAAAAAGTACCATCAGGTTTTATGCTAACGTCAGTTATCATGACATTCAAGTGTTAATCACGTCCTTTTAAAGCGACTACGCTAAACAAAAGAATTGCCGCTAAGACATTTTGTACAATTTGTAAATTACAAATGGCGATAGCAAAATAAGTATCTTTTTCTTTTCCCCCAAAAATTTTGATCGCAAAGCGGTGTTTTGGCTAAACAAAATGGACTGGTTACGCTAAATATCATGTATAAAAGCACTACAGTTTTGTATAAGACCAAATTTTAAAACATCATCAGAAATATATTTTAAATGGCAAGCTACTAGAAAACAGTTGTTTTTAGAAAAAAATGGACGTCTCTGTTCTTAGGTCGAGAATTGGTTATTGACTTTACAATTGGATGTGGTTAGGACACTGTCAGTTTGGGAGTTACGAATCGGCCGTGGTTTGCACAACACATTTTGACACCAGCACTTTCGTTTTAGTTTTCATTATCGTTACTTTCATTATTAACTAAGATTTTATCAAACTCTTTAGCAGTCTGTTAATTGCATTCATATATCACAAAAACTCAGCATCTATTTGCAAACACTCTCATACGAAGGAGTGGCCTCAAGAGTCAAAGCTTACGAGCGTTTCTTTCATTATCACAGCCTTTTTTTTCTACAACAACAATTACACTTTTCTTTGGTTCATTCGGTTCGTAAGCGTCGACTCCGTGTAAGAAGCTCACTTCTTCGATGAGAAGGCTACAAATAGACCCGAAACCTAGAACTCGAGTCTATAGGCCGCACATGATGTCTCGTGGTCCTGAAGGTTGATGGTGCAGCGCGAGGCAGACGGCGACAGGTCGATCTTGTACTTCTCGAGAGCTTCCTCGTTCTCTGTCACCCAGTAGCCAAGTACGTCGGTGTCGTACGTGGGGATAATGGTGACTTCTGCAAGGACCAGAAAGAAATGTTATTAATTAAGAGAGCTATGCTACTATTTTCAAGACATCGTTATGACGTTCCTTTCACTTTTTTATAATTTATTTATGCCCATTCCATTTAATTTGTTATATTACTGAACAAGTTTTTCTGTTATATGGAGTGAAAAAAATGGGTGAAGTTATTTTGAAACAAATTGCGTAACTTACCTAAATCTTTATCTTCCCATGTCTTCTTGGCATCGAGCAGGGCGTTGTAGATCTCCTTCGATGGCTCAGTTCCGGAGAACACGTAGTAGCGTGCACGGACTCTCTTGAAGAATTCAATGGCGGAGTAGTACGAGTTGCCATGATGTGGCACGTAAGTCAGCTCCATGTACACTGGTGCAGGAGCCTTCTTCTTGCTGGGAGACTCCGAGGCGCGACTCTTTGCTTCCTTGCTCTTCTCTTGGTTGATCTTATTTTTATTCAATACGGTTGAACTTGTTTGCTTTTTAGGAGTACTCTTCCCGTCTGCATGAGTTGGCGCCCCGATCGGACTTGGCAGACCAAGTGGCTTTCCCCAAGACTCGATAGGATCTTTGGATGGTTTACTAGTTTCACTGGTAAGTTCAGATTTTTCGTACTTAGTTTCATGTTTGCTTGATGAACTGCTTTCGGTCACTTTCTTTGCCTCTGATTTAAGGTCTTTCAATGTAATTGTACTTTCTTCCTTCGAAGAATGACTGGAACTTGAATGGAATTTAGAATCAAGCTCGTATTTAGCTGTTATGTTTGAAATAACTTGAGATCCGCTAACCTTTTTGTGTTCTTCGATGGCTTTCTCAAAATGCTCGTCAGCTTCTTTCAAGAAGGTAGCATCACTGTGTTTTAAATGTTCAGATCTTTCTTTAGTTAAGAAGGCTTCCGTCATTTTTGTTGTAGAGCCGGTAAGTACTTCAGTCGTAGTTACTTCGGAATGTGATAATGATTTGTATGAATCATCTTCAGGGAGTTGTCCATAAACGGAAGTTGACATGATATCTTTGTCTAACATTGATTCATGTTTGTCGAATAGATCCTGTTGTGACTTTGCAGTGTCTAATTCAAAGCTAAGATTGGATCTCGGTGAGTGTGCGACTTGAGATTTGGTACTGCTGGGGCTGCCCTGACCGTCTTCATCACTATAATACATTCCGCTGCCGCTTTCCGTACCCCAAACATGAGTAGCTGCTCTAGAACCTCTGGAGCTGATATCTGATGGTGGAGTAGAGATTCCAGGGTGATCTAGATCATCGCTAGCTGCTGACGAGCTTCGCATATCACCAGTCTTCGACGAGAGCTTGGAGAACGACTTTTCACTTTCGCCGGTGTCAACGGTCTCTTCAAATTCTTCTCTGAACTCTGATATCGTTGTTTTAGTAGATTTTGTAGTCTTAGTTACACCGTCAGTGCCCTTGCTAACTGTAGTAGTTTCGATAGTAATCTTAATTTTTTCTGGGCTAATTACCTCCTTGGTTGTTACCACAGTAATGGTTTGTGTGATTTCGTTGTCACCTTCTTTGATAAGTTTCGTGTAAGTGTCCGTCTCTGTCGTTATTTCTCCCACTGGCGAGCGTTGCTTCTTTGGTTTCTGTTCTGGTTTGTCCTTTGATTCAAGTGGTACTTGACTGACTGCAGGTCTATCATCTAGTACTTGTCTTTCTTCTTGTGCAACTGGTTGTTTTTCTATTTCTTCAAGTTCTTCAGGAGACCAATCGTCGAGGCCGGTTCCTGGAGGTAAATAAGTGATTTGTGTGCGTACGTCTTTTGTTGTTTCGACTGTGCCATCATCTTTCGCGTTTTCAGTAACTGTTTCTGTAACCGTCTTAACCGCGACGTCATTAGTTTTACTATTGCTAAGTTCCTCTTTCGTCACGTTAGTTGTAATTGTCTGAGTAATTTTTTCGCCATGATCGGACTTAATTATGTTGGTTTTCTTATCAACGGATGTCTTGTTCTTTCCAGTGGAGACTAATCCCTCGAGCGCAGCTTGAAGGTCACTGTCTGATGTCTTTTGGAATTCGGAAACAGTGATTTTTACATCTTTAGTTGTTTCTGTTGCTCCGTCAGGGAATTCATCTACAGTAGTTGTTTCAACCGTGGTTCGCACGCGTTTAATATTTACATCATTGCTAGCCAAGAACTCACGTTTTGTTGCAATTGTTATTTTGCGCTTAATAGTAATGGAACCTCGTTGTATTACTTCGTTTTTAACATCCAGATCCTCGGTCAAACTTTCTACAATTTCAGAGTCACCTATTTGTAATTCTTCAGGACGTTCAGGAACATCTTTCATTGATCTTTGCGGGTAACCGGCTATGTCAGTGATAGTGACTGTTTCTTTCTTCTTGGTAATCACAGTACCATCAGGATGTTCATCTTCAGTCTCACACCTGACTATAGTTTTGACTTTCCTAGAACGTGTTACCGTATTTTCGAATTCCTGTTTAATCGTTACTACTGTAGTTTTTCTATTGATTTGGATGCCATTTTCAATGACCAGATCTTCTTTAGTTTGCACTGATTCCTTTGGTTTATCGACTGCACTATATCCCGTAAGATTTTCATAGAATGTTTCTGTTTTATAATCATCTAGTGTCACTTTTTTGTCTCTTGTGATTTCTGTATTGCCGTCGAGCAATGCAATTTGACACTCGGTTTCTATAGTTGTCCTTACCTTCTTCTTCCCATCTTCTTGTTGTGACTCAAGAACCTCTTTTGTTGTTTTAATTGTAATCATTTGTTCAAGTTCTTTGCCATCTCTAGTTATCACATTATTTTTAGTTTCTACATTAATTTGCACATCTCCAATTTGCTCATAGCCTACCACCTGTTGGCTCGCGACTTCTCGCTGTTCATCTTTTATGTCACATACCGATGTACTGGTGTCCACAGTTGTTCTTGCAGCACCGTCAGGATATTCATCTGTTGTTGTTACAGTTTTAACCGTCTTTAATTTTCTTAATATGTGCTGACTATCAGCGTATTTAGTTTTGACTACTTTAGTATTGATAATTCTCCTGATGTGAACATCATTTTCTTTTATTTCTTTAATGTCTGTGTCCTCACTTACGTCAGGTTCTCCGAAAGGTAATAAGTCTTTGAGCGCAGCTTCTAATTTTCTTATTTCAGCTTGCTCTTCTGCAGTGGGTTCGACAGTCTTCAGACCCTCGTCTACCAACGAGATTTTTTCACTAGCTCTTGTAATAACTGACCCATCGGGATATTCATCTTCCGATACTGTCCTGACTGTCGTTTTAGTTCTCTTAATATTTTGGTCAGTGTTGGCATATTCTTGTACTGTTGTAGTAATTGTGATTTTTCTTTTGATGAGAATACCATCTTCAGTGAAGGTTTTAGTTTCAGTGGTCGTGTCTTCTATAGGGTCTCCGATAGCACCAAATCCTTCCTCGACTGCATCGGTCGTTTCAACTTCTATATCTGTTACTGAAGTACTACTTTCAACAATGGTTCGCGCTGAGCCATCTGGGTAGAAATCGGTGGTGGTAAGAGTGGTTACAGTCTTCAGTTTTTTGAGTTTGCCTTGTTTGTCAGAATATTTCGTCTTGACCATTTTAGTAACGATAGTCCTCTTGATATTAATGCCCTTTTCCTTGATTTCTATGGTCTCACTGGATTCACTAACTTCTGGTTCTCCAACTGGTGTAAACTCTTTGAGAGCAGCATCTACTTTACCACTTTCATCAGTTGACGGTAATCCATCTTCGAGAATTTCATCACCAGTTTCTATTTTGTCCTCTGTAACCCTGACTTTCTCGGGATGTTCATGAACTCCATTGACAATTGGTAGTGAAGCTTTTTCTTTTGGGACTGGCTTAATACTTTCTTCCGACTTTACTTTCTTCTTTGTTTGAATTTCTTCAATACTTATGTCAGTAATGGAGGTGCTCGTATCAACAGTAATTTTTGTAGTACCATCAGGATATTTATCACTTGTAGTGACTGTCGTTACTGTTTTAAGTTTTTGTAATAATCCTCGACTGTCAGAGTATTTAGTCTTAATGATCTTAGTAATAATAGTTCTAAAGATAGTAATTTTATTTTCTTTAATTTCTTCTGTTTGTACGTTTTCACTGACTTCTGGCTCTGATGGAACCAGTTCCTTTAGAATAGCTTCTATTTTTTCATTTTCAGCATTGACTTCTTTGTCTTCCATGTCCATAAAATTTTCATCTAAGAGTGATATTTTTTCGCTGGTCTTTTTTATTACAGAGCCATCTGGGTGCTCATCTTCTACGACGGTTTTGACTGTCGTTTTAATTCGTTTAATGCTCTTGGAAGTATTAGTGTATTCTTGTATAGTAGTAGTTATTGTTGTTGTTCTCTTGATACTCTCACCGTCTTCTGTAACTGTTTCAATTTCTGTAGTTGTGTCTTCTTTGGGTTTGCCAATTGATTCAAAGCCTTCGAGACTTTCATCTACAGCATCTATTCCGATGTCTGAAACAGATACTTTAACGTCTTTAGTGACTTCTGTCATTCCGTTGGGAAGCATGGTCTCTGTCACAGTTTCCACAGATGTCTTAACTTTTCTTTTACTCCTATCCATTGAGCTCAAGGTTTCCTTTGTTGTTGTGGTAGTTACAATTTGCAGAGCACTTTTCCCATTAATAATGACAGTTTTCTCATATTTATCAGTTTCAACTGCCTTGTCTTCCACAACTGTTAAATCTTGAATTTCAGGGCTTTCTACAGACTCTACTTCAATATCTGTCAGAGATGTACTGCTATCAACTTTGGTGCGAGATGAACCGTCAGGGTAATCATCAGTTGTAGTGATGGTTGTGTCAGTCTTGAGCTTTTTCGGCACGCCTTGTTTATCAGCATACTTCGTTTTCACTGTTCTTGTAACAATTGTTCGTCTGATGATAAAGGTCTCCTGTTTGATTTCCTCTGTTGTAGTAGTAACACTTTCTTCAGGTTCACTACAAATTGTAAAATCACTGAGTATGCTGTCTAAATTACTGCTAGAATCTAAAATAATTTCTTCAGTCTTAACTTCAACGTTCTTCTGTACATCTCTTGAACCATCGGAGTGTTCTTTAGTGACATTTGTTTCAACTGTAGTTCGAATTATCTTTTTATGGTCACTGACTTTAATGGTTTCCTTTTTGGTTGTAGTTGTTACAGTCTCTACAATATCTTTGTTATTTTCCTTAATTATTCGTTTACTGACATCTGTATCGATGATCGTATCTTCAATA
Organism: Apamea monoglypha; assembly: GCA_911387795.2. NCBI lineage: Eukaryota > Metazoa > Arthropoda > Insecta > Lepidoptera > Noctuidae > Apamea > Apamea monoglypha. The sequence continues at coordinate 18,201,849 of OU426930.1, read as the reverse complement.
TTATCATCTGATTCGTCAGTCTCACTTAAAAAGGATTTGAGGGATTCTACATCTTTAGGCACGGAAGACTCGCGTTTTTCAGTCAAGTCTCTAATTTCAAACTTTTCTTCCCTTTCTAAATATTCCTTATCTGTTCTGTCTTTGGCGTACAAATCCATGGATGAGGTAGATCTAAGGCTGGAAGAACATTCTGAAAGTAATGTTTGTGTGTCTTTTATTGTAGTTGTAGAACCATCAGATCCTTTGCTAAGGGTGGTTGTTTCTATTGTAGTCTTAATATTTTGTGGTGTGCCATCTTCTCTTGATATTACTTCTTTAGTGGTGACAGTAGTTATAGTCTGAGTGACCACATTTTCACCTTCTTTAATGATTTTTGTAACGGTGTCGGTTTCTGTTTTGATCTTTCCAACATTTTGCATTAAAGATAAAATATCCGATTCATCGTCTACAAGAGCAGTTGTCTTTTTAGGTACTTTCTCAGTTGATGTAGAAATTCTCTGAGTAAGAACATCATCTCCAACGTGAACCACCTTAGTGATTGTTTCTTCACTGCCATCAGATTTATCGTAGGTAACTTCGCTTTGGACTCCATCACTGATTTTCACATCCTGGAAGCTACTACTAGGAGTCTTTGGGAGTGGACTAACTGGAACCGTTGGGGGAGTAGATACCCTGACCAAAGATTCTACGCTTTCTGTCTTAATACCTTGCTGTACAGTATCTTCTCCAAATGCTTTATGTATAGACTCCATAAGATGTACAGCACTATCTTTCATTGCTTGTGATATACTTTTGTCATCACCTGCTCCTAAATCAATAGGTATACTATGAACTCCCGAGTCTGATGCTTCAGAAAGAGGAATTTCATCTTTAGGTGATCCAAGTTCCTGCGTCTTGTCATCATAAACTTTTGTCAAATCTGTATCTTTTAACGTTGATGTAATTGAATCATCAATTGTAAGTGATTCAACTTTTTGGCTAGTAGTATCATCAGAATATAGCTTATATTTAAGTGATTTCTTTTCGGATTTTTCAGAGCCCTCAAAACTGTATTTTTCTTCAAGACTGGTTTCCTTGGACACGTCTTCGGAACTACTACCATGCGGTATGGGGGTAAGGCCATCTGTCATGCTATCAAGAGAATCTTGAGTAGACTTATCATCTGGAATAGATCTCTTCTTAATGTCATGTGGCTTGCTGACAGTTTCTTTAAGGCTAGTTTCTAGTTTAGAAACAAACTGTCTTTCTTGTTTTAGCATTTCTTCAGTTTGACTCGATAAAGATTGTAAATTTGTAGATGTAACTTGAATATGTGAGTCTTTTTTGATATCAACTCTTTCAATTACTTGACTATCTTCACTAAATGATTCACCCTCTTCATAAATGTCTTTTTCATCCGTGTCTAAGTCTTGAAATTCGATTTTGTCTTCTGCAGGTTTTTTAAGGACCTCAGCTGCTACCGGACTCATTGATTTGCGGTCAACTTTGTCTTCGATGAGTGGTTGATCTTCTTTTTGTGCCGCTAAATCCTTTTCATGCGTTGCCTTTTCACTTGCAATGGACGTAGGTTCTTCATCAAAAGATTCCTTTTCATCAATGTCTTTTTCGTCATCTTTTGATTTGGTTTCAATTTCCTTTTTAGTTACTTCGGATTTTTCTATAATGTCTTTTTCAGTTGCATTAACAGGGCTTTCCATTTCTTCATCAGGTTTAGTTATGCTTGGTTTTACTGAGCTAGGTTCTTGGTCACGAGGCTGTTCTGGACTAAATTCTTTTTCAGATTTCAATGGACTGGTTGTTTTTACATCTGGTTTAGCTAAACTAGGCGCTTTTTCTTTAGATTTTACTGAAATGGATTTTATATCATCGTATGATTTTTCTAGATCCAAATCAGCTTCATCTGGAACCTCAGGACTTCCTTTATCTAACTTGGCAGAGCTAGGTACGTCTTTATTTTGCTCGTATGAAGAATGAACTTGTAAGTCTAGCAACACACTAGTAAGTTTTTCGTCTAGATTGCTAGGTGCCTTCTCATCAGGCTTGATTGGGCCAGCTGCGTTTTTATCAAGCTTGTCTGGGCTAGCTCGTGTTTTAGCTGGCTTATCTGCGCCAGGTGCCTTCTCGACAGGCTTGACTGGGGTAGCTGGTGTTTCAGTCGGCTTGTCTGAGGTAGGTGCCTTCTCATCAGGCTTCATTGGGCTAGCTGCCTCCTCATCAGGCTTGTCTGAGCTAGTTTTTGTTTCAGCTGGCTTGTCTACGCTCTTCTCATCAGGCTTGATTAGGCTAGCTGCTTTCTCATCAGGCTTGTCTGGGCTAGCTGGTGTGTCATCTGTCTTGTCTGGGCTAGGTGCCTTCCCATCAGGCTTGCTTGGGCTAGCTGCTTTCTCATCAGGCTTCTCTGGGCTAGCTGGAGTTTCAGCTGGCTTGTCTGAGCTGGGTGCCTTCTCATCGGGCTTGATTGGGCTAGCTGCCTTCTCATCAGGCTTGTCTGGGCTAGCTGGTGTTTCAGCTGGTTGGTCTGGGCTAGCTGGTGTTTCAGCAGGCTTGCCTGCGCCAGGTGCCTTCTCATCAGGCTTGATTGGGCTAGCTGCCTTCTCATCAGACTTCTCTGGGCTAACTGGTGTTTCAGCTGGCTTGTCTAAGCCAGGTGCCTTCTCATCAGGCTTGTCTCGGCTTGCTGGCGTTTCCGCTGGTTTATCTGCGCTCAGTGCCTTCTCGTCGGGCTTGATTGAGCTAGGTGCCTTTTCATCAGGCTTGATTGGGCTAGCTGCTTTCTCATCAGACTTCTCTGGGCTAGCTGGAGTTTCAGCTGGCTTGTCTGAGCTGGGTGCCTTCTCATCGGGCTTGATTGGGCTAGCTGCCTTCTCATCAGGCTTGTCTGGGCTAACTGGTGTTTCAGATGGCTTGCTTGCGCTAGGTGCCTTCTCATCAGGCTTGATTGGGCCAGCTTGTGTTTCAGGTGGCTTGTCTGCGCTCAGTGCCTTCTCGTCGTACTTGATGGGGGTAGATGTCTTTTCATCAGGATTAATTGGGCTAGTTGCTTTCTCATTAGGCTTCTCTGGGCTAGTTGGAGTTTCAGCTGGTTTGTCTGAGCTGGGTCCCTTGTCATCAGGCTTGATTGGGCTAGCTGCTTTCTCATCAGACTTCTCTGGAATAGCTGGAGTTACAGCTGGCTTGTCTGAGCTGGGTGCCTTCTCATCGGGCTTGATTGGGCTAGCTGCCTTCTCATCAGGCTTGATTGGGCTAGCTGCTTTCTCATCAGGCTTGTCTGGGCTAGCTGGTGTTTCAGCTGGCTTGTCTGCGCTAGGTGCCTTCTCATCAGGCTTGATTGGGCTAGCTGGCTTCTCATCAGGCTTGTCTGGGTCAGCTGGTGTTTCAGCTGGCTTGTCTGCGCTCAGTGCCTTCACATCGGGCTTGATTGGGCTAGCTGCTTTCACATCAGGCTTGTCTGGGATAGTTGGTGTTTCAGCTGGCTTGTCTGCGCTAGGTGCCTTCTCATCACCCTTGATTGGGCTAGCCGACTTCTCATCAGGCTTGTCTGGGCTAGCTGCTTTCTCATCAGGCTTATCTGGGCTAGCTGCTTTCTCATCGGGCTTGATTGGGCTAGCTGCTTTCACATCAGGCTTGTCTGGGATAGTTGGTGTTTCAGCTGGCTTGTCTGCACTAGGTGCCTTCTCATCAGGCTTGATTGGGCTAGTTGCTTTTTCATCAGGCTTGTCTGGACTAGCTGCTTTCTCATCAGGCTTGTCTGGGCTAGCTGGTGTTTCAGCTGGCTTGTCTGCGCTCAGTGCCTTCACATCGGGCTTGATTAGACTAGGTGCCTTTTCATCAGGCTTGATTGGGCTAGCTGCTTTCTCATCAGGCTTGTCTGGGCTAGCTGGTGTTTCAGCTGGCTTGTCTGCACTAGGTGCCTTCTCATCAGGCTTGATTGGGCTAGCTGGTTTCTCATCAGGCTTGTCTGGGCCAGCTGGTGTTTCAGCTGGCTTGTCTGCGCTCAGTGCCTTCACATCGGGCTTGATTGGGCTAGCTGCTTTCTCATCAGGCTTGTCTGGGCTAACTGGTGTTTCAGCTGGCTTGTCTGCGCTAGGTGCCTTCTCATCAGGCTTGATTGGGCTAGCTGGCTTCTCATCAGGCTTGTCTGGGCCAGCTGGTGTTTCAGCTGGCTTGTCTGCGCTCAGTGCCTTCACATCGGGCTTGATTGGGCTAGCTGCTTTCGCATCAGGCTTGTCTGGGATAGCTGATGTTTCAGCTGGCTTGTCTGCGCTAGGTGCCTTCTCATCACCCTTGATTGGGCTAGCTGACTTCTCATCAGGCTTGTCTGGGCTAGCTGCTTTCTCATCAGGCTTATCTGGGCTAGCTGCTTTCTCATCGGGCTTGATTGGGCTAGCTGCTTTCACATCAGGCTTGTCTGGGATAGTTGGTGTTTCAGCTGGCTTGTCTGCGCTAGGTGCTTTCTCATCAGGCTTGATTGGGCTAGTTGCTTTCTCATCAGGCTTGATTGGGCTAGCTGCTTTCTCATCAGGCTTGTCTGGGCTAGCTGGTGTTTCAGCTGGCTTGTCTGCGCTAGGTGCCTTCTCATCAGGCTTGATTGGGCTAGCTGGCTTCTCATTAGGCTTGTCTGGGCCAGCTGGTGTTTCAGCTGGCTTGTCTGCGCTAAGTGCCTTCTCATCACCCTTGATTGGGCTAGCTGGCTTCTCATCAGGCTTGTCTGGGCCAGCTGGTGTTTCAGCTGGCTTGTCTGCGCTCAGTGCCTTCACATCGGGCTTGATTGGGCTAGCTGCTTTCATATCAGGCTTGTCTGGGATAGCTGGTGTTTCAGCTGGCTTGTCTGCGCTAGGTGCCTTCTCATCAGGCTTGATTGGGCTAGTTGCTTTCTCATCAGGCTTGTCTGGGCTAGCTGCTTTCTCATCAGGCTTGTCTGGGCCAGCTGGTGTTTCAGCTGGCTTGTCTGCGCTCAGTGCCTTCACATCGGGCTTGATTGGGCTAGCTGCTTTCACATCAGGCTTGTCTGGGATAGCTGGTGTTTCAGCTGGCTTGTCTGCGCTAGGTGCCTTCTCATCAGGCTTGATTGGGCTAGCTGGCTTCTCATCAGGCTTGTCTGGGCTACCTGCTTTCTCATCAGGCTTGTCTGGGCTAGCTGCTTTCTCATCGGGCTTGATTGGGCTAGCTGCTTTCACATCAGGCTTGTCTGGGATAGCTGGTGTTTCAGCTGGCTTGTCTGCGCTAGGTGCCTTCTCATCGGGCTTGATTGGGCTAGCTGCTTTCTTATCAGGCTTGTCTGGGCTAGCTGGTGTTTCAGCTGGCTTGTCTGCGCTAAGTGCCTTCTCATCAGGCTTGATTGGGCTAGCTGCTTTCTCATCAGGCTTGTCTGGGCTAGCTGGTGTTTCAGCTGGCTTGTCTGCGCTAGGTGCCTTCTCATCAGGCTTGATTGGGCTAGCTGGCTTCTCATCAGGCTTGTCTGGGCCAGCTAGTGTTTCAGCTGACTTGTCTGCGCTCAGTGCCTTCACATCGGGCTTGATTGGGCTAGCTGCTTTCACATCAGGCTTGTCTGGGATAGCTGGTGTTTCGGCTGGCTTGTCTGCGCTAGGTACCTTCTCATCAGGCTTGATTGGGCTAGCTGGCTTCTCATCAGGCTTATCTGGGCTACCTGCTTTCTCATCAGGCTTGTCTGGGCTAGCTGCTTTCTCATCGGGCTTGATTGAGCTAGCTGCTTTCACATCAGGCTTGTCTAGGATAGCTGGTGTTTCAGCTGGCTTGTCTGCGCTAGGTGCCTTCTCATCAGGCTTGATTGGACTAGCTGCTTTCTCATCAGACTTGTCTTGGCTAGCTGCTTTCTCATCAGGCTTGTCTAGGCTAGCTGGTGTTTCAGCTGGCTTGTCTGCGCTAAGTGCCTTCTCAAAAGGCTTGATTGGGCTAGCTGGCTTCTCATCAGGCTTGTCTGGGCCAGCTGGTGTTTCAGCTGGCTTGTCTGTGCTCAGTGCCTTCACATCGGGCTTGATTGGGCTAGCTGCTTTCACATCAAGCTTGTCTGGGATAACTGGTATTTCAGCTGGCTTGTATGCGCTAGGTGCCTTCTCATCGGGCTTGTCTGGGCTATCCGTCTTCTGGATAGGCTTGACTGGCGTTTCATCGTGATGCTCCACTAGACTTGGTTTTTTTTCATCTGGTTTGGTAAACGCTGAAGAAACACCGAGTTCTACTGTTTTAGTTTCTTTTTTCTCAAGAATTGGTTGCATTTCTTTTTGATGCACTTCACCAGACGTCTTAACATTACAAAGCTCCATGAGTTGCTCTAAGGTAGGTTTTGAGTCACTGAGTGAAGTTTTTGTGTAGGTTCTGCTGACTTTAGTACCATCTGGTAGTTCGTCTTCTTCGACAGTAACGATCACTATCTTATACATCACTGTTGTTCTCGTAATGCTATAGTATTTTTGAACAATCGTAGTGATAATAAATGTTCGCATAATAACGACCCCTTTTTCGGTAATAGTAAGATATTGAGTAATAGTTTTTTCTTCAGATTCACCCATTGGTTTGAAACCCTTCAGTCTTTCTTCTATTTCTAAGTCATCGAAGAATGAAAAAGATTTATCTTGTGACGGGCTACTTGGAGTAAGGTGTCCATTGTCGAGCTTCTCTGGAATTGATGCTTTCTCTTCAGACTTGATAGCGACTGGTGCCTTATCAACTGCCTCTGTGGGTTTGTCTGCGCTAGGTGCTTTCTCGTCTGATTTGACGGGGCTATGTTCCTCATCATCTGGTTTAGTAAGTACAGATACAACATCTAGTTGTAACGGTTTTATTACTTGTTCTCCAAAAACGGAGTCAATTGCTTTGTCATTAGACTTAACAAGGCTTTTTATCTCCTTATCAAGTTCAGCAAGGCTAGACTCCTTGTCAACCAGCTTTACTGGGCTCGGTGCCTTCTCTTTTGGCCTAGCAGGGCTAGGCTTCTTTTCTTGAGGCTTTTCCAGGCTGAGTTCTTTTTCATCAGGCTTGACTAGGTCAGTCTCCTTCTCGTCAGGCTTGCTGGGGCTGGGTATCTTTTCGTCAGGTTTTGCAACAACAGATACAATGGCCAGCTCCGAGGGCTTAGTTGGTTTTTCTTCAAGAATGGAGCTGACTGTTTTTTCATCAGGTTTAACAGGGCTAGGCTCTTTCTCGTCAGGTTTGACAGGCCTAGGCTCCATCTCATCAGGTTTGACTGGGCTGGGCTGCTTCTCATCAGGTTTTACAGGGCTAGGCTCCTTCTCGTCAGGTTTGATAGGGCTAGGCTTCCCATCAGGTTTAACAGGGCTAGGCTCTTTCTCGTCAGGTTTGACAGGGATAGGCTCCTTCTCGTCAGGTTTGATAGGGCTAGGCTTCTCATCAGGTTTAACAGGGCTAGGCTCCTTTTCAGCAGGTTTGACAGGACTGGGCTGCTTCCCATCAGATGTGACAGGGCTAGGCTCCTTTTCGTCAGGTCTGATAGGGCTAGGCTTCTCATCAGGTTTAACAGGGCTAGTCTCTTTCTCGTCAGGTTTGCCAAGGCTTGGCTCCTTCTCATCAGGTTTGACGGGGCTAGGCTCCTTTTCGTCAGGTTTGATAGAGCTTGGCTTCTCATCAGGTTTAACAGGGCTAGGCTCTTTCTCGTCAGGTTTGACAGGGCTAGGCTCCTTTTCAGCATGTTTGACAGAGCTTGGCTCCTTCTCATCAGGTTTAACAGAGCTGGGCTGCTTCTCATCAGGTTTGACAGGGCTAGGCTCCTTCGCGTCAGATTTGATAGGGCTAGGCTTCTCATCAGGTTTGACAGGGCTAGATTCTTTCTGTTCGTATGTTGTATCTGGCAGAGCTTTACTTAACGTTAATCCAAGACTCGTTGTTATATCCTCATCTGTGACTGGAGTAGGTTCCTTAACTTCAATTTTCACTGTGCTTTTCTTGGGCCTCATATCAGCAATGGATACTTCTTTAAAAGTTCTACTGGATTTTGTACCATCTGTATGTTCGTCTGCCTCCATAGAGATTACAGTGATTTTATATTTAGTTATAGTCCTACTTATATTGGAGTATTCTTGAATGATTGTAGTTATTACTGTTTTTCTTTTAATGACGAGACCATATTCAGTAACAGTAACTATCTGAGTCGTTGTGTCTTCTTCTGTTTCGCCTACCGGTTCAAATCCTTGTAACTGCTTTTCAATTTCTAATTCATCCTGAGTTGGGCTTGATGTTTCTCTGTCTAAAACTGATAAAGTCTTTTCATCAGCCTTGACAATTCTTAATTCTTTTTCATCTGATTTTTCTGGACATGTTGCCTTCTCATCAGGTTTGGCAGGGCTAGGCAATTTCTCATCGAGGTGGGCAGGGCTGGTTGCAGCTATATCAGGCTTGATAGGACTGGCTACTTTTTTAACAGACTTAGCTGAGGATGGTTCTCTAACATCTGTAAGCTCAGTATCATCCATTAAAGCTGGACTGAGTACTTCTTCATCAGAGTCAACTGGGCTTGGTGTCTTGACACTGGAAATTAAATCAAGTTTTACTGGTTTAAGCACTTTTTCTTCTAGACTTTCCAATTTTTCAGTAAGCTTTTCAGGGCTTTGTGCCTTCTCATCAGGCTTGGCTGGGCTAAGTTCATCCTTCACAGATGGTACCGGAGTAGGCACCTTCTCATCAAGCTTGGCTGGGCTAAGTTCATCCTTCACAGGTGATACTGGGCTTGGTGCCTTCTCATCTGGCTTGGCTGAGCTAAGTTCTTCCTTTACAGATGGCGACGGGCTGGGCACCTTCTCATCAGGCTTCTCTTGGATTAGCTCATCCTTCTCAGATGATACTGGGCTGGGCACCTTCTCATCAGGCTTGGCTGGGCTAAGTTCATCCTTCAAAGATGATACTGGGCTGGGCACCTTCTCATCGGTCTTGGCTGGACTAAGTTCATCCTTCACAGATGGCACCAGGCTGGCCACCTTCTCATCAGGCTTAGCTGGGCTAAGTTCGTCTTTCACAGATGGCACTGGGCTGGGCACCTTCTCATCAGGCTTGGGTGGGCTAAGTTCATCCTTCAAAGATGATACTGGGCTGGGCACCTTCTCATCGGTCTTGGCTGGGCTAAGTTCGTCTTTCACAGATGGCACTGGGCTGGGCACCTTCTCATCAGGCTTGGCTGGGCTTAGTTTATCCTTCTCAGATGACACTGGGCTTGGTGCCTTCTCATCTGGCTTGGCTGAGCTAAGTTCTTCCTTTACAGATGGCGACGGGCTGGGCACCTTCTCATCAGGCTTCTCTTGGATTAGTTCGTCTTTCATAGACGGCACTGGGCTGGGTATCTCATCAGACTTGGCTGGGCTCAGTTCATCCTTCTCAGATGATACTGGGGTGGGCACCTTCTCATCAGACTTGACTGAGGTTTTGTCCTTCACAGATGGCACCGGGCTAGGCACCTTCTCATCAGGCTTGGCTGGGCTAAGTTCATCCTTCAAAGATGATACTGGGCTGGGCACCTTCTCATCGGTCTTGGCTGGACTAAGTTCATCCTTCACAGATGGCACCGGGCTGGGCACCTTCTCATCAGGCTTAGCTGGGCTAAGTTCGTCTTTCACAGATGGCACTGGGCTGGGCACCTTCTCATCAGGCTTGGCTGGGCTTAGTTTATCCTTCTCAGATGACACTGGGCTTGGTGCCTTCTCATCTGGCTTGGCTGAGCTAAGTTCTTCCTTCTCAGATGACACTGGGCTTGGTGCCTTCTCATCTGGCTTGGCTGAGCTAAGTTCTTCCTTTACAGATGGCGACGGGCTGGGCACCTTCTCATCAGGCTTGGCTGGACTAAGTTCATCCTTCACAGATGGCACCGGGCTGGGCACCTTCTCATCAGGCTTAGCTGGGCTAAGTTCGTCTTTCACAGATGGCACTGGGCTGGGCACCTTCTCATCAGGCTTGGCTGGGCTTAGTTTATCCTTCTCAGATGACACTGGGCTTGGTGCCTTCTCATCTGGCTTGGCTGAGCTAAGTTCTTCCTTTACAGATGGCGACGGGCTGGGCACCTTCTCATCAGGCTTCTCTTGGATTAGTTCGTCTTTCATAGACGGCACTGGGCTGGGTACCTCATCAGACTTGGCTGGGCTCAGTTCATCCTTCTCAGATGATACTGGGGTGGGCACCTTCTCATCAGACTTGACTGAGGTTTTGTCCTTCACAGATGGCACCGGGCTAGGCACCTTCTCATCACGCTTGGCTGGGCTAAGTTCATCCTTCAAAGATGATACTGGGCTGGGCACCTTCTCATTGGTCTTGGCTGGACTAAGTTCATCCTTCACAGATGGCACCGGGCTGGGCACCTTCTCATCAGGCTTAGCTGGGCTAAGTTCGTCTTTCACAGATGGCACTGGGCTGGGCACCTTCTCATCAGGCTTGGCTGGGCTTAGTTTATCCTTCTCAGATGACACTGGGCTTGGTGCCTTCTCATCTGGCTTGGCTGAGCTAAGTTCTTCCTTTTCAGATGGCGACGGGCTGGGTACCTTCTCATCAGGCTTCTCTTGGATTAGTTCGTCCTTCATAGATGGCACTGGGCTGGGTACCTCATCAGGCTTGGCTGGGCTCAGTTCATCCTTCTCAGATGATACTGGGCTGGGCACCTTCTCATCAGACTTGACTGAGGTTTCGTCCTTCACAGATGGCACCGGGCTAGGCATCTTTTCATCAGGCTTGGCTGGGCTAAGTTCATCCTTCAAAGATGATACTGGGCTGGGCACCTTCTCATCGGTCTTGGCTGGACTAAGTTCATCCTTCACAGATGGCACCGGGCTGGGCACCTTCTCATCAGGCTTAGCTGGGCTAAGTTCGTCTTTCACAGATGGCACTGGGCTGGGCACCTTCTCATCAGGCTTGGCTGGGCTTAGTTTATCCTTCTCAGATGACACTGGGCTTGGTGCCTTCTCATCTGGCTTGGCTGAGCTAAGTTCTTCCTTCTCAGATGACACTGGGCTTGGTGCCTTCTCATCTGGCTTGGCTGAGCTAAGTTCTTCCTTTACAGATGGCGACGGGCTGGGCACCTTCTCATCAGGCTTGGCTGGACTAAGTTCATCCTTCACAGATGGCACCGGGCTGGGCACCTTCTCATCAGGCTTAGCTGGGCTAAGTTCGTCTTTCACAGATGGCACTGGGCTGGGCACCTTCTCATCAGGCTTGGCTGGGCTTAGTTTATCCTTCTCAGATGACACTGGGCTTGGTGCCTTCTCATCTGGCTTGGCTGAGCTAAGTTCTTCCTTTACAGATGGCGACGGGCTGGGCACCTTCTCATCAGGCTTCTCTTGGATTAGTTCGTCTTTCATAGACGGCACTGGGCTGGGTACCTCATCAGACTTGGCTGGGCTCAGTTCATCCTTCTCAGATGATACTGGGGTGGGCACCTTCTCATCAGACTTGACTGAGGTTTTGTCCTTCACAGATGGCACCGGGCTAGGCACCTTCTCATCACGCTTGGCTGGGCTAAGTTCATCCTTCAAAGATGATACTGGGCTGGGCACCTTCTCATTGGTCTTGGCTGGACTAAGTTCATCCTTCACAGATGGCACCGGGCTGGGCACCTTCTCATCAGGCTTAGCTGGGCTAAGTTCGTCTTTCACAGATGGCACTGGGCTGGGCACCTTCTCATCAGGCTTGGCTGGGCTTAGTTTATCCTTCTCAGATGACACTGGGCTTGGTGCCTTCTCATCTGGCTTGGCTGAGCTAAGTTCTTCCTTTTCAGATGGCGACGGGCTGGGTACCTTCTCATCAGGCTTCTCTTGGATTAGTTCGTCCTTCATAGATGGCACTGGGCTGGGTACCTCATCAGGCTTGGCTGGGCTCAGTTCATCCTTCTCAGATGATACTGGGCTGGGCACCTTCTCATCAGACTTGACTGAGGTTTCGTCCTTCACAGATGGCACCGGGCTAGGCACCTTCTCATCAGGCTTGGCTGGGCTAAGTTCATCCTTCAAAGATGATACTGGGCTGGGCACCTTCTCATCGGTCTTGGCTGGACTAAGTTCATCCTTCACAGATGGCACCGGGCTGGGCACCTTCTCATCAGGCTTAGCTGGGCTAAGTTCGTCTTTCACAGATGGCACTGGGCTGGGCACCTTCTCATCAGGCTTGGCTGGGCTTAGTTTATCCTTCTCAGATGACACTGGGCTTGGTGCCTTCTCATCAGGCTTGGCTGGGCTAAGTTTGTCCTTCACAGATGGCACCGGGCTGGGCACCTTTTCGTCAGGCTTGGCTTGGCTAAGTTCATCCTTCACAGATAATACTGGGCTTGGTGCCTTCTCATCTGGTTTGACTGAGCTTAGTTCGTCCTTCACAAATGGCACCGGGCTGGGCACCTCATCAGGCTTAGTTGAGCTTAGTTCTTCCTTCACAGACGATACTGGACTTGGTGCTTTCTCATCAGGCTTTACTGGGCTTGATGCTTGCTTATCAGGCTTGACTTGGCTTGGCTTCTTCTCATCGGTCTTGTCGGAGCTTAGCATCTGTTCATCAGGTTTAGTAAGTATAGATACAACGTCCAGCTCTAACGGTTTTATTAACATTTCTTTAAGAGCGGAACTAATTGTTTTCTCATCAGGCTTGACTAGGCTAGCTGTTTCTTCATCAGGTTTTAGTGGGCTAGCTGCTTCTTCATCTGGATTGACTGGGCTAGCTGCTTTTTCAGCAGGCTTGGCGATGCCCGGTTCTTTGTCTTCAGGCTTTACGGGGCTAGGCTCCTTTTGATCAGGCTTGACTGGGCTTAGTTCATCCTTTTCAGATGATACTGAGCTGGGCACCTTCTCATCAGGCTTGGCTGGACTAAGTTCATCCTTCACAGATTGCACCGGGCTGGGCACTTTCTCATCAGGCTTGGCTGGGCTCAGTTCATCCTTTTCAGATGGTACTGGGCTGGGCACCTTCTCAACAGACTTGACTGTGGTTTCGTCCTTCACAGATGGCACCGGGCTAGGTACCTTCTCATCAGGCTTGGCTGGGCTAGCTGCTTTTTCAGCAGGCTTGACGATGCCTGGTTCTTTGTCATCAGGCTTGGCTGAACAAATTTCTTCCTTCTCAGATGATACTGGGCTTGGTGCCTTCTCACCAGGCTTGGCTGGGCTTAGCACGTCCTCCACAGACGGCACTGGACTAAGTTCATTCTTCACTGACGATACTGGGCTTGGGACTTTCTCATCAGGCTTGGCTGGGCTTACTTCATCCTTTTCAGATGATACTGGGCTGGGCACCTCCTCATCAGGCTTGGCTGGACTAAGTTCATCCTTCACAGATGGCACCGGGCTGGGCACTTTCTCATCAGGCTTGGCTGGGCTCAGTTCATCCTTTTCAGATGGTTCTGGGCTGGGCACCTTTGCATCAGGCTTGGCTGGGCTAAGTTCATCCTTCATTGACGATACTGGGCTTGGGACTTTCTCATCAGGCTTGCCTGAGCTTAGTTCTTTCTTCCCTATTGCTACTGCATCTGGTTTGTCTGGGCTTAGTTCGTCCTTCACAGATAATACCGGGCTGGGCACCTTCTCATCAGGCTTGGCTGAGCTAAGTTCATCCTTCTCAGATGGCGCCTTCTCACCAAGCTTAACTGGGGTAAGTTCCTCCTTTACAGATGGCACCGGGCTGGGCACCTTCTCATCAGGCTTAGCTGGGCTAAGTACGTCCTTCACAGATGTCACTGGGCTGGGCACCTTCTCATCAGGCTTGGCTGGGCTTAGTTCATCCTTCTCAGATGATTCTGGGCTTGGTGCCTTCTCATCAGGCTTGGCTGGCCTTAGTACATCCTCCATAGATGGCGCCGGGGTGGGCACCTTCTCATCAGGCTTGGCTGGGCTAATTTCATGCTTCACTGACGATACTGGGCTTGGGACTTTCTCATCAGGCTTGGCTGGGCTTAGTTCATCCTTTTCAGATGATACTGGGCTGGGCACCTTCTCATCAGGCTTGGCTGGACTAAGTTCATCATTCACAGATGGCACCGGACTGGGCACTTTCTCATCAGGCTTGACTGGGCTCAATTCGTCCTTTTCAGATGGTACTGGGCTGGGCACCTTCTCAACAGACTTGACTGTGGATACGTCCTTTTCAGTTGGCACCGGGCTAGGCACCTTCTCATCAGGCTTGGCTGGGCTAGCTGCTTTTTCAGCAGGCTTTACTATGCCTGGTTCTTTGTCATCAGGCTTTACGGGGCTAGGCTTCTTTTCATCAGGCTTGGCTGAGCTAATTTCGTCCTTCTCAGATGATACTGGGCTTGGTGCCTTCTCACGAAGCTTGGCTGGGATTAGTACGTCCTCCACAGATGTCATTGGGCTGGGCAGCTTCTCATAAGGCTTGGTTGGGCTTAATTCATCCTTCTCAGATGATACTGGGCTTGGCGCCTTCTCATCTGGTTTGATAGGGCTAAGTTCTTCTTTTTCAGTTGAAATTTGTCTTGGGTCTTTTTCATCATGTTCAACTGGGCTCAGTGGTTTTTCATCAGGCTTTGCTGCGCTAGGCGCCTTCTCGTCTGGCTTAGCCGGGGTTGGTATCTTTTCGCCAGGTTTAATTGGAGTAGATGGCTTATCATCAGGCTTGACTATGCCAAGGTTTTCTTCCATCAGTTCCTTCGCGTCAGTGTCAACTGGACTAGGTGCCTTTTCAGCCAGTTTGACTGGGCTGTGTGCCTTCTCATCAGTCTTAATTGGGCTTCGTGCCTTATCATCAGGTTTGAGTTGGCTAACTTTCTTAACATCCAGCTTATCCATGCTAGGTTCCTCATCATCTGGGTGGAGAGGGACCGAGCTAAGTTCTACTTTTTCAGACGAGACTGAAATTGGTTCTTCCAGTTTTTCATGTTGAAGTAATTTATCGGATATAAATTCTTTTGTCTTGTCAATCGTTTCTTCAAATTTGCTTAGTAGAGTTTTTGCGACTGTCGCTTTTTCTACTGCTTCTTCAGATTTACTTAATAAATCTTCACCATCGATTTCCTTTTCCATTTGTTTGATGCCATGAATATCTTTTTCTAGACCAACTTGCTTGTCATCAAGTTTGTCAGAAATGATATCTTTTTTCGTGATTTCATCAAGTTTTTCCTTTAGTTTTAAGTCTTGTTCTGTGTCAATAGAATCGTCAGATCCGATTGAGGGTGGTTTGGCAATATCCTTGATTTCGATATCAAGTGATTTCAATGCAACAATTGTTTTGTCTACGGTTGCTATTACTTTGTGAGTAATTTTTTCATCTTCTTCTTTTTCGGAAATCAGTTTTTTCATATCCTCTTTGGCTGATAATGGGCTTGGAACTCGTTGTGAGTCCGAGTCTTCAAAGTGACTATCTTTCATAGCGTCAAGAAGTTCTATTTCAGTAATCAAGTCACGATCTGCACTTATGATATCTTGTGTTTCCTTCGTTACTTTGGCAAGACTCAGTTTTCTTTCAGTATCTTTTACTGTGTCTAGCACAAGTTCAGGGCTGGGTATTTCATCTTCAGACTGATCTTGTGTGTCGGTGTATATAGTGAGTTCTTTTGTAATTTTTTCATGTGTAAGGTCATCTTTGATTTTAATACCTTGATCCACTTCTTCCCTTATCTGAGCCTCTTTCTCTGGACTAGGTTCTTTTACAGGAACTTTGCTGAGAACGGCGTCAGAAATTTTAAGGACTTGTGGTTTCTCATCGATGGTGATTTTTTGTTTCTCTACTTTATCTACCTCCAAAATATGTGACAGTTTAGGTTCCTCCACTGGACTTTCTTTAGTGTCGTCTACTTTCTCTTCTGTAGAAATAGTTTCAAGTTTTTCGTAAGCTTCACCAAGAAGATCTTTGTCAACGAGAACAAAGCCATCTTCGTCCAAGTGCTCTTCCTTTTTATGTTTATGTTTGTCGTCAACTTCTATTGGCACACTTTTATCTTTTTCAATTGGGGTCACCGTTTCGTGTGGTTTAATTGGACTTGGTGTCTTCTCCTGAATCTTCTCTTCAGTTGCAGGGGAACTAAGTTCCTTCTCTTCAGGTATTACCGCGGCAGGTTTGACTGGACTTGGCTCTTTTTCGTCAGCTTTAACTGGGCTTTCCATCTTCACATCAGGCTTGAGTAGAATGGGATCTTTTACGTCAGCCTCGACTGGGCTTGCTGCCTTTTCAACAGGTTCGACCGGGCTAGGTACCTTCTCGTCTACTTTTATTGGGCTTACTACCTTCTCAACAAGTTCAACTTGAGGTGCACCTGTATCGGTATCTTCAATATCTGGTTTCAGTACAGATATTCCTTTCTCTGGGCTGAGTTTAGGCTTATTATCAGCAAGAGTAACAGTTCTAATCGTTCGGGTCTTAATAGTGCCATCGGGAAGTTCATCTTCTTCAGTAGTCAGAACTATCATTTTGTACCGTAGAATTGTTCTAGTTATATTGCTATATTCCTGGATGATCGTCATAATGATAGTTTTTCGTTTTATAACGATTCCATTTTCGGTAATAGTTACGAAATGAGTGCTACTGTCTTCTTCTGGCTTTCCTACGGATTCGAAACCTTTAAGACTTTCGTCAATTTCTAATTCTTGGTCTTCATCAAAGATCAAGTAAGATAACTTTTCTTTAGGAGTGACAAGCACATCTAAACTCGTTATTGTTTCTTTTTCTTTCTCATCTGGCGTGAGAGGACTAGGCGCTTTTTCATCAGGTTTGACCCAACTAGGTTCCTTTCCATCAGGTTTCTCCGGGCTACTGACCTTTTCATCAGGTTTGACCGGACTAGGTTCTTTTTCATCAGGTTTAACCGGGCTAGATTCCTTCTCACCAGGTTTGACCGGGCTAAGTTCTTTCTCATCAGGTTTGACCGGGCTAGATTCCATTCCATCAGATTTCACCAGGTTAGTCACCTTTTCACCAGGTTTGACCAGACTAGGTTTCTTTTCAACAGGTTTGACCAGACTAGGTTCCATTTCATCAGGTTTCACGAGGCTAGTCACCTTTTCATCAGGTTTGACCAAGAAAGGTGCTTTTTCGTGTTCTTTAATCGGGCTAGGTTCTTTTTCATCAGGTTTGCTGGTAATAAAACTAAGATCAACTGGTTTTATCACTTTCTCAACAGATGTAATACTTGAAACATCTTCATCAGTTTCTGAAAGACTAAATTCCTTTTCTTCAGGCTTAATTAGACTATCTTCTGGCGTGTCAAGGCTTGGCTTCTTTTCGTCAGACTTGACTGGACTAGGAGTTTTCTCGTCAGATTTGACTGGGCTTGGCTCTTTCTCACCCGGCTTTACCAGGCTAGGCAACTCAGTCTCATCAAGTTTGATTGGGCTGGTCTCCTTATCCTCAAGTTTATCTGGGCTAGGCGTTTTTGCACCAAGTTCGACAGGGCTAGGCGCTTTTTCATCTGGCTTGATGGGACTTGTTTTGTGAACGTCAAGTTTAACAGGTCTAGGTTCTTTCTCATCAGTTTTGCTGGGAATAAAACTAAGATCTACTGGTTTTGTCACTTTCTCTACAGACGTTATACTTGAAACATCTTCATCAGTTTCTGAAAGACTTAATTCCTTTTCTTCAAGTATTATTGGACTATGTGTCTTCTCCTCTGGCGTGACAAGGCTTAGCTGTCCTTCGTCCTGCTTGAATGGGCTGGAAGTCTTCTCGTCCGGTATGAGTGGACTAGGCTCTTTCTCGTCAAGATGTGTTGTAATTGGTGCTTTTTCTTCTCGCGTGATTAAGCTTGGCTTTCTTTCATCAGGTTTGATTGAACTTGGTTCTTTCTCGTCAAGGTGAACTAGGCTTAGCGCTTTCTCATATGGGGTGATAAGGCTTGCTTTCCTGTCATCAGGCTTGACGGGGCTTAGCTCTTTCTCGTCAGGCTTGACTCGTCTTGGCTCTTTCTCGTCAAGATGTACTGGACTAGGTGTCTTCTCCTCTGGTGTAATAAGGCTCGGTCTTCTTTCATCAGGCTTAATTGGGCTTGGCTGTTTATCATAAGCTTTGACTGGGCTTGGCTCTTTCTCGTCAAGATGTACTGGACTAGGTGCCTTCTCCTCTGGTGTAATAAGACTTGGTTTTCTTGCATCAGGCTTAATTAGGCTTGGCTGTTTCTCGTCAGGCTTGACTGGGCTTGGCTTTTTCTCGTCCAGATGTACTGGACTAAAGGCCTTCTCCACTGGTGTGATAAGGCTTGTTTTTCTTTCATCAGGCTTGAATGGGCTTGGCTCTTTCTCGTCAGGCTTGACTGAGCTTGGCTCTTTGTCGTCAGGCTTGACTGGGCTTGGTTCTTTCTCGTCAAGATGTGCTGGACTAGGTGCCTTCTCCTCTGGTGTAATAAGGCTTGGTTTTCGTTCATCAGGCTTAACTGGGCTTGGCTGTTTCTCGAAAGGCTTGACTGGGCTTAGCTCTTTCTCGTCAAGATGTACTGGACTAGGTGCTTTTTCCTCTGGTGTAATAAGGCTTGGTTTCCTTTCATCAGGCTTGACCGGGCTTGGCTCTTTCTCGTCAGGTTTCACCAGGCTTGGCTCTTTCTCGTCATGATGTATTGGACTGGGCGCCTTCTCCTCTGGTGTGATAAGCCTTGATTTTCTTTTATCAGGCTTGACTGGGCTTGGCTCTTTCTCGTCAGGCTTGACTGGGCTTGGCTCTTTCTCGTCAGGTTTGACTGGGCTTGGCTCTTTTTCCTCAAGCTTGATTGGGCTTGGTTCCTTCTCTTCAAGATATACTGGACTAGGTGCCTTCTCATCAGGGGTGATAAGGCTTGGTTTCCTTTCATCAGGCTTGATTGGGCTTAATTCTTTCTCGTCAAGAAGAACTGGGCTTAGCGTTTTCTCATCTGGGGTGATTAGGCTTGCTTTCCTGTCATCAGGCTTGACGGGGCTTAGCTCTTTCTCGTCAGGCTCGACTGGTCTTGGCTCTTTCTCGTCAACATGTACTTCACTATGTGCCTTCTCTTCTGGTGTGGTAAGGCTTGGTTTCTTCTCATCAGGCTTGACTGGGCTTGGCTCTTTCTCGTCAGGCTTGACTGGTCTTGGCTCTTTCTCATCAAGATGAACTGGGCTTGGCACCTTCTCATCAGGGGTGATAAGGCTTGCTTTCCTTTCTTCAGGCTTGATTGGGCTAGGTTCTTTCTCGTCAAGATGAACTGGGCTTGGCGCCTTCTCATCAGGGGTGACAAGGCTTGGTTTCCTTTCATCAGGCTTGACCGGGCTTGGCTCTTTCTCGGCAGGTTTCACCGGGCTTGGCTCCTTCTCGTCATGATGTACTGGACTGGGGGCCTTCTCCTTTGGTGTGATAAGGCTTGATTTTCTTTTATCAGGCTTGACTGGGCTTGGCTCTTTCTCGTCAGGCTTGACTGGGCTTGGCTCTTTCTCGTCAGGTTTGACGGGGCTTGGCTCTTTTTCCTCAAGCTTGATTGGGCTTGGTTCCTTCTCATCAAGATGTACTGGACTAGGTGCCTTCTCATCAGGGGTGATAAGGCTTGGTTTCCTTTCATCAGGCTTGATTGGGCTTAGTTCTTTCTCGTCAAGAAGAACTGGGCTTAGCGCTTTCTCATCTGGGGTGATAAGGCTTGCTTTCCTGTCATCAGGCTTGAAGGGGCTTAGCTCTTTCTCGTCAGGCTCGACTGGTCTTGACTCTTTCTCGTCAACATGTACTGGACTATGTGCCTTCTCTTCTGGTGTGGTAAGGCTTGGTTTCTTCTCATCAG
Organism: Apamea monoglypha; assembly: GCA_911387795.2. Classification (NCBI taxonomy): domain Eukaryota; kingdom Metazoa; phylum Arthropoda; class Insecta; order Lepidoptera; family Noctuidae; genus Apamea; species Apamea monoglypha. Next base: position 18,182,201 of record OU426930.1, on the reverse strand, counting down.
GCTTGACTGGGCTTGGCTCTTTCTCATCAAGATGAACTGGGCTTGGCACCTTCTCATCAGGGGTGATAAGGCTTGCTTTCCTTTCTTCAGGCTTGATTGAGCTTGGTTCTTTCTCGTCAAGATGATCTGGGCTTGGAGTCTTCCCATCTGTGGGGATAAGGCTTGGTTTCCTTTCATCAGGCTTGATTGGGCTTGGTTCTTTCTCGTCAAGATAAACTGGGCTTGGCGCCTTCTCATCAGGGGTAACGAGGCTTGGTTTCCTTTCATCTGGCTTGATGAGGCTTGATCCTTTCTCGTCAAGATGAACTGGGCTTGGCGCCTTCTCATCAGGGGTAATAAGGCTCGGTTTCCTTTCATCAGCCTTGATTGGGCTTGGTTCTTTCTCGTCAAGATGAACCGGGCTTGGCGTTTTCTCATCTGTGGGGATAAGGCTTGGTTTCCTTTCATCAGGCTTGATTGGGCTTGGTTCTTTCTCGTCAAGATGAACTGGTCTTGGCGCCTTCTCATCAGGGGTAATAAGGCTTGATTTCCTTTCGTCAGGCTTGATTGGGCTTGGTTCTTTCTCGTCAAGATGAACTGGGCTTGGAGTCTTCTCATCTGTAGGGATAAGGCTTGGTTTTCTTTCATCAGGCTCAATTGGGCTTGGTTCTTTCTCGTCAAGACGAACTGGGCTTGGCGCCTTCTCATCTGGGGTGATAAGGATTGGTTTCCTTTCATCAGGCTTGATTGGGCTAGGTTCTTTCTCGTCAAGATGAACTGGGCTTGGCCCCTTCTCGTCTGTGGGGATTAGGCTTGGTTTTCTTTCATCAGGCTTAATTGGGCTTGGTTCTTTCTCGTCAAGACGAACTGGGCTTGGCGCCTTCTCATCTGGGGTGATAAGGCTTGGTTTCCTTTCATCAGGCTTGATTGGGCTTGGTTCTTTCTCGTCAAGATGAACTGGGCTTGGCGCCTTCTCATCTGGGGTAATAAGGCTTGGTTTCCTTTCACCAGCCTTGATTGGGCTTGGTTCATACTCGTCAAGATGAACTGGGCTTGGCCCCTTCTCGTCTGTGGGGATTAGGCTGGGTTTTCTTTCATCAGGCTTAATTGGGCTTGGTTCTTTCTCGTCAAGACGAACTGGGCTTGGCGCCTTCTCATCTGGGGTGATAAGGCTTGGTTTCCTTTCATCAGGCTTGATTGGGCTTGGTTCTTTCTCGTCAAGATGAACTGGGCTTGGAGTCTTCTCATCTTTGGGGATAGGGCTTGGTTTCCTTTCGTCAGCCTTGATTGGGCTTGGTTCTATCTCGTCAAGATGAACTGGGCTTGGCCCCTTCTCGTCTGTGGGGATTAGGCTGGGTTTCCTTTCGTCAGGCATAATTGGGCTTGGTTCTTTCTCGTCGAGATGAACTGGGCTTGGCGCCTTCTCATCTGAGGCAATGAGGCTTTGTTTCCTTTCATCAGGCTTGATTGGACTTGGTTCTTTCTCGTCAAGATGAACTGGGCTTGGCGCCTTCTCATCAGGGGTAATAAGGCTTGATTTCCTTTCGTCAGGCTTGATTGGGCTTGGTTCTTTCTCGTCAAGATGAACTGGGCTTGGAGTCTTCTCATCTGTGGGGATAAGGCTTGGTTTTCTTTCATCAGGCTTAATTGGGCTTGGTTCTTTCTCGTCAAGACGAACTGGGCTTGGCGCCTTCTCATCTGGGGTGATAAGGCTTGGTTTCCTTTCATCAGGCTTGATTGGGCTAGGTTCTTTCTCGTCAAGATGAACTGGGCTTGGCCCCTTCTCGTCTGTGGGGATTAGGCTGGGTTTTCTTTCATCAGGCTTAATTGGGCTTGGTTCTTTCTCGTCAAGACGAACTGGGCTTGGCGCCTTCTCATCTGGGGTGATAAGGCTTGGTTTCCTTTCATCAGGCTTAATTGGGCTTGGTTCTTTCTCGTCAGGACGAACTGGGCTTGGCGCCTTCTCATCTGGGGTGATAAGGCTTGGTTTCCTTTCATCAGGCTTAATTGGGCTTGGTTCTTTCCCGTCAAGACGAACTGGGCTTGGCGCCTTCTCATCTGGGGTGATAAGGCTTGGTTTCCTTTCATCAGGCTTGATTGGACTTGGCTCTTTCTCGTCAAGATGAACTGGGCTTGGAGTCTTCTCATCTTTGGGGATAAGGCTTGGTTTCCTTTCGTCAGCCTTGATTGGGCTTGGTTCTATCTCGTCAAGATGAACTGGGCTTGGCCCCTTCTCGTCTGTGGGGATTAGGCTTTGTTTCCTTTCATCAGGCTTGATTGGACTTGGTTCTTTCTCGTCGAGATGAACTGGGCTTGGCGCCTTCTCATCTGAGGCAATGAGGCTTTGTTTCCTTTCATCAGGCTTGATTGGACTTGGTTCTTTCTCGTCAAGATGAACTGGGCTTGGCGCCTTCTCATCAGGGGTAATAAGGCTTGATTTCCTTTCGTCAGGCTTGATTGGGCTTGGTTCTTTCTCGTCAAGATGAACTGGGCTTGGAGTCTTCTCATCAGGGGTAATAAGGCTTGGTTTCCTTTCGTCAGGCTTGATGAGGCATGGTTCTTTCTCGTCAAGATGAACTGGGCTTGGCGCCTTCTCATCTGGGGTGATAAGGCTTGGTTTCCTTTCACCAGCCTTGATTGGGCTTGGTTCTTTTTCGTCAAGATGAACTGGGCTTGGCCCCTTTTCGTCTGTGGGGATTAGGCTGGGTTTTCTTTCATCAGGCTTGATTGGGCTTGGTTCTATCTCGTCAAGACGAACTGGGCTTGGCCCCTTCTCGTCTGTGGGGATTAGGCTGGGTTTCCTTTCATCAGGCTTAATTGGGCTTGGTTCTTTCTCGTCAAGATGAACTGGGCTTGGCGCCTTCTCATCTGAGGTAATGAGGCTTTGTTTCCTTTCATCAGGCTTGATTGGGCTTGGTTCTTTCTCGTCAAGATGAACTGGGCATGGCGCCTTCTCATCTGGGGTGATGAGGCTTGGTTTTCTTTCATCAGGCTTGATTGGGCTAGGTTCTTTCCCGTCAAGATGAACTGGGCTTGGCGCCTTCTCATCAGGGGTGATAAGGCTTGGTTTCCTTTCACCAGCCTTGATTGGGCTTGGTTCTTTCTCGTCAAGATGAACTGGGCTTGGCCCCTTCTCGTCTGTGGGGATTAGGCTGGGTTTTCTTTCATCAGGCTTAATTGGGCTTGGTTCTTTCTCATCAAGATGAACTGGACTTAGCGCCTTCTCATCTGGGGTAATGAGGCTTTGTTTCCTTTCATCAGGCTTGATTGGGCTTGGTACTTTCTCGTCAAGATGAACCGGGCTTGGCGCCTTCTCATCTGGGGTAATAAGGCTTTGTTTCCTTTCATCGGGCTTGATTGGGCTTGGTTCTTTCTCGTCAAGATGAACTGGGCTTGGCATCTTCTCATCTGTGAGGACTAGGCTTTGTTTCCTTTCATCAGGCTTGATTGGGCTTAGTTCTTTCTCGTCAAGATGAACTCGGCTTGGCGCCTTCTCATCTGGTGTGATAAGGCTTGGTTTCCTTTCATCAGGCTTGACTGGGCTTGGTTCATTCTCGTCAAGATGTACTGGGCTGGGCGCCTTCTCATCTGGGGTAATGAGGCTTTGTTTCCTTTCATCAGGCTTGATTAGGCTTAGTTCTTTCTCGTCAAGATGAACTGGGCTTGGCCCCTTCTCATCTTTGGGGATCGGGCTTGGTTTCCTTTCGTCAGGCTTGATTAGGCTTGGTTCTTTCTCGTCAAGATGAACTGGGCTTGGCACCTTCTCATCAGGGATGATATGGCTTGGTTTCGTGTCATCAGTCTTGATTAGTCTTGGTTGTTTCTCGTCAAGTTGAACTGGGCTTGGCCCCTTCTCGTCTGTGGTGATTAGGCTGGGTTTCCTTTCATCAGGCTTAATTGGGCTTGGTTCTTTCTCGTCAAGATGAACTGGGCTTGGTGCCTTCTCATCTGTGGGGATAAGGCTTGTTTTCCTTTCATCAGGCTTGATTGGGCTAGGTTCTTTCTCGTCAAGATGTACTGGGCTTGGCACCTTCTCATCTGTAGGGATTAGGCTTGGTTTCCTTTCATCAAGCTTGATTGGGCTTCGTTCTTTCTCGTCAAGATGAACTGGGCTTGGCACCTTTTCATCTGTGGGGATAAGGCTTGGTTTCCTTTCATCAGTCTTGATTAGGCTTGATTCTTTCTCGTCAACATGAACTGGGCTTGGCGCCTTCTCATCAGGGGTGATAAGGCTTGGCTTCCTTTCTTCAGGCTTTATTGGGCTAGGTTCTTTCTCGTCAAAATGAACTGGGCTTGGCACCTTTTCATCTGTAGGGATTAGGATTGGTTTCCTTTCATCAGGCTTGATTGGGCTTGGTTCTTTCTCGTCAAGATGAACCGGGCTTGGCGCCTTCTTATCTGGGGTGATAAGGCTCGGTTTTCTTTCACCAGCCTTGATTGGGCTTGGGTCTTTCTCGTCAAGATGAACTGGGCTTGGCGCCTTCTCATCTTTGGGGATAAGGCTTGGTTTCCTTTCGTCAGGCATGATTGGGCTTGATTCTTTCTCGTCAAGATGAACTGGGCTTGGCACCTTTTCATCTGTAGCGATTAGGCTTGGTTTCCTTTCCTCAGGCTTGATTGGGCTTAGTTCATTCTCGTCAAGATGAACTGGGCTTGGCGGCTTCTCATCTGGGGTGATAAGGCTCGGTTTCCTTTCACCAGCCTTGATTGGGCTTGGTTCTTTCTCGTCAAAATGAACTGGGCTTGGCACCTTCTCATCATGGATGATAAGGCTTGGTTTCCTTTCATCAGCCTTGATTGGGCTTGGATTTTTCTCGTCAAGATGAACTGGGCTTGGTGCCTTCTCATCTGGGGTGATCAAGCTTGGTTTCCTTTCATCAGGCTTGATTGGGCTTGGTTCTTTCTCGTCAAGATGAACTGGGCTTGGCGCCTTCTCATCTGGGGTGATCAGGCTTGGTTTCCTTTCATCAGGCTTGATTGGGCTAGGTTCTTTCTCGTCAAGATGAACTGGGCTTGGCGCCTTCTTATCAGGGGCGATAAGGCTTGGTTTCCTTTCGTCAGGTATGATTGGGCTTGATTCTTTTTCGTCAAGATGAATTGGGCTTGGCACCTTTTCATCTGTAGCGATTAGGCTTGGTTTCCTATCTTCAGGCTTGATTGGGCTTAGTTCATTCTCGTCAAGATGAACTGGGCTTGGCGCCTTCTCATCTGGGGTGATAAGGCTCGGTTTCCTTTCACCAGCCTTGATTGGGCTTGGTTCTTTCTCGTCAAAATGAACTGGGCTTGGCACCTTCTCATCATGGATGATAAGGCTTGGTTTCCTTTCATCAGGCTTGATTGGGCTTGGTTCTTTCTCGTCAAGATGAACTGGGCTTGGCGCCTTCTCATCTGGGGTGATCAGGCTTGGTTTCCTTTCATCAGGCTTGATTGGGCTAGGTTCTTTCTCGTCAAGATGAACTGGGCTTGGCGCCTTCTCATCAGGGGCGATAAGGCTTGGTTTCCTTTCGTCAGGCATGATTGGGCTTGATTCTTTCTCGTCAAGATGAACTGGGCTTGGCACCTTTTCATCTGTAGCGATTAGGCTTGGTTTCCTATCTTCAGGCTTAATTGGGCTTAGTTCTTTCTCGTCAAGATGAACTGGGCTTGGCGCCTTCTCATCTGGGGTGATTAGGCTCGGTTTCCTTTCACCAGCCTTGATTGGGCTTGGTTCTTTCTCGTCAAAATGAATTGGGCTTGGCACCTTCTCATCATGGATGATAAGGCTTGGTTTCCTTTCATCAGGCTTGATTGGGCTTGGTTCTTTCTCGTCAAGATGAACTGGGCTTGGCGCCTTCTCATCTGGGGTGATCAGGCTTGGTTTCCTTTCATCGGGCTTGATTGGGCTAGGTTCTTTCTCGTCAAGATGAACTTGGCTTGGCCCCTTCTCGTCTGTGGGGATTAGGCTGGGTTTTCTTTCATCAGGCTTAATTGGGCTTGGTTCTTTCTCGTCAAGATGAACTGGGCTTGGCGCCTTCTCATCTGTCGGGATTAGGCTTGGTTTCCTTTCATCAGGCTTGATTTGGCTTGGTTCTTTCTCGTCAAGATGAACTGGGCTTGGCCCCTTCTCGTCCGTGGGGATTAGACTGGGTTTTCTTTCATCAAGCTTAATTGGGCTTGGTTCTTTCTCGTCAAGATGAACTGGGCTTGGCCCCTTCTCGTCTGTGGGGATTAGGCTGGGTTTTCTTTCATCAGGCTTAATTGGGCTTGGTTCTTTCTCGTCAAGACGAACTGGGCTTGGCGCCTTCTCATCTGGGGTGATAAGGCTTGGTTTCCTTTCATCAGGCTTGATTGGGCTAGGTTCTTTCTCGTCAAGATGAACTGGGCTTGGCCCCTTCTCGTCTGTGGGGATTAGGCTGGGTTTTCTTTCATCAGGCTTAATTGGGCTTGGTTCTTTCTTGTCAAGACGAACTGGGCTTGGCGCCTTCTCATCTGGGGTGATAAGGCTTGGTTTCCTTTCATCAGGCTTGATTTTGCTTGGTTCTTTCTCGTCAAGAAGAACTGTGCTTGGCGCCTTCTCATCTGTAGGGATTAGGCTTGGTTTCCTTTCATCAGGCTTGATTGGGCTAGGTTCTTTCTCGTCAAGATGAACTGGGCTTGGCACCTTCTCATCTGTAGGGATTAGGCTTGGTTTCCTTTCATCAGGCTTGATTGGGCTTGTTTCTTTCTCGTCAAGATGAACTGGACTTGGCACCTTTTCATCTGTGGGGATTAGGCTTAGTTTTCTTTCATCAGGCTTGATAGGGCTTGGTTTTCTTTCATCAGGCTTGATAGGGCTTGGTTCTTTCTCGTCAAGATGAACTGGGCTTGGCGCCTTCTCATCTTTGGGGATAAGGCTTGGTTTCCTTTCGTCAGGCATGATTGGGCTTGATTCTTTCTCGTCAAGATGAACTGGGCTTGGCGCCTTCTCATCTGGGGTGATAAGGCTTGGTTTCCTTTCATCAGGCTTTATTGGGCTTGGTTCTTTCTTGTCAAGAAGAACTGGGCTTGGCGCCTTCTCATCTGGGGTGATAAGGCTTGGTTTCCTTTCATCAGGCTTGATTGGGCTTGTTTCTTTCTCGTCAAGAAGAACTGTGCTTGGCGCCTTCTCATCTGTGGCGATTAGGCTTGGTTTCCTTTCATCAGGCTTGATTGGGCTAGGTTCTTTCTCGTCAAGATGAATTGGGCTTGGCCCCTTCTCGTCCGTGGGGATTAGGCTGGGTTTTCTTTCATCAAGCTTAATTGGGCTTGGTTCTTTCTCGTCAAGATGAACTGGGCTTGGCGCCTTCTCATCTGTGGGGATTAGGCTTGGTTTCCTTTCATCAGCCTTGATTGGGCTTGGTTCTTTCTCGTCAAGATAAACTGGGCTTGGCACCTTCTCGTCTGTGGGGGTTAGGCTTGGTTTCCCTTCATCAGGCTTGATTGGGATTGCTTCTTTCTCGCCAAGATGAACTGGGCTTGGCTCCTTCTCGTCTGTGGGGATTAGGCTGGGTTTCCTTTCATCAGGCTTAATTGGCCTTGGTTCTTTCTCGTCAAGACGAACTGGGCTTGGCGCCTTCTCATCTGGGGTGATAAGGCTTGGTTTGCTTTCATCAGGCTTGATTGGGCTTGGTTCTTTCTCGTCAAGAAGAACTGTGCTTGGCGCCTTCTCATCTGTGGGGATAAGGCTTGGTTTCCTTTCATCAGGCTTGATTGGGCTAGGTTCTTTCTCGTCAAGATGAACTGGGCTTGGCACCTTCTCATCTGTAGGGATTAGGCTTGGTTTCCCTTCATCAGGCTTGATTGGGCTTGTTTCTTTCTCGTCAAGATGAACTGGGCTTGGCACCTTTTCATCTGTGGGGATTAGGCTTGGTTTTCTTTCATCAGGCTTGATAGGGCTTGGTTCTTTCTCGTCAAGATGAACTGGACTTTGCGCCTTCTCATCTGGGGTGATAAGGCTTGGTTTCCTTTCATCAGGTTTTATTGGGCTTAGTTCTTTCTCGTCAAGAAGAACTGGGCTTGGTGCCTTCTCATCTGGGGCGATAAGGCTTGGTTTCTTTTCATCAGGCTTGATTGGGCTTGGTTCTTTCTCGTCAAGAAGAACTGTGCTTGGCGCCTTCTCATCTGTGGGGAGTAGGCTTGGTTTCCTTTCATCAGGCTTGATTGGGCTAGTTTCTTTCTCGTCAAGATGAATTGGGCTTGGCACCTTCTCATCTGTAGGGATTAGGCTTGGTTTCCTTTCATCAGGCTTGATTGGGCTTGGTTCTTTCTCGTCAAGATGAACTGGACTAGGTTCTTTCTCATCCAAATATACTGGGTCGAGCGCCTTTTCTTCCAGAGTGATAAGACGTTTCCTGTCATCAGTTTTTTCTGGAATTTGTTCATGTTCTTCTTCTTTTCTTATGATTTGTTTTGGCTTCTTATCATTAAGAGTAACATTTCTAAAATGACGACTAACTTTGGAGCCATCGGGAAGTTCGTCTTCTTCGATTGTTAGGACGGTTACTTTATACTTATATATTGTTCTTGTAATATTGCAATACTCTTGTATAATTGTTGTTATGATAGACTTTCTCTGTATAGTTATGCCTTTTTCGGTAACAGTGACAGACGTTGTTATTGTTTGTTCTTCAGGTTTATCTAGTGGTTCAAAAGATTTAAGCGCTTCTTCAATTTCTATTTCTATGCTTTCATCATATATTTGGCTGGGTAATTTTTCTTCTACAGTGCTTTGACTTAGGTCTTCCGACTTAACTGGGCTAGCTGCTTCAGAATCAACCTTGCTTACTTCTGTGTCAACAATTTTGACAGGACTAGGTACTTTCTCCTCGACAGGGCTAGGCAATTCTTTTTCGGGTTTAGGCAATTTATCTTTGATATCGAATGGGATGGGGTCCGGTTTGCTGTCAAAAAGTTTCATCTGTCTTATAACTTGAGTGTATTTTGAACCATCTGGATGTTCATCTGCTTCAATGGTCATAATACATATCTTGTATTTCACAATTTTCTTGGAAACGTGTTTATATTCTGTAATAACTGTTGTTATCAGAGATTTTCTCGTTATAACGATACCTTTTTCAGTAACGGTTTCTACCTTGCCAGTAGTATGTTCTTCTGACTTACCCAAAGGTTCGAATTCTTTCAGTAGCTCATTAATTTCTGATTCCTGATCTTCATCACAAATCAAGGTAGGTACCTCCCCATCAGGCTTTACGGTGGGACTTGGTGCCTTCTCTTTGGGCTGTAGCACTGCACTACGAGCCTTGTCATCGGCTTTAGTTGGGCTAGCTGCCTTCTCATCAAGTTGAATGGGGCTTGGTGCTTTCTCTTCTGGCTTGACTAGGCTAGTTATCTTATCCTGCGTGGTGACAAGGCTTGGTTTCTTTTCATCAGGTTTGATTTGACTTGGCTCTTTCTCGTCCGGATGAACTGGGCTTGGCGCCTTCTCGTCTGGGATGGTCGGGCTTGGTTTTCTCTCATCTGGCTTGTCAGGGATAGGTACCTTCTCATCAACATGAATTGGGCTAGGTGCTTTCTCGCCTGGCTTGATGGGGCTAGGTACCTTCTCCTCTGGTGTTATTAAGCTTGACTTTCTCTCATCAGCCTTAACTGGGCTTGGCTCCTTCTCGTCAGGCTTGATGGAGCTAGGTGCCTTTTCTGATAGCTCCTTTTTTAAACTTATCTTAGTTACAGGCAATTCCTCGACGGTTGCTTGTAGTTTGTCTTCGAATTCAAATGGAATAGGGTCAGGCTTTTTATCAACAAGTTTCATCTGTCTAATAACTCGAGTGTATTTGGAACCATCTGGATGTTCATCCGCTTCAATAGTCATAATGCAAATCTTGTATTTGACAATTTTTTTGGTAACATGTTTATACTCCTGAATAACTGTCGTAATGAGAGATTCTCTCGTTACAATGATGCCTTTCTCAGTGACAGTTTCAAATTTGCCAGACGTATGCTCTTCTTTGCCCAAAGGTGTAAATTCTTTGAGCATTTTATCAATTTCTGCTTCTTGCGCTTCGTCAGAAATCAAAGTAGGCATCTTGCCATCAGGCCTTTCTGAAACTGGTGCTTTGTCTTGAGGCTTAGTTGGACTTCTTATTTTTTCATGTATCATTGGGCTAGTTTTATCGAGTGGTAATTCCTTTTCAGGACTTGGAGATTTTCTTTCCATCAATTCCTTTTCTAAACTAAGGGGCTTCTGATCGGTCATTAATTGTTCCTCTGGGCTAACCGATTTGTCATCTGTAGGAGAAATAAGCTTAGGTTTTTCATATGCGAGCATGACTTTTCTGATGGTACGACTTACTTTAGAACCATCTGGCAGCTCATCTTCTTCAATAGTTAAAACAGTAGTTTTATATCTAAATGCTGTTTTGGTCACATTGGTATATTCCTGGAGAATTGTCGTAATTATTGATTTCCTTTGTACTAAGATGCCTTTTTCAGTGATTGTTGTGATTTGCGTTGTGGTAAGTTCCTGAGGCTTTCCAGTTGGTTCAAAGCTCATAAGTCTTTCTTCAATTTCTAATTCTTCATCTTCATCGTAAATTAAGCTTGGCTTATCGTCTGGTGTTTGACTTAAAGGCTTTGATACAGTAAGACTAGGAATTTTTTCTTCAGAATCAGTCAAACTTGACAGTTTCTCATCGGACTTCACTGGAGAAGCATCGAGTTTTACTGGGCTAGGTGATTTTTCGTGTAGTTTAGTTGGGATTAGTGCTTTCTCGTCTGGAGTGACTGCACTGAGCTTTGGTCGTTCATGAGAAAGGAGTACCTTTCTGTAAGTTCTCCCAATTTTTTTACCATCAGGTAGTTCATCATCTTCAATTGTCAAAATAGTAGTTTTGTATCTAAAAATCGTCCTAGTAATGTTACTATATTCCTGTAAGATAGTGGTAACTGTAGATTTCCTTGTTATGACAACACCTTTCTCGGTAATTGACAAAAACTGTGTAGTAGAGACTTCCTCCGGTTTTCCAATTGGTTCAAATCCAATTAGCCTTTCTTCAATGTCCAGCTCTTGATCTTCATCATAAATTAAGCTAGGGACCTTGTCTTCTGCTGTCTCTTCAACAGGAGTAGTTTTTTCCTTTTCAGGCTGGGGCGAGCTAGGCACTTTCTCACTCACAACAGCTTTTTCAGGACTAATTTCACTCTCCGGACTTATTTTTTCTAATTTTAAGTCCAACTTGGTAAGAACATTTTTAGTAGTGTCGGCTATTTGATCCTTCATTTCGTCAAATATGGATACCTCATATTGTTTATCAATAGGTAACTCTACTTCAACCTCTTCTGAAGGTACTTCCGAGATTGGGCTAGGTGTTTTATTATCGGCCTTTTCGGGAACCTTCTTATCTAGAATCAGATCTTTTTCTTTTATTTCCTTTTCAGGACTTGGATCTTTCTTGCTGTCAGTTGGCTTTATTTCAGTTTCCTTTATTATGGCCTTTTCTGCGATTTCTTTCTCTGGACTAGGTTCTTTCTTATCAGCTTTTTTGCCGAAGAATCCGAACACTTCATCTTTGAAAGCGGATACCTTTCCAGCTACTTTTTCTACTCTCGTTTCAGCTTTTTGTAGTAACGTTTTCTTAGGGAGCTCCTTTTCAGGACTTATTGGTTTCTCCTCAATGGGTGTTTTGTCTTTGATAAGTTTTTCAGGTTGTTCAGGTTTTTCTGCAATTGTTTCCTTCTTCAGTTCTACAGGTGCTTTGTCTAAGCTGGCTCGCTTTTCAGAAACATCTGGTGTGATGTCTTCGAGTGATTTAGGTTCACTTACTTCGGATGGTTGTGTATCAATTTTTTCTTGTAGAATTTTCTCTTCTTTTCTCTTCAGATCAGCAATTTTTTCTTCAAGTTTTTCTAGTGTCTTAGCTGATTCTAATGTAGTGCTGACTCTTCTCTCTGATTTTACTTCTTCAATATCTGTTGAGGCATGGTCGGTTATATCTGTACTGATTTGTGCTTCCGTAACTCCAATTATATGATCTTCGTCTGAAATCTCTTCGATATCATCTACTTTATCTTTCATCTTTTCTTCCAGAAGTTCTCGTTTTACTCGCTTACCTTCACTTAGTACAGTTTTATCTGAAGTCTCACTGACATCTTCTGATGTGATTGATCGCACTGGTGACACTTCTTTTTGTATAGTCTCTGCAATTTCGTGACTGGGTTTTGCATCAAGGGATTTAATTTCTTTAAAATCTTCATGCAAATCATGTTTGATTTCTTGTTCACTTGACAAAAGCATCTTTGTAGCTTCAATAACACTAACAGTTTTGTCCACACTTGGGAAGGCTTCAGGTGATTTACTTAATAAAGGCGACTTTTCCGCCATGATTTCTTCTAAGCTCTTTTCTGATTTTAGTACTTCAGCAACGTCAGCTACAATTTTTTCGACTTCTTTAGGACTTATGGGAGGTTTATCCATTTCTAACTTACGAGCCTCCTCAATTTCTTTTTCAACATCTTCAGGTATTGATGGGATTTTTTCGGGCATACATGGGATCTCTTCGATTACAATAATATCATCTTTAATTGGTGAATCTAGAGTCGTGATATGAGTTTCTCTTAATTTCTCAGTGTACTGTCCGTAATCATACTCAGCATCGTCGTATTCTTTAACGGATTTTAAGTCTCTATCAGGAATAGCTGAAACTTTCATTTGCTCGTGGTACATTGGGGACTCTGGTGCTGAACCAGGTGTCACAGTAACGAGTTCAGGATGCGACGCACCTTGAACGGTTTTAACTACCACGTCATCTTGGACTGCTTTCATTCCTTTGTAAGACATAGCCACATTCTGGTCTGGAAGAGGTAGGTCCTTAGGAACTTTAATTTCTTCTGGTTTACGTTTAGTGAATTCTTCTTCTGGTGTTTTCTTTTCCACATAGGTTCTATAGTCTACTTCCTCGTGCAAAGGTAGGTCAGCTACTTCGTCTGGTGTCTTGACAATTTCTCTAATAGGCACTGGTATGGACTCAAGTTTAGGACTTTTTTCAAGTGATAATGGTTTCGTATCGACTAAGCTTTGAGGTGGTATTACTTCCTTTGTTTCCTCTTGAATGTGTTTTTCTTCGACTTGTTGATCTTCTTTGATATCGTCAAGAGTTATTCGTTCATCTTCAGGCAGAGTTGGCGCAGTTGTAGCTCCAGATTCGATAGTAGTAGAAATTTTCTCATCCGGTTGAGACTCTTGAACCTGCATTTCAAGAGAATCTTTAGGTTTGGGAATGCTCTTACTATCAGAAGTCTTCTTTTCACTGCTTATATCTTGTTTTTCTTCGACACTCACTGAGTGTTCCTTGGACTCAATTTGTTTTGCTTCCGTTTCGATAATCGCTTCAGTCTTTATTTGTGTTTCTTCTGGTATTTCTTTTTCCTGCTCTAATACTGGTAAATCTTTCTTTTTCTCTGATTCTTCTTTATCTTTAGCGTGTTTTTGTAATTCATCTTCATGATCGTGGCTATCTTCTCGATCCAAAACGGAGTCCTCAGTATATTGTTCAACTTCTTCCTTTTCAATAATCAAATATTCTTCTTCAAATTCACCGTCGGCAGTCGTTTCAGTCTTGGTATCATCTAACAAGCAAGTAATTTTTTCGATATCCGATCGTCCTACAAACTCAATTTTCTCCTCAGCTTCGCTATCCCTGTTAAATACTGCTTCTATTTCTCGTACGATTTCTTGTTCTTCTCTTTCATCTAACTCTTGCTGTTTTATATCATCGATGGACTTTGACGTTTCTTCGTCAGATTTCTTTGCATCTTTTAGAATATCTTCGTAGTTAACTCTTTGTAACCCCTTTAACTTTGAAGAATCAGCCTTAACTGACTTCACTGATTTAGTTGGACTCTTCATAGCTTTTAATCCTTTCACTGGTGATGCTAGCGGTCTTGGTCGGCGCGATATAGGTTCTCGTTTAGCTTTAGTTTCTACCTTTCCAGGTGGTTTTGCTGTAACGTCTCGTTTAGGTGATGCCTGTTTATATTTTGATTCAACAACCATGCGATTTTTCGCTTCTTTGGTGCTTTTGGCTGGGGTGCTACCGGGGCTCAGTCTTCTGGTTTTGGCTTTAATTTTGTCTTTAACCGCTGGTGCGGATGGAGTAGGTTTGGCTTCAACTATCTTTTTGGGTGTAGTTGGAGGTGATTTTTTGTCTTCAGGTGCTGTTTTTTTATCAGTGCTCACTGTTGTTTTCCTTTCTGAAACGGCCCGCGTGGCACGATGGCTGATTTTACTCCTACTCATTGACGAAGTCATTTCAGATTTGCGAATGTCTACCCGTGTTTTCTTTTCTACTTTAGTTTTCGGTTCAGCGTCAACTTTTTTAGCATCAGCTTTAACTACAGAGTCTTTAACTTCATCAGTCTTATCAGCGCGTTTCGTTTTCTTATCCACAGCCTTCTTTTTAACTTCTTTCTTTTTAGGCAGACCGTCTATCACAGTGCTCTCGTATTGAGCAATCTTATCATCTAGTTTAGTTTCTATTCTTGCAGTGATAGCATCGTGTAAGACGGAGTCCATTTTATCTTCTCTGTCTACGAGTTCACTAAGTAATTTATTGTCTATAATATTTTTTGTTTCTCCTTCTTTGAGGTCTCTTAGGGGAGGTTCTGGGTCGACGAGTTTTTCTTCTTTCGTCTTTTCAGTAATTATGCTTCTTTCTTTGCTAGATTTAGTTGTGGCTTTAGCACTAGTCTTTGCAGTAGTGACTGTAGTTGTCGTTGTGGTGGCTGGTGGCGTTGTGGGAGCCATCTGCCTTCCCGTGCAAGTAGGGTGCTGTAGAAATTCTAAGTGTTTGAGCTTTTCTAAGCCTTCGAATATTTTGTGTTGCGGAGTCGATCCTGGAAACATTATCCTGGTAATCGTATCGTCAGGGTTGGCTGGGCGCCACACTAGTAACGCGCATATCGATACTAAGTTTGGTATCGGGAAATTGAACTGTCCGGATACACTGGCGCCTTCAAATAGTTTTTGTTCACTGTTGTGCCAACGTTTTAGGAATTCACGAACGTATTTAGAGTCCTTGGACGGATTCAGTACGTACATGTCTAGGGTTCCTGAAATGGAACGAAAAACAGGTATTATAATTTTGAGTACTTCAATATTATTTATTGATTGTCTAGGGTAATTGTAAGTGTTAACTATTTGTTGTAATTGTTAGTGTGAAGTAATTAAAATTAGCAAGCCTACTTCTAAAGTACTTAAAAGAAATAAGATAACGTTATTGGATAGTGCTATTGGTTTGATGTTTACTTTCTGAACACTAAAGAATACATATTGCTTAAATTGTTTTTTTTTTCTTCGTCTAATAAATAAAATAATATCGAGAGATTATCGAGGACCTCAGAAACCAGGTCATTTACATGTACCTAACACGAAAGAGTGGTCAAATAGTAATGTGAATTGTGAAGTGAACATAGAACAAGTAATATAAACAGGCTTATTAGAAATAGAAGTACAGTTAAACGTACCATGTCCAACTTTGTGGTACAGGTTGATAGGTTCGGGGTTTCTGTAGCAGTGCTGTGGCTTGAGGTTGATGTGGCGCAGATCTGCCATCATGTCGGAGCCCTCCTGCAGCAGCGACACCAGCAGCGGGTCCACGTCCTTGTCTCCGTCGGGGCTCGCGAGAGCGCGGCGTTCCTGGAAACACGAATATTTCGGTTTTGAATCTGAACTGTCCTCCCATACCTATTAACAGTGTAATTTGAAAATATTTTAAATGCCAATTATTTTAAGAGCACCTTGGAGTTTCTTCCCGGCTCTTGTCCATAGGAAACGACCAATTGGAATTGGAATTGGAATATTTTGAATTTGTATTTAAATATTGGTACTATTGGTACTATTCTTCTGTTTATCCTTTCGAGGAAAACCAGGTGTGATGTTATGTTTTTTGGTTTTTCGTCCGCCTTCGAAAGTTTATAACTATGGATCTATTAGTGATAGGTACAAGAATCTGTGGAATTGGTATGAAATGGCTTTCTTCGTGTTATTATTTTGATAGGGCAAACAGAGGTGGTGTATTTATTAATGTCACTTTCAAAGTATTATTTGGCCATGGAAACCGATATTTGACTAGGCATGTGTATCGTCTAAACCTCGAATAAATAAAAAACATTTGAAAATTCCGGTCTTTTGAATAATTCATGTAACTGTAAATCGACCCTCTTCTAAAAGTTGCTATAAAAAATGGAATGTCCATAATTTTAATTTTACCAAACCAGCTTTGGTTTCTTAGAAAACTGGTTCCGTCATATTATAACGGCCGTCATGAACATCTGTAATTTTCACGAGTACTTGACATTAAGGCGAGAGGGGCTTGTGGCTAAGTAACAGCAGCCGCACGGGTCAATCGGTCGATGAGTGAACATCTTTACATACCCTCCGTTCCTCGGAGAGCACGTTAAGCTGTTGCTTCCGGCTGTCATTCGTGGATCTTTGACAGTCGGTACGGGTAGTCAGAAACCCGAAAATCTGACAACTAGTCTTACCAAGGGGTATCGTATTACCCGGTAACTGGGTTGTAGAGTTCAGATAGGCAGTCACTCCATATAAAATACTGGTATTAAGCTGTATCCGGTTAGACTGGAAACCGGCCCCAACATAGTTGGGAAAAGGCAGGCAGATGAAGATGATGATTTGACATTTAGGCGTCAAAAACCGTTAGCTCTGTGTTTGGACAGTCGTTATTGTGTGACTGTTCATAGCTTTAGTAAAACCAAAGCTTTAGTAAGAACGTTCCTATTCCTTAAGAGAATGTGTCTTTACATACCCGGACACATCACATAATATCACT
Organism: Apamea monoglypha; assembly: GCA_911387795.2. Taxonomy (NCBI): domain Eukaryota; kingdom Metazoa; phylum Arthropoda; class Insecta; order Lepidoptera; family Noctuidae; genus Apamea; species Apamea monoglypha. The sequence continues at coordinate 18,165,423 of OU426930.1, read as the reverse complement.
CGTTTTAGAACACTTTTTTTAAACACAAAAAAAAACACCTTTAAAGTAGATACTTTTTGTTAGTCGCACTGGGACACTACGACACTGCCGTACGTGGTATACGATCGCGACAAACTGATTGGAAGGTGATACTATACGCATCACTGATTGCCGTAGATTATAGAATAATGTGTTCAGACTGCATTTATTTTATTAATTAACCTAGAAAATCTGTCCTTTAAACATTTTGAATAATTATAACGCCTAAAAGATGGCCGATACTTGGCGTTCAGCGCATTTGGAGTCGTGCTAACAATCTGCTGCCTGGCTAATATGTTTTCTATGGTATTTACCATTCTAATAACGTACCGATACGAGAAAATAAGAAGTTAGTTTGTTTAATTAACTATAATTAGTAGGTACGTATCCATACTTTTATAAAGCGCTATCGGTTTATCCGATACCTTTTCACGCGGATTTCGATTAAATTTAGCACCTAGGTGATACATGATATGGATTAGAACATAGGATACTTTATAAATATTCCGGTAGTACGTGTCCACCTCCACGCGGGCAAAGCCACGGGCAAAAGCTAGTCTTCCCTAAACTTTAGACTTTTCTCGCAAACAAACCCACAGGCATTGCTAGTTTACCGGAGTAACATTACTAAATCTGTTCTATAAGATTCTAAAGGGCACATTAACCAGTTAGCAGTGTGTCCAATGAAGTGTATCTGCGCAGTGTCATGTGTCGGCCTTGTGAGGGCGTCTGTGTGGCGCCGGTACCCCTGCTCCCATTGTTGGGATAACTCGGTGACGATGTGGGGCATAGTGGGGCAGAAGGTAGGACATTCTTGATATAATTCTAGTTGGTGATGACAGTAAAAGTTGTATCGAATGATGAGCAACTTGAGTTGTGAGATAGTCTATTAGAAAAAGGTATGCAGATTTCGATATGGTACTAATTGGACCAATACAACCTGTTATGATTCTAAAAATTTCTTAATTAGTATTAGTACCTATTTGTTTTTTTTCTTCTAATAAGAATAATGTTAGAATAAGAAATGTGCCATATTGGTATAATATCTAACAAGTTTTTTTTTCTGATAAGAAACGACTTCTCAACTAGTTACTACATTTATTTCCCAGTCAAATTGTTTACTCATTTATTTTGTCTAGAAAGTGGGCGACTGCAGAGGTGATGATGTATGAAAAAGAAGACTAAAGTCTGGCCGTTTAGAGACTGCATTCCTGACACCTGTCAGTGCGACAATTCTAGTAGCTAATAAAGATCAAATTCGCAAAACACGTATTCGTTTGTATGAAACTGATAGGTGTCAAGAACGCATTCTCTCGCCGGACGCATTATAGCTGCGCTGACCCCGAATAAATTATTATAAGGGTAGGAGAATGATAATGATGAACTAAACTTAATGTCTCTCCCTTATCCTAAGCAGAAAATAACCGCAGTTAAGTGGACGTCTAGTTCGGCTGAAATGATGACGATGACGAAGCAATAAAACTAATCTCACCTCTAAATTACAGAAGAAGTGTCCAATCTGAGGGTATACAGTAGCTCCGGCCTTCCTGCGCAGCACGGAGGCCATGCCGGACATGGAGCAGTTGTTGATCCTGGTGAATAGTACGGCATCGAGCCGGTCCAGGTGGCGCGCGAAGTCCCACCAGCATGCCTTGCGGGAGAAGCCTCCGTCAACTGGAAGGTGCGGCAGGTACTGGTTAGTATTTGTGTAGGTAAGTTTTGCTAGAATTTAAATTCCTGTTAAAGTGGCAAGAACCTGCAAAAGTCACAAAAAAGTTAGTACTAGGTGGTTTTTGTTATCACTACTCTTAACGGCAGAAGATATTGGTGAGAGTGTTAGTACTTTTAATGTCCCTAACTAAGACAATAACGAAGATGATACAAGCCCTGACTTAGTTTGGGAATCAGTTTCAGTACCTTAAGTAAAAATAAATTAATACTGTATCTATGTACAGACGCCGGCAGGTCAAGCTACCCGAAACTGTCAAATTTTCTCAATCAACCTTGAACCTTAATGCTTTAGCGATAAAGTTGAAAATATATTAAATAAATTTGACAGATTGAAGTAGCTGGATGTGCTGGCGTCTGTACCAAATTCTTGTACATGTTTTCATTTGCGACAGTAAACTTTTTACGTTTAAATTTTGGGCAGTTACAGCCTTAATACTAAGAGACAGGGAGACGCTTCTGCCTACCCTCTTGACGTTTGTAAACCTTGCTTGGAACAACACGCCATAATAATGACTGTAAATTGGCCGGTAAGGTTTTATACATGGTATTTCCTTAATAAACCAAACCTTCAACATAGATAGAAGGTGCCCTCTAAAACCACATCCATTTTACGAGAGACTAAACCGCAATAGTTTAACGAGGTTGGATCAGACCCCGCGACCTTTTGATCGTCAGTCAGCGTAACAGTCGTTGCGCCATTTACTGCTAACATCCCTTTGGCACGGAGATAGCGTGTTTCTAGAATGTTCTAGCATGTTTATGTTTGTAGCTAAGTTTTCAACTGCACGGAGACTAAAGCTCGGGATTTGTCGTTTGTGATAACGAGGATTTATTAGATGGCTGCCTAGATGCACAAAATTTGGATTTGTATGCAACGCATTTATAGATACGAGTAGATATGCAGATAAAACAGTATTCGTTACATGGTTTAAACGTAGTACTGGAGATTGTGAGTTCTATTCTCACCCTTCGGTACCATAATATTACTGTCTTGAATATTAAGCTGACTTGAAAAGCCTTAATCAAACAGCACCCTACAACGAAAAGAGCAAACAGTGATTCCGGTTAACAATAGGAATTAATTAACCACAACCAACATGTACGTGGTTCAGGCACCGCAGTTCGCATAAATTCCAAAACCATATTCAAGTATTCACACCAAACAACCACCCCATTTAAATCTAATCATATGAATACAGTTCACCCCCCTTTCATTCGGAAATCAGCATACAAATTACACAGATGTTTGCCGTTAGGCATACATTGACGGCTCGCCATACAAACGCGTTCGCAAACACGTATCTAATCCGCAATACGATTTGAACATCCCCGAATAGTCACTGAAGCGAGACTCCAATTTCAAATGATGCTCCTGGTAAACAATAATCAGCGGTGCATTGTTTCATATAGCTTTTAATTTATTTCTATAGGCACTGAACCAATGAGTTCTGCCAATGAGCTTTTGATTCGGGAAATGCAGTCGAATGAGGCCGAATACTGATTTAAATAAAGAACCAAATGTTAAGTTTTTAATTGGTTGTCAGTTTGATGTGTGCTTGGCACTTGATGGACTTTAATGGAACTCGGGTACTGGCCATTTTATGCTTTTTAATTTTCGTTGTGGCGGAGATACTTTGTTTGGAATTTTTGCAAGAATTTATTTGTTGTCACTTATTTAAGATAGTAAGTAACGTTAATGCAGGCGTGCAAGATGCGTGATGAAGACAAGTGTTTTAAATAATCCTGGTCCTTTAGAACCGCAATGCCTGAAAAATCCATAAATAGATACGATTTAATTCCCAACCAGCTTTACTCCAACATCATATAGCAAACGAATGTAATAGCTATAAGGCACTTCAACTAACAAATATTGACACAGTGGAACTCAAACAAGATAGATAAAATCGTCCGATGGACTCTTGATTGAAAAATAAATTGGAGAGGGAATGGGTGCCGATGTGCATTTTTGTTTGAACAGAGAATGACGCTTCCACGCGCCATTTTGTTTGCAGATGCTGGGAAAAAACGTAGACCGACAGGTGTTGTGGAGTAAAATAGAATTGAGCGTGTTAGATATTGGCAGGAAAAACGTTATGTAATAAAAAAAATATTGCAAGAAAAATAAAACAACCGACTTCCAAAAAAACACTACATAACAACATCATCAATATAAACTAAGTGGAAACAAGGAGGGTACTTTTTGTTGTTGTAAAACTGATCTTACAACATCATATTTCAATGATATTCTACTTCAAAAACATGTTGCTAATAACCAAACTTATTTTTCCTGGTATTCAGTTTTGTGCTTGTCCATAATTAATTTCGAAAGCAGCAAGATTAATTATCTTAATGTTCCATTGTTATTCCATCATAATATTCCGCAAACAGCAACATAGGCATGCTACGTGACTACATTACTATTCTAAGGTTGTTACAGCTGAGCCTACAGAAACGTTCCTTGATTTACAATCCCAAATAAATTAGAAACCTACCTATCAAAATTATTATCAAAATATAAATCTTCCATTTGGGTCCCCATTTAAAATTAATTCCAACATACATAATATAACATTTCCATTACTAAAAAGAAGTGTTGGTCTTAACAACCAACTACATCAAAAGGAAATGCCAACACAACTAATAACACTCCGACATTATTATATTACACAGAGACTTAAGGCCAACGACGTGACACTTACAGTAGGGAGCGTGTTTGTATATGTGTGAGTTTACTTAGTAGCACGACGCTGCACGCTCTCGACCATGACGTGACACAAAAGGCTTAATGGGAAATGCTGTTTGTGGAGTATTTCTGTGTTTTTATCTGGTAAACGTCTACTACAGAGAATACGCTTGACATTATTCGGTTTTAGGGTAGTGTAGGATTAATACACTTTTTGACTATTTTGCCTGGGATTGACAGAGCTAGGTTTATGATTTAGTTGGATTCAACCTCAACATCTTATTTTGATTCATAATTATTTAAGTTTAATTTTCTCAATATTTAAATAATATCCAATATTCTCCACTTATCCTGCTATAAACAAGAGAAGGCAACGCAAAACATGTCGCAACTGTTATACTCAAAGACAAAACTACAATATTTCAATGTAAACCATCTCGCTAGCGTGACAGTCACGTTTTCCTGTGGGTGTTTGTTCAACATGGCGTGGCGCTGACCCGCTGTTGGCTAGACGTGACATTGTAGGCATAGGATTTAATGGAAAATATTGTTTGTGAAAAATCTGTTTTTGTAGTGTTATCTGCGAGTAGGTATGGCCAATAGTGAAGTAGGTGCCGTTGGTAAAATGAAGATGTTTTGTTTGGTCGGGCTATATTAGGTTTTGACCTCAAACACACTTGAATAGGAACTGTTCGTATTACTATGATACCTTAGCTATCACCTAAAGCTTTTAGCACTCACAAAACAGCTACTAAATAATTAACATCAATATTATTTCCTTCTACCTCAGACAATTTTATTCTACTACAGCACCTCTTTCAATAATACAACTCCACAATTACTTTTAAGAGCTCTATTCCTCCTGACGTGAAAGCAGTGACGTCATGCAGATAAGCCAACAGCGTGACAGTAACGTGTCCCGACGAGTTTACTTAGTAACACGATAGCACGCTCTTGGCTTGACGTGTGTGGTGGCTTAATGGAAACCGTTGTTTGTGGGGCAGACTTTATTTACCTTCACCTAGCAGCCAGCGTCAGTTGTTAAATCTAGGTACCCTATATTTTACGTCGAACTAAGTGTATAAATAAAGAACGCTTTCTACGGAAAAGGGTATCTGTGTACTTAATGTTTTTTTTTTTATTTCATATATCTCAGTGGTTTTTGGCTTATAATCACAGTATTTAAGTTTGAATTCTGGAAATAATGTTGACCAATATTGATTTAATCTATGATGTCGCAAAAAAGACCCAAAACGTGACGGTCTCCATTTATCGTGCTGTCATGACAAAGCACCATCTCGCTGACGACTTGACGTGACATGTGGTGGCTTTAAGAAGTTGTAGTTTGTTGAACCCGAGATGATGTTTGCTTAGTAAATAACAAATTGACATATACAATTGACATAATATCTAGGAGTAAATTGTAGTATAGTGGAGACAAAAAACAAAAACGTTCTTCAAGTAGCAAAAATATGCTTTATTCAAACTCAATATCTCATGTAGGAAATCAGAGAAATGCATCGGGCGACTCAGCAAATGTTCGTTCAATGCAAAGTGGATAGGTCAACGGAAGAATACTGAGTTACGTAACTATCTCGAGTTCTATAGAACTCAACATTTTGAAATGTTGAGTTCAAACAACAAGATTCTTAGTATCTTCATTCTTGATAACAGTCAAGAACGAATCTTCATTCTACTAGATACTAAGAATGTTGTTTTAAGGAAAAATCCTATTGACGGAGATAATTAACGTGTTAGAGAAGATGTAGGTAAATGTATTAGCAATACAGACTGTAGAAGTGAAGATATAATAATAACGTTTTTTTAAGACTCTGAAAAATATTGAGATTTCTTTAATATATGTAAGCTTAATATGAATGTTTTATACACATAAACCTTTCTGAATAACATCTCGAAATGATGGTGAAAACAACATCAATATTCGCAAGAACAACACTGTCACAGTCAGACACGAAAAGAAACTTCAATATAGATGAACAAGGACCATAAACATAGTACGGTTAAGATCATTACCATCCTTTAACGAGGATCCAGAGCTGGCGGAGGAGAAAAGGCGTAATATAATAAACGTAATTATTTTAACTTCATCAGACAAGCTCTTTGACACAATTTAACCTCAATTTATCCAAAATTTTACGAGAATCTTAAACAAACACTCATAACAGTCAACGACAACAATGAACAAAACAATTATCTTAACACTCGTTTCGATCCAAAACTCCGCAAACAATATAACATTGTGAATTTGACAGGCCATCAGCGAACGCTCGAACCCTTCTTTGTACCGGAGACAGCCAATATTTCTTTGGCACAGTACCAACTTCGAAGTGGCTGTACTGCCTTTGATATTGTGTCAAGGTTCGAGTTTTATAAGTCAATTGGTAGTGGAATTTTCTAGTAAATTGTGTTATTTTTCGTGGGAAACTATGTGGAAAATCTGATGTTGAAATGTGTGATATAGTCAGAGAATTCTTGGCCAAGGCTCTATGAAGAAGTGTATTCAAGTTTTTGATGTCTTGGTTGAATCCATAGAACATTCTCTCATTCATTCATCAGTCGATGATACATTTGAGACAAAAGAGGTCCTAAATCCTTTACAAGACATGACATACTGACTCTTGAACACTAAAATTATTCAAGCCATAAAGCAGTAAATCATACTAAAACTTTGGAGTTTTAGTATGATTTACTGCTTTATGGCTGGAATTGTTGAAAGAAACGGTTGGCCGTTTCTTTCAACAATTCCAACCCAAATACGAGTAAAACCATAAGCAGTCAGAACAACAAAAGAATCGTAAAACTAAATTGTAAAATGTTCAACATTGAACGAAGTACACAGAGTAATCTTGCCAATGTAACCAAGAGATGAGTTTTGGCAGCGCGCCAATGAAAAGAGAACAGCCGAAAAACTCCGCATCGAGAGCCTCAGGCGTGTCGGACTTACGTGGTAAACGGGGGCACTGTATTTACCGAACCTTAGTCAGCTCGCTTATGTAAGTCTTTGGGGAAAAGAACTAAGTTATTTTTATTTTTGACTCGATTTTTCTCGGCTAAAGGCGGAGTCCCTGAGGAAACATTAGCGTCTTGCTGCTCGCAATGGAATTTATCAATTAGATTAACGAGGAGCTTGGTAGCTGGAAGTTTTCTTACGTGTGCTATTTTTAAAGGTACCGTTACATAGTAATCGAGTTGAGACGAAGTTACTTTGTTAGTAGAAGGTCCTATCGAATTAAATGTAACTGTTTGCTCTCAAAGTGTTTGAGAGCAAAATAATCTATTGTCACAAAATTGTGGCCACTTTTTAATTAACTGCAGTATTTTCTTTCTGGAGATAGAGCACAGTTTTGCGATCCAGCTATGATTTGCCTTTAAAAAAAATTAAGTAACACATGTCTTCGAATAAAAAATAGGCTCAAATGAATTAAGCTATAATCACGCCAAGCTCTTTCTACTTTTAAGACTGTAATGTTGAGCAACCAACCGAATTTTCTCATCGGTGTACGACAAGGATCTATCCTCGGACCTCAATCGACTTACCTAGCATATTAAATCCATTGATGCCGAACAGCGCAGCATCGCCTTGTCCTCCTGGGAACACGTAGAGCGTCGGGTGGGTGAATCTGATGTTACCCACAACGTCGCTCGACACCAGGAGCTGGTCCAGGCTGGCTGGCACTACGTAGGGGTCCAGGTATGCTGTGGAGAAGAGATAAATTACATTAATTTTACTAGGCATGTCTATATGATTCTAATGAGTAGGGTCTGGCATTCTGTGGTTTTAAACGAAACTATAGCTCGTAGCATACGAGGACGTTATTCGCACGGTATTTTAGGGTAAGTCAAGGTGACTCTGCATGATATCTCACTGTTTCTAAAAGAGCGTGTCTTACCCATTGAGGAGTCTAATGTGGCAAAACGTTTTGTTTTCATAAGAAGAAACAGTGAACATGCACGATTCAATTTCATTTGAAAGACTGGCATTGTTAATTATTAGGTCTTGGGTGGTTTTAATTTTTACAATGAGTATTGCAAGAATAGGAGCTACGTCACTTATAAATACGTGCGTAGAATATTCTTGAAGCGTTTGTAAGAGGCATATCTGTACGAGGGGCCCCTTAGGGCCGAAGCCTGCCGGGTCAGCGGGATTGTCCGAAAGGGTTACCGCTACCCCGGAACATAAAGGGCGAAGGAAGGAACATGGGTGGGTTTTAGTCAGTAAGAGTCTGACACTCCCTTCCGCCCCACCCAGAGCGGGAGGGGTCATTTGTTGATTTCCCATCCGGAAAAAAAAGAGGTATATCTGTAGTGTGTTTGTCTAATTATAACTTCTTCCAAATAACATAGTCCATCTTGAGCTAGTCCAGCATAATCAGCCTATAATGTTGCTGGGACACAGGCATCCTCTCTGTGAGAGGAAGTGGGCTGTAATCCACCACGCGGGCTCAGTGTGGATCGGTAGATGTGATATGTCTTCAAATTTTTGGTTCTAAGACATGCCGGTTTCCTTGCGATGTTTTTTTTCGCCATTTGAACTTGAGCTAGACACTTCATAAACTCTTTCATAAAAATGAAAACCCTCTTGTATTACAAAAGAATTCAAACAACTTTTCTCACAACATTTTTATTTTAGCACTACCATTAAAAAACTAACTTGCTCTCATATTAAAAATTCTTGAAAAGGAACGGTTAGTAATTCTAACTGTATGCTATAAGACTTAATTAAACGAACACTTCATGCTGAAACTTCCGACAAATTGTTCCAAGTTCTAATTAGATTTTTATCACTAATTAACGAAGGATTAACGAGACAAATGTTTTGGAAGTTTACGAAGACTTTTCTCTCTTTAATTAGCAGGGAGTATGAAATTGGTTGATAAACTTCTTTGTGAAATTGGTAATGTTTCTGATCTATTTTACAGAAAATAATATTTTGTGATAGGCTTTACAGTAACACTGTGACAACGATAATGGCGTCTTATTTTTTCTTTTAGTATCGTAAGAAAAGATTATGAAATCATGTTATTTAGGTAAATGATTAGAAATGCTTGAAGACATCACGTCAGGAGTAAATTCTCCTCTAAGCCCATCTATGTAAGAGGCACATCAGCCGTAATATTTGTATACTTAAAATAATTGTATTTATATTTTAGGATCATAACTATTCATTAAACCCCCAAAGCGTGCGACATTACAGCACCCACAAACTACCATTTACACCCAAAATATTTTAAAATATAAAATAATTAACAGAAATATGGCCCATTTATCACCACAAACAAAGAGTCATAACCCGCGAACGCGCTCAGGGCATAATAGACCCTATTAACATTTATGCGCGCAGAGATTTGAGCTAAATCCTAGTATTCACTGGGTTTAACAGCACAATACTGCAGTGCAGTGAATAGCCTGCTTTAGTATGAATGCTCTTTACAGCTATGGAAATAGGGAGTGAGGGTAGACAGGGTTATGCGATGCAATTGTCAACAGATCTTTGTAGTATTTGTATAGAGAGGATTAAGTTCGGGCAGGTGGTTTTGATATGAATGGTTTATATTTAATGTCTTTGAGAAACAAAATTCAATGTAGCTACCTCATAGTAATTAATAGATTTGCTACATTATTTTACATTTGGATGGAGATAATAATATAACCTACCAACATAAAATAAACCTTACCAAACACTTGTCTTCTAGTGTACTGTCTTTTCTCTTGGGAGTTATTTACTAAGAAGCTTTCATTTTCCCCTAGTAATTGCATTGAATATTGTTTCATCTTACCTGTACCTTGTCAGAACAAACTAACCTACATTTTATACAACCTTAGCAAAACCAAGGAGAACCTAACAAGCTGCCGTGACCTAGATCCTAGCCTAACAGCCTGCATCCGCCACTACGACCCAATCAATGACCTGGGACCTACCCGCCCTAATAACTCCCACACCTGAGCTCCTATCAACGCATTTAAAACTTTCAGTCCTGTATGATAAAGTTTAAAGTTGAACGACAGGGTTCGATTTGAAGCTACGCTAGAGTGGACACGGTTAATTTCAAGGATGTTGCTAATTATTTTCCGTGTAGTAGATACTCTTCTAATTAATGTCGAGCTAAGGTAAACAGGGCAGTGGGCCTTACCTTGGTAATTGTTATTTTGATACTGGAAAAACAGAGCTGAGATCTTAGGAGCTTAGGAATGCCGATTAAACCATGTTTGTCAAATTATTCGGAGGCCTTTGACGAACAGTGTGTGTTCTAAAATAAACCAGAATATCTAAACAAAGACGTGTCACATCCATCAAGGTTTACTAAAGGATTACAAATTCCCAATTTCAATTTTCATCACACATTGTCCCAAAATAATTAAAACCAGGCCTTAGTTTCGGGCCTACATTGTCCTGCCTCCAGTGTCAATAGATAGGTAGACTTTAATTTCGCCGGATCAAAGGGCTAGAGCACACGGCATATGAGAATAAACAATAAAATGGCGGGGCTATTGTAAGGCCGGCACGGTATGCGCTTATTGAAAATTCCTAGGATGATGTGCCAATACTACACACTAATAATGATTTAATATATTTCAATATTGGGGCCGAAATGGTTGGGGTTTTTGGTCAATAGTAGTTTTGGATCATATGATGTTTATTGGTAAAAGTTTCCGATTAGTTTGTTCATACATAATGAAACTAGTCGTGAATTGTATGTTTAATGAAAAGCAAGCATCGTCTGAATGATGCCTGATTTTTAATATCATTACCTACTAGTACCCACAAATCCACAAATTACGGAATACAAGTTATGTCCATTTTTTTCTTGTATTTTAATGACCGTAACTTTCTCAAAAAAACCTATCTACAATTTCATATTCCACCGTTGTAGCCAAGATCTAGACTAAAACTATGATTTTTATAAGAACAATTTAAACCACTTCAAACGCAGAAAAATCTTGCCCAACTTTTCAGTCTCCCTTACAGCCAAGTGCACTTCGTTGCCCACTTCAAGACACACTTAGAGGCTATTTCCCGAGTCGAAACCATTAATACCCAGCACAGACCAGACTGAACCCATTGTCCTACAATGTACAAACCTTCTTGAAGATCTTATTATTTCGCCGAGAGTTTTAATGTATCTTATGTAATTTCTGTAATGCGGGGACTAAAACATCAGCTTAGTCTGGTAGTCAAGTTTGGGGTTTTATTGCTCGTAACTTTCTGTCTTTTTTCTCTGTTAATTACTGGTTTTTGATGAAGATTTTAGAGAGAATGTGACCTTTAACTTCAGATTTTGTAATTGGATTTTTATAAGGTTTGCAATGCTAGCTGTATATTTTGGGATGAGAAGGGACATTCTAAGAAAGGACTTTTGGAGAAAAGGACATTTTGAGAAAAGGGCATTGTGCGTTGAGACTGACATCCCCTTTCTTTCTTTGAAAATCTATTGGTGCCTGGTCTACCGTTATTGCACAAATTGCTTTATGACTTAAGATTAAGCCACACATCAGACACAATAGCATGCTGGGATGGACTATTTTGTCCTGTAAACGGATTGTTGATGACAATATGTGGTTTAGAATCGTATTAGAAGACGCTATTGACCATCCTACGTTATTATTATCATTCTCTATTCTTACAATATACAGAGTTGCGATTAGGTTATTAAACGCGGTTATTAAACGTTTGTTAAAATAACAAAATAACTCAATTTTTGAAACAAAGTAAATAGCGTAAAAATTGGCACGAAATAAACCACCCTTGATAGTAAGGCACACGCGCGGGGCGATAGTATCTGCAATTCTACACAAACTTTGTTTTTGTTACCAAATAGTCACAAATTAAGTTCAAAGTTGTTCATACTTATTAATTATTTTAATTGTGCATGTTTAAAATACGTAATGTAGAATACTTGGCTTTAATTAATGTGTTAACCTAATCGCCACACTGTAGATCCTCGCATTTCAACGCGAGGAGTAAAAAGCAAGCTATGTCTTTACAGCTTTTTGCTAAAACACTGCCCATCCTTATATCATCATTCTCTATTCCCATTAGAGTTCGTTACCCGCAAAAAAATTAAGATAAATTATATGTATATAAGTAGGTTCACAAGCTCCGCTCTTTACCAAAACATTTACTATCATTAAACATCAAAATGCTTAACGTTAAGCGTTTCAATAAAACTTTAAACGGCTACCCGATAGGTGTAAGTTGTGAAAGCAATTTAAAGTTGTAACAAGTTGCGGACACAGCCGACACACGACTAAATATGTATAACTCGGGAGTAACAAGTTTGTTGCTCTGTTCAACATTATCGGTTTCATGTTGGAAATTATTTGCGTATTAGAGAAGTTGTATTGAATTTAATGAGCTCATGAGTAATTGTGGCAAAGAGCTAGGAGGAAGGAGGGGTGGAATTAAGGTAAGTGGAAAATATATTACACGTTAAATGGACTTCAAAAACTAAACAGAATAAGAGAGAGCAGTGGTGGCCCAGTGGTAACGGCCCGACTTACGAGTTGTAGGTTGTGGTCGTGGTCTGGGTGGTGTGTCACCCAGACAGGTGCTTTACTAAGTGTAAAGTAATCTCATCATCACTGCTCTCAAAACAGTGAAGGAAAACATCGTGACGAAATCGGCATATCCTAGAATCAAAAATTCAAAGCCATGTGGCATCTACCAACCCGCACTGGGCCCGCGTGGTAGATTACAGCCCACTCTCTCTCGAAGAGAGGAGGCCTGTGTCCCAGCAGTGGGATAAATATAGGCATTATGCAAGTAGTTGTGTAATTTATACTGTGATTACATGACACTGATTGTTGCTCCAGATTAAGAATGTCTCATATATGTAGTACCTACTAACTTGTTATCACATTTATTTTTATTACGTTACGTCCCCGGATGCGACATGTCAAATAGAAATCGCGTTTCCAATAAATAAAAAGATATTGCAGAAGTGAAGAAAATATTTCAAAGATAATGTATTCTTGTGAAGGCGACGTCAACAGGAAGACCTCGGTACGTTTTATATTTTATTTGTAAGTCGAAGGTTCGAGATGTTTTGAAATAAAAGGAAAAGTGTAGGAAGATGAGATTTTCCCGTTGAATCTCATTTCTTTGATGTAATTCTATTTCGGTCCCGGACTTTTATTGCGATTTAAAGATGAGAGCAAAATATTGAGTATTTACTGTTTTTATTATTATTAATTGAGGCAAATCTATGCAGTTTTAAGTACAAATCTTGGTTGTCTATTGGAAATTACTTATTTAATAGTGGATGCCTGTATCATGCGGTGTATCATGGAAAGTCAACCCTTCTACCATCTTGCTGACTAGCTATTATTTCACCACGTCATGAGCTAAATTACATGTACTTTATTTGATATTTATTTTATATATATATATATTTTCTTTATTTTCGGAAGCCTTATATACTAATAATATTATAATAACAGTAATGTATAACTAAATTGCTAATTACAAGCCTCCACAGATAAATACAAAAAATATTACTCCTTCATAGTTTATTTGGCGCTCTATCTATAATTTTGAAGAATAGGCATTAATAATTTTGACGGCACGGTTGGCGCAGTGGTTAAGCGATTGACTGCTGCGCTGCGTGTCGCGGGTTCGATTCCCGCACGGAACAAATATTTGTATGACCTACATGTATTTGTTCCGAGTCTGGGTGTTTTTCTATCTATAATATGCATGTATTTACAAAAAAAAATTGTATATAAGTAGTTTATCAGCCATCTTGTTACCATAACACAAGCATTAGGTTGCTTAGCTTGGGACAAATGGTGCTGTGTGAAATGTCCAGGGGATTATTTATTTATTATTTAATTACTATAGTTTAATAATGACATCGGTTACTCGCAGTGAGAGAAATTAATAGTTCTTCTCTATATGCAGATAAGTGTTTGTCCTGCGCTGTTAATTAATGCTGTCAGTCAGCAGGCTACACCTACAAGCCCAATAATAAGACATTTTACAATATCTCCTCTAAGTCAAGAATAAAAAATACTGTTCATCCCCAAACCCCATTCCAAGAACCACGCTCCCGCTCCGCTTATCCCTCACTCCACATAAACCCACCAGCAAACTTCAGTGTTAGGTACGAACAATTTCCAACTCGTGAACGTCAAATTAACTCCGCGCTGTATTTGTACAGCTTCCTACCGTGCCGACTGTACCGACTAACTTGGCGTATGACAACCGACCTCACTGTACGTCAACAAAAGAGTTTTTATTACCCCTTTTTGCAGTGAAAGTGGGCAAAAATGAGTGTTGTTGCTCTAAAATGTAAATTATGTGAGTGACTGAAAGTTTGTGTGTGTGCACGTAATTTTTTCAAGTTGTTGAAAGGAATTTTTTCTGGGATTTGTTGACTGTTTGGGTCTTTGGTTGCGAATTAGAAATTGTTTACATTGTTGAATAATACTTAATGTGCAAGTTTATCATAATCAGCCTATAATATAATGTTCCCACTCATCAATAAAATACACAACACAGGCCAGTGTAATAAATAACAAACTTCACTTTTACACGTTTTAATTTGACTAAATAAAATAAAATATTAATAGAAACATAAGAAAAGAAACAGAACGAAAATTTATAGGAAAAAGATTACGTCGTGACGCCGACGCGGACGTTTTTGGTGTCGACCCTATAATAAATATTACGTATTCTTGTTACGCGTCGATTAAGATACGTTTGCAAATGTTCCTAAACTTACGTAACAAGATAAATACGAGGACGACCTAATGGGTAATTGACACCAAGTCAATTCGTTATTAAGAAGCAAGATAACAATTTAAACGGCTAATTGGTAGTACATCAAGTAATAGGCTCAACTGAAAACTAAGCTACATAAAATATGAAACTCCGGGCCTAGGCTGGAGCCTAGGACCGGAGTTTCATATTTTAGAGGAGCCTTCCGGAAAGCTCCTCGCTGGCCGGAATCAGAATCCTCTTAAATGTGCTG
This sequence comes from Apamea monoglypha, assembly GCA_911387795.2. NCBI lineage: Eukaryota > Metazoa > Arthropoda > Insecta > Lepidoptera > Noctuidae > Apamea > Apamea monoglypha. The sequence goes on along the minus strand of OU426930.1, from coordinate 18,150,000 downwards.
GTCGTGCGCAAGATGTTATGTTGGGTTCGATTCCCAACAGGAAGCTTGTAAACGTCTGGTACTAGGGTAGCGGGTAGGGCGAATTCTAGATCGCCCTACAGTCTTCGGTCTCTTCGAGAGGGAGTGGGTAGATGTCACATGTCTTTGAATTTTTGGGTCTAGGATATGCCAGTTTCCTATATGCAAGTATAATGACAGGCATATTTAGCACAACTTGACTGCTAAAGGGGCGAGAAGAATAAGAGATAAACGTTCACCTACAACTTTAATGCTGGATAATTCTTCATGAATAAATAGTTTCCCCGAGTTTATAAATACCTAAACCTAATACCTTGATATTTTTTGACCTAATATTGTAGAACAAAAAGCGCTAATATTCAAGTAAGTTCAGGCTAAAGTAATAACTGAGCCATAAAATCTAATAAATAGTTTGTCACATAATTAACTAGAACTAGAACAAAACCTACAATTTGGACCTATTTCTACCTTCATTTAGGTTTAAATACGAGGTCGTAATAGTTCGGAGCACGCAGCTTATCCACTTTTATAGTTAAGAGGGAATAAACTAATGAAAGGAGTGTACTCAAATTTTAACGTTGTAACTAAAATCCAGTAGCAGTAAAATTTAATAATTTTAGTACCAATTTGTTACTACAGTAATCTTACTTGAGTACATTTTGATTATAGATTAAAAAGGTTTTTATGTGCAATTATTATTTTTCAATCTTGATAATGAAACTTTGTAGTAAAAGTTAGGTGGGTTATTTTTTAATGAGGATTTTTTAATGTTCATAATTATAATTACCGCTTTTTTCATTCATAAACTTAAAAAAATTATATTGTTCCAATTAATGTTAACGTATTCAATCTAACTAATGAACATGAATGAATATTGTGTAATCAAACAACCAACAACAGCCGATGACTAAAACATCAAAAGCACTATTGAAAGCTACGCCGTAGCTATTTCGTAGCAGGCGCGTAGCAGCTCGTAGCACTTGTCTACGTCGCTACGCAGATTTGCTTGCCGTTTACAAACCGCTTGTCATTGCCAGCATTGTGAGCGGTATACGATAGGGTAACTAACGTTTCAGGGAAATTATTGGGACTGTTTTGAATATTTATGATTATGCAATTTTGTTGTTTATGAATATTTTCGTCCAGTGTTTATAGACAATAGTGTCTATAACACTGGACAACCTAACAAAACACACGAGCATATATGCCAAAAATAAATTACTCTCCCTTCTAAATAGAGGACCTTTCCAAAGCAAAAATAATCAAATAACAAAAACAAAATCAATCCGTTCGAAACCAGAACCCTCAACATTGAGTAAGGGAATCCTTCGTTAAATATTTACAAGGATTTACCGCCCGGTGTGAAACGCCGACAAAGGTAACACTCAGACACCTACCGTTAACACTTCAAACCTGCTTAGTAAATTTAATTTACTGTAAGAGAGGTAATTGAGTTAATATATAGTATATATATATATAATAGGCTGGATTTCGAGGTTTAGTGAACTGTAAGCTCCTATTATGGCTCTAAGGATTTTTATGTATAAGCCAGCCGAAATTAATTTTTAGCAGATATTTTGTTGAAATCCTCATAAAAGAATTTCGCATTTTTACTATCCTACGCTGTCCCACTCCTGGGAAAAGACCTCCCTCCACTCCTTCCATCGTTCGCGAGCCCGCGCGTCCTGCTTCCAATTTTGACGGAACCTATCCAGCTCGTCCCGCCATCTCCTAAGCGGTTTGCCGCGACCCCGCCTCACTGTCTCAGAGCACCAGTTCTAAGCTATTCGGGCCCACAGATTTCCCTTTTATTGCAATAAATGATTTATGAAAGCTTTAAGTAGACACTGAAAACAGTGGAAGTTATTGCTATTATTTTTTGGTTACCCACTGTCTCCTATTTACTCTTTAGCACGGATTTATTCCGCAAGATTTGACGTGTTGCTCACTCCAGCTAGTCAACATTAAATATTCCAGGACTATCCCGTCACACAGCAGGTGACCCTACACCATGCACGTGCCAGTAGCGCAGGTTCGCGCACAAACGGCATCGTTAGTGCCGTGTGAATGGCACAAACTGAACGCAAACTTGTGCAAGTTGTTGCACAACTTTGTGCTGAAGCCAAATATCCGGAGTTTCAGTTGTGAAGTTTCATGGTTACTAATTAACGGATTTTTAATTGCTGTTTTTGTGATGAGAAAGGGAAGTTTTCTAAGTATTGTTAAAATAAGTGGTGAAGTATGTTACTGGTTATAGTCGGAATTGATACTTGACCATGAAACATGATGGTAATTATTATACCTTGCGTTATACCATGCTTAAATTTTTTAACTATGAATTAACAGTTATTAAAATATTTATGAAACCAGATAATTGCTGGATATAAGTTTGATGATAACACTAGTATACTAAAAGTTTGGAAATGCGAGATCGGTTGGAAGAAATTATTGATAGCAAAACTACTAACGTATAATTGCTTGATTAATAAATCTTCAGGCGCTTCGATCCGTTGGATTTGGTTAGAAAAATTATGTTTTCATCTAAAGCAAGTGTCCATACTATTGCTACTAATTGTTCAAATACATTAAGTAACTATTGCTCTAATAACATCCCCAGGGACAAGATAAATTCGACGCCTGACGTATAACTACACCCAATATACTCTCAACAATGTAAACAGCTCCGCTCGGTAAACAGCAGTAAATTGCGACGCATCGATAGCACTAGAAACTAACATAATTAGAGACACTATCACGACTACTAACTAGAGTGGATTAGGTGTAAGCCAGGCATATCGATTCAGTAATCTCTTTAATCTTACTTGATTACTTCAATTAAAGACAGACAATGCATTATTCAATATGGCGTTATTTTCTTTTGTTGAGCACATCGATGTAAGTGACAGAAGCAATAGAATTGTTAAATTTAGTCAATTTCTATTTTTGTCTACTGCTCTCAAAAACGGTGACGGGAAACATCGTGAGAAAAACTGGCATGTACAGAAGCAAGCACATCAAGCTACTACAATCTGTCAAATTTCATTAATAGATTTTCAACTTTATCGAAAAGCATTAAAGTTCAAGGTTGATTGGGAAAATTTGACAGTTTCGGGTAGCCTGACCTGCTGGCGTCTGTACCAAAAATTGAAGACATGAGACATCTACCAACCCGCACTGGGCCCGCATCGTAGATTACGGCCCCCTCCCTCCCACAGAGAGGAGGCCTGTGTCCCAGCAGTGGGAACGTTATACGCTGATTATACTTTACTTTTAAATTTATTTCAAAGTCGACAAATCAATGAAAAAATCTTTGATTAGGAGAAGAAAACTGTGAATGATGGTATTCGGCACTTTATTTGAATTAATGCGTAGGAAAGTAGGTATATCAAGTGAGTATCTTCTTTACTGGAATTTATTTAAAACTTATTTATTAAGCTTTTTGCTAAAGATTAGTATCTGTTCTATCGATATTTTCTCGTTCAAGCTAACCTAATAAATCCAATGCCAGATTAAACCGTAAATTCAATTTGATTCCGCCTTTTCCGTCCATATTTACATTGAGGAAGTTTCCCGACTGACCTATTCCTGTAATTGGACAGATTCTATTCAAGTAGTTGATCGTTATTGGAAGAAGTCGGTCAACCTTGTTGACTTTGTATTTTGAAAATAAAAACAGGTCTCAATTAATACAAGGTTTAAAAAAACACCTGAACATACTTTTAAACTTAACACTGAAATATGAAAAATCCAATCCATATAAAAATGCAGTACTAACTAAATTGTTTATATTTTTCAGGGTTAGTCCCATAGTTAAAGTTGTTCATATTTATGAGTAGTGGGTCTGTTTGTCCAGGCATTTTATTTAACCCCAAAGCATCTAAACAAATAAAAAAAAACTTACCAATAAAATCCTTGATGGCTTGAGAGCCAGAGTCGAGAATATCAGTAGGGTTGACCCTAATCTTGCAGTATTTGACGAAGGGCATCTCAGGGAGCTTGGCCCATTCTCCGCCACCGCTCGTGGAGCAGTGGACATCAATGGAGATCGAGTTCTCATAGGCGCGGATCACGCGCTGAACCTCGTTCTCTTGGTAAGCATCAGTGAAGTCAGCTAGGGAAAAGGTCCCGTCCTGGAACAAGGAAATACAGGTTAGCATGTTAAATTGTTCAAGATAATGGTGCAAGATACAGGACGTTAGTTGTATGGGTATAGAATAAAGGTACAGTTGGGTCAGAGTTGATCTACAAAAACCACCCTTGCTATTACGTAACGTCAAATTGTTTACTGTTGTTGACTGTACAGCATACAAGTAGACTGAAGATATAGTTTCAAAGGGTTAAAGGAAATGATAGATTTGATACTAATACCAGATGACCCTAATAAGCATATCGTTAACCAAATTACCATCTTAATTCAGTTCAGTTATGGTTACTGTAGCTCTAACTCAAACAACACTAGTCCCTATTGCTCCATTAGTATACCAGAGATCAGTTGAAGTAGTTAGCGATCCATCCATCAAGTGTGACATGTGTCTACTGCGAGTCATTAGTATCGATGTCTCTTGCTACAAGCAGCAGAGCAGATACGTGTCCAAAGAAAAACATCAGTGAGGTTTTCGGGTGGCGAATAAATCATCAGTTTCATCATTAAAATAATACTGCTTACATGCTTTTTATGCACCACAAAAGCATAAACGTTTTTCTGTGTCGTGTAGAAATTCTTGGTCACATAGTATGTAGTAGCACAACATTATTTTCATCAGTTTCAACACTGTTTAGTTGTGTGTGCATTTGTGTTAAAGCATCATTTTCTGTGCTTTCTGTATCACTTGTTTTTCATTAATTACTACCTGTATATTGTTTGTATTCTTTACCACCATTTTCTCATTCATTACCATCTTTATCTCTTTCCATATTTCCACAAAACCTTGTAACATTAATCACGTCCTCATAATTCTTAGTATTTCTATTCACGGATCTTCATAATCCATTCTTTCAACAAAGGGTTACACTTTTTCAGTGCCATACAATGGCAATTGTTCCAGAGCCAACATTTTTACGGTCCTCGCTTATTTAATTACCGTGCAGCAGTTCGCTTCGCTTTTTAAGCTTCATTATCAGGACTTAATTAAAAATATTTGAAAGCTGTGCCAATATATTGGGAAGAATTAATTTTGAACACTGGCGAGTACCGTTTTCAGTATGTGATTCGTTAAGTGTTCTTTTTTAATATTTCCTTTATTTTTTAAAAAGTTCGTTTTCATTTGATAATCACTTTTTGTTTGTAATTCACTTTTTGATGATTTTTAACTGATTGTATAATCGTATGTTTGATGCTACTCTGCTTAACGTTTAAGGTATTATTTTGATATTTTATGCTCAATAGCTGCTAGGAAATGTTCTTTATCAATTACCGCCATAAGATATTTCAGCTGATCAAAATTCAGGTACCCAGTAAACAGCAAATAATATATCTAACGTCACATTTACTTCATTTTCCACTATATTTCGTATCCACCGACATGATTTATCCGCACCTTCCGTCACGAAGCAATCCTATAATATGCAGCGATGAAATCCGGTTTCACGTTTGCCTGTAGTTTTAATTTCCGTCGACTCTGGTGAGGAAACGTCACTCAATGCACGTCCATTCGTAACATGTTTGCGAAAGAACCAGCTGAGGGGTCCGAAATCCATTTCGAAATTCGTTATTTCAATTGATATACTGAATGAAAAAGATTTCTGTCCAAATGAAATTGAAATTCGAATCAGTTTCGCATTTTCGTTCTAAATCTAACGGAGTAGTTTCGGAACTAGGTGAAGGTAATGAAATGTAGCTTAAATCCGGGAGAGTGTGATAGGAAAGTAATCAAATACGACTGTTCGATGCAGCTGAAGAACATTTCAGATTTAATGAAAAAACCTTTTTGTTTCAGACACTATTTTTGAAAATGTATTTCTTTTAGAATGTACATTTACAATTAATCTACTGATCGTACAGGGTGGCAGGTACACTCGAACCCCCCGCGTTGAAATTTTCGTAGATATTGCACTTTTCTATGAAACCACAGATTTTTTTTAATAATCCACGAACAATTTCTACGCTGCGGTGTTTACAATCAAGTGCTGAATTCAGGGCAAAACTTTGAGCGTCGATGTCCCACCCTGTATTTCACGAACATTTAATTCAATCTAAATCTAAGCGTCTTATGATTTCTGATGAGCAATCGTGAAATCTTCAACAGCTTTTTATTGTTTCTAATCTCAAGCAATTCTTAAAAATAACATTTTTGTCGTTTCACGTTGGCACTCGAACAAACAACAATACAGCGAATATTTTTTTAATCTTCAGTTTTACGAATTTTGTTTTTCATCTGTTACGTTTCGTACCGCGAAAAATAAATAAAAACTTTATCCAATTAAGAAACTTGAGAGTTCGAATAACAGCGATATTAAATTACTTTGGGAGTGAAGAATTTTACTCGCTATAGTTATATGGTCTTACGCAAGTTTTACTTTATATAAATGGTTTTCAGATAGCCGTTTTTAGTGCGTGATCAATTAAAATTCTGAAACACGACGTAGCAGGGACATCTACTTGCAAACAGTTACTATAGATTCAATACATGATTGTTTACCCCCTTTTTTTTTTTTTTTTGGGATGGGAAATCATCAAATGACCCCTCCCGCTCTGGGTGGAGCGGAAGGGAGTGTCAGACTCTTACTGACTAGAACCCACCCATGTTCCTTCCTTCGCCCTTTATGTTCCGGGGTAGCGGTAACCCTTTCGGACAATCCCGCTGCCTTGTTTACCCCCTTACATTGACATTTTCGTCGGATACTCAAAAAAAAAAAATTGCTGTTCCATATGTTTTATACATTACACTTTTCTATGAAATAACTGATTTGCGACGAAATTTTTTTTTTCTCTACAATCCTACGCTGAATTCATGATTACATTTTGCGCGCCGATGTCCGTGCCCCCCTGTATACTACTATAATAAATTATTGGATTTACTTTGGGTTGTTGCATTTTCATATTTGATTTGTTTGGCTCTAACGTATAAATCACACTGCTACAAAACCAAGCAGAAGATCGGGGCACGCAATAATGTTTTACGTCGCCTAATTTTCACTGGGGAGCAGCACCCGATATCCTCGCACCGCACAACTGGCATGTTCTTGTGTTTCTCTGCTGGCGAATTTGCGTGTCCAGCGTGGCACCAGTCCGCTCACGCCAAGCGGGTGGACACTGCCCTGATTGAGACGTCTCGGATAATATCGGGCTGCTTAAAACTGACTCCACTCAATAAGCTCTACCCGCTTGCAGGAATTGCGCCACCTGCCGTACGAAATGATGTCGCATGCGCGCTGGAAAAAAAAAGAACCAGGAATCCGATTCCCGACATCCCCTCTACGATTACATAACGACCCTGGGTAGGTTTAAAAGTCGTAAGAACTTCTTACGCTCCACGCAGGCCATCCAGTACAAACCACCTAACGAGAGAAGCAAATTGTGGTAAGAAAAGCATCCACCACCTCCCGACTTCGTTAAACCCCAGGAACATTTGCCTCTCGGCCGTGATCTGCAGTGGCCTATATGGAAAGCTCTCAATCGATTGCGTACCCAAGTAGGGCGCTGCAGACACAACTTGTCGAAATGGGGGATTACTGACCCATCCAATACCCAGTGCGAGTGCGATGTCTCTAATCAGACCATGCCCCACTTGCTGGAGTGCCCTAAGTGCCCGTTCACCTGCACCTTGGATGACTTAATGAATGCCACTGATGCCGCAATTAACGTCGCCACGTACTGGGCTCAAACATTATAAAATGTCGAAGAAGAGTACGGCACGAAAAGAAGAAGAAGATTTGTATGTTTTAAATTCTCTTTACATAGTTCGTAGTATACGCACTGCAAGTATACGAACAGTATATTTATTTATATACATGGTTGGCTTAATTTCATACTGCATGCCAGCTGTCTTGTATGGCTTTAAATGATCATGAGACAAAGGTCTGTTGCGTATTTCCCAATAGTCACGCTCCAACAGAACCCTCATGAATAAATAAAGGTTTGTAAGCCACCTCCTTCGAATTTAACCAAACCTCCAATTATCTTCAGTACATTTTCAATTCCAATTTAGTCAAACGTAATGGGAACACGGTATTCTATTACATTACAGCCATTCCCCTGATAATGTACCTTAATTTGTCGCAAATGGCGTCCCATTTTGATTCAGATCCGTTGATTGGTGGTGACGTAAATACGTTAATTTCTCTTTGCTGACTTCGGCTTGTGGCTTGGAAGCATTTCCTACTATATAATATATTATATTTATGTTTTATTTTATATTTTATTTGTTTTATATTTTTTATATTTATATTTTATATAATATTATAAACGTGAAAGTTTGTATGGATGGATGGATGGCTGGATGGATGTTTGTTACTCTTTCACGCAAAAACTGCTGAACGGATTTGGATGAAATTTGGCACATAGATGGCTTATAACCAGGATTAACATATAGGATACTTTTTATCCCGATATTCCCACGAGATCGAAACTAATGCGGGTGAAACCGCGGGGCGTAGCTAGTAGTTCATAAATGTTGATTCAGTTTGGCCATTGCTTTATTTGTTTTAAATGATGTTGACTTTTGTGCGTCTGTATAGAAGTTGGAACTATTGGTTTGGCCTTTTCCTGGATTGAATATTCTAACTTAGTTTTCATATTCTCTCATTTTAATGTTATCATGGGGCGGTTGACAACTTTCATGTTTAAAAAGTATATATATATATTGTATCTAGATTTACTTCTTCATCATTATTGCCTTCTCCTCTTCACTAATAGAAGACTATTTCTTCGAAAGATTTGGCTTTGGTTCACTTTACCTTCTAGCCATCTACCGTATTAAGCTCTAAACCTTTTATTTGTTATGTATTCATACCATAATTAACATCTGTTCTTCTTACCTGCATAATCCAGGAGCCGTTCCCAGCGAATGTATATCCGGCGTGCACAAGGTGCCTGTGTCGTGTAAAGGAGCTGAGCAGATTGCGCATGCACTGCATCAGCGTGTTCATCTGTGGGTGAATCAGGATCTCTGTCACCAGGTTCTCTGACGCGAACTGGATGAGGCGTTCGCCTGGAAAAGAAGTGAATCATTAGTTTAGGCATATGTTGTTGGTGAAGCTTGGGGTCTTTCGGCTTTAATTATTATGATTTGGTTCATTAGAGTAAACATTTCAATACTATAGAATATTGTGAGTCGATTATATTTGTATTTTGGTTCTTAAACAGTAATATAAAAAAACGCAATAAAATTAATATTGGTTTGCAGAATGCTAACTATAGGATTATAGAATTGATGTCGATAGTTCATCGGACTGAGATGATAAAATTTGTGCCGGATCTGCAGTTGCTTTTGTACTTTCGTGTTTTTTTTTATATTAGTATTTACCTAAAGAACTGTTCCTCGTTCTTAATATTCGTGCTTCGTGGTTAAGTAAAATATAGCGTGTTGTGTGCACATAAAATTACGCCCGGGACAATTCTTTACTTCTGACCCTATTTTTTGTTGGTTTAACAAATAGCTAAGCTTTCAGCGTAATACACTCTAGCGATAACATTTTTTTTCTTTGATTACGAGAAACATTAATGGACGTTTTATGTGTGAAAAGTGTTTTTAGTTATACTTTGTAATAATTTATACATGGTGCGCGATACACCTAAAGGTTATGACAACGGTAACTCTGTTACGTTACCTCTGTTAAATATTTATAATTGAATTACCATAATTAAAAGATATTACCGCAAAATGCTTGCCGTTCAGTGCTTCGAAGTCAAGTCACATCCTAACATAATTTTCAACTTCAACCCCTATTAGCTCTCAGCTGCCACATAGGTACGTTCAACCTTGAATAACCCACAAAGCGTTCAAAAAAAAATATAAAATCCATGGTGACAAAAACGTTCCGCATTGCGTCATTTCACCAGCACAGTTATTCGCTATCGACGTCTCCATTCACCCCCATTCAGCCTTTATTCACCCCTATTCATCGCTATTCACCTCGCCGCGTTACGTACCAATTCCACGTCGTTTATTTGATTACCGTCTTAATATAATTCGTGTTTGGCTTTATCTGCGCCGTTTTAGACGTGTGGGGGAATTAACTGAGCAATTGACAAGGTGATAAAGTCTGCACTGTTAAGTGTTAACGGTGTTGCCAGCTGAACAAGGGGGTGAAGTAGTTTTATTTGATTGTCATCCCTAGCAACAATTAGAAGTGCATCTGATAGGATCTGGGGTGCAATGTCGTTAGATTACAAGCCTTAGTAAGAAAACGTTGTTAATACTTATTGGTTTAGCTTCTAGAAGACCTATTTTGGTATTGGAGCTAAGGACCTAAACTTCGGCGGCCTCTCGCGCCCGGCCCTGGTGCAAGCCATGGTCCGGGGCGAGAGGGAGTGGGAGGCAGTCGCCTCCTTCTGCGAAGCAGTCATGCTAGCGAAGGAGGTGGCGGGACGGATGAGGGAGAGAGCCTTCCGTCCCAGCCGCCGCGGAAAACGCTCCGGGCGTCGGGAGCCGCGTGACGACTCCCGGCCACCGTAGGTGCGGGCCTGCGGGCGGAGAGCAATGGGTAGCTCACCGCCCGATCAAGACCAGGCCCGTGCCGGACGGCGCGTAAGTGTTCCACGCGTGCCCTAAAGAGTTGTCAGCATGATTCGAAGGGCCCCTTAGGGCCGAAGCCTGCCGGGTCAGCGGGATAGTCCGAAAGGGTTACCGCTGCCCCGGAACATAAAGGGCAAAGGAAGGAACATGGGTGGGTTTTAGTCAGTAAGAGTCTGACACTCCCTTCCGCTCCACCCAGAGCGGGAGGGGTCATCCGGAAAAAAAAGGACCTAAACTTAGGACGAAGAAGCTGAAGTCATAAGGAATAATTATGACTAAGTTAAATGTGATCCTTTGCAAGCAATATTCGATAAACCTAGCTAGAGTTTTCTCTCAGTCTGTTCAAGGAAGTGTCTGGCATGGATTTATATTATATATATTTCAGCAAGAAATGAACTGATCCCTATTAATCAAAACGATCATTTGTTTACCTGCGGGGGATCGTTTCGATGATCGTCACTATTAAGTGCAATACACTTAATTTTTTTTCAAACAGATAGAATTTTCAAACATATGAAGTTAAGCAGAGGCTTGTGGCTAAGTAATAACAGACGCACGGGTCGATCGATCAGGTTAAGCTACGCTTGCCGCGGTTGGTCCGTGGATGGGTGACCATCTTCACATACCAAGACCCCTCCGTGCCTCCGAAAGCACGTTAAGCCGTTGGTCCCGGCTGTCATTCGTGGATCTTTGACAGTCGTTACGGGTCGTCAGTAGCCCGAAAGTCTGACAACCAGTCTTACCAAAAGGTATGGTATTACCCAGTAACTGGGTTGTGGAGGTCAGATAGGCAGTCGCTCCATGTAAAATACTGATATTCAGCTACATCCGGTTAGACTGGAAGCCGACCCCAACATAGTTGGGAAAAGGGTAGGCAGATGATGATGAAGCTATGATAAGGAATTTCCATCAAAATCCATCGGATTGTGATTGAAAGTGTACACAATTGGATTGCTGATAAGTAGACCAAGTACCACAAAGTATTGTAAAACGATGCCTAAATACTCTACTGTGAAGATACATAAAACATCACACCGACTTCAGTATTTATCACTTTCAATTAGTGCCCAATTTGTATGCGATCGATATCGAATTAATAACATCGGCTATCGCCTATTGTTGCCTGAATGTCAAAGGCCCACAATTTTTTCGGTCGCCTCTCACTAATTGATGTTTCCAAACAAAAAGCTGAATTTTTATTTATAGCTTTTAGATACGTCCTTTTTTAACTAGGTAGGTAGAATTTCTAAAGGTGATTAATTACATTTTCACCAATCAAAGCCTAGCTAACTAATATACCTACTAAATATCTTTTTGTCACCAAATGGTGCTGATAGTTGGTTTTCGTATATTTTTTAACCATGAAACTATTCGGTAGACGGTAGACGGAGCATTGGTAGACCAATGTCAAGGTGAGTAGACGACCAATAGAAGGACGCGGGGAAGACCTGGATAAGACTTGCACGGACCAGGGAAGTATATCACAAAAGGGAGGAGGCAGTGGGTGGAACAAAGCTACCGATGATGAAGATGATGATTAAAGTCATCCATGTAAACAAAACCAAAACTATCTGATGATGAGGGGTATCGTATTACCCAGTGACTGGGTTGTAAAGGTCAGATAGGCAGTCGCTCCATGTAAAATACCGGTATTCAGCTGCATCCAGTTAGACCGGAAGCCGACCCCAATATAGTCAGGAAAAGGCTAGGCAGATGATGACCAAAACTATCCGAAATCACTCTATATAATCCAAAATCTAGTTTATATTGACGATGCATTTTTCTTGAAAATTCAACCAAGGAAATAAAACTTCCATGCATAAATAAGGAACCAAACCATATAGTTGCAAGTAATAAATAAAATACTAAAGAAGGCGAGATAGTAAAAAGAACATTTGTACAACAAAACGCAGTGTAGCGAACAAAGTTGTCGGAATAGATGTAAGTGTTTTTAATTAAGGATAGTTCTGAGTTACTCTAGCAGCTTCGAGCAATAAAGGTCGGTACTTCGAAATGTGAGGTGCTTCGGGAATTCAATTTTGAAGGTATTGTTAGAATTTCATGAGGTAATACTCAGTTGAGATGGGTACACCTTCTACGTATGATCTTCACATGACCTTTAGATGTTTCTCATATTTTTAGGTTCTCAGAATTTGTTTATTTATTCATGCTTTTTTTTCTTATGATATCTTCTTTAATGAACACTTATTGCCCAATGTGTTTCTCAGATCCTAACAAATGCCAGAAGTTTTTTTTTTGTTTTTTTTTACAATCGTGCGGGTAAAATCATGCTTGTGCTTTTCATTAGCTAACATCAAGAAAATGTTCTTCATTCTGAATAGCATAATCAGCCTATAATGTTCCCACTGCTGGGACACAGGCCTCCTCTCGATGAGAGGGAGTAGGCCATAATCCACCACGCGGGCCCAGTGTGGGTTGGTAGATGTCACATGTCTTCAAATTTTTGCTTTTAGGACATGCCGGTTTCCTCCCGATTTTTGCCTTCACCGTTTTGAGAGCAGTAGCGATGAAATAACTTACGTAAAGTAAAGCCCATCTGGGCTCGAACCTACGACCTAGAACTCGTAAGTCGCGGCCGTTACCACTGGGCCACCACTGCTCTTCATTATTATAATATTCTATTCTTATTTATTCTGAATAAAATTCCTTAAAGCCTTTTATGTACTCATTATCTCAAACAGAAACATAATTAGGATCATTATTACTTTCCGCTGAAACAATTTTAAAACACCTATGGAACACCCAAATTGTCCTTTTACTAAACGAATGTAGAATTACAATCAACCCCGATTGTTTCAAAGTTGAAAATGTCCTAATTTTGTTAAAACAGTCAGAGTAGAACAATTCCTAGAAATAATATTAGATTTTGAATAACGACTAGAGATTTTAGAAATGTTATTGAAATAAATTAATTGGTTGTTCTACTTCTATTATTAGAACCTTGATTAAGGACTGTTGCATCAACAAGTCTGCAATCTGTGACTTTAATATTATTTTGATAATTGAAATTCTTAGCAATTTCAAATATTTAACTTTCACCGTGCTGAAAATTGAATGGTATCTTTCATGTAAGAAGTGTCTTCACCGTGATTTTGGAAGGTAAATTAACAAAAGCTAATAAACTCTCATTTTCCGCGACAAAACCTAAACAGACGCTATCAAACAAAAAATACATAAACCCGAGTAAAAGCATTAACGCCAAAAAATCCTTTAGCGAAAAATATTCATCGTCAAATAACGCCTAAATGTCGCAGAGCTTAGAGGTGAAAGAGTGAAATAATAATGACATCAACGAACAAAGCGTTTTGTTCACATAAGCACAAAGAAGAGAGGACTTGTGACAAGGCCCCGGCTTTGACACCACATGAGAGATCCGACCTTCGGAATGTAGTTCACAGTGTTGGAAGCTACGCAGTAGGTTGATGTATAGTTGAGGCTGTACGAGATTGGTGTTACTAAGTAACTACTAGATACACACATACATGGTGGCAAGAACTTCGACGCGCAAACTGAAACCATGAGTCCAGCACATAATTCTAGACCCCCTAGTGTAGAAATGTTTGGTCGGTTATCAGTAGAAAAGTTTATTTTTAATAACCAACGAAAAATTTCAACGCAGGGGAGTTCAGAATCATTTACTGAATCCATGGTAACAGGTTACACGTGGATGTCCTTACCACCCTATTTACCTAGAAAGAAATATAATTTTGAGATGACAACAGACATAGTTTGTATGGAAGAAGATAACTCTACACCGACAACAAACAAAACTGGAATAAATTCTCAGAATTATGTTTTTTTGTGGATGAAAAAATATTTGAATGTCTTATGACAAAAGTAAAAGTTTGTTGAACGAAATTGTATTTGATGGTCATAAAAGGCTAGAAATTAATTTAATCTAATATTTCGACAATGGGAACGCGGTAAAAGGAATAAAGCAAATGAATCTGTGAACGTTGAAATCTGCACCTAATACCTATTAAAAACAGCCGATTACATTCCAATTCATTCTCTCAGTGCAAAAACATCCGATTAGCCGACTCCAATAAATAAATCCTCGTCGAGATAAAAATATAAAGTACGGCGGTTCCACGATTTCAATAGCTCCGTTGAGATCACTTGAGGATCCATGAAGCTGCTGAGCAAATCCTCGGTCACTTGCAGCGGAGATAAACACCGGTGTATTGACTGAACCTACAATGTCTCCCCGAGATAATTGGAGTTCGGTTTCAGTTTGTGAGCTGGTCTTGTTTATTTTTGAAGATGAAATGCTGAAGAGATTAAAGTTGGGAATAGGGTTCTGAAGTGATAGGGTGTCATTTTTCTTCATTAAGTATGCTTTCTTCTGGTAGTATTTTGATATTGTTCAGTACTTTATATCTCGTTCTATAAAGCGTTGATCATACAGTCGTACAGTCGGGGAAAATTGTTTATCAAATTCACACACTACGTCAATTTGTTATATCCATTTCATACAAACTGTCAATGAATTACAGTTATCATTTGATTATACGGACAGTTTATGTTGGTAATCAATTTTATAAAGAAATGAGATGATACAGTGAGAAAGGGGGCGACTAACGAGATGTTAATTGAAAAGTATGGAAGAAAAAGACATGTTGCGTCGACCCCAAATAAATTGGGACAAAGGAAAGAGAATGGGGAGACAATTTGAACCGTTAATTTTCCAGTCTTAACATACATATTTTTATATACCTACATAGCCAGGATCCAATATATTATTTTGCTCATAAGAACCCAAATAAAATTAAATAACCAACAAAGTAAGTTTCAAACCATATAGCAACCTTGTCTAGAATTCTAATAAACACATGACCTTTCGATTTTATAACAACAATAAACTGGAGTAACTCTACATTTCAAAGTAAAATTTAATTAACATCACAATTACTGAAGTGTACGGATTATTTTTGTACCAAATGGCTTTAAAAGGATTTCCTTTGGCTAAAATAACTGAGAGAACAGACGCCGCCATTTTGGAATATGTTTCAATTTAATCGGATTATGCGAACCTTTGCTTTTACATTCCATTGGTCATACCAATTAGCAATTGATATGAAACCAGGTGGGATTACTGGATTTGCTCATTATGCAAATTAGAATTACGGTTTTATTTCACTTGGGTGAGTAAAACAGATTATTATTAGAATTAATTTCAGGCTAAAAGGGATTCAGAACAATGGGGAATAAAATAAGGAAAAACCAAGGAATGATAGATAAAAGTCAAATAAGAAATAACCTAAAAATAGGCACAAAAAAAACGCTGTAAAAATCTGAGGGGCAATTCTCGTAATTTTAAAAACGTTCACCGACTGATCTGTCTCAATATGTCAAAAATACCTGTAATTTCCACAGATTTTTGACATTGATTGTCGCTGAGATGAGATTGCGACTACATTTTGAATTTTTTTAATTACGGGAAATGGCCGTCTGTCTAAAAATGTTATTCAGAATGATAATTATAACCAGCAAGCTATGTAGCGCTAATTTTCATTTGCATCTTCTACTGATTTGCCTAAGAATTCATTTTAAATATGTAGTAATAATCTATTCCCCTTTTAAAGTAGTCCTATTCAGCTTATTACAATAATGTTAAATTCATCAGCAAAGAATAGATCCATTAGAGTAGTTAGCAAAGCCTTCAAATAAGCCAACGTGGACTATTGTGAAGCAAAGCTTTTAAATCCATTAGGTACACTTCTCTACTAAGTACTGGAGACTTTCAATGATTCTTCTTTTCTAAGTATTTTATTTTTCTAGTATTTAATCAGGCCTTTTCTCGAGGGAAAATCGTACTTACTTCAGCCCTATTTACTCCGTTTTCCGTCAAAATAAATGAAGCTTCAAGAATAGTAAGGATAGCCAACTTTTTACCAGTTATGTTTAAGACCCATGCCCATGTCTGTTCACAAATCCCAACAACGCTGCTGTTGAAAAATTCCTGATGGAAACCGATAACACGCGATATTGTTGTGTTGTCTCAAGATTTGTGATCCTTATTTCTACTCAAAAAGTTACTGGAAGTTAATCGCACGCATCATTAAGAAAAGGGCTGTCATAAACCCTACCGCAGCTATTTATCACCCTACCAATAATTCACACTCTATAACCCAAAGTTCCTCATCGAAATATTTCGGTCCACAAAAAATAAATACATAAATCTGTTACCATTCGGTGCGCTCCTTCGATCGTGAACGAGCCAGTGGGCCAGAAACTCCGATAAACCGTCAACGCTTAAAACTTTCGATCATTTCGTGCCCTACATTTGGTTAATAAAGCGCATTTAATGATTATATTTACGTTTCAGTGGGTGATAGACTTTTACGGCTAAATATTTTATGGTTTAATGTTTGTTTTGCATAATTAGAATTAGAAGTCTGAGAAGCGAGTGTTCTGCGAATCAGTCGTTCTATGAATTAAGTATTCTGGGAAATCGTTGGTCCGCGAATGGGATGATTAGACTCTCTGGAAATTGGTATGACGTCAGTGTGCTACTGACAATACCCTACAGGTATTATTCAGGATACCTATTAAATTACCTTAGCGTAGGTGTGGCTCTATTTTTATTTCATCCCGGTATAAATACATTATATGACAAAAAAGAGTCTATTGCCAGAATATTCTGTATACCTATAGGTATTCAAAATATTCTGGCAATAGACTCTCTTTTTCAAAGAAAAGATCTATTGTGTGAAGGTTTGCCATCAAAAGGTCAAACCTTCAATCTTCAAAAAGTGGGCTGAAAACTGAATGTGCTACTACCCTGTCTACCTTCCGTGGGACGATGCATGACGAGGTCATGTCAAAATTAAACTAACAACAGCTAAGCTTCTGAACGATAAATAAGAAATAATAAACTCAAACATGACTAAACAATTTCCCTTCTAACTTTTTCTTGTAAGACTATTTTTCTTGGCACGAACTAGCTCATAATAAGAACATCACAAAATATTATATTCCTTCGTTATCTAATGCTTGTGCCTGACTCATAAAAGTCAACTAATGGAAATATGTTCATACGCGATTGGACAAGAATCTAGTGCAAAGAAAATATCTTACATTTTCTTTTATAGAGCGTATGTTAGTTAATATTATGGGTGAAATAGAAGATTTTTCGATAGCACATAAGTAAGTACTACGCTTGGTTTGTTGTGAGGAAACAGCCAGGATTCTCATAATTACCGTGATTGGTGATCCGTAAGAGTCGTGGTTCCTGTATGGCATTATTAGGTTACAGGGAAAGGTGCAAGGCTAGCTCGTTTTTAGACCCAACCCTCACTTAAGTCAATTTAGGATATTCACAAAAAATAGTGACTATCTTGTGAATTGAATATTGAAAACCTTTGATAAATGAGAAATGTAGGTTATTCTGTTTTATTTTAACTTCATAGTTTTAAGAAGGCTTTAAAGTTAAAAAAAAAAATCAACTAGTGTGCTCTATTTTTGAAGCAATGAACTAAATTCGTTTCCAATTCTTACTATGGCTGCTATCTAGTTCTGTGCCCTAAAGCCCATATAATTTCATTTCTAAAGCTTGTAATTGAATGTAATAAATTAGTTCCCAGTGGTCACGAACGTCGCATGTTGTGTGAGATTAGCAACGTTGGCGGAATAATTAATTTTAGGCCTAACTGCGATATAGGTCATAATTTAGATATTATATTTTAGGTTGCCTGACCTGTTCTAAAATTTTATTATACTATCGTTGGGTGCGACTAAGTAGATAAAAAATTGGGGTCTTAAATAAATTAGAACAGTAGGTTGAAAAACTAATGTATTTTTTTTTAAACCTAACTGAACTAGGGATTCTGAAAAACCTCGGTAAAATACTAGGTAATATTCCAATAAACTAATTATAAACACTTTATCTACAATGATGGTACACAAGACATGAACTTAATTGCTATTAAACACGAGTAATCCGCTCCTGCTTCGCACTGTTTTTGCGACACCAAATAATCGAGACTTCTTTACTCTATGTAAGTTAAATATCAATGTATTATGTTGTGACGTACACCTTCCGGAATAAATTCTGTAAATGTTGGTGAAAACCGCATCAAAACCAATTGCGAAGGTTAGAAGAACACGCGGTCACACAGACAGACACGCAAATAATTTATAATATGTTTAGATATAGATTAATTTCGGACTATTGATCTATATAATTATTAATGAAAAAAAAATGTAATGCTTTAAATCATTCTCTCCCATATCCAACTTTGGGCTAAAAATAATCTTCACGTTTAGTAAGTGGGTTGGCATTCGTAGTATGTACCTTCGTTATTGTTAATTTACAAGATCACGAAACTGTCCTTAGCCTTTGACATTACCTTAGTGACTCATAAAGACACCTTTAAGAAAAAGGGAAGGTGACCTTTTATATATTTTTAGGTTAGTACCAGCCAAACTAAATATCTCCTTATATACGAGTAGGTACGTTCCATACTTTGCCAATTTTTGGTTCACAAAAGGTAAAATATGGTGTCTATTTCTTACGTTTAAACTTCATCCCATTTTATATGAGAAAGAAAATGAAAAATTTCTACCATTATCTTTTGAAACTATACTTCATCTCTTCCCCGAAAATCTAGCTTAACTTCAGCAATATTTCACGCGCAGCCGCTTATCTGATGTTTGCTTAAAATCTCAAGTATACGAGGTTTTTTACTATCGCTCTTTGAAATTACGATGTAATACAAGTAGGCACTCGTTTTGTAGAGTACAAAAAATGTATCGATCTATAAGAATTTTGTTAACATTATTCCTTGTCGTAACATTGAAAAAGGCGCGGAGGGTTGAATTTATTTATGTGGTTAAACGGCATTATCAATATGGACGTGGGTGTTAATAGATCCGTCTATTGACGGTTGTAAAAGCCTTTTTATATGGTGAGATGGGTGATCATTATTCGGAAAATTATCGAGAAAGGCTATGATCTAGGTTTGTCTGATTGACAGAAAACTGACGGCACTTAAATTTATTGAAAAATATTATTAGTAAATATGTAGTGTGTTTGGTTAATAATAATTTTCTAACCAACTTAATGTGACGTAATCGTAGTCCCGATACATAACTAAGAAGTTTGTATAGCCTACCTGAATAATATATAAGTCTGGCTATCAATAATTTCACCGCTAACCCAATTCCCTCGTTCGACATTTAAAACTAGCGCGGGAACTCAAACAGCTGTCAAACCCTACTTTTTAATTTTCTGAGAATAATAAAAGAAGAAAATGAAAAAGGCAAACCTCTTTCGTACGGTCTGCTTTCTTTGCTTGGAGGAACAGAATCAACATGGAACGGGTTTTCTCTGGGGAGATTAATTAAATTACGTATCCGAGTTTCCCGACATATTCGTGCGAGTATATGACGTATTTTCCTAACCAACTTATATGTTTCATAATTAAATTAATCAGTTTCTGTAATAGGATTAATCGGTCCTCGCTTAATCCTGGTTTTTGCGGTGTAACCCAATTTTATATGTGCTGTAAAAGGATTGAAGACTTAATACATAGACTAAAAGATTGAAAATTGAAAATCATGAGTGTCTGTGTGTCTGTCTGAGTCGAGATCATGGCACGACGGATAAACTCCGTGTATTAGAAGCAAAATGGTTTGTACGTATTCGTATGTGATTTGAGTACTTGATAGTTTCTCGTAATTATAAGAACGTTCACAGTCTGATCTCAGTCTCAATCTGTCAATAATACCTACATATTTGACGAGTTTCTGACATTGATTGTCGCTGAGGTGAAATTGCGACTAGATTTTTGAACGTTTTTAACTACGGTAGTTGGTCTTCTGATGGGAGCAGTTTTATTGAAATGAAACGAAATGATATGATGTTTATTTTTGTAAGTAGATCTTTGAGGACTCTTTTACACGTTATTTATCTGACGGTATTTTGAAACTGCGTGGCGCCTGCATTTCCTAGCTGACTATTTGTTAAATTATAAGGTACAGATTATGTAACTCCAGCTAGTATCAAGTAGCAGGCGTCAGGTGCGTCAATCGCTCACGTCATCCCGTCATTTGTACCACGTCAAACTGATTGATTGCTTTTACTACCATTACTATGACCTATAAAAAGTAACTGTTTACCTATTATCGATGCAATGACGTGGGAGAGTAAAAGGGATTTGTACTCGTATAAGGGATCTCGGCATATATACATCTGGATACTATGAAAGGTATATTGGATTAAAACTCCTACTGAAGGACTAAGTCCTCTTCATATACAGGGATGATTCAATTAATGCTTTAGGAAGTGATGAAGGGCGGGCGTTTTGGGGGACTGTGAATAGTGCTGATTCTCAGCCAACTTTTTTAATAAATGGCTTTTTGATTTTGATTATCACTACGCTTGCTCATAGTGGGTTGGTGAAATCTGGTATATATTTTGTGTTAGAAATATCAGGGTAATCTATGTACGATTACCCTGATAAATGTTTTGTAGGTACTACTTGAAATAGTGCTTGTTCTTAACAAATGAACAGGGTGTTGTATTCTAATCTCATTCATTTGTTTCTTGGCGATTTTGGGACCGTGGACGGACGTGGGATGTGTTTCTTTCATAGATGGCATAAAATAAAGCGCTATTTCCGCCAACTGCAATATATTATTTCGTTCAATTTACCTAAAAATGCTGTAGCCATCCACTATATCTTACAGCCACAGTTAGCTACAGGTAGGTACAGCAATCAGTCACGTCAGCGCCTCGACCGAGCCATGGTACTGATTGATTGCTCACCGCCTCGCGCCGCTGATGAATCGACCAGCAATTATTATTAGTGTCGATAGTGGTTACCAGATTGAGATGGGAACATACGGGCTTTCATTTATGAAAAATAATTACGTTTTGGAGATGCACTTTAGAAAATAAACTCTTATAAGTACTCTCTTATAATAAGTAAAATAAAATCTTATTTTTTAAATAATTATCATAGCAAAAATATGTTTGCCCAAACACAGTCAGCAGCTAGTTCCATTGTTCCATATTACAAGGTAAGAACCTACTTATCCTGTGTTATTTTATTTTTAACACCTTCCTTAATAATACTCCATTAGACAAATAACGGTTATCATCCTTTCGTTATTTCGATATAAACGTATAATAAACTCCGTTATTTCACTATATAAATACAAAGCAATGCTATGATTTACCAATTACATTTAAAAAAAATCTCTAAAGTGCAGTAATTTTCACAAAATTACAACATTGCTATCGTTATTTAGCAGTTATTTTTTAATGCTGAGAATGAAATAAAATACTGTGAATAATAATAATGGGAATTGAAAATAAACTACTGTAACTTTTTTTTTACAATGACAAGCGGAAAATAATGCTTAAGTAAATGTGAAGTGAAAAATACTAAAATAAAAGGATTGTTAATGATACTTTACAATTCAATCAGGAGATAAACCTTACAGTAACTAGTAACCCTTGTAACACCTTCCAAGTGTGGAGTTACAATACAAACCACTACAAAGAACAATCAAGGGGTGAGATGCCACAAAGTGCGGTTTGCGGTCCGTTAGTGGTATACTAACAGACCACACGTTGAGTAACATAGGGCTGCTAATACTGCAGTGACAATTTACCGTACCGTGTGTATACGGGTTCACCGCAGTATAAACCAAATACCTAACATTGTCAAGTACTGTAGAGGTTAGCCTTTTTGGTGATTAAATGCAACCTTTATGAATACTTTGAAAAGTAGATGGCAGACATACGAGACAAACATTGAAGGAAGCGATCCTGCTTGTGTTCCCCGAAAGGCTCGTCATTTTTATATAAGAAGAGAAAAAAATCTCCCGTGCATATTATGCAGTGACCGTTTATGTAAACTAATATTATAAAGAGAAAAGATTTGTTTTTTTTTGTATGTCTGTTTGCCGTTTTAGCGGTTGAACGAATTTAGATGCATGGGTAGACCATGACCTTAATTATTACATAGAATACTTTTAATCCCGATATTCCCTCGGGATCAAAACTTATGCGGGCGAAACCGCGAAGCGCAGCTAGTAGTCATCTAAATTAATTCAGTTATAAAAGTTCTGTGAAAACAATTGGAGAAGGGTTCTCACTGGCTGTTATGAAGGACATAAAACTAAGAGATTTCTCTAGACCGTAAATAAGTTGGTTACGACAGTTTGGGCTGTAGGAATACACGCTGTATAGCTTATGTAATCGTGCAGAAAATTACGAATAGGGAGATAAAATGTTGTATGAGTAAGACATGAAATATGTGATGATAGAATAGGCTAAGGTTTTTTACTAGTGTGTGTTTTCGAAGACTCTGACAATACTTAGGTATACGTCAAATAGACCCTGATCAATAGGCCACGCTTCCATATTGCCAAGTGGTTAATTTAGAATTATTTTAAATACATTTATATATTTCGGGATCATACAAAAAAAGAAAAATGTGTTGGAAAGATATGGTCCAAAATATATTCAGAAAGTAGCCCTCCTCCACTGTTGAATTAACTTTTTAATAGAACAAGTTAAGCATTCCCAAAACAAACAATACGCTTGCAGACAACATATTAAAAAAATAGGTACAAAATATTTTTCAAAACAGGCAAATATTAACATCACAAGAAACCCATATTTCCTTACAAATTGGAATCCTTACAATACCTGTTTCCAAGTCTAACAAAATAAGCGTGAATTTGTTTATGATATAAAGCCTCGTGGCGAAGAAATACAATAAGCGCTTATTTCCCTCAAGTATTGTTCGTTATCGGCACCCGCACAATAACTAAACGAAAACGGTATATCTGTTCTGTGGTATATATCCCTATAGGATATTACTTTCTTTTTTCATGTTTATTACCTACCTACAATCTACATAGGCAATGGACTGGGTTTATATACTTTTTCTAGAGCATACGCTTTTCTTAAATAAGGTAGCTTCGTGTTGGAGATTGGTTCAAAAGTACTACCGAAGTAGAAACAGTAAAGGAAATCATGCGTGTTGTGTGGTGGGAACATAGTGCATAGGCAGAAGTTCTAGCAAACAATGACAATTAAAGGGACTCTTACATCAGCGGGATTGTCCGAAAGGGTTACTGCTACCCCGGAACATAAAGGGCGAAGGAAGGAACATGGGTGGGTTTTAGTCAGTAAGAGTCTGACACTCCCTTCCGCTCCACCCAGAGCGGGAGCGGTCATTTGATGATTTCCCACCAGAAAAAAAAAAGGGACTCTTACATTAGTAGCCGCCGATAAGCTTAGACGAATCCGATCGATTTTTGAATCAAAATACAACTATTCCATAGTATTTTGGCGTCCTTTTCTTCCTACTAATATTATAAACGTGATAATTTGTATGGATGGATGGATGTTTGTTACTCTTTCACGCAAAAACTACTGAACGGATTTGGATGAAATTCGGCACAGAGATGGTTTAAGCAGGATTAACACATAGGATACTTTTTATGCCGATATTCCCACTGGATCGAAACTCATGCGGGTGAAACCGCGGGGCGCAGCTAGTATATTATATTCTATCACCTAGTAGATTTTAGTAGGTTTTATTTTATTTATTTATTTATTCATTAGGGACAAAAAACAGTTACATGCAAGTTATACAATAAATACTTATCTTAAGATTATAAACATGTAACCCACAACATTGTCCACATATTAATAAAAAAATAATAATAAGAAGTAAAAGACAAAACGTATACAAAAACAAATATGTGTGTGCCTGTGTGGTCAAAACATAATTAAGTTCTGGTGAAATTGAAGCAACAAGATTTCTTTCGATTTTGTCGCTTATGTTAGTAGCACAGTGTACTTAATGACCGATCTTAAGCAAAGCCTTTAACCTTTTACATTAAAAAAAAAGTTTTGAGTTCGCCCAATTATAATTTCTGTTAATTAAGAAAATCCTCCAAACTAACGAAAAGCTTAGTGTTTGAAACTAAACTCCAACTTTTACTAGTATTTCGAATTTTACGTAGAAAATTAAATTTCCAAAGTTTTAAGCCCGACATTGTCTGCGGCTACAGAAAACCACAAGGGTTAGAAGGGTTGGAGAGGTACACTTGAGTTACATAAATGAAATAGTAAGCCACGTTATATATGCACGTATACAGCAGAAGTGTTACATAATGTGAAATTTTAAATACTGTACGTGAATTCATTTACACTTTCGAAAACATCCAGAAATTTCCGTAACTAATTTTTGAATATGTAAAGCAATGACTATCGAGAATGTCAGCGGTCTTTATTAATTGTGATAAATTAAAAAAAAAACTGAACCCTACTGTATCCAGTGGTTTTTATTAGGTGGTTTTGTCTGCCCATGTAAGTTATCTCTGTTGAGAATTAATCTTGTTCTGCTAACAATTGGCATATTATCCTACTAATATTATAAATATGAATGTTTCGATGTGTGTTACGTAATCACGCAAAACATGCATAACGGATTTGAATGAAGACACACGGATGGTTTATAACCTGGATTAATTAATATACGGACTTTTGAACCCGGGCGTATATTCCTGTGAGATTATTTCCATCCTCTACGCGAGCGAAGCCGCAGGTTAAAGCTAGTTTCTTTATAACCCAACACTAATACCCAGATTTTAACTATCTGCATCGATTCATCTGTTCAGCTTTTCAGTTCGAAAGCCATTCTTATACCCGGGTTCTTCTTCATACTCTGTCCACTATCCGTTTTTTGACAGCTGCCTTAGGACATAACTCTTCCAAATTACGTAAAAGTTAACTCTTAGAATGCGTAATAAAATAAACATATAAACTGCCTAATCTTATTGAATTATCTTATTTATGACTTCTTACAGACATTATAATACCGTACGTGTACCGATTTTGGCAAAAAAAATATAATTGCTCACTTTCCGTTGTGTGTTCGATCTGTCAAAAAACGGTTAACCTTTTGGACAGAGTATAATGTCAATTGAAATTGATTATACAAAGTGTCGTTTGTCAAAACGTCATGTTACATTACCTACAGTCCTTTATTTTACCACTGGTTTTGCAGTACTGTCAAAATCACAGTGATCCTTATTGTCGTTACAACAAGGTTGTTATTGAGTGCTGCTACTGACAAGTCTAACAATATCAGATGATCTTTATTCCGGTTACAATAAGGTTGCTGCTGTCAGAGGTAAAATAACTCTGAATTACCTGTACATTATTACAGGTCTTTCACATTACAGTAGCAGAGACAATAATATATTACGTGTCTCTTAATTCCTTGTGAGATTCAATAGTATGTATTCATTTGTGTGACATATCATCTCTCGTCTTGTCACGATAGTGCGTGTAAGGTACTCAGTATTTTTTTTGCTACCTGTCAAACCCAATCGCAATTATTTTAGCCGTCTTCCCAGAAAATTTGTCCCAATAAAAAAATGTTCTTTATTATTTTCTCTTCATTCATTTATTGTGAAGTATATTTGAATTTGTTATTTGCTCACTAAAAGCCTCTCAGTGTTTCATGAATAAATTATTAGTTTTCATTTGGCTGGATCGATTCTGTATTTTTGGCAGCAATGAATGTCATCCCAAGATATCTGTATAATAGGAGTAGATAATTATTAGATACAAGCAGTGTACACTGCACTGCTCTCTAAAACGTCCAGGAAAACATCGTTAGGAAACCGGCATGTCCTAGAACCAAAACTTCAAAGACATGTGACATCTACCAAAGTACCAACCCGCACCGGGCCCGCGTCGTGGATTACGGCCCACTCCCGCTCACAGAGGAGGCCTTTGCCCCAGCAGTAGGAACATTGTAGGCTGATTATGCTAACTACATAGGTACAGTAGGTAATATAGACTATCAAAAAGTCAGCCATAATATAACAATCTCCTTCTCTAATCCCAACAGATTTTCTGAAAACTCATTAAATGTCGCTTAAGCTAGAAGGTCACTGATTACGTCATAATAAAATAGTGTTATGCAACAAGCTTTTACGCCGAATCCGTTAATTATATTACGTTTTGGACAACGTTAATGAGTATTATTATTTACGGTAGCAGAGTGTCATCGGAAACTGCTAATTGATGCATGGAAACCCAATGTTAATAATTAATCAATTTCAACCGCTAATTATCATAATGTATACTGCGCGATGGGTATTTATTGATTTTTGTTTTCATTTAATTAAACCATTAATCAGGATTGATTAAATGCCAGAAATTATATTATGTTTTATTAATGGGTCATCTATTTTGGAATAGGTACCTACCTATTCTGCTTTCATTGGTTTAGTAAGTCAAGTAAAAGGAGAGCGACACTTGTTCATTATTATCATCATTTCAGCCAGGAATCACCCACTACGGGTATATTCCTCCCCTTTCTTCTGCAATACTTCCCGGTGCCGTGCGTCCTTCATCCAGGTGTTTTCCTCAACAATGATTTGGATTTTTGGATGATACATAAAATTTCGGTGTTTTTTAGAAAAGTTTATTTTACTAACAGTCAGATTAACAATATTGTACGTAGCTTTAACTTCAAATATATTGTCCCGATAGTCGTTCCAATAAACGTTAATTTGTATTTAACTAGTGTTTCTCATTCTAAGTGAATACAATTTTATTCTGTTTTTTTAAAGAAATAAAGCTATTGACACAAACGGAACTCCAACCGATAAACTGAGGTACCATGAGGTAATGTCCTACTTGCCTAGTCAAAGAAGAATTTTCCAGAAAATTATTACTGAACGGAAATCATATAAATCCAAATAAAAGTTCATTGCATAACATATTCAACAAACAAGAAGGTACGTACCATATCGAGCTTCCTCCCCCTCGGGTGCCTGCGCCGTGAGGGTGGCTAACTCCTTCTCCAAATCGACCTGGTGCTCGCCAGAGTCCCATGATAGCAGCCCTGTAAAAATGAAGGAATATATTAGGTTGTGGTTTGTCAAAGACAAATCATTTATTTCAAATAGGCCATTAAAAGGCACTTTTAAACGTCAAAATTCACAAGAAAACCGAATTGATGAGTTTCGTATGGAGAAGAATGGGCAAGAAACTTCATAGTTACTCTTACAAAATGTTTTACAATATTTTATATACATTAATTAGGTATAATGTATATGCGAAGACAATTTACCTAGAATAAAATTACTATACCACAATAAATATAACATAAAGTTTCCGTATGCCGGTCGCTGTTGTCGATGCTGATTACTTATAGGTACTTTTGAAGGCAGTGAGAATTTTTTCACTTCAAAGGGTGGCAAGGGGGCACATTGGAACATTTCACCTTTTGCGTAAAGTGGTCCAAGTATCTTCTGGCGGTAGCTAAAATCGGAACTAACACAGCCATCTTGTTATTTTCAATTCAATTTTTGTGACAGTTATTTCACAAACATTTGTTCTCCACCATTACTTTATGATTTTTCATCAGTGTGTTGCGTGATGTTTTAAGCATAATTATATTTATAAAAGTCTGTCCCCACAAATTGTTCAAACCTTTACCGCATTAGGTGTGACAATAATTTAGCTCAATACCTAACCTAACTTTGTTCTTATCGCGTAAATAATTCCAGATAAAAGCCCATTAAAACTACCTTTCAGCTACATTAACATCATATTCTCTTACAAAACACCTTTACAACATTAATATCAAGAGAACATAAATATGCGAGAATTTAAAATTAAATACACGTGCGATGCTGCAACGCCCTAGAGGAAGTAATGAAGGAAATTATGCGCTCCGGTACATACGTACGAAGCACGTGTACGACGGGATGGGGGCGGGTAGCATAAAGGGGTGTGTAGCGAAATAGGGATGGGTAGCGTATTTATTGTGTTGCAACAAATAATTTCTCGTAGCTTGATGAAAAGGTTGAACAGCACTAATTAGTGGATACGCCAATACAAGTGAACTTTGATGCGATAGTGTAGCTAACTAAGTTGTTATATTTCTTAGATCTACGTATAGTTCTAGCTTATTTTTTTATAAATAGACAGTCATTAGAAAAGAAAGTGAACATTAAAATTGCTGGTGTTTCGGAAAAAACAAAACAAAGAATTTCTTAATAAGATAAATCTAATTAAACAGATTTGGAAGAATAAACAAATGCTTAAATGAGGGATATTAAGAGGCTCAACAAAAAAGAACCGCTTTAAAGAAAGCAATCCGTTATTTTTTGACGGTGGTAGCCATCTTGGATTAGAAGATTTACAGACTCATCTTAAATGTTTAATGAATAGCGAACATTAAGATTAAGATTTTTATTAAAATGCTTTAAAGATTAGAAGGTTTTTTCGGTTTGTTCTTTATTTGAAAATCTGTTTTTTAAAATAAAAATAACGAAGGATTTCTTTTATAAGTTCTGGAAGAATAATTTACGTAGATACATACATTAGCTCAAAAAATATGCACAGAAAATATAATATAAGTAGTAATTTTTTGTATAATTGAAATAGTCATACATGAAACCAAGATAAAGTAAATGCAATCATCATCTGCCTAGCCTTTTCCCAACTATTTTGGGGTCGACCTCCAGTCTAACCAGATGCAGCTGAATACCAGTATTTCACATGGACCGTCTGCCTATCTGACCTCTATAACCCAATTACTGTTTGGTAATACTGGTTCTCAGACTTTCAGGCTTGGCTGAGTAACAGCCGCGACCAACGGCTTAACGTGCTTTCCGAGGCAAAGAGGGGTTTCAGTATGTAAAGATGTTCACCCATCCACGGACCAACCACAGCAAGCGTACACAGCTTACCCTGATTGATCGACCCGTGCGGATATTATTACTTAGCCACGAGCCCCTCACCTCCCTGAGTATTTCTTTATGTCAAATAAATAGCATTTTTTTATAAATTTCTCGTATATTAAAGGTGTTTGACATTACAAGACAAGACTGACAGACTCAGTTATTATATTGTATGATTACTAAAACTGTAACTTATGAATTAATCATGAAAAATCGAAGACACTTTGCAATTAATATCAGTCCAGCGCAATTTTTCTTTCTCCTGTCCCTTTTCTCCTTAATTATTCAGACAATTGCGCCTTTTCTTCGACGGCAAGACGTTTTTTTATCTTTTATTCATCTGCCTATCTGGGACGAGTTTGTGTCTTTTTGGAGAGAGGTTTATCTTTGTACTTTCTTATTATACACAGCTTGAAGATTGCTGAACGTGATTTTTTGAGTAATCTGTCCATTGACTGTCAATTAGATTCTAAATATATTTCTTCAGGTTTGTTAGTCAAATGTGACTGGATAGGAAAACCAGCACCATAATTGCGTAACATAATAACAATCTGAACCATTTTGAAGGTTAGTGCTAATCCATTGCTTCATCATCATCATCATCATGCCCAGCTTTTTCCCGACTATGTTGGTTTCGGCTTCTAGTCTAACCGGTTGCAACTGAATAGGTACGGACGCCAGCACATCAAGTTACTGCAATCTGTCTGATTTTCAACTTTATCGCTAAAGCATTAAGGTTCAAGATTGATTGGGAAAATTTGACAGTTTCGGGTAGCTTGACCTGCTGGCGTCTGTACCAGTATTTTACATGCAGCGACTGCCTATCTGACCTTCACAATCCAGTTACTGGGTAATAGGTACGATACCTTTTGGTAAGACTGTCAGAATTTTGCGCGTCGATATCCCTGCCACCCTGTATACGGAACGAATTGAGAACCTCCTCCTTTTTTGACATCGTCTAATAAGACTGATGAATAGAAAAAATAAAGCCAGCTTAGCGTTATCACAAAAGTGTGTCAAAATTACCACATCTATTTCCACGAGACCTAACTCCAGGCAATACACATTCGTATCGTAACCCGGCCATATCTCCAGGGGACACACATACAGACGGAGAAATAAAACAATAAACAGTTGGCACTAGGGTCGTGTCGCAATACGTTTTAATTAAACCACTGTGGATGGATCTATGTCGGAGAGATAGATAGCTTCGTTTCTGGCGTTAGTTTACAGAAAAAAATGTTTGAATTTTATCTCTAGTGGTGAACCTATATGATATATCATCGGCCTTAGCAAAAACATGTTGAGGTTTAGAAGTCCTGTATAAAAGTCGAGAGTGAAATAATTCATTGCAATTAGACCCTAATGTACTTTTGCTTTAAAACTGAGTCACTGATTTGAGAAGAAGTAGGTTGCAACGTTTATAAGTGTTGATTTATATGAAAGAAACCCAGCAAGAATCTTCATGGTTGTTTAAGTCAACCTCAAAGAAAATTTATAAGGTGAGAAAGTTACAAGATATTTGTTATAATATATAAGCCGAAGCCAACCAATTTAATTATGCTCATAAATACCTATTAAACTTAAAGAAAGCCGGAGTTTTTCCTAGACCACGACCCGATGTTTACACCTATGCACATATCACGAATATTCAGTGTTTCAATTTTCACATCCAGCGCAAATAAATGTAAGAATTTTCTTTCTTTCTTTTCTTTTTTCGCCTTTCAACGGTTCTTGCACGGTTACAGTTTATATTCATCAACATGTCACTTAGCCTTTCAACACGTTAGGCAAGGCAAGGCTCGAGTAATATAAAAGGCAATATCAACTAGAAATAGAATAAACACACACTGAGACACTAGGGTCGGCTGCAATACGTTTTCATTAAACGCGAGAGTGATGGATCTGTGTTCCTCTCAGCCAGTAATCATTATACAGTATGATGAATGCTTAGTTTGTATTGTTGTTTAGATTGTTTATTAATATTAATGTTAGTTTTTGTTCTTTTGTTTATATTATGATTGTCTTCAATATTTTTATCAAGCAGGGGACTATGATTGGCTTACTTAAGTTTCTGAAGCTAGTACTTATTTTCTTTTTTGGTACAGAGGATTTATCACAACCACGATACAATTATTTTTTAACATGATGATTAGGGTCGGCTTCTAGTGTAACCAAATGCAGCTAAATACCAGCATTTTACGTGGAGCGACTACCCTCCACAATCCAGTTACCAGTCTATAATATAATAGGTATACTCAATACAGTGAACGGCAATAACTTGAGAGATGGTTTAGTGGTCACAAACATGTCACTTTAACAAAATCAAGAGACCGTGAAATATTACCAAACGATTTTTCTAATACTAGGTACCCTATATCATTCTACGATCAAAAAGTACCCAATCTTCAGACTGATATGAAAATCGAACATAAAAAATCCAATACCCAAAACTGAGACATAAAAGGCATAAAAATAACATTTTCTAAAGTAAAATATCGTTGAGAAAATCCAAAAAGGTCGCAGATTGAAAGCCCGAGGGCTATTGAAGGAAAAGTTAACAGAATGGAAAACTATGAAGGGCTTCTAATGGGAATTTTTGAAGCACAGAATGCTGTTATGAAAATTGTTTTAAAAGAAATGGTTTTAATTATTAGCTAAGGTAGGCTATAGTTTTAATTTAAGTTGCATGTTCTCCAAAATCACCTTATTTGGTTGGTTACTCTGACGCATTTTAAATATTGATATTATATTTCGTTTGCTAAAATGAGGTGTCTAAATAAGCCTATTTTTTTATTAAAAAATAAGCTGTTTTTATTTATTAATAGGTTACCAATTACAATTTACAAGCTAACACTAAAATTACAAAATTATATCCTAAATTAACTAAAACTATTTACATACTAAAATATAGCGTCGAAAAATTCATCCGCATCGCTGTCGACTGGTGTCCCCAAGCAAGACACTGGCGGCATTGCCACGTTGTATGGCAATGCTTAGCCTCTGGCCAAGGTAAAAGCCAGCCCCTAAATAAGCTTAGTTTTGGAAATATAATTATAATTTAGGTTTAAAATTTTCGAGACTAGAGCGATCCATTTTTATTTTTGAGTATGAGCCTTAAGTAATATTGCAATCCTACTAATATTATTAACTTGAAAGTTTGTATGGATGGATGGATGGATGGATGGATGTTAGTTACTCTTTCACGCAAAAACTACTGAACGGATTAGGATGAAATTTGGCATACAGATTGTTTATAACCAGGTTTAACATATACAGGATACTTTTTATCCCGATATTCCCAAGGGATCGAAACTTATGCGGGTAAAATCGCGTGGCGTAGCTAGTGCTTACATATTTATGTAGTAGTTATTTAACTACGAAACTACTAAACATTTCCAGTCAACACATTTTCCTAAAAAATCTTATTTTATCTTCCTATTTAGTGACATTTCTTTGAATATGAAATTGAGTTCTTTAAAAGGTTGTGTACAATTATCTACTTTTACTTTTTGTTTGTATGTTTTCCTTAAAGACCTTTTTTAAGACTAGAATATTATTTTCATCTTTTGTAGTGCTAAAAGCTCCGAATAAACACTTAAATGTTAATTAGACATTAACTTGAGATTGTTAAAGATATGTTCATGTTGAAATGTGAAGTTTTATAATTCGTCTTGTTTTATTAAAAAAAAAAACTGCGTGAGTTGTAACCGTGTGTTTCTGAATTGTAAAAGTTTAATCTGTTATTATTTCAGTCAACCAATTACAGCAGTTATCACGAGACTTGGCAATTTTGCGTAACACACTTTCAATCACAATCTGAATCATTTAGAAGGATATTGCTAATCCATTGCTTCATATGTTCGAAACATTTGTCTGCTCAACAATGTAAATAATGCAATGAATGTTGTTAAACTGTCAAAATTAAAGCCATTGCTACTGATAGTGTGTGAAAGTCTGGCATGTTATCCTAAGCCTAAAATAGTATGTTTAAGACTAACACGACTACTTAACTAATTGTGTCCCGGAGCTGCCCTTATCAGTGTTGCCATAGATTGTATTATTCAGAAAGGTCACAAACTTCGCTAAAGTTAGAAACAATTCGCTGATTGGTAGTCTTGGAGTGTTGGATTGCGTTGTTCCAGACTTTATTTATATTCTTGTAAGTCTTGTACTGTGTGTTTTGTATTCTGAATTGTAAGGAAATGATTTCGTTTATTCTGGTGTTCTTTGTAAGTTTTCAATTTATTTGGTGGAGTATAAAATATGGAAGGATTTATTTTACATAGCATAGACTTTATTTTTCTTGTAGCAGCTTTCGCACAAGACCAAGACCTATTGGGCGATGAAACTTTAAAGAATGTCAAGAAAGAATAATAAAATAGGGGACATGGTTCGGCATCTATATAGGTATATTGTTCGCCTAAAAACCAATAGAGACGTGAATTTATTATGTTTGTAACTAACCTTATTCATTAATCAAGCGCTGAGAGTGCTAAGTTTTGTAATTACGGTGCACACTATACCGCTGCGCACTAAGACTTGGCTGTATGAGCTTTGGGCGCCGCGTCGGGGAATATGACCGAAGAATGTTTTTGAAATTATGAAGTGTCCGTTCTATTGTGATAATTGTCATGAACATTATAAAAATCACTTGTCATTATTGTAAAGGTTTCATACGTGTTGATTCATAGGCCACTTTTACACTGACTTTTTGCCCTTGGCTTTCTACACGACAACTAAATCCTTTAACACCGAATTGCAATTACAGCGTTAATCGTTATCTGTTCAGCTGTTAGAGTTTAGCAATCACAGCACAATTTCATTTTAATTAGTGGCTCCCCACAAATTAATTCTATCTACCCAGGTACTATTATTTCCCCACCCCACACATGTGAACGGTTCTGTCCTCCCCCTTCACCCCAAATGTGAACTAAATGTCGAAGGTGACCGGAACTAGGTTAATTGTAGGCAGCGAAGTGAACATGCTGTGAACTTGTTGCATCGCAACCGGATGCTGCGAGAATATTCCTAACTGAGAGTTGAACCATCCTGTATATCGAGTGCCTTCCGGCGGATATAGTTTGTGATGGAACGACGTAGTAGTTTCTCGAATTCGAACACAAGATACAGTCAGCTTCAGGCATATCAGATCAGGGTAAGTAAAAGGTATCTCATTGTAGTGTTTTCAATGTGATTGTGAGCTTTCTAAGTTACCCTAAGGCTACGGTACGCACTGATAGGCGGCTTGGTTAGCGCCTAGAGCCTAGAGAGTCATCTTGCGAGCAGCGAAGTGAAACAAACGCTCTAGAATTTTCGCAACCGGCCGCACTGCACGCTTGGCGCCTTCTCTAGTCACCTAGCGTGTATCGAAGGATGTTCAGTCACCGGGTTCTAGGCGCTAAGCAAGCCACCTGTCAGTGCGTTTGTAGCCTTAGAGTTAGACAATACTAACATAATGTGAAGAAAAAATGCAATGAGAACCAAGAAAACTAGTAAATTTTTGTTTGATAAACCACACAATGATATGCTCAATTCTTTTCTGTTACAGGCGTTAACCTTTTAGGAGCTTCCCGGAGTTTTACTGGCTGGTGTGACTAAAATATAATATGAGGAGGTTTCATGCATGAAACTCAAAACTTGAATAAGCTACGAATGGCTGCATTTGCATTATAACTCCTAGAAGATGCATGCAGCTCTGAAGTTTTAGAATTAAAACTCACATTTCTAGATGAAGACACATTAACCCAGAATCTTGTCAAGAATAACTAAATAGGAGATGCTGGAGAACTTTTTCATGAGAATTTGAGAACACCTAGTAGGTACTTCAAGAACTAACCACTGTTGCATCTCATAATTATCTATCGTCATCTGACGAAAATGTTGATCATCTTTGAACTTTGTCATATTAAACTCGTTACTTGTCAATGACATACCTACTTTCACCATTTTCATCGTATAATAAGAAAAGGTTCTAATTATGGATACTTTGACGTTAAAATGGCTCCTTTTAAAAAAAAACTGATTTTTTTAAAAGAAATTTTGAAAAAAAGGTCTTTAAAAGCATAATTATAAAATATGTAAAACGATATCGTAGTTCATATTATTACGCGTTAGTTAATGCCAGGATGACGCGTAATATTTCACAGAACATGCAGCGCTGGCCGTTCATTAAATCCCGGCTCATATATTAATTAACACGCTAACTAGGCTGCCCAGATAACGCAGATTTTAGCTCAACTATAAACTATTTGTTGGAAAACAACGCTGACTCTAACATCAATTTTCCATAGAACAGAGAATTATGACGCAAATAAATTATGGTGGAATTTATTAACAAATGACTTAAGCATAATATTAATCAGCCTATACCACAGAACAGATAAAATCTGTTCTGTGGCCTATACATTCTCACTGCTGCGACACAGGCCTCCTATCTGTCAGAGGGAGTGGGCCATAACCCACCACCCACAACTTTATTTTCGTTGTATATAATTTTTGATAAGTTTCTTCCTCAAAAATTGTTGACAATATATCGATTTTCACGGTAATTGAAGCCTATGAGTAATTCCAATTAAAAAGCACATAAAAAGTATAATAAATACTGAACTTCCTAGTAGAACATTGCATTTGCATATTCACACACGAAAACTATTGTTTTTGAACATTTTACTTCAACTTCGCGTGACGAATGCTAAAGCAATAAAAAAATTACTAATTACTAAATTGTTATCAAGTAATTAACCTGTATCCTGAAATGTTCATCCATAACTTCCGAAAATGGCAAATAAAACTATCCTAAACTGACCGAATTATGCACAGTTAAGGAATAGTAATAATTATGTTACGCACCATAAGGTTAATTTTTACGTGTATATTACTTCGTCGATTGCGACATTGTCTATAATTTGGATGAAAATGACAATTCGAAAAACTATGCACCCAATAGGTGGGAAAGGAATTTGTTTGGAAATTGCTTAAAAATATCGCTTCAAGGAGCGGGCAAGGAGAAGTGATCTAAACCAAAAATGTGGGTGCACAATGACTAGCATGAATGATTTGTTTATAGAAATATCATTATATCAACTGAAAATTGCTTTACATAAGACATTGAAATAATCATAATTATAGAAAACAAAAGAGCATCAATTATTGGCTCTAACTTTGATCTCAATATACTTCGAAATAATATTTTGTGTCACATTGTAACTTGTTTACCCAAACACAATGCACGATCAAAACCTAGTTACTTAACCCAGTTTCCTTAATTAGTTCAATCAAAACCAAACATTGCTAATTCATGGTGTTTCCGAGAAAATTCAATCACTTTACATCACTAAACTACACAATTAATCAATTCGCATGTACCAATCTGGTATTCGGATCCGGCCGATAATGTATGTACATATATGCACAAAACTATGCTAGTTTTTTGCATGCTTTCATCAAACAATTAATGAATGTTTATGGAAAAAATTCAGCGTTAATAAAGTCGTTTAAAAATGAATGTGATTTATTTATTTTAGTATCGACACGGCAGGCTTCGTAAAAACCTGACACGGTTTCTTTAAAACGTGTCTGGAAGTGTTGAAAGCGGTATTAAAAATTCATTGGGTGTGAAGGAATGAACGGGGAAGTTAGAATTCCCTGTCGTGCAATAATCTACCACGCAGTTAGAGTGACTTTGTAAATTCTTCAGGGATCTAAAAGTGTTTTTAAAAGTGATTTCGAATAAAAAATAGATCTTGAAGAAGAAAAAAAAGGTTCGTTGCATAGAAATTCGTAAAATTCAAAATGTAAGTTCATAAAATTGCAGACCTTGACCCTTATGTAAATACTTAAGAAATTAAAACAAGGGCCTTCCCCATAAAACTATTTATTTTTATGTTATGCCTTGAGAATATATATTTTATTATAGAACTCATTCCAACACTCACGGGGACCTTTCCGAAAATCGAGAACACTGAACTAAATTCTGAGCAATTAAATTAACATCTTCACTTCCAATTAAACCTACCAATTCCAGTCCCGAATTCCAAATGACAATTAAAACTAGCGGGAAATCCAAATGACAATTAAAACGGGAGTGCCGTTGGTAGACGAATCTGTCTCATTGGTCGAGTCAAATAACAGTTTATTCATTAGTGGCTGCTGTCAATAGAACAAAGTTGTGGTAAAATACGAAAAGAGGTCGTTTGGAGGGAGAGAGTGTATAAATAGGAGGGAGTCTCGACCTCTGACCGGGTTATCCCTAAACAAAGAGGGGGGCATCGCCCTTAGTGCCGGATCTCGTTTCGTTCTATTTTTCTAGA
The DNA here is from genome assembly GCA_911387795.2 of Apamea monoglypha. NCBI lineage: Eukaryota > Metazoa > Arthropoda > Insecta > Lepidoptera > Noctuidae > Apamea > Apamea monoglypha. The sequence goes on along the minus strand of OU426930.1, from coordinate 18,112,235 downwards.
AACCTCTTGTGTTAAGTTGTTAAGTCGGTTTGTCCTCTTTCATGTGTGGTTTTTAGAATGTGTGTGAAATTAAAATGTTAGTGTTGTTGGGGGTGGAAGGAAGGTGCAATCTTGGAATATTTTTTGGACTCTTCATTTTCTTTGGACGTTGTAAATATCTACTTTACTATGGTGATACATTATTATGTGAATGAATACAATTGTCTGTTTTTAAACATTTTTTAATGGATCTACCGAAATTCTGGAGACGTCAAGCAAGAGACAGTCGTATCGATGTCTATACATAATTAATGAATTAATCATACAAAGTAGGTACCTAATGCTTCTTCTGCAAATATTAATAATAATAAGCTATCCCAGAACTGCCTATGATTACTATAATAACATTGTCAATGCACTATCTCTTTCTAAACGGAAGGCCCTGTTTCCTGTGATAAAGTTTTTTAACTAGTAGTAGTAGGATACAGATCCATGATCGATTTCATCGCACTTTTTGCTTGTCAATATCTGTTGATAATAATAATCTGTAACACTGTTTTATGGAGCCATAACCATTATCATCTAATAAATAATCAACTTCCATTTTTATGCGAAAGAAAACACAAATTTCCAACACTAAAGAAAATCAAAATCTAGAAGACTCAATGCCTATAAATATACCTGCCTAAAAAGCCCAAAAAATCCCCTCCCTTCACAAATATAATTGTTTTCTGAAGACAGCCTCCATTCCATTACCATCTGATTTGAATTCGCCAACTTTCTCAGCGCCGCAATATGGCGTCGAAGTAGTTCTGTATAATTTACTCCTTCGTTCTTGTTCGTAATGTTTTGTTGATTGCTCGGCGGTAGTTTGGTGGCGGCGCCCTTTTTGTTTCGATAAGAAATTGGTAATTAATGGAACCAGAACTTTTGTTCCGGTTTTGTGCTGGATAAGTTATGTCTTTCTTGTGGTGAAATGTTTTCTGGTGTGTTGATAAGGTTAGCTTAGTTAAAAGTACGAGAAACTCCTTTTATTTTCATCTACTTACATAATAGGGTAAACAGCCATTCACTACGTTATGAGATCGACTAAAGAATGAGAACAAATTAGTAGCCTAAGACTAGGTCGTAAGTCGATTTTAAGTCTACAGCCAGAAAATTAAATAGTCTTTCTATTACCCCTTTGTCTCAGTGTTATTACCCATAGTCAGGTCTAATGGCGCTCAAACCTGTTTTTTCTTAATAAGTTTTACTACCAATAATATTATGTAAAAGATAAATACGTTTTCAGAATGTTTATTACTGAATCATCATCATCATCATTTCAGCCGATAGACGTCCACTGCTGGACATAGGCCTCCCCCAAGTGTCGCCACATTGACCGGTCCCGTGCGACTCGCATCCAGCGGATTCCCGCAACCTTCACCAGGTCATCGGTCCACCTAGTGGGAGGCCTTCCAACGCACCGTCTTCCGGTCTTCCGTCTACTGAATAGTTAAACCTTTTGTTACTTTTCATATTTTTAATATAAACCAATATATTTAAAAAAATACAGCATTTTACCCTTAATTGAACGTCATTCCCCTGCTTACCCTAATCTACATCATTCATATTTTACATATTAATCAACTCCATTCACGGAATGGTGAATTATATGTTTATCAGTAAGTAGATGAAAATAAAAGCATTTTTCCTTAATCATATGATGGTGTATTTATAACTGTATTTTGGTGTCCCATTATAAACTTAATTTATGTCAAAATTGTAATTTCGCGTAACCTAATTATTCCTTAATCAATTGGTTATAGTTTTTCATAAGAATAAGGTGGTATTGATGTTCACTATATTATGCGTAACTGAAGACTACAACTCATCAGAAACCGAAGAATTCTTTAACTAACTTTTGTTTTCTTCTCATGTAAGCATTTTAAGGGTAGGGCCCTTAAAATGCTTACACGACGTTAAACTCCTATCGATCGCAACAACTTAACGCATTCCTTAATAACGAAGTGCTATTAATTATTCACGTAAGCGCTTAAAATCCCTCTTTAAAGCACTTAATGAAAACATTGCTACATCGCTTACAGCCCCGTCAAGCGGAATATTTTACATGCGCATGAGTTTATAGGCTCTTAAGTCTTCGTTAAGAGGGTCTCGTTATTGTGATTCTTGTGTGGAGAAACATTGTTAGACGTGTTAAGTCTTAACTGTGGAATTATGTGGTTAGTAGGAATTTTGCATGCTTTATAAGCTCGTGTAGAGGAATCTATGTAGGTGTTTTACTTCTTTCTTGTGAGTGTCGGAACGACCTTTGACATCTAAAGCCTTCAGGCAAATAAATATATGGTAATCTATTAAAAAATCTGGCGCTTACTACAAATTTAAAGCGTTTAAAGTAAATAATCTTTAAATATTCACGCGGTAGTTCAAAAAGAGGGTGAGTAGGAGGGAGAGTGCTTTCCGTTTGATGGGACTTAAAGAATCTATTTTTTGTTTGTGAGAGTTTCACTCATCATATAGATCTGACCTCATCTACTTATTCTTCATAATAACTTTTTATTCTAGTATAAAAATACAATGATCAGTAGTTTCCACAGCCGCTTCCTATTTGAAACACGTACTTGTGAAATATTCAAAGTTTTGCCATACTCGCGTGACTAATAAATTTAGCATCATATTTACGATGAAATTTCACTTAAAAACCGCAACTAACATTTTTTACCCACCGTTAAAATTTAATATCCCCACTGGCAACCCAGTCGCGTAATTTACTTTTTTGAAATTAAAACCGTCGAGCGCGACGTTTTGCATAATTCAATGTGAGAGAGAGAGACGCGTCGCCTCTAATAAAGTGGCGTCAGTCCATACAGTGTTGCCAGCAATAAATGAAAAAAGTCCCGAGATTTTTTTCCTTTTATGCTTCGACATTTTTTTATTGCCCAAACTCTGTTAGCATGTTGGTGTACGTTGAATAATGTATTTAATGGTAGATTGAATATCGGATGTGGTTATGAGCGGTAGTGTCGTCTGGAAAATGTAACGTAAATCTCTGTTTATGGCTTTGCTTATCATCAACATTATTAATTGTTATTGTTTATGCTTTTCACTGCGTAAGCTTTTGACTTTTACATTAAATATGACCGCCCATATTATGAGCCCATGTAAGCTAAGAACAGCTCACTGGTTAAAGAGTGGGTACTGGCTGCGTTTGACAGTTTCTATAGTCGCTCAAATAGAATTTCTTTCAGCATTTTTCCACGCTTTGGAAATATTTCACAAAAACTATTGTTTATTCCACACATATAACAATGATTTCGTGGACCATTTGTAGCGTATCCAGGACACATAGAGGTGGGAATTGTTCCAATAAAGAACTCTTACATCAAGGCAATGAATAAAAGACGAAGCCTTGGATATTTTATTTAAATCCCACCTCTAGCCGTGTGGGGCCATAAGAGCGGATTTGGAGCGGTCTAAGCGAGCATTAGATGCAATGAGAGAGGTTTAAAGTCAAGTGTGGTTTATGGCTTAATAGAAATCTTGCTCGAGTTTAAGCTCCTATTTTTATTGATTTGGTTTATTATAGCGATAAGAAGTGAGAGAAATAGCTTCCTTTACGACTTAGCTTGAGTGCTTTGCGTTTTGTTTTTAAGTCTTTTTACAACGTGTCTCTTCATAAAATTCATCCTGTATTTGTAACTACTACTATTTAATATAGAACACCATATAGAAAACCACAACAACCGTTTCAGAATCCAATACATTCGAAATTAATGCAAAGTAGGTATACCGACCGATACCTCGGACCTCAAATGGCTCAAGGAAAATTAAAGCTTATCCCTTACACCCTCTGAACCGCAAGTTATCGATATGGCCAAAAGCGATTTAGTCATTGTAAGCTATGCAGACTTACTCTCTATCTATGAATATGAACGTGACAAAACATATAGGTAGGAGCTACTAACATACGAATGTAGACACAGAAACAAAAGTAACATCTCTAACTATTGTCTGCAAAAGGAATTTATATTTCATTTATTACAAGTCATCACTTGCCTAGCTTTTTCCGAACTATATTGGGGTCGGCTTTAAGTCTATCCGGATTCAGCTGGATACCAGTAATTTACATGGAGCGATTGCCCATCTGACCTCCACAACCCAGTTACTGGATAATACGATACACCTTGGTAAGATTGGTTGTCAGAGTTTCGGGCTTCTGACTACCCGTAACGACTGTCAAAGATCCACGAATGACAGCCGGGACCAAAGCACGGAGGTCTCGGTATGTAAAGATGGTCACCCATCCACAGACCAACTGTGGCAAGCTTGATCGTTCGACCTGTGCGGCTGTTATTATTTAACCACGGATCCTTCCGCAATTTTATTTATTACAAGTCTTTGTCATTAAATTCGTGTTATTCATGAAATGAAAATCATCGTAATGCTTGAATAGTAAGTATTGTATCACCTCTATTGTGTACCAGGTGTCTTGTAGACAGATTTGATCGTAAAATAACACGTATATTGTTATTGGCACTTACTTTAATGTTCCTAAACAAATAAAAGGAAAATCGTTATGTTTTATTAAAGTTATTTTGAGGCATCATTTCTTATTTGACTGTCACCTGCCGCTCTTAAAACTACTGAGGAACGGTAGATTTTTTTTTTGCTATATTTTATGCCAAACGTATCGCATAACTGGCGAAATGCGGGTGTAATTTGGTACTAACCTAACCTAACCCTTCGGTAATTACACAGGAGTGACGTCATGTGTGTTATGATACATTGCCTTTAATAGTAGTTAAGTAGGTATCTTCGTCTTCGTAGCACTATTGTCAGAGCGGTTGTGGTCCTCATGTAGTTTCTTGTCTAGGGGCTGATGTGATAGATAAAAAAGAAGAGGGAAAAGAAAAAGAAAAGAAGTGAAGTGAAGAAAGAAATGTGGAGTAGGTCTATTTATCTTTTTGTGAACCAGAATTCTCAAATCAATTGATTGAACCAAGAACAGTGAAGAATCGTTTACGCCTTGATTAATTTATGGGCATTTGCACTAATCCAGCAATTAAGGATATTAAATAAATCTATCACCCAAAGACATGCATAATTTACTGTGGTACACATTTTTTAAAATAAATCAACAGGATTACCGTTTAAACCAATTACTTCAAGCCAAACAAATAAATACCAAAACCACTTATATCGCAAACACAAATCTTCTTAAAGTCCTGGCCGTCTTTCGACCTTTATTGCAGATAAAAAGAGCAATAAATACATAATTAGTATCGTCGGATCCAGACACACTAATCCCCCATCAGACCTCCAACTGTGGGTAGAATGGGGGATTTAATTTCCGTTCCCCGACGACGGGGTATTAGTAGATAGGAAGGTACCCCTTGATACCCCTCTTATGGGTCGCCAGAGTTTTATAATGGAACGTCGTGGGTGTTTTTAGTAATTTATCTAATCTGCATTCACGACATATTCGCCAAAAATGTATACAAATTATGAGTTATTGGAAAAATAACTTTAATTCCTACAAAATAAAGTTCAGTTTACGCTACAACTTCAAACATTTTTATAACTTTTTCAATAGTGTAGTCACTCTGAAATCAACTTAATTACCATCAAAATAAAGTGTATCTTGAAATAACGTCAATTTGAAACATAAATAAAATTTGAATATACCTATACAGTTTCTGTTACGAGAACTTTCACAATAAGTCCTTTGAAATTCAAGTAGCTTTGCTATTTTCGATCATTCTTAGAAGTAACGTTCATTTTTATATATTTTATTATTTTCTCGGAAATTGTTGTTTCACTTCACTTGGAGATCAATTTAATCACTAAAAGCAATCCCAGTAACTTCACTTCACTGCCATATCAGCTATACTGCTATTTTTTTCAGTTAACCCATATTGACCCACTGCTGGGCAAAGGTCTCCCCCATATTTTTCCACTTTTCTTTGTGCTGTGCCTTCTCCGTCTAATCGGTTAGGGACGAGTTCAAATCGATACTCCTGCGTTTTAGGCCTGCCTCGGTGACGACTCTGGCCCATGTGTATTATATGTATCTACAATCATGTAGATGTTTAAATTCAAGAAACATAATATCTTCATAACCTCTTCCCTAAAACTTTATTAATTCCAAACAGCCACATGTCCCCGAAAAATGTGCCCGAAACCGCGTTATCCCCAGCCTAACACACCTCAACTTTTCGCCACCCCAATATTTCGCCAAACTTTCTCCTCCGAGGCGTTAAAATTTCTTTACCTCAAAGGCACACTTATTTCTCGTAATGGGGAAACAATTTAGGTATACCTACACATCTAAAAGGGTGCTATATTAACACTGTTGAGATTTCAAGGTCTTCGCGTTTGTTTGAAGATCTTGTTGTGTCCTTATTAGACTGACAAAGGAAAAAGGATGTTCGTTATTGTACAATTTGCTTTTCGTTAAAATTGGAATCTGGTTCTACTGTAGTTTTAGTATTTTTCTAATTGGCAAGAATAAACGGACCAGAAATCCGTAGTGCTATCAAATGTTTTAGATATAGAAGAGGCTGCTAGAATGTAAAAGGAAACTGTTTTATGTGAAGTGGGCAATAAGAGAATAACGAACCGAAACCTTAATTATAAGCATTTGTCCATACAATTGACCAAAAGCCGATGCTTGGCGGAAAATTAATTGTCTTGAGAAGTCCGCAATAATCATTTTCCACTCGCCTCTTATTGTAACGTTTTCTCACCACAAAGCGAGAAAAGGAATATACTTTTATTGATATTACTCCTAAAAACTGTGTAGCTTTAACATCGAAATTCAAACTCTAAAAAGAAAATTCGGCTCCATTTTGTGGTTGCCAGAAGCAAAAAGTATTTCATTTTTATCAGTGGCAATACAAATACGTGTAATGTAATGTTATTTAAATTACAGCTATCCGGACCTAACAACTACACTTTAGGGACCTAAATTTTTGTTCCAAATTATTATTACCTTTGCCCAAGTTTTTTCATCTGGTCTGAGAGCAGACCGGATGAAAAAACTATTGGTGTTTGTGGTTATTTCTCCGGTTGCTGTGATGTCCGGTTTTATGACCTCTGGGAGGTCCAGAAGAGTGTTGTTATGAAGTGTCGTCATGACTGTTTGTGGAAGCTATTTGTGACGTTACGGACCTCGGGCGTAGTTGGCAGTTGTCATTTGTTTGATAACTTGTCATAACTGAGTTTTGTTGACGTGTGCTTTGTTTATGTTTTCCGTGATGATGTGTTGTGGGAAGTTAGAGGTTTATGATGCTAAAGTAAATGTTAATATTTACCCTTGCATAATGTATTTTTAAAGGACCATGATTGATGCTATACAATGTCTGGCTGGTAAATTGAATTTATAGTAATAATAAATAGGACGATCATTACCATTATTCATCGCCACTGCTCTCAAAACGGTGAAAGAAAACATCGTGTAGAAACAAAAATTCAAAGACATGATACATCTACCAACCCGCATTGCCCGCGTGGTGGAAACTCACTTCCTCTAACCGAGAGGAGGCCTGTATCCCAGCAGTGGGAACATTATAGGCAGATTATGATATGCTGCTTATGATTATGTTATGATTTTTTTGCTACATAAAAGAAAGAAAGAAATAAAATACGTTACGTTACGTTATACGTTTATTATAAACCATAAGAAAAAAAAAAAAAAACGAAATAAATAGAACGATTGTTTTTTTCTACAGTCAGTAACTTAGTGTATACAAATTATGAAGTAAACTCAACAGCAGGTTTCTTAAACAAAGAAGTGCATTAAATCCACATAATTTTAACAAAACGTCAAAACAGTTTGTGTTCGAAGCACATTTTTCTCTCACTCACAAAACGCTTTAAAGAGAAGAATTTTCTATAAAAGTTTTCCCTTTGAACGCCTGAAACACTGCCGAAGGCTCCAACTTCCACGTTAGGTTAAGTTTTAAGCGCCTTTCACTTGACAGGTTTTATTTGAAGTAAAACCATTTCAAGCCAAGGCGAGGGTTACGGAAAAATTTACTAGTTCTTAGTTGCTTAGGAGTTTTTTGTTTGAGTTCGAAGTCGGTAAAAGGGTAAAATGTTTCAATTCGTCAATAGGCAATAGGGTGAAAATATTACGTTTTTTTTTTATATTTACCCAGAGGGTGCTGACTTGGAGGAGGGAGGGACCCTCTGACTTGGAGCGGTTCTGCACTGCATCCGATTCGAATCCGAATTAGGAATGTTCTAAATTCGGACGGACAGAGTTCGCATCTAGTGCGGAACCCCTCATACAAATAGTACTACTACTATGACTACTTTGGACCGACATTCGGATTTGGATCGGATGCAGAGCAGAACCGCTCTAAGTTTCCGTTCGTCCGTCTGTCACAGGGCTGTATCTTTTGCACCTTAAAGTAGACACTTAAAATGTTCATATTACGGTGGTATGAAACCCTACGCGTGCGAGTCCGACTCGCAACTCGTATACTTTTCAGACGATTGCATTGTATTTACTTACGTTTTTATTCACCAATACTGCAATAAAAAAACAAACGCAGAAACTCTTTTAGGTAAGAAAGTACAAGATAACAGTAGTAGCACTACTTAGTATGCATATTGTATTGAAGCAGCAAAGAAAAAAGTGTATTATACGTCTTGTCTAGAACAAGACATGTAGCCAAGATGAAATTTGAATTTTAAAAACAAAGCAGTAAAAATTGCAACTTGATGCAAATCTCAGTACATAAATATGTGTTGCAGCATACGAGGTAGACGTGCAATTTTCTCACAAGAACAATATCCTGCGGAAATCTTAAAGAAAAACTAGTATATTGTAAGCTCGTGAATTCATGAAAATTGCTATATTCCACAGCAATTTTATGGGCGAAGGATAATCTGTTCTTTGGCAAGCCAACCATTGCCTTAGTCCTAACAAACCTTATCGTCTACATAGATCAAAAATATTATGGGGTAAAGAATCATAAAGCGGCCTTAGATTCCCACAAAGATTGGCTTTAAGCAATTTGCATCCAAAGGCTACCCACAACCGTATCAAGTCGTTTATCCATCTTCATCTATTATCAGGCCTAATGCATCACTTACTACAACAGAGAATAGTCCCATAGACGTCCCTGATAACACTCAATTTTTGACCAACCAAGTCCAACTTATCAGTCAAATCATGACTCGAATCCCGGACTGACACACAAACACGGCACTCAATCAAATTGACACGAAGTAAACATCGGAACGGCTGTAACGATCTGTGTGACTGTGCTGTCCTTAATGACTCACTACTACCCGGCTCTGTTCGGAATTGCTTCAATGTATTTTAATGGACGCCCGGAATTGGAGTTCAACGGAACCATTTCTTTTTTTGCCGGAAAATTTTCCTTATTTACCTGACAGTCCCCTTCTGTTAGTCAAATCATCAAATCACTTGACATGAGATTTTACAGAAATCCGGGGTAAGTCAACAAGGCTAACATTATTACGCAATCAATGCTAAATATAATACTGAAGCTCAAGATGATATAATCCCTCAATTACGTCCATTTCTAGAGAAAGCGATGAGATTGAGTTCGGATAAGACGGCCCTAATCCGGACTTAATTCAGCAATGGGAGGAAAAGGATCCACTGTGTCTGTGATGCTATTTGGAAAAAAACAGACTATAAAACTAAGAAATTCAATATTATCATAATAATTATAGATAGAAATACAAATAATGCTCTAAAGACTTGGACATATAATGATAAACAGAAATCTTTAAATGTTTTTACAAAAAAATTGGTATCTAAAGGAAAGAGCGAACCTACCAATCGTCTTTGACGTATTGATTACTACTGAGACAAACTACAACACAATCATAGAAACTGCCAATACTGTCCATTACGTTAACGCAACGCTTAGAAATGAAACACGTAACGAATATATTGATCAGAAAGGTCCTAAAGATGGAGATGATCAGTTGGGAACGTGACTCGAAATATATCAAGATATTGTTTATGCGACCGTTCCTCGTAACGATGTTAACAATCTGGTATCTGAGAGGAAGGAGGGTTTGTTTCAAGAGTAGAATATTTATAAACTAGACCCAAACAATCTGTGGGCTAGGCCTATTTCGTGTTAGTTGTTGAGATAATAATCAAAGAACATGCTTAAGAGCAAAATGTGCTAAAAGTTCTCATATTTAAAAATTTAGTCCCAAATTCCCAACTTTTTCAATTTTCCTCTTTAGGCAAGCTACTTATCAAAATTAAAATTCACGTTCAACGCGAAATGATGGCTGAGCTTATTACCTGAACGCGAAAAGCTGTTAACTAATTCAAAACTCCCTAAAATCACTGAAAGGAAGTGTAAATTGCACAAAATTACACCTTGTGGTAGAACATGGAGCTTTGCCCACGTAAACTAAAGAAACACGGAGGAAGCTTTAAAAGTTAATTAAAGGACATTTGTTACGGCTTGCACAGGAAAAGGCGCAGCTATTTCTCACTTTTTTATTACCGTTTGGAACCTCTAACCTCTTGCTTTGGCATTTATTTCGTTGGTGTTTCTTCCTTTGAGTTAAATTTGTAGGTGGTTTTTACTTGAAGTTGCACATGATTGCTAAATTCTGAGTTTACTGTGAATCAAAATCAAAAGTCATGTATTCAAATTTGGCTGAAAATCAGCACTTTTCGAACGTCAAAATTACAAAAGACAGTCCCCCAAAAACGCCCGCCCTTCCCTTCATCGAATGATATTATCTCCTCCAAACAGAAACATTCAGACCAGAAAATAATGCTAAGTACTGTTCTATAATATTTTTATGAAGCCAACAAATAGCGGCGCGGAAATTACTAAATTCCGTTCTGAAAAAATGATCATTTTTCCATCTAATCCGCCTATTGAAATCTGAAACGATCATAGGCCCAAAAGAAAGCCTCGAGCCTAGTTTGGCTCGAGGCTTTCTTTTGGGTTTCTTTTTAGGTCTAAGGAATATTATTTCTCATGCGGGTCATATCCGACCCCAGGCATAAAAGGCAGGCACTGCGCCATTTATGCCTAAGTCTGACTTAGTATATGAAAGGGCAGAACTGTCGAAATTTCTGGAATACCTAGTTACAAATGACGGTATTTGAAAGTTTTCTGTTGACCCTCAGAATTTATTGGGTCCTATTGAAGGAATTTAATTTCTTGTTTTAATTCAATCTTTAACTTAGTCTGAATAAATCCGGAACTCTGGAGTTGGGAATGGGTTGTCTTGGTGCTAATGGAATAATAGAAAATAATTCAAGTCTTTTTTGAAAATCGATAGGCTATTGAAAGAACTTTGCGTTTTAATTACCCCATAATCATGAAATCATAAATAATTAGCATAATTCATACCTAAAAGTTTGCCTAACGGAGGAACAAAAAACAGGGACTCTGAATTTTAGGTGAAAGATAAACTATTCTTATCCCTGAAAAAGTTTAGCTTAAGAAAAGATGAGAAAATATAAAATCCACAACGAAAAAACCATTTGTGTCCAACAAAACATTGTGTCCACACAAATGATACTTGATGTTGCGACAAACGCTGCCTTATTATTCATTCAGCCTGTCGCGCTTCGTTTTTACATTAAACACGACTTCAAATATCAAATTTGATGTTTGCCGACGTTTCAGTAATGTCAGATCGTAAAATTGGCGATATTTGTATTATTTCTTCTTCTTTTTTAAAGGTTACGTTGTCTAATAGGTACCTTATTTTGTTTTGCCATTTATCCAAAATTTAATAAAAAAAAGAGGAATTTTATTGAAAATATTAAATCTAATTTCTGATCTCATGTTATCATTATGTATAAGGTTGATAGGAAGATGGTATTGTATTTTATTTTCCTTCATCTCACCCGAACCATTATGGAAATTATTTCTTCTACAATATTTAGGACCAATTTGTATCACAAAATGAATTTCAATCATACATTCTACGAAACCCTCTTTTCCATTTTGTGCTGTAAGAATTTTCCAAGTTTCATCATGAGTACACACAATCATGAGTACAATAACATTGAGTAGCCATAAAATTCCAGAAAAACTAGACAGTACTGCGGACTCACTGGCGGCGGTGACGTGGTCGCCGCGTATCGATCGCTCGTCTAGCCGCACCCTTACGGCCTGTCTAGAACAATGCCAACTTTCAAATTGTGCTCTTTTATCAGGAACGTAAAAAGGGTTAACTCTGGCTTATCTGCGTCGGTATGCCGGTAGTTAGGGATTTTTGTGACAACTTAGACGGATTTTTGTTTTTGTCATGCGATGCCAGAAATGTGAAACTATTTTTTTGTATCGGAGATATAGCACTTGAAAGACTCTTGGTACACATTTTTGGTATTAAGTATAATGTCTTACAGAAAACACACAGTCAGCCTACTTATTATGGTAATCCTAGCAGAAACCAGCCACCAATAATTTTCAAAGAAACCAGTCAAGAACCTCATCCAAACGAGTGCTTAGATGGGGTTCCTGACCATCTGAGTAGATGATCCACCTGTATAACATGAATAGAGCGATCAACGTTGAGTGCCCAACGTTGGCCATACAACCATAATACTAAAATTGAATGGAGTTGCAAATGTTATTGTGGTGTCAATAAGCGACGGTGTAACAATATCATTATTATTGCATGGTTCGGAGCCAAACACATAACACCTGTACTTACACATGGTGGGGAATTGCACGAAGAAAGAAATGGTTGTAGCTATCAGAAAAATGAGTTGGTCTAATGGTGTTATAATATTGCTGATGTTAAAACTCTCTGCACAAATTAAAAACATATTTTTGAAACGAAACAATATAAGCGAATTCCGAAAACAAAATACAAATGACCGCAACCTCAAAAAACAAAGTACGAATGCAAAAAGTTCAAATTCAAAAACAGAATTCTATTCGACGAATGTCACAATCAAGTAGGAACGTTACTGTGAACGTTTTAGGCCAGAATTTCGCGAGCCGAATGCTGAATGCCGAATCGCCTATGTTTGAACAAGTGGCCAGATTGAACGCTTTCCGTCCGACCTAAGCCGGCGAGCGGGGATGCGACGAATAGTTTGACGTTTATCTACGACGCCATTTGCTATTGGTCTCGTGTTGCAAACTAGAGCACAGTTTGTGTTGAACTTAAAATGATTTCATCTAGCTTTCTGGTAAATAATGATTTGGGGTTAAGGATTCTGTTTGTGTGCTAGTTCCAGTAAGCTTCTCAGCTAGAATGCTTATTGTCAGTGAGTGAAAACGATTCGTAAGCTACCTTTTCATGAGAAATCTCTCTGTTATAGTAAATAATTTGTACCTGGATTTATACAGAGCAAATATAAAGCAAATTCCATTTCTTTGAAATGGATGCATGCAAAACATCTTAAAAACTAGACACAGATCCTTAAAAACGAGAAACAAACCCTTAAAAACCCAATGATCTATGTAATTCTTCAATAATTTTATCCAACAAACCACGACAGATTGATTCATGACAACTTCTGGTAGAAATGTACTGGAAAGAGTTCCTATTGGATGTTAAAGGGTTAAAAAATGTAGGCTGGGTCACATGATGAACGCCACAATGTATGACATCCACGAGATCCCCCAGCCACTTTGCTCTAGGCCCCCTAACACAAGTACTCATAGTACTTCATTCTTTCGTAAGCAGTATGAATGAGGTTTTTAAATAGCGCTCCCTTTATCAAGTCGGTTTGCAGGTTAACCGATTATAATGTATCTACAAGGAAGAAGGTACAAGCTACAGACAAGCGTCTTGCGTTCCGTATCCTGTATTCATATGTCAAATAGAGAATTAATGAATCGCAGAACACAGAACGCAGAACACTAGCCCGCAACTTGGTACTAAGGAGGGTGCGACTTTTAAATATCCTTTAAATTTTGAAAGGATATTTTTTTAACGGCCGTTCGTGATGAAATAGTCGCTGAACACAATGGTTGTGTAGAGTACCTATCTATGTTATTAATACTTATAAAATAGGTAATCATGCTAATCTGTTAGGAAATAACTTATATTTTATCGTCATCGGTTACGCAAATGAGTTAAACTTCTGAGATTCATAAAATTCTGTATTTTTTTTTAATGGAGTAGAAACTAGACATGTGTTTTAAAATTATGTTTAAGCAAACTTATAATTATTTTTACAACTCTTTTTTTTTTGTGTCAAAAGCAATTTTCTAAGGAAACTTCTAGACCCAGTTATTATATGTTTGTATAAGAAACGGTCGCTTTCAAAGATAAACGCTAAACGCTTTCTTAGCCACATCTATAAGAGTTTTGAATTTAGATATACATCCGCTGCGAAACTCGATATATTTTCGAAATCGCGAACTTTATAATCCCCCAAACAACACAATCGACAAGTTTATTAATCGAGTGCTTGAAGAACTTAATTATGTTTTCTGATAAAAGTTCTCGGAAAATTGCTTTAGATATTCTTTTATATCTTTTTGATTGAAGACTCACTGCGTACTCCAATTAATTATCAAGCAAAACAGTATAATACATAACGTAGAACGCAATAATCTGGAAAATTAATATTTTTTCAGCGTTTTGTGTCTTATAAAAGCTCAACAAAATATTGATAGTATGCAGCAGTCCCAGTAAAACTAATGTATAGACAGTAGTTGCTCCAGAAACGACTCATAAAGAGATTGGTAGAATGAATGGTGATGAACAAATGACGATGGAAATATGAATAAAACGAATAGAAATTGACCGTGTTCGCACTGAACACAATAGCCCCTTTAAAAATAAGGCAGACAGTTAGCATAGTGTGAATAGTCCAGAATAATGTGAAAAATGCAAAGTGGAGTTCCTTGCCTGCTCTTCTCCATAGAAAACGACCAATTGGAACCGTGCACCTAGCTTCTGACGTTTCATAAGTGCCCATGTTGGTTTATATGTAAAATAAAATATTTTGATTTTGAAAGAAAATATACACAACAACCTCTTTATTCATTAGCGCCTGTTTAAGCATCCATTTTTGACATTTAAACGTCACTTAACTTAAATCATTGTTTATAAATAAACCCCTAAGTTCTGAACATAAGTAATTAAGTACATCTTCTCGTATATCAAAACATATTATAAATTAAAGTCACTTTTCGTGTGTGTGACCTCGTTGTTCTTCTAAATTAAGCAACGAATTCTGATTCGGTTTTCAATAGTATTTGGAGAATTTATTCCGAAAGGTTTATGTGTAGAATACATTGATATTAAACTAACATATAATAAAGGAATCTCAATGTGTTGTCAAGTGGTAACAACCGTACTAAGCAGGGGTGGGTCGCCAGCACGAAATAATACTTTAAGTTAATATTTATGTAGTGTGCTGTTTTGAAATTCTTCTTACAATATCGTTAAAACGACCAAACTTAATTCTTATTTACGGCCTGTTCACCAAAAAAATTTGTATATAAGATCAGATGAAAGCTCTCCAGAGATTGCTTATGACTTTGGCCTCAATAAAAATTTGACGGCCCCTGTTCGTTTTATTCTCCAAAAACGAGAAACAGTGATAATCTTTGTGATTGTTGCTGATAATCTTGAGTTAAAAGTGGAAGTTTATTTTGTTTATCTTATTATTTGGTTTTTGTTATTACTCATTATATGCTCCAGTTTATAATCTATCCAATCTTAATTTTTTATGGATGAAATCTATTGTAATATTTTTGCAAATGAGATCTACCTCTAAAATCCATGAGACTCATATTCATCTAAAAAGTCCGTGATTTTCAGTATTGCCGACATTGGAGTTTCAAATCAAAAGGATTGTAAACCTCTACAAGATACTGTCAAAACTATCACCTATAAATATTTTCCTAAGGACAGGCACTTACACAAATTTAACCTCCTTTAAAGCGAAATTTTCGCGAAAATTTGAAATGTCACGGATGTAATTAGATCAAGTAGCGCTTAGCACTTCTGTCCCAGACGACGCGCTTATGAAATGTTGGTGTTTGACACAAGTTGAGAGAACATGGCGGTTGGAAGTGATACTACAGATAATAATACCTACTGGTAGAAAAAAGGGCTCGTAAAGGAGGCATGGTGAATGATATTGAATTTCTTCTTTGTCGATGATTGAAATATTTACTAATATATCATCATCATCATTTCAGCCGATAGACGTCCACTGCTGGACATAGGCCTCCCCCAAGTGTCGCCACATTGACCGGTCCCGTGCGACTCGCATCCAGCGGATTCCCGCAACCTTCACCAGGTCATCGGTCCACCTAGTGGGAGGCCTTCCAACGCAACGTCTTCCGGTTCGCGGTCGCCACTCCAGAACTTTTCGGCCCCATCGGCCATCCGTTCTGCGAGCAATGTGCCCTGCCCACTGCCACTTAAGTTTGGCAATTCTTCGGGCTACGTCGGTAACCTTGGTTCTCTTGCTACTTGCTTGCTACTAATATATGATAAGTTACTAATATTGAGGAAATACTTGATTATAAAGAATCTTAAAAACAAGTGAGTATCGACTGAAGATAGTAGCTTTTTAATCTAATGATAAACTAAAGCTGATGAAATAAACCCCAACCAATAAAGATGGCCAGTACAAAGAATTTCTTTAATGAACAGTGTCTTCAATTTATTGGGTTTCAATAAGGTTAACCCTTTTAGCTACAGGTTTATTTATAAAATCTGAAACTGCTGCTTTTCATCTTTAACGAGATTGATCCTAAGAAAGCTAATAGAAAATGTACCACAAGACAACGACACGAAGGAACGTGCAATTTGATATTATACAATTTTAATTACAGTCTGCTGAACGCAGGAGTTTTGAAAGTAATTAACTTTGCGTATTGCTTAGGTAACGTTAACATAAAGTTAAAATACTAAGTTGATATTTGACTACTTTGTGTACAAACAAAATTGTGATTTTTGTTGGAATGGTAAAGCTAGTAGCAAGTTCTTACGCAATCCACCTCTACCATAGAATAACTAATAGTAACTACATACCTATCTACCTATCTACTCAACCTATCATGACTGCCTGGATTTCAGAGATCTTCATCTTTTCGTGTCAATGGTACTCTTATTCGATATTTTATATTGTTTGAGCCCAGTGGGTGGCCCCGTTAAATTTAGTTAAATACACACAAACTATCCGAAATGATGGTGAAACCCGCATCAAAATCTATTGCGTAGTTTAGAAGAACTAAGCGCACTTTATTTTACACTATGATGTAGATAAGATACACATACATATCGATTTATAGTAGATATCTGTTAATTTTGATCTGACCAAATTAAATGTCTCCATGTCACAAGTCGCTAAAGAGTCAAACTTACACCAAACCAGTCTTCGAACCAAGGTGGGGCGCAGAAGAAAGTCTTAGTGTTTGCACGACCTGAATACCTAGATCCAGGGCTTCAAATGAGGCTTTGAGTGTTCCAGCTGAAAGCAACTGGAATTAAGATGGATGAGAACATCTTCCTAGTAACACGTAATTGTGGGGAGAAATTCGCAAGAAACGTTGGACTATATTTTTCAGAGTAATTATAATTTATTGCTGTTTGTCGTGCCTTCTTTTGGCGAGGAAGGAAGGTTAAGGCCAGAATTTTAGGAGGTGGAAGAATTTTAGGAAGAAAAGTAATATTAATATTTCTTTTTTCCTTTATTTACATTACAATCTAGCCTATTAACTAATAAGTAATTTCAATATAACTCAAACTGCTAAGTAACTATATAATTAATATTAATGATGTTAGGGAAAAATAAAGAAAGGCAGTTTTCTCACTAAAAGAAGATTTTTTTAGGCTCCTGTAGCGTGTTATTATGATTGACTGGAAAGAGGCAATCCATCACTTTGGATATAGTTCAGACAAATTATATTTTTGGCGTAACCTTTTCGGGATTATTCTTTCGCTGCTATTGTTCTACATTAACACGATTAATTATAGTAAAATATTTTTTAACTCACAAGAAATATCCAACGAAATGGTGAGCGGAAATCTATTCTTTCAAACCGTGAAAAGCCAGGCAATTCTGCGCCTAATGTGAGGGTGAATATAAAAATGTTTGCACTCCTCAACATGATAGATGACGGACGTCGTTTTGATGATGAATGGCTTTATCACGGGAAGGGTCAGCTTTAAAAATGTTTGTTAAACCTCATGTTCCATAATTAGGGTAACCCTAACTTGGGGGCTTTATTTTGCATGTTTAGGAGTAAAAAAATTAAGTTAGTAGTAGCGGAGTGGTGGTAGTGATGGTGTTAGTGGTCGTTAGTGGTGGTGGTGGTGGTGTGTGTGGTGGTAGATAGTGTGTAGTGTTTTGTTGTTGTTTTTTTTTTTTTTTAATGAAGCTGAAAGATGATCTTAATGGTTGTTATAACATCAAAAAACTAATTAATAAGTACGTTTTTGAAACTCTCAAATGCTAGTTTCCATTAAAAAAAAAAAACACGTCAAAACGAAGACGGGAAAATAGGATAAGAATAGAAACATACCCACATCACTCAAAACTGTTCCTATGGCAGATATGAAAATGAGGCGGTTCAAATATCCTTATAGTCCTGATCAGCCGGCCTATTCAAATACGTTTTGATGGACAGGCCACTTAACCGCAAGAAGAATGGACAAACATATCCTTATAAAAATGTGTTATTATAAGCTAATATATCAGGGCATTGGATTTCATAATTATTATCAGTTCATGAACCTCCTATAGCAGACATCATGTCGGCAGTACGTAATCAGCCTATAATGTTCCCACTGCTGGGATACAGGCCTCCTCTCTTCAAGAGGGCACACTGTAATCCACCACGCGGGCTCAGTGCGGGTTGGTAGATGTCACATGTCTTCAATTTTTTAGATCTAGAACATGCCGGTTTCTTCACGATGTTTTCCTTCACCGTTTTGGGAGCAGTGGCAATACCTAGCAACTTTCGGTTCCTTAAACTGCAAAGTAACCATCAAAAAAAGAAGAACCCACACAAAATAATCTTCCTTCCCACTCCGTAAACCAGTTCACTAAATAATAAAGTGTTAAAACACATCATCGCATAGCGCTTCATCACCACCTAATTGGCTCCTCGTACAATGTAATTTTAAACCGTTTTATGCGAGTATGCAAATTATAATTTAACTTTAACGTTGTCAAGGGAAAGTTTTGCAACGTGTAGCGTTGTGTAGCTCGTGGCGTTGAATTCAAGATGGCCGTGTAATACATACGGGATATGAAGCCCTTGTTAGTGCCTAATTTGTTAAGCGTGCGGTTTTTTTTGTCTACGTGACGTCATTTATATGTTTTTTACGTTATGAATGTTTTGCTGCTTCTTGATCATTTTCTAGCTCTGGAAACATTTTTGCTACTCTATGGTTTTGGTCTATGACTACGGTCAGAGCAAAAAGCACAAAAACATACTCCTACAGCATTAATTTATAACACTTTCTTATTTGAAGAAATTTGACAAGTCGTAAAAATTATATCTGACGGAAAAGAAGACTATATCTATAATATATTGTATATTCACGATGTAGGAATCAATATGGATTATGATTACAGATAGGGCTTCAAAAGGGTCTTAAGTACCTGCCTTGAGAAATCTCTTGCCATCTAAATTGAATCAGCTTAGAATCGCAAGAATAAACACGTATACAAAAATGATCCTTCAATGTCTAGCGAAGCAAAAGTTTTCTATTTGTATAACATATTTTGACTTTCATATACTCCTTCAGGAGCCCCTCACTCACTATCGGATTAAAGAGGCTTAGTTTCTAATCCCATTTGAATAAATACACCTGGTATGTTGGGGTAGCATTCTATGCCTTAAAACTCTACCGAGAAAATATCCTATATAATTTAGATATATAATTTAGAAAGTGGGTCTGAGTTTGTTGAAGTTACTTTGGCTTTCCCCTTTTTATGAAGTTAGCAGAACCGGGGCAATGAAATTAACCGTTTGAATGCCGTAATTACAGAAACAATTAAAAATCCATTGTATCTCGCGTGGATCCACGTTCGAAAGGTTAAAGGTTAGGCATGAATAAACTTTTAAACATGTAAGTAAAACAACCTTAGCCCAAAAATTGCTATTAGAATTTGGTCCTCTGCATTTATTCCTACAGCTTCTGTCGTGTGAATAACCCTATCATTCGGTTCTATTTCTTCGTTTTCCATTCAATAAATTTTAACATGAGCTACTACTTCAAGCATTATTCCCACTTCATCTTCAGCACATAAATCTTCAAATTCAGCATTTCTATAGTCATCTCGAAGGCAGTGACCATCGTCCAATTCTCCTACAACCATTTATCTTTCACAATCATTTGTCTAGTTCTTGACAATCGGATCCAATCGGCCATAATTCACGACCGCACGTCTCTGGAGTAAGCTGAGTAATTGAAACCAGGGACTTTATAGATATTGTATAGGAGAACTATTTCTCAAGAAGTGGTTCGTTAGCCGATAATAAAGAACTGGAGGAAATGGATTAGGTCGTGGAAACTTTGTAGGAGGTATGGAGGTAATAAAAGTGTTGTATGGATGTAGAAAGAAATGTGCTGCTATATAGGAATAAGTAATCAGTATAGGAAATTCCAAAGCAGTTTTATATAAGATGGAAAAATTACAAGAAAGGAAGGCCTGTCTGATGCAGTATCAAGAAAGTATGTTCTTTCAAATAAAAGAGTAGCATCAGATAAGCAGTAATTCTGTTTTTAATTAATCATCTATTATTTTGTATTGATTTTCTATCAAATATTTTAACCATAGGAGTTTTTTTCTGATGAAGTTCGTTGTTGAGTAAACATAGTCGTACGGGTGATCACAGGTTAAGCTAGGTTGTCGAGGTCGGTCCGGGTCCCTGATGGGGGAATTATAAAAAGTACAATAAAGGTTGCGTTCAAAAAATCACTGTGTTTCGCGCAACGTATAATGGCAACATTTTTGTTCTTAGACTAATGATGTAAGTCTACTTGTATTGAGAATACACGAATCAAGATAATGTCACCATTTTGTAGAAGACATATGTATTATAAGAGTCGAGAAGCAATGACGGAATCGCCATTACTGCGACTAAAATCTGAGAATCGAGATCGAAAATTCTTGACCATCCCCTGAAAATTCCAAGTTATACAAATATATTCAAAATAGAACAATATCTGTTGCAAACACTGCTGCATTTCATCACAACAACCTTGCCTTAATCCTTTGTGACATGTGAGGTAAGCCCGTTACGTAAACCAAACAATACACAAATTCCTTCAGTATAATTCTGTTTAGTCAATACTCCACTAACCTACTTCAAACGCGTTGATCTATAAGTACAGTACTGTTACTAAAGACAAACTCAACTGTTTACACGAGTCCAAAATCTGCGATTCAAATATTGTCTTAAAGACGTTTATTCAATTAATGAATATTTATTTAAAGAGATCGCTTGCTTCAAGACCGTTCTTAGCAGCAATTTAGCACTTGAAGATGAAATGGTGGAAATTAGTAAGCACAACATCTTGAAAGGCGAAGAAAAAGATGAAGAGAAAATTATTTTTTTGGTTACTGGCAAGATTAATGCTGAGATGTTTTTATGGGAGGCTCCCTTCTGCGAAATATTAATGCTGGTAATAAAATTACGAATGATCCTAATATTTAGGTCGAGTTCGTTTTCCTTAGTATGGATAATTAGATGCCTTCATCGATTATGCTGACATTGAGATTGAAAGCTTTGAGATTTCATATTATGATAAGGAATTTTTGTTCAAGCAATATTTCTTTTATTAATTGAATAAAATTGAAGGACGATATTCTAAATTGTTGATAGCCTACTTTATGAATCTTAGTTAAGCCATGGGGCTTAACGCAGACACGGTGCCAGTTTAGACTGGCACTGTCAAATCTTGAATGGCAATAATTGCACGTGCCTTATGACGTGTATTATCGCTCTTGAACGTTCCAGAAACTTTCACCGTGTACATGGGGCTTTATTTACTGTTTATTTAATTAAATTATCTTCAACTATAACTCATTTCCTTCCCCCCTGGAATCGCGGAAATAATCGCGTGAAATGTTAATCGCTCTGTCACCCATTCTTTATTCTCCACCATAGAACTTAGTCAATTTCCAAAAAACAAAAACTAAATCGTCGCTAGCCATGACCTTGTTACGTCAGATAACGAACAATGAGGATCGAACTGTCTAATATCACTTGATTTATGTCTGACCCCTCCACTTTGGTTCGGAAATCAAATGTCGATGCGCGAATTTATAGGATTTACCAACAAAAGGTCTGAATGAATATAAAATGTTTGGTTACTAAGGCTGTTAGAGTTAAAACATAAAATAAAATAAAACTGCTAGCGGAGACAAAAGTAACAAAGAACTTTAAAGGCAGAATTTTCCATTCTTCACTTTGACAGTAATTACAATGTTCCTTGAAAAACAGTATTGTGTTAAATAAATTACAATAATACTAAAAACTTTCAAGAACTTTTATATTACTTGTACATTATGCTTTGTTACTATCCACGACAAAACAGTATCAATTACTCGTATGTACTTCATAAAAAAAAAACAGTATTTCATGTTCACTTTAGCTAATATTTCATTACTTATTCCCCACCGCGCCCACGTCACAAACTTACGGCCTCGTCAAAACAAAGTACTAGACCAAGCCCCTAACTACCTCTCCACATAGGTATCTATGTACAGACCGTAATAAAGTTATCAAGTTACTCGCGAAGAAGCTTCCCTACCCCTCAACTTCAAGCTTCCAGATATCAAGAACTAGATCCGCCAAAAGTGCTCTACTTGAGTATGTGAGTGCATATATAAGTATATAAGAGAGCTATGTGCTATGGGCGATCATTCAAAGAACTAGTTACTGGGCGAAGTTTGATCTCGTCTGTCTTAACGTAAAAGTTCTACTGATAAAACAAATTTTGTCGATAGCGATGCCGAGAAGTCGACTGACAACTTAAATAATAAATACTGTTCACAGTTCTTCGGACTTAGACATGTGACGGACGTCCTTTAAGCTTGTAATATATACATAGTTAACTGTTTGTTCTTGTATCGAGTGGTCGAAATGTATGGTTCTTGTACCGAAAAGAACTAACTTACTTTATATTAGAAAAGTTTTAACCACGACCTTTGTTTTGTCCAGTAGTTTGATAGTCGGTACGGGCTAAAAATAAACAAATTTCCTCAACGTTCTCTGAAGTAGAAGCATAAATAACCATTTCCATCATTCTACAAAAAAGAATTGCGTTTGAATAGAATACAACTCAAATAATAAATAAATTGCACTATAACATAACATAACACAACCCACGTCAACAAAAAACTGCGCCGCAATAACAATATCGTCCAAATAAATCAACCGCGACCACAATTCCTATCACCAAAATATGTTCTCGCAATAAATATGGCCGGGACGCTTTCAGTTAGCCAGCTGGGGCATTTTTTCGGGGCCCTAAAATGTTCACTTAATACTCTACAAATGAAGTAATCGAAGTAAAAAGCATTACATGGGTACTTGATAGTATCTGAGAGACTGCCCCGAGGCCGGACGATGGCATGGCGCGCAATTCCGAAGGAATTCACCCGAAAGATTATTACGGTTTCAATTTGTGTAATGTAATACATTCTTGGGCTCCGACATGATAGATGATTGCGTAAAAGTAACGCTTTTTCGTCTAAGTAAGATTTCATGTTGGGATTTTTTTTGAATTTTTCAGAATAATGTGTAATGTGGCAGGCCGTGTACAATAAATTGATGCGAATATATTGTGAGCGTGTGTGATGTTGGCGCAAAAAAATTATGGCGTTCAAATTATGCTTTGCGTAACCTTTGTAATATCAATTTTGAGCTTCTTTATAAGTTTACAATATTTTTATCAGTCGGTTGTGTAACGATGTGTATATATTTTCTTTCACACTTTTCTTTTCATCATTTTATTAAGCGTTAATGTTTCGTTCTTTTTTTTTACGGAGCGTTACCTTTTACTTTCCTCAACATCGATAAGTTAACTCGTTTTATAAACAATAACAAGAGCATAATTATGGTTATAGCACTAGAACAATACCATTAACAAGTTGCTATCAAAGAACCATAACTTCTATACAATCTGAATTTAAGACAGTACTACAGTATATTCTAAGGTATCCTATACTTGTACAATAAACGAGCAGCGAACCTTGAACAATACAGCTATTCTTAATAAGCTCTCGTTACCTATTGTGCGTAAACTTTCCATAGAAAACTGTTCAGAATCCAGTTCACTATGTGAATTGCTTATGTGGCTGCAAAGTTATTACAGGGCCTCTTGTGTTCGTTGAAAATTTTAGTCAAGTTCTACCTCGTAGTTGACGGGAATTCAATGGAGCGGCGACAGGTTTGAAACTTTCAGATTTATGAAAACAAAATTGTATTAAAATTTTTAAAAGCAACTTTTCGTTGTTTATTTTTACGCTGTGATTTATTTTAGTTTGGTTTCGTATATTTTTGTTTTAGCTTAGCTTTTTAACTTTAAGTACCGAATCTTCAACTTGAATTTCCCACAATTTCCTTCACGACATTGTCATACCCAGTCAAATTCCAATTGAAAACTTTGAATTCAACAAACTTCAGAACCAAGAATGATAATTCAATACCATGATAATTAAAGCCTTTGACTCAAAACGATTTCAAATTTATTCATAAACCAATCTACAAATAAACATCACCAATTATATTTCAGCATTCACTTGAAAATTTTCTCGTTTTGCCTACAGTACCTACGGAGCTCTTGAAAATGTCTCGAAAATCGTACAGACGAGAGTGGAGAACCCGTAGAGCTCTTCTGAATTATTGCTAGAGTTTGCCTAAGAGCTGCCGTGACTGCCTACCATTACGCTAATAACGTTGTTATAATAATACCTTGAGGAGAGTTATGATGGCCAAACTACCTGCGAGTAATTGTGTTGTCGTGGGTAATGGGAAATATATCGTGGATGATTAGTGGGTTGGTGGCTATTTTGGCAATAGATTATATTGTGTTAATAGTAACGGCTTTTTTATAATAATATGATTTACACAGAGTGGCAGGGACATCGACGCGCAAACTGAAGTCGTGAATTCAGCACATAATACTACACCTCCTAGCGTAGAAATTTTTTATCGGTCAACAAAAAAAAAAAACTGCTGTTCCACCCTGGGTAGCTATGAAACTTTTTTTATCTGTATTCTTGTAGCTAGATGGTATTTTTTATCATTAATGACAAGCAAAAAAGACATTTATAAAGAAATATGTTTTTTTCCCTTAAATACCTCTACCAGCCACAACAATAGTGGTCGAAATATGATATTTTTATTTGCGTGTTACCAAAACTTGTCATATACTACTTGCATGCGAAAATCTACAAGGCATAAGATTCTATTGTTTGCCTGACCTATATTGGAGACACACGCAACTCTTCAAGCCACATAAAGTCTGTCACAAAATGTACTATGTATTTACTTGTTTACTCCCTTGTAATGTAAAGAAAAAGTGTCTAACAATTGAACATAATCATTTTATTTTATTTAGATTCGGCCACCAATCAATACTTTCAGACTAAAGGAATTGCACAAAGGTTTTTTCTATAGAATCAAGTTCATTTTCCCATTGCGATCTTGGCTGAGGATATGAAAGGAAAATGGGCTTCTCAATGATACTCTTAATGTTATTTTGACACCCTTATTTTCGTTCTTCGTTTCCTGTTAAGCGTATAGGCTGGATTTTATTGTCTCCATGGAAGTTAATACTAATAACATTGGAAGAAGTTTTAATGCTAGAGATTATGTTTGCTGTTCATACCTTCTATTAAATATGGCTGGCTAGTCTTACTGAATGAATCCTCAGTTATGGAAATATTGAAAAGGAATCAAGGTAATATCAAGAGAAATGAAGTCTTGGAGAATAATAAGTACCACAAAGAACCCAATTTTCATACTGCAGTAGATAGAAACTTACATATATCTTGAATGGTTACGTAATGCTTTAGAGAATTCCTCCTTCAGCTTGAGGGTCCTTGAAAATCAGAGAAGGCACTTACCTCGTTAAAAAGTTGCAGCTCATTCTTAAGATAACAATGGTTGCTATAAATCACGATGAGTATTACCTGCAACAAAGACGAACATCGTAAATAACATGACATTTAGGGGAAACGAAAATAGGTGAGCAGGGGGAAAGGCTGTAGGTGCTTATAAATAAATTATAGATAGTAGGGAAACTTTTAATGCTAAGAAAGAGGTAGATAATATATTTATTGGCATCGAAAAGGAAAACGTAGACGTTGAAGATGTTTTCACTATAAGTTAAGAGTCTTCTATAAGTAATTACAGAGAATAGTCGCCGTATTTTACATGTTAGTTTGGAAGTCAAGTTTGTCGTCTGAGTCTATTTAAATGGCAATTAGGAACGTCTGCTTTCCCTTTGCTCGAGATATTTGCTTCAATTCCTGCTTTGAGACAAATATTTGTTCATTTGAGTCTGGGTGCTCGTGTAAGTGATTCATTTAGTGTAATTTTTCTTTTGTCACTAGCTACTACGGATAAATGTTATTCTGTATAGTTTATGTAACTTATGAACAATGTAAAATATCGTATATAATCTTATCTGTATGTTTGCTTGTAGGCGGGACGTGGACGGATTCTATTTAATGTTTATATCTAATTTAATATCTTGTGAAAATAAATAAATTTGAATGTATGAAATTTTACGGAAACAGTGTATATTATTGTTCATCAAACTGTACGTTCTTTAAATTCGTAGTTTTATGTTGTTAGCCGAAACGAAAAAACAAACTAACGTAGTTCAGAAGACTTTGGTAAGTGTAGATATAATACAGTAGTCTAATGAGGAAGCACTCTGCTCGAATTTGTCACCGCTACATATTTGTGGCATGACTATGCCTGCAATTACCTTATTGCCGCTGTAAAATAACCACTCTCCTTAATTGGAAGGTGAGATTAATGATGCCATGACAGTTTGAATCATAAAAGTTGGTACCAGGTGGATTTAAGACCCTTCGTAAAATATGTACTAATGTCACCATGATTTTTAGAACGACTAAGCAAGAGTGTGTTTGAGAAAGAGTGACTCAAATAAGTAAACACAGGCAAACAGCAATATCAAGATGATCAGCGAGATCATCTTACTATGTCGTAAATGCAGCTTTACTCTATTAGTCTTGGATTTCATTTTACTGCTTAGGATAATCAGCTAAAATATTCCCACTGCTGGGACACAGGCCTCCTTCCGGTGAGGAGTGGGCCGTAATCCACCACGCGGGCCCAGTGCGGGTTTAATGCTAGTTTTTATCTAACCCAATCGGAAATAAGAAGGAAGAAGTGGAGGAAGTCCTTTGCCCAGGAGTGGAAATAACAAGCAAGGATGACAACATTGAAAAAAAAACCACTAACACACAAGTTGCTGTTGAACTGCCACAATACCCAGCTATTACTTAACGTCAACAAGTTACATACACCCACACGCTACGTTACAAAATTTCCAATGATAATAATTCTTCGTCCAAACTCAACAGCGGGGCTATAAGCTTACTAATTAATAAAATAAAACCCAACCAGGCTGAAAAAGGTCCAGTCTAAAATTTGAATTTCTAGTTAAAATTTAGGTTATTATCGTTCCAGAGGCTAACAACGAACATGAAGGCCTCGAAAACATGAAGAAAGGCACACATTACACGGTACGGCGTCTATTTTATTTGAAAATACATAAATACATCCATAATTTTTTAATGGTTAAAAACATTAATTTCTTTTGTGTTGTCACGTACGATGAACGAGGAAGAATAAATTAATGTTCTTGTAATATAAATGGAAATTATTTTCCTTTGAAGGTATTCATATTTTTGGTTTAATTTCTAGACAGTTATTTGATGCGTTGATTTACATGCAGATTCTAGTAATTAAATGCAACACAAGCTCAACACAGCTTTCTAGAGATTGTTTCAAAACGCAAATTATAACCATTTACAACTGGTTCTTACATATGACATGTTTGTGGTATTCGTAGTTCAGAAGCTAAATCATAATCGTGTAAATAATATGTAGACTGACATCTAAATACGTACTATACAAATTCACCAACTTGCCTATCACTCCCATTCCTCGTCAATAAAGCAAATAAAAACAATACAAAATAACAAATAATATTTCCCAAATCCAACAGCCTTCATAAAAATAAACGAAAATGTTATATCCCTAGGGCCAGAGACCAAAGATAATGCTAAAACAGTGGGAATAAAGCCTGATTCAGACTAGATATTTTTTGCTGCGGATGGGGAATAAAAAATGCCTGAGCCCCAGGGGACATCACGATAAAATGTTACGTAGAAAACTGTGTGGAAAGTGGAGCGAGCTGGATCGATGATGGAGAAAATTAAATAGAGCTGGGTATTGTGGATTTTCACTGTGTTGATTACTATCGATAAATTGTTCAGTTTTATGTTGGAGATCATTTGCTTCGTGATAACCTATAACCTCTTACTTTATACTATCACAAAACAAGCACAATCAAACGAAAAAAATCGTTTCTAGACCTTTTTTCTAACGATCTTATGACCCCACATCAACAAGAACCTAGCCAGTCCCTTTGTCTTCAGATTCTAACATAACCTCTTTTGTATTTCAATCATAATTTCATCCTTTTCTACATCAATTTACTCCATTTAATTGGAAACCCAAGGAGATGATACAGTCTATATTTTTCTCGCATTCCAGGAATAGAACACTTAAAGGAAATATTGTGAAGAAATCTAATATTCTTTAAGAACATGAAACTTGTTAGAAGTATAAAATGTCTTCGTTAGGAAAAGGTTCATTTTTCATGTACAAAAACCAACAGAAAATGCTTCAAAAGAAGAAAACGAATAATAATCATATCGCGAGAGACTGTATGCGAACCATAATCAGTTGAAGAACTTAACTCATCTCATATCAGAACCTAAGGACTAGATCTGGGAAATGTTACAATAGAAGATATATTACAAAGCCTATACATGAGATTGTATACAGCATAGACATAAGAAGCCTGAGTATAAATATTTAATATGATTCGATCTACGCGAATGACGCTGCCACATCTTACTTATATCATCCATGATTAAACGTCAAAACTGCGCAGCATAGTGTCACTAAATATCGCTGAGAGTCGCCTGCGAGTGTCGTACACCTTGGAACGACACTTGACACACACTTGTAGAGCAATTTGTGCTTACGACAGAAAGGAAGGGTGGAATTGGATTCTGAGAAATTGAAATTGTTGCGAAGAATGGAGAAAATCCTATTCAACCTTAAGAATGATATAATAAATGTGAAACAAAAGCAAATTAGATCTTAGAGGAAAGCTTCTCTAAGAAACTGTGACCAAAAAGTATAATGTGATAGAGATTTGTAGATTTGGTGTGGAAGAAAATCAATCAGTCACGTATAATAACGTTTAATCTATTTATGAATATAAATTTCTTTGACGTTTCAAATAACCTCAACATTGTTCATGGTGTATAAAACCAATTACGCCATTACAGTATGTTCTAAAAGGATGCTGTTTTCACAGATTTCACGCACGAGATCGAAAGGGAAATTATATTAGAGTATAGTCGTAGTTCATGTAATGTGCCAATTCAATCTTCAGATTCTATAAGGGATCCCGTATCTTCAATAATTATAGACCTTTGATTATTATATCTTAATTATTGATATCTTTTACATATGAAATAAAATCATGGGAAATCGAGATCTTTGTGGCTATGTCAGAATTTGGGATATCCTACAAAGAAGGTATATTAAATTGGGTACAGGAAATTGAGACGACCGAGTACAGGATGTGTTATAGACTGAGATTATATTATAGCTAATCGAGCTGGACTTAGTAGAGTACAATAAAGACGACGATACACTGAAAAAATATTCTTAGAATCTCAGAAATATTAAAACCGAATAAACAAGTGCCTGTAAAAGCGTGCCCATTTACAAAATTCTACATTGTAAGTAACTTTTTGTATTAACATAAAGATCCTTACTAAGCACCGATCCTCAAACTCCGCATAATAAACTTCGGTAATAAACTCCGAATCCATCGCAATTTCGCGCAGTATTCTAAAAAATGCTTCCAGTCCATTACGTTCAGTGGAATTCTTCTAAATTTCACCCGAGGACCCATTTCTCCTTACAAAGTTATACCAAGTTAAAGAGCTCATTGTAAAATTGCAATATGGAGGTCTTTGTGTATCAAAAGCTTTGTCGTTAGAAGGTTGGATTTCAATGGTGAAATTCTAAGCGGTAATAAGGTTCTAACAGACGAATGTAGTTTCCTGATACCTTTAGAATTCAGCAGATTATGGAATTATTGATTTTCTTTGTGAGTCTTTGACTTCGAGCCTAATTTAGCTGTACCTAAGTGGACTTGAAGGCGAAAAAAAGGCGTTTTCTTTTTTCTAAAAGATAATAATGTAATATAACAAAAAAGGAAATACTGTTTTAAAGATTGTCAAAATACATATAGATTCACATTTGGCCGGTATGCATTAATGTGAAACCACAACACTCTGGTATATCAATAATTAATTTCACTGGAAAATTCGATTGCAACGGCACGGGCGTTTTAATTAAGATACGAACCACAGACATGATCATAATTAATGAAAATGTAAACAGATTGTGACGTTTTCGATGAATTCATAATTATTTACTATCATCTGTAACACCCTTTGTATTGGCATGTAAAGACAGAGAAACAAATTAATGCGCTAATTAATAGCACTGAAGACAATTCGTTATAATTTAACTTCTTTACTAAATATCTGAAGGCCAATTCTCCTAAATAAAAACGTTCAAAATCTAGTCGCAGTCTCATCCCGGCGGCAAACAAATGTCAAAAACTTGTCAAAATGTAGGGAAATTAGACGTATTTTTGACCGATTGAGACTGGGATCAGACTGTGAATGTTCTTAAAATTACGAGAGTTGCCCCTCAGGTCAGCAAATTGTTACAAACCATCTAACCCAGAATCTTCAATCTCGTTTACCTTTCCAACTCCAAAGGTAGATTCTGATCTCAATAATTACCATTTATCGTATAAATAAACAACCGGCGTATAATTTTTCTGATAACAATTCCTTTGCGAAAAATTAAAGGTCAAAGGTAAAAGTACTTATATAGAAAGGGTATGAATTTGTATCGAATAAACCCTAGGGACAGATAGGTGTGACATGTGAAGCAATTCTCGCTTGAAATTGAAACGTTGATTGTATCGCAAAGCAATCGCTCCGGGATGACACTACAGAATTGTACGTTCTATAGAACCGAAAGTAGTGAAAAGAGATGTTGGAAATATGTTGACTGAATTTGTAAAGAAGTTGACTTCTTTTGGTGGCTTTTTAAAAGTTAATCAGTATTTTAGTGCAAATTTGTCTGTATAAGCAAAAAACGTTTGTTTACTCACACACAGACAGATTTTCGATAAATAGTGGGGTCAGGCTATGGATATGGAGTTCCGATAGGGAAGTAATATAAAGTATATTAATATCGTAAAATTATGTTACTTGACTAAATAATACCAGGACGAAATAAACAGGAATGACAAGGAAACTTATAAAAGCCCCAGACAAAACTAGAAATTAGAACCCTTTGAATGAGCACGCTTAAAGATAAGACGAGGAATATTTGAACAAAGACAAGAACATTAGAACAAAACACGCTCCACTTACTTATATTCTTAACATAAGACCTCAATTTTAGCTTGACATTTACATAATAACAAAGTTGCGAAAGAGATTTTAGTAACATAAAAATGTATGAGCTTTTCCTCTTACACAGCCTCGAGACAAAGTTCCTACATATTTTTTTCAAAAAGGCTTTAAGAATTGCCTGTGTACGTTTCAAGCTTCCCATAATTCGTGGGACAACGTCTGAATAAATCCAAAAGTGGCTGAAATATTTTTGTAAGGAAAGTGAAAAGAAAATAATTCATTTTTAAGGTTTTGCGGTACTTTCGTAGGAGTACATTGCGACCTTTCTGAAGCGTTTCATACGTTTGAACTTGTGGACATTTTCTTTATATTTGTTCTTCTAGGATTATTTGGTCCGTACTTTCGGTATTGTGAGAAACTTGTGTAGATCAGCTAAAGCTTTAATATTCATAAAATGATACTTTGGTGCTTATAATTTTAGAACTTCAACAACAAATTTAACCAGAGCAAAGGCTGGAACGGTTATAATTAATGGCAAAAAAGAATATTTTCATGCTAAAAATTAAAGTTAGAAAAGGCAGAAAACCCATAGAAAAGAGCACACATTTTTAAAAGCAAGCTTAAAGCAATTCTCTTTCACGGAGGTCGCTCTCAAGTGGAGTTGTCACAATTATACGACAGATGTCGCCTCGTTACTAGAAACCGGGTCACCCGTGTGAATGTACGGTGCGGGCAAAGCGCATCTCGCTCTAGTGTCGACATATCTCTGGTACGCGGATTGATTTAACGATGTTAAGGCGACAGAGCGTGTTTTTTGCGGCATTGGCTGGCTGGTGTTGATAGAGAGGAATTGGAGTAATTGTACCGTTTGCAGAAGAGATCTGAGTCCAGATTGCTGTCAAATTGGGGCAGGATTGGTGGAGCATGTTGTGGCGACTTTTCGGAATTGACTTATGGAATTACGTTATAGTGATGTTATGATTGCAAGTTTATTCTTGTAGGAAGAGCTGGCAATTTCGACACCCAAGATTCAGGCAAATGCCTAGTTTGGGGGTTACCGTCCACTCTTTATTTGTACTCTTGTGATTTTAAGTATGATTTGCACACTTTCCTTTCCGATTTAATTTGTGATGTGCCTAATGTTCAGTGAAAATTTCCATTCATTGAAAAACATCTGGGCTCACCAGCGGAGTTTCAGTTTTAACCCAAGTTTTAACACCGCAGAACAGCACAAAATGGCAGAACGATT
Source organism: Apamea monoglypha (assembly GCA_911387795.2). NCBI lineage: Eukaryota > Metazoa > Arthropoda > Insecta > Lepidoptera > Noctuidae > Apamea > Apamea monoglypha. The sequence continues at coordinate 18,079,302 of OU426930.1, read as the reverse complement.
TGCCAAACCCCTAAAATTTCTATGAACCGTTGTAACACCGATAATGGTGTTGGATATCATATCCACCCTCATATTGCCATAAGTCTATTAAGTATTAACGTCTTTCAACAGGAGGGGAAAGGGCTTCGTGTGCCCGATTTGTTAAACGATTTAACGTTAAAAATGGCTTAGCAATTGATACGTTTTTATATGAATTTTTAGGGTTTCTTAATAAGGTCATGGTTTTAATGTTACTAGGTGTGCTAAATAAATACGAATAATTGGAACTGATGTGTTGGTGTAGTTCACGAAGTATTAAGTATTTACTTCGTTACATAGGTACCTATATCAAACAAAGATTTTTCATTCATTTGTCATTATAACACTCTCCAATGAATTGGCTTTTCATGGGGTAGGCAGCTGTATCAGTCATTTGTGTTTTTGATCTTCTTATAAGAATATCAAAAATCGTATTAGGTATACACCTCGTATCATAGATAATTTCATAATAAAAAGTGGGCTAGTGTTATTATCCTCTTTTTAAGATTCCGTACCCAAAGGGTGCCAACGTGAGCCTATTACTAAGCTTCCGTTGTCCGTCCGTCCGTCTGTCTGTCAGCTGGCTGTGTCTCATTAACCGTAATAGGTAGAAAGTTGATATTTTCACAGAGTGTGTATTTCTATTGCCGCCTTATCAGCAAATAATAAAAATGAAATAAAATAAAGGGTTCTCCATATACGAAACATGACGTTCGGCTTTTTTTTGGCTTGCATTTGGCCGGTTTTTCTATTAATTCCTTACTGATTTAGTCGGAATTTCTTAGTCTCCATCTGATACTTAAAAATTCACGTGTAGGAAAATGGTGCTTCGTGCTTACTTATCAAAAACCATAACATACTCATTCTTCAGAATATCCCGGGGAACTGCGCTCACATATCTTGACGCTTAAGAAAAATACACTTTTTCCTTTCCCCTTTTACGGAACTACATTGATCTGCTTTATTACTTCGAGCAACTCCGTCGAGAATCGTTCATGAATAACCGCAGTTTTTGCGAATTTGTGATTCTGTAAGACCGATGTCATACATCTTGTAAGATAAAGAAGTCAAGGAGTGGTGCGTGTCGCTGTAATAAATGGCAAATCGTTTGGTACGACGCGACGGTTTGGTGATTTTTTGTCTGTGATGCAGAATGTAGAATATAGGGCGCACAAACTTTATTGTGGTACTTTATCTAGATAGGCAGGTACCCTATTTGTCATAGTCATATGAATGGGTATTATTTTTATCTTTGAAATATAGTTAGACTAGTTAGACTAGATTAGATAGTCGATATCTCCACTCTTATTTAATCGACTTAAAAAAGAAAGAGGTAGTCTATTCAATAATAAAATATACTCAAAGATTTAAGTGTTGTCAATTCCTACGTAATTAATAAATAACGTAACAATTGGTAACCTTTAGCTCAAACCATATATCAATCCCAAATTCATCACCAAAGTCTCAGAGCCAAAACTATAAACGTTGCTCATCACATATTTGCTTAGTGATATTCCTGTTACTGTCTCACAACTGCCAAACTAAAAGTGAAAGATAGAGACGGGAACATGTCTAAGTCAAAGCACGAGCTAAGTAACGTTTATAGATCTCGCTCCAAGTAATTGAAGTAATAGCCCAGATAATGGCGTTCATTATATGGACCAATACACCACAAATAGGACAAAGACTAAACAAAATCTGGAAGGTAAGACACGACACTCAATTCATTAGGGCGGATCGATGCGCCAAAGTAATTGTCCCAGCCAGATGACAATTAATATCAATTTGTTTTGTAGCCTGTTTATTGCTTCGTGAAGGAATAGGTGTTTTCTTTATTATCTTGGGGAATAAGGGAAATGCTTCAGGGGATGGAATGGTAATTTGGTAAAGCGTTAATATTTAAGGAATTCTTTACCATTGTGTGTTACTGTTTGTTGGAGTACATTGTACGTCGTGCAATAATAATGGAAAGAATATTAGGCCGTAGTTTTCAACAGCCAGTATCCTGTATCCCCTATATCGACTTTTACAAACTGTTTCTATAATGCTACTGTCATCTTGTTGTAATCCTTACTACTATGACGCTCAACACTATAAATCAACCTGCCTAGCCTTTTCCCCATTATACTGGGGTCGGCTTCCAGTCTAACCAGCTGCACCTGAATACCATTATCTTACATAAAGCGACTGCCTATCTGACCTCTACAATTCAGCTACTGGGTAATACGAAACCCCTTGTTAAGACTGCTTGTCAGACTTTCGGGCTTCTGACTACCCGTAACGACTGACAAAGATCTACGAATGACAGCCGGGACCAACTGTTTAACGTGCTTTCCGAGGCACTGAGGGGTTTCGGTATATAAAGATGGACAACTATCCACGGGTCGGCCACGGCAAGCGTAGCTTAACCTGATCGATCGACCCGTGCGGCTGTTATTACTTGACCACGAGCCCATCTCATTGTAAATAAGACAAGTAAATTTTTTTTCGCATAGAAAACGGCCTCTAGATTTCACGTGACATGACTATTCCTATTAACATTGCTTGCTCTGGCATTGAAAAAGCTGTTAGTCTATTTTGAACATGGGTTAGGCATCTGTATTATAAATCAACAAAATTCAATACGAAATAAAAGAATATTCCTACCGCTTCCCACTTTCCACTTGCACGTCTCGAATATCATAAACTTTACGACTATCAGCACCGACTGTTTTTACTGCCAGGTTTACAGTCCACCTGCTACAGCAATACAAACTTTATGTCAACGTGTTACAATGCCATTTCGATTGGTACCGATTTAGTGCTGGAGGTATATCGAAGAGTTCTTACGATTTTATCTGTTTTCATGAAAGGCTTGTACAAGTTCTGAAGTACTGATTTTAGTGGCGTTTTATTGTTTAAATAGGCTTAGGTTAGCATTATTATTTTAGGACTAAAACACGACTTAGTATTAGATCCAGACAAGAACGAATATAATTTATATGTATTTAAATAAAGGAAATAATAAAATTATGTCTACGAATGAAGAATATTTTTATTCTTCATTCTTTAGACATAATTTTATTTATTCACAATAATAACTGGAATTTATTGCAGCTAAATGACATAACGTCAATGGACAATACAACTATAATTATCGTTTACTGGTCAATTGATAGGGGAATGTTATTACTTTCCTCACTATTATTGAGGCTATTAAAGAAAACTATTGCTTGTCAATTGCTTGTCGTTTAACCATTATCATAAAGGGGTAATTAATTATGGGATGTTGCAGAGAAAAAATGAATGACAGGTTATTATTTTATAATAACTGTTTTCAGTTAAATAATAAAATTACCGTTATCGTCTTCCATATTATAATCCAGTCGAGTCTAAGGGGTTTATTTATAAAAGATAATTAAAGTTAAGTGACGTTCAAACGTCAAAATGTATGGTTAAACAGTCGCTAATCATTCTTAACTTTAAGCAACGTTTATGAATAAAGGGAAAGTGGTTAAGTAGGTGGAGGTAATTGATTTTTTTTTAAATTATATGTCTTAGAAACCCCAATCGACAAACTATCACTATAGGTATTTAGAGTTTCGATTGCAACAATCCAGTCAACTGCTGAAATATCTGAACAATCCATAATAGCCAACGAAGACTACAAACAAGTATTTAAGTGTGTTCTGGTCCAAAAGTATCTGCCGAAAGTGTAAACATACCCTGTTCTATGGTTAAATTCTTACGCCATACCTCACTAAAGCGAATTGGTAACACACTCATCTGTATTTACAAGGTTTCAACTATATATCTCACCACTTTTTCCAACAACTATTGTTTGAATAACTAAAATATCATCGACGAAAATTCAGGTTACCAAATAAATCTCAATTGTCAAATGAAAAACATCGTGAAGGGGATTCCAGATTGGAATTTCTAGTTTTTGTATCCAAATAATCAAATCAAAGCACTCGATTTGTAAGTGGCACTACAAATTGGCATCCACAGGCACATTTTCATAACCATTTGTTTACATTTTAATAATACATACTTTTCGAACAGACTATACCTAAGTACTAACACATAAAAATACTGGCATAAGCCTTCAATCCGTGGCTATACTAACAACCCCGTCAGACAATAGCGTCTAAAAGTTGAGCCCTACACGGAGTCCCTTTGTCTGCTGATCCGACTATCAATGGCGGGTTTAAAGCCAGGCTTTCAACGATGAAATTTTAATTGAAAAGAAAACTTCCCTTTTTTGATTTGAAGAGGATTTGTGCAATGTGCAGACTGGGTGTAGAGGTAGTTGAATAAAAAGTAAAGCTTATGAACATAGCTATAGAATACATTGCCCGTAGTAATAAGTACATATACAAAACTGGAATCAAAAGGTTTAAGTGTCAGCATTATGCTCGGTGGCGGTGGGGGAGGTGGTTTTCAGGTTAATCCATTGACTGCTGCTTATAAAAAAGAGTGGTAATTACATTTTTAGCAACAACGGATTTATATACTAGGTACATGATAATTATATGATCATCATTCATTAATAGGTATATTATAGATAATAGATGATGGGTGTGATGTAAAACCATGGTTAGACTAATTTTTCGTAACTCAGAACTCAAATTCACATATTCATATTAGGATACCTATTTGTATTTTTGCAAAAGACACCAAACGTGTTCCCAGTAGGAAAAACCTGAAATTACGCCATTCTACTTCATCGCTTCTGGAAAACTGAGAACATTGGAATTTTACACACAGTATTATCATTTGAAAGATTATGAAATTGCTGCAAATATTATAAAGGTACACAGTGGAAAACTAAAGCTTAGGTAGCGAGCAAATATTCAAAATTGAGCAAACAATCTGATGTAGTTACTTAGGTTAATATGTATATACGCCACAATCTTTTTTGATTCAAAGTTAGGTTGGAAAGCACTAATAGTATTACATTAAACTGTAGGAGTGTAGGTACCACTTACACGCATTTTCAATTTAGTTATCCAAATACGGTTTACATTTTGTTTCAGTGTATCCGTTTATCTGTTTGTCTGTCCGCTGGTACTATTAATTGGTTTGTAACTTCCTAGGTGTGTTCTTATTCTCATTTCTAGGTTAGGTTTTATTGCCTTTATGTAATTATTATTTCTATCGGGCGGAGTCGTGGGCACAACAAGTAAGTAATATCTATTCATAACCACACACAGTTGCTTATGCCATCAGCCCGTGACGTCATTCCTATAAAGGTGAGACATAGTTCGAGGGCCTCAATTACAGACAAAAGGCTCGGGAGTTTACTGATGACGTCAAAAGGGGCGACTGTCTGGCACAATCTCTTCGACGTAATCCGAAACGACGCAAAACCCCACCCTTATTAAAGCAATTTAAACTACGATTATAGGTATTATTATAGATGTTAGATGATATTTAAAGGGTATCTGTTTATTTTCTAATGGATAAAGGCGTTTTCTTCAAGGTGTAAGTAAAGGAGCGCCTGCAAGATAAATTGGGTCGATATCCCTCCTGCATCTCGTGCCTCGTGCAATTTGTCAGGCGCTTGCTAGACTTCTCTGTAGTATATGCAAGCGAGGCATGAATATTGATTTCAAATGGTTTACCGTAGCCGGTAGCAGGTTTCCCAAGATTAATAGTTGAGATAATTATAAGTCAATGAAAATGGAAGTCACAATGTCTGGACTGATTACTGGATAACATTGAAATATGAAATAAACTTTTGAATGTTTTTATTTGTATGATACATTGTTGGTAGATCGATTTAAACTTCAGTCTGTTCATCTGCCTACATTTTGTTTATTCATTTAGTTATTAGGCGGAACGCAATTGGCTTATTTTCGTCTTACCATCCCTTCACCCGACCAAAATAATCTAATTTGCAATGAGCGCCTGCCGGAAAACAGATAGCAAGCACTCAGCAACAATAATATGAATACATTCTTACAATGAAAGACCAAATCGATTGCATCCAAATAACTACGAAGCCTTATTTCTTTCTTTCCATATAAACCATTTGTCTAAGCCATTCGGAGCTCACAAGCGCTCAAAGGTTTTACCTCTCGGAACAAAATGTGTCTAGCCAGTGTTCGACTAGTTTCTGTACGAATGTTAACAAAGACTGTCTCCTTCTATTTCTAGACGAAACGTTATTTCTTCGGCTGTTTGTTTTGGAGGACAGCATTTGATATCGGTTTTCGATTTTTAAAGGAAAAGGACATGTTTGTGTGCATGTTTGTTTTTATGTGTGTGCGCGAAGTCCTTTTAACCGGTTGAATTCCGTTATTACAGAAACAATTAAAAAGCCGAGTATATCTCGCGTTGTTCCTCGTTCGAAGTGTTTAACAACACAGTGGATTATGATGTTGTTTTCACAAATTGTTGAAATTTGGTTTAATAGTTTGTCGATATTTAATCAATGTGAGGAAGGTTTATATATACATATAACTAGGTTGAGAAAAGCTCAAAAAGAAAACAAAGCATTACAGAACTTGTTAAACTCTTGTTCAGTTAAAACAGGGCTTAGACACGTATTTATATAAATGGAAAGGTCATGGTTTAAAATAGCCACCCGTAGATAATAAAAGAAAAAGGTCCCTTTGTTTTCGAGCACACACACAGAAAGCTCTTATTTTCAAACCTATATTGTTTATCTTGTTACCATTCAGAATTCTACCCTCCTACACATCCAGACAAACACAGGCTTTTAAAAATAATGTCTTTGGCCTAAAAAATCAGAAAATCCTATTTACTTCTAAACAAAAGCACTTTAACCCTACCATACCCAATGTAACCCTTTCACAATAAAACCGTGAGCTGAGCCCATTAAAGCCGCAGGGCTGTTTATTACCCAGTGCCAGTTTATTTGTAACGAGCAACGTTATAAGATGTTCGCTCACTATTTAGAAGTAGCAAGGGTTAATTAAATAGTTAGCACTGTTCTTAGTTTTACCGTCTTTTTTTGCGAGGAAAGTTGTCTACTTTTAAAGATCAAAAACAAAGCAGTTTTTATGAGCATAAGAATCTAAACTTTAAAAAGATTTCATTAACATGTAAACTACATATTTTACGAGTATTTTATTTTATGAATAATTTTAAGACCAGGGTATACGCTAAAGTTATGTAGCGATTACATAGCAACAAAAAATGCCTAAATAAAGAATCCACTCCAATTTGAGTGGACTAAAATAACGCATTTTTGATTGTATGCTTTCTACTTTTACAGTTTCTAACATGCGATAGGTAAGGACATAACAGATGAATCACAGAGAGTTCAAGTGCCATCAGAATTCACAGAATTATTTTCCGAAGCTAATAAATAATGAATCATTTAGACATTGTTTCTCTTATCCAGAAGAATCCACATCAATACGAGACGCACAAGCACAATGCATAAGATACATAGAAATACCCAAGAAGAGTTTCAGTATAAACGCTGTAATTTCACTGCAATCTTCCATGCGACAATCCTCCGTACGTTCAGTAAGCGGAAACGCGCAGTCGGCCATTTTACGATCTCCGGGTAAGATCCGTCAGTTATGTATTATTATGTAGACTAGGTGAGCTGTTGTGCTTTTATATAGGGACAACAATATGCATAGAAGAATATGGAAATATTCAAGTTTGTATTCAATTAAAAATACATATATTCTCATAATAATCTATCTATAGCCCTTACTCTAAGAACTCATTAAATAATGTCTTCATCGGGCCTCAAAATCTAAACTAAATTATCAAGTGACTTTCAGCTAAGGACCGGTGATTTTTTTTCTTAAAACTAACAAATTGATTACCGTTTTACAGCACGTTCAGCAAACAGCTGCCTATCTCTTAAGGGAGCAGTGGTGGCCCAGTGATAACGGCCACGAGGGGCCACGGCTCACGTCGAGAGTTCAAACCCAGACAGGCGCTTTACTTTGTGTAAATAATTTCATCACCACTGCTCTCAAAACGGTGAAGGAAAGCATCGTGAGGAAACCAAAGTCATGAGACATCTTCCAACCCATACTGGGCCCGCGTGGTAGATTACAGCCCACTTACTCTCGAAGAGGAGAGGCCCGTGCCCCAACAGTGGAAACATTATAGGCTGATTATACGATGCTCTAAAGGGTCTTAATAAATACATTAATCGCCTAGCTAGCTCTGCTTTCCCTGGTAAACACACTCCACGCAATATTACAAAATATGTTACCTCTTGTCAAACCCTAGGCAGTATAACATCCCTTTTCCCAATAATACAATTAATAATCTCGTAATCGCGTGTCCATATGTCAAACAGAGTCGTTCCCATACAATTACATTCGAGCCCTTTATTGAGTTTTCGTGAATATAAATGATGTAATCACGCGGCGTACGCAGCGTTCGATATGCAAATTATATCATATTGAAATCTTAATAATGGAATCGAATAAATGTTTGTTCGATTGAAATTCGTGAAGAAAATAAGTAATTTTAAACGTTGTATAAGATTTTCATGCGTTTTCTTACGGAATAAAGATGATAAGGCTCTTCACGGCACGGTTTCATTACGGTTCATTACGGCGTATGAACCGCGCCGTTAAAAAAACGCGTCTATGTCACAAGGGTCCATACTGATTCATACAACACTGATGACTGATGTAGAAAAAATGTGTCCATGTACAATCTTCCATAGTCATCCATACAACACTGACGACCGTTTTCTCAACATCTCTTTTATTAGAGCCCCACAATAATTCAATCATTTACCTCACTATAAAATTATTAGGTACGAGTAGGTACCTATACCATAATTGAAAGATGTAGGCACATACTACAAATAGAGCCAAAAATATTGTTTGTTGAAACCATAACCTGAACACACCCTAAAACACGGACTACCGAAACATCAAACATGGAAACTTTAATACCTCTACATATCCAAATAATATTACTCTGAAGCCCCCATAACGTATTACTCTAAAATCGCAATGTTAGCTGACGTAAAGGTACAAACTTCACCCTAGGTTCCCCAAACATTGGGCCCGCCCTACCCCACCCCATTTAGGGCGGGGCTGGAACCTAGGCAATATAGATTCGTTAACATGAAATACAGCTGAAAATTGAACTTTCGAGCGCTTTCAGGATTCCGCTTCATATTGATGTTTTGACTAAAAGCTACATTTCAATGAAAAGTAACTATCTATGCTTGTATGTATTTGGTTTATGTGTATGCAGCTGTTGTGGGTTCAAATTTTAATAAAACTTAAGTGAATTGCGTTTTATTTATATTATTTTTGCATGTTGTTTTTCGTGCTAAAATATTTGTTAATAGGTCAGTTTATGGAAGGTGGGCGTTATAATAGTGCGTATTTAAAGTTTGAATGCAAACTATATAGATATCTCTGGTAACAAAGACTGAAAAATTAATTGCTAATAGAACAGGTACGAATTGCAAAGTAAGCAAATACAGCTTGCCAACCACAGAATTCCCTCAATAACCCTCATCAAAAAACCGACTCACAGCCAAACACATTTACAAATTAACACCACATAAGCCTCTAGTCCCGGACCCCGGACTTCAACCTCGGAACCCGGGATCCAGAACCCGAGTTCCGACTAGCACTATCAGTCAGACGCAAGCCTTTCAAATCTCGGCGCTCACTCCAAGTTAATCCAGTAAGGGCTGCAATCAGTCCCTCCTCTCAACCCTCCCTTCTTAAGGGAGGGAGAGGGGGTGGAAGTTTTACAATTAAAAAGATTATTTAATCCGTTAGGGGTGAAGGTATTGGAATGTACTGTGAGTGAGCCTGATGGATGAGACCGAGGGAAGGAACTTAAAGTCAAATAATATTATTATAGGGAAGATATTTTTTTATATGTAACTAGTGTCACAGTACTACGAGTATATAAATCATGTTTGTAATACTTAAGTAGCTTCTATTGCTTTTTATTTTCGGTGGCCTATAATTTTAAGATATAACTTATGATAATTATCATAAGTTATATAAGTTATATAATTATCACAAAATACCAGCAAGAAATCAATTAGTCAAAGGCAAATCTTTACTCTGTGAGAATAAAGGCTTCACTAAACATCTTTAATCATCAGTCGAATTGGAAAACATTATCAGAAAACTTTAAACTCGTGTCACATTGCACTAAAATTAAAAAAAAGAATATTCCTACTTTCGATTGTTGCGACACATACGAGTACATACAGTCGAAAGGTAAGTAATTCGATTTCACGTCATGTAGAGCCGATAACTACGGCTGCGCGTATATTTTGCTACAAAATAAAATAAAAGTAAAATTTTCAATAACTCTATGTGAAAGGCAGAAAATTTTCATTTTGATATCGCCTCTCGTCCGCGATGAGTTCAAAATGAAATCTGCATACGATTTGTATCTACGCAAGTGATAAGCGAAAGCGGACGAGGGGAATAGTGGAAGAGTGATCAGTTTTGTTTGCCATGATAACAGTTAGATACGATCATGATTCAATGCCCACTAGAGTTAATCATCAAATTATAAAAAAATAAAACAATGGAACATTGTGGTCCATCCGTTTACCTAAATCCCATTACCCACAAGGCTACTCAAAAGTAACACGTGACAAACTGATCACCAATGGGGTAATTGCGTAACACACTAACAGTAGGAATGGCTTTCATTTTGACATTTTAACAACATACATTGCGTTATTTACGTTGTCGGGCAAACAATTTTTTCGAACTAATGAAACAGTGAATTAGCAATATCTTTCAAAATTATTCAGATCAAAACGTCACAGCACAAATATTTCAATGGCGACCCGTATACGACGTGACTTATTAACCCGTTTTTAACTAGTTTTTTGTTAATTCGTTGTGCGGTGAAGATACAGAGTTGTTAATTCGTTGTGCGGTGAAGATACAGAGTTTTAATTTTAAGCAATAACCGTAAATTATAGGAACGCAAAAATAAGTAGACATTTTCTTCGAAAGCACCTGAGGCATTCCGCCTTTGACTTGCACCATAATACGTTCTCAATTCACGTGGGCGTATAAATCCGTCTATTCAAAACTATATTGACTGCAAATTCATATGGAAATCATATTTCCTAGACTTGGGTCAAAGTCTGCCTCAGATCCTGGTAGCCTTTCATACGGGTTTATGAGTGGGAGATATTCGGAAACGCTAGGACCTTCAGCGATGCAAATGTCGTACGGATTTTAAATATTGTATGCTGAACCTTTTACGTGTACTGTGTGACGAAATACGTCTTTTCTTACTAATATTTTAAGTTCTTTGAAGCCTAGGTATACATGAAAATAATTTACATAAGCTTCACTTGCATTTTGTTGAGAATTTTATATAAATAAAATGTTTCTTTTTGTACTTTTTCTACTTAGTATATATTTTTACTTTTAAAACTAGAATAGCACTTTCATTTCATGCCAGCCAGTAATACATTTCCAGCATATAGTTGTGATGACTAGATGGCGATGATCGGGGTGAATAAATCTGTATTCCATGTCATTATAAATGTTGCTTGCTTCATTTAGTGGGAAAAGGCAACTGGTGTTTGGTCTCCGAAATGTCAAATGCCACTGTTTGTGGATGGGCCACGCGGGTTTATTTCTAACTACAATAGAGGGTAGACAGGAGGAGTCGGAGCTCCGTGATTTTCGTTAATTAAAAATATTTATAGTTGGTATTCACTCGTTAACACCTAGTTATTATTGTAATAATAAAATGATTCATCGCTAGAAGTGTTCGTAGCCTCCATTACAATAGTGTTGTGAATATTTTGCAATACCTGAGATTGATTATGGCAAATATGAGTTACGGATCAATGAATGCCAGTGCTTTGAGACAGTTTTATCTTTCGGAAACTTATGTACTCCTTTTTTTCGAACAACACGGGACTGCGCAACACTGCGGCATGCTCGATATTTTTACGGTACGGTTTTAAGGTAAATATAATTTAGATGTAAACTTTGTTTTCACGCACGTCTCAACAGTGGCTCAACTGGTGAGCACAAAACGGTGGCTCTGATTGAATCTCCTGACAAACTCTCGAATATTGCCTTTTATAACAGACTCAAAAATCCATAAAATTAATAAAACACAAAACTAATAAACAACAAGATCGAATAACATAAAATTGTTTCAGTACCCGAGGATTAATGATATTTTACCTATCAAAACATTCCCCCAACAAACAACACAGTGACTGGAAACCAACACAGGAATGAACAGAATTTACCTCGCCTCGTAACAACTACATACAACCACCTACATACATAGTACAAGTACAAGTAGGTCTGTTGCATAGTCTGATGGACTGGAAATTGGATTGCGCGTCACACGCACTGAACTGCAAATAATATTATATGGGTAATGTAACCTTTGTTATAGAACTGGAGACTTTACTGTTTACTGACACTGTTCAATCTTACTAATATTATACATAAACGCGAAAGTTTGTATGGATGGATGGATGGATGTTTGTTACTTTTTCACGCAAAAACGACTGAAGTGATTTGGATGAAATTTGGCATACATATAGTTTATAACCAGGATTAACATATAGGATACTTTTTATCCCGATATTTCCACGGTATCGAAACTTATGCGGGTGAAACTACGGGGCGCAGCTAGTAGGCTAACTGTAAAGCTAAAGCTATAATTATGTAATCAGCCTTTTTTTGTTAAAGGAAGCATTTTTTTTACCTGAAGACTGTATAATTTGTTCCTCTCTGCTTGTATCTCTGCGTAACGTATACCAACAAGATAAAAGCAGTAATGCTCGGTTCTTATAAACAAAATCAAATCGTTTTACTTACCAATGGAAGCAATTTTTATTGCCAAACTGGGCATATAAATAAATTCGTAAGCTAATTTTACCTGTGATAGCTAGTTCCATATGGGAGGGTCTACTATACAAAGCTATTATTTAGGTTTTTGCTTTAACCTTTATTATATATATATTTTAACCAATAACGTAAATTATACATAGGAATGTGGATTAGTAGAAGAAATTTTAAATAATACAATCAACACGCGAAATAAAGATGAAAACTCGTGAAAAAAAAGACGCCCTTGTTGGTCTAAAACTATTCGGGGAACACTGAAACAACCGCGCCTCAAAAAAGCATGACATTTTCAATTCTTAAAATCAGAATATTCCTAAAGAGGTTTCTATGTTAAGTACATCCCATTCTTAAACTAATAGTACTGGCAGTTATTGACAAAAAATACAACGTTTGTTATGCCTCCGTTCCGTACAAATTCATTCAAGTGTTCCTTTCACTCAATCAAATTGTTATCATTTTACGGTTATCAACAAACTCTGCCTATTGTCATTGAACGATACCTTTCACTATATTGTTGATGGTAGACATTTTTCCTTTTATAACTTAGTTTCTAACAAAACGTACAAACAGTTAGGTCCTGAGATACTAACCAAAAACGTATCGTGTTTTCTTTTACAGTAGCTTCACCATACACATCATTGATCCTTCGAGCAGCGCCGGTGCCACGGTGAAACTTGTATTCGTAAATAACGCGGTATTTTAAGTTTTCCATAATGCGAACAGAACGATGTTAAAGAAAAATCAAATGGCGCGAAAACAAATGAATCACAAACACACAAACCTAAATATGAAATTAATTTGAATTATTAACCAAACGCCAGATATTGAGATCAAAGTGGCCAGTTCGAAAAAACGCCAATTTCATATGTAAACCTATGTAAAGGACCTAATATAAATGTTAGCAAATGAATGACTAATTAGTACACTATTCTAAACAAACCCTACGTGTCCCTTGCGATGGTCGTTGACATTGATACTCGGCGCGTACGTTGCACTCAGCGCCAAAATTAGCTTCGCCGGCGCACGCATTTAGATCGTCTAGATTCGTACGCGAAACTTAGGTACTTGCTGTTTCTAATGTTGGTAGTGAATGTGCCTATAGGTAAGTACTTATTTGTGGGGGTTAGGATTGTTATGTTTATGTTCCTACATTTAGTGCATACACATAATACCTAGATATTACCTAATTAGTCTTCTATTTGTATCTGCATAGCACTACACAACTAACACCGCACTGCACCCAACACCATTGATACAGAATATCGTTTGTAATCAAAGCTGATTGCATCCCCTTCGCAAGCCGACAGAGATAAACTAAGCTTACTATGAACTACCGACATGTTCTATAGGCTACCAACATATTCTATAGGCTACCAACATATCATATAGGCTACCAATATCTTCCAGACTGTTGCTCTGTGATCATCTCATTGTGCGAGCATAAGGTGAGATGATAATTAATAGGTATGAGAGTGCTACGGGATTCTACGTTTGTCGTGTGTGTGTGTTTCGCAATAGGATCAATTAGATGCAAGCTTGGAAGCATTGATGTTCTTGGTAGGATGGTAGGTATGTCTGTGTGGTTTGATATTTAGTTGGGAGTGACGTCAAAGGGATCTTTGTACTTATGTAATCAATGCATTTCTAGCTAACCACAGCCTTTGAACTTCAGCAAATACCTACTCGTCTTACTGGAAATTTGCGTGATATATTTACTTAGTAAATCTTATCGGTACCTGTAGATAATAATGCTGGCAAATGGGCCTTAAAACCTTGTATCGTAAATATTTATAAGTTACCTACTAAAAGTATATCTGTTTTAGAGGATAATGGATTATTACTCATGAAAATCTTTAAACAAATCTTAATACCCGCCTGTTTTTTATGCACTAATAGCTTCTGCCCGCGACTTCGTCCGCGTAAAATTTCTTGTCCCCCGATCCACCCCGACGCATCACCTGACAGCGCTTTCACTTCGTTTTCGCTTAGCGTTCTTTCTGATCTTTTCCCTTTTGCTCGGCTCTTAAGGGTCGTAGCGTGATGTTACATAGCCTATAACCTTCCTCAAGAATTGGGTTATCAAATGCAAAAAGAATTTATCAAATTGGACTGGTAGGTCCGGAGATTACCCCCTACATACAAACAAACAAAGAAATAATTTTACCTCTTTATAATATTAGTATAGATTTAATATTCAATCATTTACATACATAAATCTTACATCCTAAGTTTAAATTACTTACTAAGTTGCTTCGTCAACAAACTTATGTAACACATCACAACTTTGCTTGGTAAAGTTGAAACTAATCCATCACGCAACAATTTTCAAGATTATCCTGAACACGCTTATGAACTTTGTTTTAGGTAGGCACATCTATTTGCTCCACATCACAAAAATAATTATATTCAGTCTACACTATATTATTCTCTATCCATCCATCATATTTTGATTCCATCGGTCAGGTTAAGCTAAGCTTGCCGCGGTTGTTCCATGGATGGGTGACCATTTTTACATACCAAGACCAAGAAATCCACGAATGACAGCCTTGGCCAACGGCTTAATGTGCTTTGGGCTAAAAATGCAAACATATTTTTTTAAATCCGATTAGCGCGTTCATACATACTCTTTAGCTTTATTATTACTTTACTCTATTATGGGAGTTAGTATACACCTCTGACGAACCCTTCGGAGACTACGGGCGTGAAGTTGTTATGTTACTGTATTCAGGAAGAATAGTCGCCATTATGTTTCGTATACCTGACACCACCAGACAGCGGAAGTGATTTGATTGGCGTTTGTTGACGACCAATGCTATCATAAGATTTAACAGACGATTAACTGATCACAGATCAAATTGTTAAACGGGTGTTAGGTACCTATTCTTTCCTGACTAAGATGACTTCACCTTAGTCAGAAAAGTGTTGACATTAGTCAACACTTTGATCTTACCCTGCACCCTAATTACGTAACACATTATCAATCTCAATCTGAATCATTTTGAAGATAAAAAGGGTTTTGCTAATCCATTACTTCATATGTTCGAAAAATGTGTCCGCTCAACAACGTAAATAACGCAATGAATGTTGTTGAACTGTCAAAATGAAACCCATTGCTACTGTTATAGTGTTTTATGCAATTGTCCCGCTGGCCTAGCACAGTGAGGAATTTCAATGGAATAGGAGGCCACCTTATGTTGGTTTTGTTACCACTGATGTGTAGCCTACCAAACCTTAGTCAGGAATCTGGTACCGGTATTACTTAGTATACAATAGAACCAACGAATTTAACGGTAATTGTCTACTTCTTTGTTGCTCGCGTGTTAGAAAATATTTTCACAAAAAGTCCCAAACTTGTTACGAATGTACTTTTACTAGGTATGCAACGTAACACAGTGGGCCGACTTGATATCGCTTGGACAAAATCTTTTATTACCTTTCCCCATAATGTATGTTACAACCTATTTTAGACGGATTATCCAAAAAAGGGGTTTCTTGAGTAAATCATTTCTAAACTAGTTTCAGAGATAAGAATAAGACGTCAACTTTTTCAGATGCTATGTTTTATAGTCACTTACCTAGTTTTTTTTACTCGGGTTTCTTAAACTAGGCTGTGTATAACACATATGGAATGCAATAAAGAATTGAGTATTTAAGTGTGAGTTGTCAGCAGTAATATAGGTGTTCAACTCGTACACTAATCTATAATATGCTGAACCATACGTACCGTGCACAGTACAACTTAATCAGGTGCAGGTACTCCGACCATCCATATCACTAACGATGCCTCGCTTCTTGTCGTGCAATCTGTGCAAAAACACCTGCACTATGGAAGACCTTTGCGATTCCAACGCTAACGCTATCCAAGTTGCGGAATTCTGGTCGAACCTTATATAAAATTAATATAAGGGTTCGATCATTTCATTTCATCGATACGACGAAGAAGAAGAACTCTTTAGTCTAGGCAGGACTGGCAATCTTTGAGGGTTAAAATGCCACCTAGTCTTTTAAAGTATTGTTTGTTTTATATTGACTTGTAAAATTTTTAACCAAACAGTAGGAACTTTTACTCACACTGCCGATACTAAACAAACAAAACTACCCAATTAACCAAATCAAGCAACCGCAAAGCCAATTAAAGAAATCAATCCACACATCAGACTTTAATCAACACTAATTAAAGTATAAGCCAATCATTCGATAATTAATAATAATAATAATAATAATAAATAAAGGTAAATAAATAATTAGAGGTAAAGGGAAGATTAATGCACCAACAGCTCGTCATGCTAAACATAGTATAAAATATTAACTGCACAGTGTACCGCCTCATCGCTTCGCAAAAACTTAGCGTGTGCTCTAATTGGGTTTCAGAAAGCAGCAACGCCGCTGGAACGTCATTTTTTACAATATTATTACAAAAATTATTTTCAAGCGTTTTATAAACAAACACAGTGTGCGCTTAATGGTGGGGTGTGTTTTGTTCGAAAGAAAAATGCGCAGAATTTTTTTTCAACTCCGAGTGTGGTGTAGGCATACTTCGGACCATTTCAGTTACACACTGAAATAAACATTAAACAATTAAAATTCAAATACGCCCGTTTAAAACCCATATTCCATTTATATGATACAAACAAATACAATTTCATAAACAAATAACAACAAATATTGTTGAACATAACAAACGGAATCATAATTTAGAATACTCGACATGAAATCCTGCACAACAGAACCTATTATAATTTCGTAGACGTTTCAAAGCCAGGTACGCAAGGCATGACAAATGAAACGTATCAAAAGATGCGGGATCGTAATTACATTTGTGTTTCAATTCAAATTACCTAAATTATTCTGGTTTGCTTCGTATCTACGACATGATTTGTATGTAAGAAATGTTTTATTATTCTGCGAGTTCTTACATTATGGTCGTATGTAGGTAAGAATTAGATTTTATTTAAAAATTAAATCTTTATTGTAATTTTTAGGCAAGTGTGTTTGTCTACATAAGTCATCATTATTCTACCCTCATCCGAATTTATTTGGGGGTCGGCGCAACATGTCTTTTCTTCCATACTTCTTTCTCTATTAGTCGTCATCGCAGTAGTCTCCCTCTTTCTAACAACATCATCATGTATCTATGTGTCTACATACATAAAATACTGAGTATGTTGATTAAAAACAATTCTGTCAAAACCAGACACTGCCAATATCTTACAAAGAGTACCAAGAAAACGTATTACTGTCGAAATGATGAACAAATCATTAGCGATAAATAAATTAGCAATTTGTCCATTTCGGAATTGTCATGGTTAGTGATGATGGATCTAAATACTGATCACAAGCTGAATGATGAAGTAGTGTGTGCAGTATGTGAGACTTTACGAGCTCTTGTAACTCATCTTATTATTGATTACAAACGAGCACAATGAGGAATAGCTAGAATTGTCTAGATTGTATGTAAGGCTTAGTAATTGCTGATATATTAGTTTCGACAGAATAAATCTATTCGTTGGTTGTCTAGCTATCACATGCACTGCCTTTAAAGATGTGATTTCAGGTGAGGCTCATATGCGATCGTTGGTTTTCAAAGTGGATTGGCAATAGAAAGAATCAATAAAGAAGAATAAATAAAGGAAGGGCTTATCAATCCCGCAGTAAGTTAACCTTGATGCTGATAGTCCATTCCATAAACTTTTACTGACATTTAGCACCTAAACGAAGCCTTAAATATTTAGGGCACCGATCGAGCAAAGGATATTTAGATTGAAGGATATCCTAACTTTTTTAGCTGTCAGTTATAAAATAGTTTTTGTGTGAAATATACTTCTAGTGAGGAAACCGGCAGAATTAAAAATTCAAAGACATCTGACATGTAGGCCTGCGTGGTGGATTACGGTCCACTCCCTCTCATAGAGAGAAGGTCTATATCCCAGCAGCGGGAAGATTATAGGCTGATTTTTGCTTTACTGTACTTCCTATTTCATTTCATTTCTATTTTCAATATTCAAATCATCAATATTCTATTACTTACGTCATCTGTGAAAACACCTTCACTCCAACTCTCACCTTTCCCAACAGCTTAGCAATAACCAACGTACCTGAAACGAACAGAACACTATTATTAGCACGATTGATCGAATAAAAATCGATATAACGCAATAATTATGCACATGCACGAGAATCGAGATCGAATCGATTGTTGCATGCGCTGTCAAAATTGTCGTGAACAAACGAACTGTGAACAATTGGTAACTTACAGGTTATGTTCGTAAACCAAGGTTACGTATGTTTTTTACGAGTGTAAGACTGGATACAGTTTTCTGGATTGACTGGATTTTTTTCCTCAGTATCATGAATTTCCTAGTCGCAGCCCGGAGTCTGAATTTTTCCCCGGATGAGGTACACCTCTGCGTAATTCTTCGGGGAAATCAGACGTGATGATATGTTTTTTGACAAAACTTTCTGAGTTCCGTTTTTTTTAAGAAATGCCCTTGTTATAAATGAAGGAACTAAAAGTTGCAAGTTAAATATTCAAGTTTTAAAAGTTGTATCTCAAATTGTAATATTGTGAGAGTGATTTTTTATCTTAACTTCCTTTTCCAAACTTACCTACTTATTTTGTATTTTTCTGCTTAAAACTTTGTGTGACGTTGAAAAAAGCATAGGTACCTGGCAAACTTTTTTAATCAAGTTTTACCTACAAAATATTCACCAATACGCGGATCAATGGAAATGCCGGGCATGCCTGTATCTATCAATTTATTTTGTTAGCGACAATTTTGTTCGGTAAAACTCAAACACATTTTTCGTTGGAAAATACAAATATTGTTAAAAAGTTAGCTGACAATTTTTGTTAATGTTTTAACCCAACCGACACACTGCATTTTTCAACAAAAATACAGTTTGAATAAAGTTGTTATTTTTAGTTGTGCTTACATAAAATATTGAAAATTCAATAAAACCGCTTTTCGTTGCAACTGCTTCATGGGGAACTCTAATTAACAAGTAATCAATCAGATAGGATAGTTAATGATGCGTGTCAAACAGAAAAATGTCTATTTTACACGATATAATCATTGTAACGTAGCGACTAATTTCTTTTTTAATCCAGTTCTGTGTTGCGTCAATCGATGACGAACTTGAATCACACTAACCTAGTTATATCAATCATCGATCCACTTTCAGAGGAATTTAATTTTTCGCTTTTATCGGACGTGATTTATTATCGAAGATTGCAAAGAATGACGATTTTTCTTCGTTACCGGATTATTAGTTTTGGATAAGTTATTAGATTCTGATATTAAATCCAATAAACAAAAAATGTGGAACTATTTCTCACAGACAAAAAAGGATTCGGCAATCAAACTTCGGATAGATACTTCGGGTCAAATGGTGGATTACCAATGAGAGTTGATTCAGTTTATCCCTTTGCCGACTAGATTAACGTCAAATCTAATTCCAATAACACCACTGATCAAAATCAAAAGCTATCTACAAATTCCTCCAGTAAACCAGTAAAGCCAACTTTCCGCCACAAAATGTTGCGTCTGAAGTAAATCAATCTCAACCGTGCTACCAACTTTACAGATATGTAGAATGAGATAGAAGCAACTGGCACAAATCATCTCATTTTATCGCGACGCGATCGGAAACTATCGGACAACTTCGTGACAGAATCGTGAGGAAGGGAATTGATTTTAAATGGCGTTTTTCACTTAAGACAGGTTTTAGTTCTCAAGCACTTTTATATCTGAGATTGATTTTGTGAATGAGGCAGGCAAATTCTGACATTGTCTTCATCATAAATAGAAAAATATTTTTCTGTGAAGAATTACCAGCAAACAAAATATCACCTACATCTAATGCTAATGTTGCAGCAACAAAAATATTTAGCTCATAAGTAGTCATTACACATAACCTATCACTGTAGGCATTACACTATGACAAAGTTAATATTACATCAATAAGCTGAACACTTTCTTAACCAAATAGGCACCAGAATTTTGTCCAAACATTCTCGTCACTTAAACCACAGTGTAGTCGCACATAATTTTCTCCCCACAATATTAATATTCCGCATGCGAGTCTGACAAAATCTGAATACCTGTCTGAACATCACAACTTTTCTTAATTGAATTAAAAGTTACATTTTGTTAGGGATCAGTCCCGGGGATAAATTTTCAACAGTGTGGGAAGCTTGAGATCGCTGGAACTCATTAGGTGAAAAAGTAACTTATTTTTAAGCTTATAGGTATGTTCAACTTTTGACAGCTACAGTCCGGATTTGGTCTTGTTTTTGGCAGTTTTATACACTTCAAATTGATGATGTGGGCTTTTTATTTTTTTTTTTTTTTCTGGTGAGAAATCATAAAATGTCCCCTCCCGCTCTGGGTGGAGCGGAAGGGAGTGTCAGACTCTTACTGACTAAAACCCACCCATGTTCCTTCCTTCCACCCATGTTCCTTCCTTCCACCCATGTTCCTTCCTTATGATGTGGGCTTATGGCTGTTTTGGCGTGCCTAAAAGAATCCCCTAAATATGAAAACAACGAATATAGTCGCCAGAATCCTCATTATTCCTGCAAACTCAAGCAATTAGTTTGTACGTAGTCAGATTTTCCTAACACCAATCCTCTTTTATCAATGTGGTAGGTGATGAGAATTCAAATGTGACTATTCTTTTCTGTCGTAGGTAACAACATATTTCACACAGTAGGCTCCAACTCCACGGGTTGTTGATTATGACAATGACAATATGACCAAACGATAATAAGAAGCAAATACTACTCCAGCAGAGGTTGCTGGCAAGGTCTTCATGATATGACACAACCATAGTAATGTATGACACTTCCACAGCCACCCTCCCTAGCCTTGCAGAGTTTTCACAAACACCACCGTCCAACAACTGGTCCATTTCACAGCTACACAATAGTGATACGATCGCGACGTTTGCTTCCGAGGAGAAACAACAGCTCCTAGACAATAGTTAGGAAATAGCTACACTGACTCACAGCGTTCGCAATGACATGGCTATTTATACAGACATCGTGGAGATGGGTGGACTGTCAATAAAGACAGTGGCAAACAGGACTTATGTATGAGAAAGGGGTGCATTAAAATAGCCTTCATGAGTGACTTAAACGTCCGGAACAAATTGTTGACTGTTTTACCACTGCCTGTGCTATTTCTTGAATAGTTCATGTCTATACGATAGAAGAAAAGGCCGTATAAGAATGGCCTTGCGAAGATCTCATGACTTGTGTTCGCCTAAATAATTTTATGAAACCGAAATATATAGAGGTTATGCTCTGGACAAGGAACAATCATTATCTGAATTTACCAACTAAATTGGTAACAAAACAAGAAAAAGAAAAGTGGCAAATTATAAACCAAAGTATAGATATTATGAAATAAAACTCACAATGCTTTTCACATTTTCAAAGAAACTAAAGAACCAACTAAAAGGAAACCTATAAATGTAGCAACAAAGTGTAGTATATATATGTATTTCTGTGCAATGAACACTTTCTCAAAGACTATCCTTAGTCCGCTCAAAGCCGCTAGAATTCTACGTTCTGTATTCAAGAGTGGAGGATTATTATTACCGTGTATGTAGTATTCTGTTGGTTGTATCTGACTTTTTCGGTATCGGTTTTAAAAAGGAGCTTTTATTTTATATGTATATGCTTTTTATTTTTCTCTGAGTTTGTATTTTTGATTTTTGATTTTGTGAGACTTTTGATTCTTTATATGATCTAGATTTTTACGATGAGTATTGAAATAATTTTCTATTTATTTCTTTTGCATGATTTTACTTTTTGTCTCTATTTGGTCCAAAACAAAAGGCCTCACACCTTTTTATTTTAATTCTTGTGAGCCAGTGATTCTTCTCATTTACTTAATTTCGGTTTGATAATTTCAAATCAAATTGAAACACTTTTAATATTCTACATGATCAAAATAAAGTAAAAAAATAACTTACAAGTATCTTGTTTGAGCTATAAGCTAAGACACTACCAGAACGGGCCTGCGGGCGGAGAGCAATGGGTAGCTCACCGCCCGATCAGGACCAGGCCCGTGCCGGACGGCGCGTAAGTGTTCCACGCGCGCCTCAAAGAGATGTCAGCATAACGAGGGGCCCCTCAGGGCCGAAGCCTGCCGGGGCAGCGGGATTGTCCGAAAGGGTTACCGCTGCCCCGGAACATAAAGGGCGAAGGAAGGAACATGGGTGGGTTTTAGTCAGTAAGAGTCTGACACTCCCTTCCGCTCCACCCAGAGCGGGAGGGGTCATTTGATGATTTCCCATCCCAAAAAAAAAAAAAAAAAAAGACACTACCAGAAAACTAGTTTTCTTTTATCTTCTACCTCATTAACAACAACAACATAATCATAAAACAAATACTTGAAACAGTCTTATCTACCTGGAACTTCAGGTAATGTTTAGTAAGGGGTACAAATAATATTACACAAATGAACAAAGATAAGCCTTTCTGATTCAATAATTTTCACGAAATCTGCTGCTTAATGTAATGTAGATAATCTGGGATTTATCGTTCACGAATGACTTCGTTTTTGTAGGAAAATGTTACAATTAAGCTTTTTTGGAATTAATAACGTAATGGCAGAAAATAAACTCATTGATAAGGATAGTACAGGTATTTAGTTGCATTCAGTTAGACTCCGAGCCGACCCTGACTTGGGAAAAGGCTAGGCAGATGTTGATGGTAAAGATAATATGAGAGACGGTGAAAACCCGGTATTTCAACTTAACTGCCAGACTGCCGTCAAACATTAGTAAGAATTAGATTTCACAGAATAGATAGACCCATTAAATGTAGACATGGTCATCATCATTATTTATCAGACGATTGATGTCATCTGCTGATCGCTGGCCTCCTAATGATAGCAATGATAAAAAGGAAGAAGCGGATAATATAGCTAACAGCTACCTAACAGAGCTTAGAAGAGGAATACCCAGTTTTAGAGCTGAAGTAGGTAATTAAACCCAATTTCTCCCTCACTTAGGAAACAAAATCCTAAAGTAAATTCAGGCACTTTAGCAGTAAGTACCAAATAATTGGAGCATAAAGGCTCGCAGTCGATTCGCTTCACGATTGTATTAGGTAAACGTTAGTACTTGGAGTACTCGAAGTCTGTTTCAAAGTCAAGTAGTAAAACGTGTTGAAGTGGGGTTCCAGAAGAAATTGGTTTCGTTTTATACATTCGTGATTATATGGCTTGAAGATAAAGGAATACATGAATATGTGATGCATAAGCAAAATATAAGCATAATAAGCCTATATTATTCCTACTGCTAGACTCAGTCCTCGTCTCTTCGAGAGGGAGTGGGCTTTAATGTACCACGCGGGCCCAGTACGGGTTGGCAGATGTATGATGTCTTCGATTTTGTTGGTTCTAGGATATGCCGGTTTCCTCACGATGTTTTCCTTCACCGTTTTGAGAGCAGTGGTGATGAAATTATTTACTCAAAGTAAAGCAACTGCCTGGGTTCGAACCTACAACTCGTAACTCGGGGCCGTTATCACTGGGCCACCACTGCACATATGTAATGAGAATAGCGAAAATGATACACAATAATCTGTCTCTGCATAAAATAACGTTTTTTAGATTGTATTAGGCTCATCAAGTTCATAAGAGCCAGCCTAATGAGAGCTAATCTTTCTTAATAACAGGCAATTGAAAGAAATTGGACACTTGATAGCACTTGTCTGAAAGTAATCTTTAGTAGAATAAGTACGTGGGAATTAATACTTAACGAAAGAAATTATTGTACGGGATGGGCTGACAGTTCCATAATTAACTTTGTGCTATTGCTTTCCAATGTTGTGGGGGCTTAAAAGATTTGAAGCATTTCATAGCAGGTGGCGTTCTGTCGTTTCCACCCACCCCCATGGGGAGAAGGCGTGAGTTTATGTATGTATGTATGTGAATATATTAAAAACCATAACATCAATCCAACACCCTTCAATACTACTAAATATTCATCTATCTACTTCTACTGTGTCAAATCGGACAATCTGACATATTGTCACGTCAAATGTACACGAATTGAGCGTACAGTTTGAGTCCGTAATTTGCAAATTGACTGGTCCACAGTGACCTCGCAATCAGTCTCGAAACACAGCCAAATATGGTCACTTTATGTCAAACAAACACGCCTTTTAACGAGCAGAGTGACCACGATTGGGGACGTATACGGGACATCGGGGATTTTTGGTTTTACATGAAATATGGACCGGATTTTTTTAATAGCATTATTATTGATCAGAAATGGTCTAAATAAATAGGTGTTTTATATTTTTCCTTACCTACTAGGTAGGTATTCATCATTCAACTCAGCCTATCGCAGTCCACTGCTGGACGTAGGTCTCTCCCAGGCTGCGCCACAACAGTTATTCATGATGAAATGCTATACAATTTTGTACTACATGATTGATTGTTTATTAATGTGAGAGTTCAAAAACAAAGCTTATATAATTTTTAAGATCTCGGCAAGACTCAAACGACAAGTGTTTTAATTGCAGATAAACTATTAACGCTTCTTGAAAATAAATGATTCATCTTAAAATCACAATCACTTACTACCCGCCTGTGCGTGTTGACGTGAAAAAGGTTAATAGAAGAGTTGTCGCTATAAATACTGATAATTACTTCATCAGCGACGACAATGGTGCTATTGTTCGGGTGAAGGAGACTCCGCTGTTATTGTAGAATGTTTGTTTGTTTGTAAAATAAGACTGTTGGGTTCATAGTGAAATAATTCGATTATTCATGGAGGTTTTTTTCAGGATCACGTATTATTATTATGGCGTGGTATGCTATTTTCTTTATTATTTGGCCATTTTAGGAAAGAACCCTTTTTCCGTATGAATTTCTTGATCCCCCGATCCACACATTACTTCTTTTTCTTTTTGCTCGGCTCCTAAGGTTCCTAGCGTGAAGTTAAATAGCCTATATATAGACTTCCTCAAGAATTGGGCTATGAATAATGTTGGCAAGTAGGAACGGAACCACATTTTATACTAAGTTGGCAACATTATGTTGTCTTAAGCTTGTAACCTCTATGGAAGCAATACACGCAATTTTTCTAGTTTTAACCGTTTATTTTATTTCCACCAAAATATTGTAGCGTTATCTACAACGCCACATGCGAACAACGCGTCATACTGACGTCACGCAAATCCTGCATCTCGCAAGCAGAGTTTACCGCGCAATTAGAATAGATACAATTTCCCAACATCAAACGTCGGGCAATTGCCCGCCAGACACAACACCCGTCTGGTCGGAGGATCCTCCCTTTTCTATGGAGGATGAGTGAACTTTACACCCTGTTCCTCAAACCTCTAAACTGGTGACCCCGAACATGAACGTCAGCGCAGCCTTCGTGCACATACTTCAGCGTGACGTCATCATCACTCCCGCAAGCTTTAGAGCGGCGAGTCACCCAGCCAGCCAGCACCCACGGCTTCAACGGGTATCCTGACCACCAGCATGCAGCGTCCGCGCATACCTGGTCATCACCCTCAGCCTCATCAGCAACCTCGGCACAGCACACTGCACTTTCGGCCGGTCAACAAGAAGAGCTTCCTCTCCTGGTCGACGCAGCAGCCAGCCTCAACCCGGCGCTGTACGACATCCGACGCACTGGAGTATAACGCAGCGCCACCCCGACTCACTGGGGATATCTTCGCAGACAGTTCCGACTCACCGCGAACTATGCGTCACCCCGACTCACTGGGGCATCTCCGCAGACAGTTCCGACTCACCGTGAACTATGCGGCAACCGTTTCCGACTCACAGGAACCTCAGCTGGCCTGGCAAGCATCGCAAGATACAAGACTCAGCCCACTATCGACCTCCGGTCTCCGGAGGGGAGTGATGTAGCGTTATCTACAACGCCACATGCGAACAACGCGTCATACTGACGTCACGCAAATCCTGCATCTCGCAAGCAGAGTTTACCGCGCAATTAGAATAGATACAATTTCCCAACATCAAACGTCGGGCAATTGCCCGCCAGACACAACACCCGTCTGGTCGGAGGATCCTCCCTTTTCTATGGAGGATGAGTGAACTTTACACCCTGTTCCTCATACCTCCAAAATATCATCAAATAATACATTGTTTCTTCAAATCCGACTGGTAGTTCCAGAGATTAGTGCCTTCAAACAAGCAAACTCTTCAGCTATAATATTGATATAGATCAATTTTTTTATGATGGTGAAAAAACACTAATAAGGCTTGAAATAGCCTCCCCCTTTTACCCTCTGTGATGGCATGGTTTTTTTTTCGCTTTCTTTTAAAGACCAAGAGCTAAACTCAATTGACTTCTCTACTTATCTCTAATCAATCACGAATATCTTTCATTCCTACCAGCTGTAATCATTCTATCCAACATAAATACAAAGCAAATCTGTTTGTTCTCTCTCAGTCCCGAATCCTACATAAAACGGGTGACTTCACTAGCTGTATTCGCAGAAACTGTAACATTACCTCATCGTGTTGAAGGAATTAAGTTTATAACGCCATTTCTTCAATTGGAGAATATCTTGGATATTGTGTTTCTTGGTGAGCAAGAGTTTGAATCAGAGCAAACTTTGCCTACATTTATATATCTGGATACGACTCTGAGTATGAATGTACTGATGTGTTTTATACGAATTAATTTCGCAGAAGGTCCTAGGCATCAGCAAACGACAATGACAGCCACTTTTATTTATTACGACCGCTTTACCTTGTGTTAATTATTTCATCACCACTGCTCTCAAAACGGTGAAGGAAAACATCGTGAGGAAACCGTCATGTCCTAGAACCAAAAATTCGAAGACATGTGACACCTACCAACCCGCACTGTGCCCTTGTGAATGTGACCCACTCCACCCTCTCACCGAGAAGAGGCCTGTACCAGCTGTGGGAACATTATAGACTGATTATGCTTAATTGTTCATTTGTCCCTATGTACGTCTATACAGGGTCAAGTTTAACGCAGCAGTTACCTATCATTCTCTAAATACAAGTAATATTTTTGTATTATCACATTATGTCAAATAAAAAGACCAATCCATCTACCACGTAATGGTTCCATCCTTAAACACACGTATCACAACTATTTTTAGCATCAATCCCGACCCATATCTGTTGAATCTCAGCCGTGTCCCGAATCTGCGTCATGATGGCGACCCCAGCGCGTCACAAAATGGCGCACCTACCGACTGACAGCTTAAAATTAGATTTGCGACAATTTGACGCCAGCTTCGCAGATGCAGTACAATTTGAAACTTGTATGGATTTTGGGATTGGCTCCGGTTATGACATTTGCCTTTTACGGTGTTATCCATGTAGGGGACTAAACTGCTTTTAATGCCAGCGATGAGGCAAAATCTACTGGCATTTTGCAGGCGTTTTGGGGTTAAAGCGACCTGTGACTTCCACAAGATACATAGCTTTGCTTAGCAAAGAATATACTTTAAATCTTCACGATGCTTATCTTGTGATAAGCTTTGAGGTCTACCTCAAACGGCCTCTAGACCGTTTTTTTAATTTCATATGCATGTCTACACTTTTCCAGATTTTTAACTCAACTTTCTATCTTACTGATGCTTCCTTCAAGAGCATTTACTATCACTAACAGCTACAACAACAACAACGCATCAATGTATCCCAAACATATTTGCCAAAATAGTCTGGCAAATCAGAAACATCCGCACAGAGTTCCACAAAAACCTAATAAGAATTGTCAGAACCACCCCTAAGGGGATGATAGACACACTACAACCCTTTTATCTATGAAAATCTCTTTATAACTCAGAATACAAACGCAAACGCAAATCCGACATATTCGGACCGAAAGGACGCGTAATTAAAACTGTCAGTAACAGTGTTCCAAATGGGGACGCTAGACAGGCTTGCACCTTCTGTTAGTATTAATAAACCCATAACCCCTTCTAAGTTTACCTCCCCTCGTGTTTCTGCACTCGTCAATTATGTTAACAAGGTCTGACCGTTCATTAGGGTGTTTTAGACCGACCAGTTGGTCGAAACCCCTTGAAAATGGCAGCCCCTTGAAAATTGCAACCCCTTTGCATGAGTCATGTTGTAAAGAGGGGTGACGTTAGGGTTGTTATTTCAGTACTATAATTTTAGCCCTGTCTGGATTTTTGCTTTGATGTATTTTGATTTCCTGTTTCGAAATTTGAGCGGATTTAATTAAACTTTTGTTCAAAAAAGAACGTTGCAGTGTGTGTTATATATTTTTAACTCACGTTGACTGTTACGAATTCCAATGTGGGCTTGATGTTGCCATTTTAATTACAGAGTTTTAAAAAACGACTCCCATATACTGGCAAAAAAGACAAAAATATTTCTGAATACGAAATGAAAAGGTTATTCAGATTCAATTCAATTGGAGGAACTTCGAGAACTCCCTTTTATTACCACTACCCAAACCTGGGTACTGTAAAGCCAAAGCCAAACCTCTTAAAACAAGCTATACATCGTACAATCACAAAAAGAAGCTCGCGAAAAAACCTGTACAACATTCATAAGACAGTTTGGTACAAAAATAACTGAGACATGAATTGGCCTTGACCATCTTATGTACTGAGATGACTGTATACTTTAGGCAATAAAGAGCAGCGAATTCTCTCTTAATTCCGCTTGATTTTGTCCTGGTTTTTCTAAGATATCACCGCTATCTTAGTCACTTATTTTATGGAGTTCGGATGTGACTAGCTATGTGAGTTTTTTCTTTGGTTTGATTTTGTCCAGCATTTCGTTTGAGATTCTAAGAATTTGATTAATGCAAAGAGTATCAAACTCACAGAGAGGAGGCCTGTGTCCCAGCAATGGGAACGTTATAGGCCGATTATGCTAAAGGGTATCAAACTGCAGTATATTACTTTGTAACCAATTAAGGACTCCTGGAACAGTTAATTATGTATTGTTTCCCTTTGTAGAATAAAGAGAAATGATATCATCGATGTCGTGTAGAATAAAGAGCACTTAGGCCTAAATCTGAAGCCATGCGCATTTCAAAAGGAAGTGATGAGTAATCTCTTTCGTAATTAAACCCTGATTTAAGAATGCAAATACAAGTCACTGGGTTTTTATTAGATTACTGCGTAATGTCTGCTCCTACCAACTCGCACTGGATGCACCCGCGTGGTGAATTACGGCCCACTCCCTCCCTCTCACTGAGAGGAGGCCTGTGTCCTAGCAGTGGGAACATTATAAGCCGGTTATATGTTATAGTATGTTATCTATTTTGGATTTTTTTTTTCGTCTGAGCAACTCAAACCCTCTTCTACTTTCGACCTACCTCTTTCAGTGTCATCCTCCTTTCAACTACAGTTTCTAACTAGTTCTATCACCCTAGTACCATCCACACACTGGTACAACTATTCTACCCCACAAGAAGATGCCGTGATGGTACATAATATGCACCTAATAATCAGTTCGCGTGTGCCAAAACTTCAGACGCCACACATCGTTCGTTTAGAACACGGTCACCCAATTTGTTAGCAAATTGTTTAATAGATTTATAAGGTCGTGTCTACCAGATGAAGAAGACAAACTTGCAGATATAATCACACTTTCAATATTATTTACAAATCAAATGATTCCGGGTTTTGAGTATGAATTTCGATGCCTATAAGAGTAGGGGAAAGCCAAAGAAACGATGGATGGACTGTGTGAATGATATGATTAGAAAGGGGATGACTACCAAGATGACGACTAATAGAGACGTATGGAAGAAATAGACATGTTGCGTCAACCCGAAATAAATCGGGATAAGGGCAGGAGAATGATGATGATGAAATGATTCTGGGTACCCATCTATCATCGAACACCGCTAAATGTAGTTTCAACCTAGTAACAAATCTAACTAAAGAATACGTTAACTATCTGCTTGGTTAGATCACGTTTCGAAAGATTACGTGGTTAACCACTGCAAACGCGAATCGTTTTACTAATATGCAAAGACAAACATCTCTTAAAAAAGTTTAACTATATAAGTAGCTACAGAAGAGAGATTAGAAGAACATTGAGAAAACTATATTCTATATTAAGAAATGTCATTGCTTTGCGTAGTGACGACGGACGAGACGATTTCAGCCAATGGTCTGATATTATAGTGACTAAATAAGGTGAGAATTCTTAAAATATAAATTACAATATACTTATTTGAAGCTACACATTAGAATAGAATAGAAAATAATTCAATAATAGTACCGAAACGCGCACGTGGTACGAATAATGATTTTATTGGTCGCAGGCCATGATTGGATGGGTCAATGAGATAATGCGCACATAATAAGTTCAGGAGTTTAATGTTTATGACTGCGAATTTTATTACGGCAGTTATTTCATCTTTGCGAGGTCGTTTCGAATGACGTGGAGAATTTCTTATTACTTACTCGACATGAACCACGTTGAGGATATTAAGACTTTAATTGGTGGATCTGGAACTAGATTCCATTAGGTGTTAGTTACCAATAGAACAATATATGTAGAAGTTGATATCTGACTGGCAAGAGTATATAAAGATTTAAAACAATTATTTAAAACAATTGATTCCAATCTAGAGGACGCATTAGTAAATGTACAGGAAAACACAAATACAAAAATTAAAAACTCGTTTAACCAAACTTTATAAATGGAGCCGAGGCCGAAGTCGCAGTTGCAAAAAGTTACACATGTAGCAACTTAGTTGCGTGCATCCATGGAACTTGTCCGGGATTCAATATCCCGGACTATGTCGAGCGAATTCCAATTGGAAAAGTTGTGCTTATTGCCTATCCCGGTTGGAGTGGTCATCGGGAACTTGGCATTATACGGGTCGTGGCTGGCCGTCGTGTTACAGATATTGATGTCCCGAATTAAATTGGAGTATGAGCAATACTCATGTAAGTTGCAAAGAGACGTATGGGCTTATATTGGAATGCTTTCAAACGAGGAAAAGAAAGATTGATTGCTTTCTGATCGGAATTCGATGGAGTATTTTTAATGCAAAATACAGTAGCTGCCTTTCGGTAGCCGCATTTTCCAACACCCACGGAAAGTGATGAGATGCGATAATATGTATGTTAAAAAAATAAACATAGGTAAATATAGCGTAATGTAACCTACAGAATTATGTATTAAATCTTCACCAAAATTAATCTCATGTTAAATAAGTAAAAAGTCTAGACGTAAGACATTTCCTTTTGAAATACCTCACTTTTCAATGTGCCACCAAAATGACCAACGACATTACTTTTGACGTATATTTGGAACCTGACTGTTCAACTGAAATATTTCGAATGCCAAACTGAAGTGGAGTAATATGTACAAAGGAGTGGAGTATAATTTGTACAAAGGGTCAAGTTTCGGAGTTAGTTAGAACACAGAGACCTAACTAATTGGTGAAATTTGACCACGGTGACCGGTGTGTGTCGAAAAAAATGTGTGTATTGAGTTTTTGCTCTGAACTAGTTATTAATTTTTGTGTAATTAGTGTTCTGTACGATTTTTTTAAGCAAAAAAAAAAATGGAAAAGAATTACAGTAACTAGAAGAAGCCTAGTTATTTTAAATTTACCATATTATCAACCTTTTTATCCTCCAATTCTCCTTATCCCTTGACATACTTAAAACTATCATACCAGTTATCGCACAGAGTATCGTTAAAGCTAATAGCGACATCAATAGGACGTTTTGTTATTGGCAATAAACTAATTATGTCGTATTAAGTCCTAACATCAACATTCGCAACAACGCTATAATGGATATGGCGTCCGCCTTTCACCAAATTGCACTTCGAATGTCAAATTTTATCACTGCGAGACATCAAGTATCGAAGACAACAAACATCACTATAGAACGAAGGTTACGGCAGAGCTGAGACGTGCGTGAGACATGACCATTTAATTCAGAGCCCTGTGATTCAATTGATCGCCCCTTGCTTATGTAGACGATTTTTTAATGCCAGGGGGGAAGGCGGGTCTACCTATAGCGGTAGTTTTTATGCGAATGACTCAGCGTTGAGTCAGAGCGCCAGTGCTTAACTTTGGGGCATTCCTGTATTGAAATTGGTTGCGATCGATTTTAAGAAGTTGTAAGTTTTCCTGATAGTTTTAGTTTGTTGTGAATTCCGTTTGTTAAAGTTTTTTATTTATTGGTGAAGTTGGATTTTTACTTTTTAGCACTACGCTTCTGAATGGAGTTAGTTTTCTATTTTTAATCGCAATATTAAAAGTTTTTCGGTTGAGTTTAAGCGTTCTCGCAAAAAACTGTAGGGAATTAAATTGTAGGTAAAAAGAAGTTGCTAAAAGTTATATTTACAGACTGCTATCTATATTTATAGCTCTATTAAAAACAGGTGTCACATTTCCGTAGCAGACAATGTCCTATAAAATTCTCTGATACTAGAAAAACATGTATGCATCATTCACGTCAGTAGCACAAGCCACCTTATTCTCTAAAACGTCTCAACACGAAGGCAATTACTCTCTTTTATAGGCAATAATGAAACGTGTCGTCTGCCGAGGTAACTAGGTAACCGGTAGAATGTTTATATCAGTATAATTACTACCAATTAGACGTATATTTACGCCCTACCGATGACATCATTCACACTGAGGGACTGTCGGTTGTAGGTAATGTTACACTCGTTACATTTTAGATACATACATAGTGAATAATAGAAGTAATATGTGCGAAATAGAATGTTGTTTTATAACTATAATTATTATCTTGCAGATTTTTATGAGGTCCGTAAATAAGACATCCTTCTGAGGAGAGATGCATAGTTATACTGGTGACTTCAAGGAAATTTCTAATGCGCTACCGATCTGAGAGACAAAGTAGGAAAGAACAACTTACATACTACCCATATAATTCACAAAGCAGCTCTACTTGATTTAACACCAGACTTTAGACTGCAAGTAGACAGTGACATAACATAGGTAATCAACCTATAATGTTCCCACTGCTGGGACACAGGCCTCCTCTCTTTGAGAGGGAGTAGATTAATAATAATTATAATCTACCACGCGGGCCCATGTGGGTTGATAAATGACACGTATTTGGATTTTTGGCTATAGGACATGCCGGTTTCCTCACGATATTTTCCTTCACCGTTATGAGAGCAGAAAATAAAGAAGATAAAGAATGTTGTTTTGTTTCTATGAAATTTGACACAAACCACTATATGCTACGCAGTCCTTTAGCCAGTCTATTTTCATGATTGATGTCACATGAAGTGACTAAGAACCAATTTAATTAGCATATTATACGAATTCACAAGCTAACCCCTTGCAAACATGATGCATTGCCACATTAGTAGCCACACCACATGAACCTAATTGCCACTGTTTTACAACCAGTAGCCGTTGCGAAAACAACTGCAACGCATGAGGTAACATGAAAAAAATACATTGGAAACACTAGAAAACTTAGGTACAGGAGCAACTATTAGATACAATTTTAAAATAGTATGGCTAAGTTGTATACTAGTGCTAATTGAGAACAATTGGGACTGCAGACTTTTGCGAATTTTGAGCAATACTCGAAAGTTGATGTGTATTGTGTAAGGTGCAGCAGCATTTTAAAGGCGTTTCATATTGACCCGTGAACGTGAATTCGGTTACTGACAGGTGTTGCATTACTGTGATGAATGGTAAGTCAACTGACGTTATTGTATTCTAAAACCAGTGAAATTATATTAATAAATAACTGAGGCAATTGCGTAACACACTAACAGTAGGAATGGCTTTCATTTTGTCAGTTCAACAACATTCATAGCGTTATTTACATTGTTGAGCAGACAATTTTTCGAATGTTCGAAGCAATGGATGAGCAATATTCTTCAAAATGATTTTGATTGATAGGTTGTTACGCAATTAGGATACTGGATAGCAGTGATGTGATACAGACAACACTTACACCAATTGTTTTAAGTATCACACACAGATAATTAATGGAAGGTTTTAGCCTTAAAGGTAAATAATTAAAAAATATATATATCGGTATCCGAACTTCAAAAATAACAAAACTATATCTAGAGAAAGTACCTTCGTAACTAAGTATAATTTTAGATTCATTGACTTCAAAAAAAAAATCTAGTCTCATTGAAAATATGTATAATGAGATCATAAATACACATTATTTTCTTGTCCATAAAAAATGTTAGTTTAAACACAACTCAACTGTTTTTTGTTCCGATTCGTCAGACGGCGCTTGTTTTAAGACAATGCGAGAATGAACAAAAGAGTTGTGAATGAATGAACTGAATGATGAGTTTTTGCGCGAAAATGGCTTATCTGATTGTTAAGTAACTTTTGCTATCGATTAAGCAGAAGAAGTGTTGCCATTACTTTTTTGGGGCAGTTTTTCGGGGGGACGTTCGTAGCCATATATGTATATAATTGTAGTTATGAGTTTATGAACACAATTACTCTGATTACGAGAATATGTTACTACTCCATAATAAGTTACGTAATTTGAAATCATAATCTAAAACCCTAGTTTACACAAAAATTCAAAATCACAATCCACAACAAAATAAAATAATAAAAAAAGTTGCACAACCCAATTAAAAGCAGAGATATTCAGAACCCGTTTCATTCCACGCATCACATGTCTAAAAAAGGCAGCGTATTTAAAAATAAAAAGGAACAATAACCGAAGACCTTGGCCGAGTGAAACGGAACGTTGACAGTTGCGACACACGACATGACAGGCTGAAACGCTTACATACATTTTAAATATAGGATTGACAAATTTTCTTCGATTATGTAATAGTGGGAAGTTTCTTATTAGTTAGAAAATATTAATAATTCTAGTTTTTTATTCAGAACACATAGGTACATAGAAAATAAATTACTCGGTCCAACTCGAGAACCCAGAACTTTACGCTCGGCATCATTATGTTATGTTTTAACCATTAAACTAATGAATGTAAAAAGATAAATTAATCAAGTATATAATCGTCTACATTTAATTAAAAATATCACTCTCAATGTCTACTAATGATTTCTTTCTCCGCGATTTAAACGTTAAAGAAAAATGAATCGTCCATTCACAACCAGATAGGAAAGTTAATTAGAAGAAAGACATTATAAAGATATATTTAGTACCTACACAATATATAAAAAGACTATCTTATAGGCGCTCCGTCGCCTAGAAAAAGTTACCTAGTATTTATTTTTTATATCTTAAAATGTTCACTCTACGTGGAAAAGAAAATTATGAAATATGAATACATTACAGTAAATCCATTCTTCAACAGAGAAGCTCAGATTGTATCGAAGAAAAAGTTTGATTAGAAAACGTGAATGGAATATTACTTAATTTCATCAGTGTGATCAATATCTCCATTATAAGTACAATGTTACAGGTATAAAATCATCGTTAGGTATACGGGACGATTTTGTTCCAAAACAAAATCAAAAGTCATTTATCCAAATTAGGCTGAGAATTAGCACTTTTTATGTATATAAGACAGTCCCCCAAGACGCCCACCCTTCACCACTTAGTGCTTTCGCTGGGAAGAAGAAGTGGCGCAACATACTCCCCAGCAGCACAGACAGTGAGGATATCACTTACATTTTTGTTTGTTAATAATAAATTAAAGAAAGAGATGGCGAGATGACCTGGACGTGTACCGCGAGGGCTGGTTCGAGATGGCGCGGCAAGAATTCCTAAGTTCTTAAGGATTTGGGGGAGGCCTTTGCAGCAGCGGGACAGCATAGGTTAACAAAAAAAAAACTTATGTAATTCCCACTGAGTATTTTGAGGAAGAAACAGTATGAGTGCCAAATATGGGAAATTCATATTGAACTTCATGATTTTTAAGATAAGGGACAAAAGAAGCCACCATTCATTTATTTATTTAACATTAAGATCTTGGAGGAACTAGGACCTTAACGACATAGATATCAAATTAATAAGCTTGACTAGAATGAGGTAGTTATCTATACCAAAAATATCCAAATAATCTATCTAATATAGAGTTGTAAAAGGGAAAAGGAATCAAGTGATTATGTTTGATTTCAACGTTCCTTGTTGCCATCCTATTTTATTAGATCGTATCTAATCAGAGAATTCTTCCCCCTCGGAACCATGACTCACAGTAACTCAGTCATGCATTTCACAAGCCGCTCCACATTCGCACGTCGTCGTCCGACATTATAAAGCGGATAGATGCGTCCGACTGCGATCTCAGTCGACTGGCGGCTACGCGATCCATCCGCTGATAGCCTGGCTGGTTCGTCTGTCTGTAATATTAGTGTACAGTCATGAGCAAAAGTATGTATGCATTCGGCTTTATTCATAAGCGATTTACTCCTTTATTTTTTAATTAAATTTTATGTTGTTATGAACATAGCATTTTCGAACCCATAGGTTTATGTAATGTGTCGTATATCAACGTTGCATTAGTTATTTTACGAAAAAATCGCAATTGAAACTTGCCAAGTGTTGACATATTGGTGCTCGTGACTGTACTGCACGGTTCCTGATTTGTACTAGACTGTGGTATAGCTACATGTTTCTGTGGAGTTTGTATTGATTTGAGGTAAAAGGGAAGTAGAGAATGTAAAGAAAAGAGACAGTTTGGTTTGGGGTTGGAAAGTCTTTAAACGTTTATTGAGGTGAAGGCCACCGCCATCATTTTGAACCAAAATGAATAACTCTTTTCTGGTTTATTCGCTTCGGAAAGCTAAGTTGTCACATTTAATATCATTAATAAGACTATAAACTTAATTTGTCACGCACTTTGTACAACGCATATAAATCATGAAACATGCAACTCTCAACTTGCTACCGTATACGCCATTGAAACAAAACAACAAATTAAAATTACAAACGCGTTTTACGAGGGTACGAGTAATAAATAACGAATTAGGTCAACAGTTTCCTCAAAAATATACGTAATTATTAGCCGAAGAAAGTTTTGGACACGCTACATAGCGTCCTTCGGATTATGAGCTATAAGAAGTGTGCAAACAGCCCATAAACAATAGCCGATGGGCTATTTGGGGCATAGCCGCCGTGATATAGTCGTTATATGGGCTATTATGACTGTATGTTCAGATTTACAGACTACTACAGATCTATGTGGTTTTGTTGGGACTCTTGAACGTTCCAGAGACTGGCATTTATCCGTAAAGTCTCTGGTGAAGCAATTTTTGGTGATGTTATAGTGTAATCAAAATGATAAGGCCGCCTGTTGTTATAACCTATTGTAATTTTTGCGGTATGCAAAAAAAAAAGGTTTATCTTATCTTAAATTCGTTGAAATGAAAGCTATCTATCGGATAACCTCTTGCCAGCCAGCTCAAAGTTAGGTATTAGTAAAAGTCCTACATTTGGTCCTGTATTTACCAATTGTATTCATTCAAAAATAAGGGGTGTTGCCCATAGCAACTCCAAATAATGAATCCGACATGAGGTTGGCATGAACGTACGAAAACCTTAAAGTTTGAAATATATTGCAGGAATTAGCACTAGCTAGGTAATTAGGACTACAATTACTGGGAATTTACACAATGTAAGCTAATGAGAAAATTCGCTAAGTACCAGTTGAACTTCCCGTAATAACTAGCTACCGGAATCGACCCCTTTTCTAGGGTAGGCCATAATATTAATAAACATCGTACGTTATTGGTAAAAAAGGAAGGAAGCAGTCTCTTTCTGCCAATAAAATGGGAGGCTTATGGGAAAATAAGTGCGCAATAAATGGTGCAGAAATGATCATACAATTACTTTATTGGATAGAGGCAACAAATATAGAACTTATTTCGAAAACCTTTGTAATATTCGGCACCCTAATTGTGTATCACACTATCAATCACAATCTGAAAGATTTTGAAGGATATTGCTTCATATGTTCGAAAACTTTTCTGCTCAACAATGTAAATAACGCAATGAATGTGGTTGAACTGTCAAAATGAAAGCCTACTGATAGTGCAGTCAAGTGAAGGTTTAATTCTTGTTTAATCTCACATCTATTTTCAGTAAATGAAAATATAACAAAACAGAAAATGACGTTTAACCTTTGCATCTCCTTCAACAAGATTAAAACTGGAAAAATCTATAAAAAATACAACAAAAACGAAACCTGTTTTTAATCTAGACAAGAGACCGTAAAAATAAATTTATTACCGCCAAGTTATCTATGAAACGGACGCCATATGCATCTGAATGCATTAAAATAAAATGTAAAATAGTCTGCAGTTGTGGCTGACGAATAGTCTGTGCTCGTAAAAATGTGCAAAAATCGACTCTTGCGTCACTTGAGCGAGCTGGATAGCTGTTATCTGTGGGACAAGTTATATGCTGAAGGCGACGTGAATAACCTTATGGGAAAGTTGGAGAAGGGTGGATAAGAAGAGGAAATGGTCGAGGGGAATACTGACACGTATAATCAAGCAAAAAGTAATGGCACCCGAAACCTCTGTAAGTAAATTTAGATCTTTTTGCATTAGACCTAATCCTTTTTAAGGGATCACAATTTGTACGTTGGATAGTAAAAAAAAAATACGCGTCGACTTGAGAACCTCCTTCTTTTTAAGAACAACTTAGTTGTCGAGTGTATAGTATAGCCTGAACTTATAACCGTTTGCTCTGAAACATTTTCAGGGAATAAACGAATGTCCTAACAGTTTTCCCCTTGTTTTTTCCTTTGACCGCAGTCGCAGTTTCTCCAAATAATTTATTGCCCGTATAATCCTCAACCTTGGCCGTAAAAAAGTAACATAAAATCAAACAAAACCGCTAATCGCTCGTAAATTCCGCCACAAAACGCACGGAGATATGAATCACGCCGAATTTAAGCACTTAGTCCGCTCCAAGGCCGCGCCATAGTTAAATGGTGTTCACAGAATACTGTTATAATACTTAAATGTTTTTAGCATATTATATAATCGTAGTATTTTTTGGCTAAAAGAGTGTGTCTGATCGATTTTAGTTGGTGGTCGTTGGCGGTGAAGTAACAAGTTATCTTCGTCTGCTTAAAACGTGTTTAAAGATAAAGACAGAAGTTATTACATACTTATACTCACGCCTTCTTCCCATGAGGTAGGCAGAAACCACAGAACGCCACCTGCTACGATCCTTACATACTCCTTTTCATAATCAGCTTATAATGTTCCCACTGCCGGGAAACAGAGAGGACTGAGAGACTGGGCCATAATCCACCACGTGGGCTCAGTGCGGGTTGGTTTATGTTCATGCAAAACATAATATATTTGTAAAAAACATAAGTACACAGTACAAATTCGACTTGGTAAAATAAGTTTTAAATCATGGCCACATATGATAGCGTACAAGTAAAAGTTGCATAGGTAGGTTAGATAACTTTTAAAAAACCTGTCAACAAACCTGACAAACATTGAAAACATTAAGTTGGTACCTATCGGATCTGTCATGACTGAAAAAAGATAAGAAAGAAAAAGGTTTCTTGTAACTGAGATCTTTCCTTTGATTTCTTCTTCACCCCATTAAGAACTAGAGAAGTTCTTCCTTATATAAGATATGAAACAAAAGGGGGTTACCTGAAACTTAGGTGGATATTACTGCTAAAGGAATTTGAATAGCTATGTATTTTTTGCGTGGAAATACAAGCGCGATAGTTTTTATACCAAATAGTGGCTCTGCGGCTCTGAAACTAGTCGTACAAAGATATTGTCCTGCGGCAATCAAGACATTTTAAAATCCGCTTCCAATTACGCTTCCCTACTGACGTGAATACTCCTATGACAAACATCAGCTCAGTTGGATTGGCTGTCAGATAAAAAATGATGCCTACCTACAAAATCAAAATTACAGACAGAGCTGGGACATATTTAATATAACTGACAATGCGATTGTCATCTGTCGCCTGTCGCCTGTCGATTTAATGAAATAGGCCCCTGCAGGGTAATTGCGTAACACACTTACAGTGACAATTTTGCAAGCCTTTCATTTTGACAATTCAAAAACATTCATTGTGCATATTACGTTGTCAAGCAAAGAATTTTTCGAACATATTCAGTAATCCTTTAAAAAAACTGTCGAATTGTGATTCAAACTATGTTTCGCGTTCGGGGTGCTAGTCTTAATTCTAGGAAACCACAAAACCTAGAACCAGACAAGTCACGATTAATTCCAGTTTCCAGTAGGTACCTATCTTTCTTCACGACGTGCAAGTTTTTATCTCCGCGATATTTTCGTATTGTTTTCGTTTCACACGTAACCGGCCGACCTTGTAGCTCATCTGACGTTCGTTCGCACAGGAGAAGGCCATTGCATTAGATGACAGCATGTTTACTATGCAGTTTTGAGACGCAATTTTTTTCATAATTTTATGTTGGTTTGGTCAATATTTACTTGCGAGAGGAGGCAAAACGCCGGGGCGTAACTCCGCTGCCGCGAGAAATCACGGTCCAGCGGACAGAGCTCCGGCGGGATCTCATGGCGACATGGAGAGTGCGGTTGTCGCAACACAGTGCTGGGCACGCCACAATTGCGGCGATAAGTCCCCTCTTTGAGGAGTGGCTGGAGAGGCGCCACGGCGCCCTCACCTTCCGCCTGACGCAGGTCCTCACCGGACACGGTTGTTTCGGGAGGTTCCTGTTCAGGATAAGGCGGGAGGAAACGCCAGGGTGTCACCACTGTTTGGATCGCCCGGAGGACACGGTGGAGCATACGGTGGAGGTCTGGCCGGCTTGGGCGGAGCACCGCCGCGTCCTCGTGGCGGCGATTGGCGGCGGCGATCTCTCGCGTCCGGCCCTGGTCCAGGCCATGGTACGGAGCGAGAGTGAATGGGAAGCCGTCACCTCCTTCTGCGAAGCAGTAATGCTCGCAAAGGAGGAGGCGGAGCGCGTGAGGGAGAGGCAATCTCTGCGCCCTCACGCCCCTAGTCGCCGCAGGAGACGCCCTGGACGTCGGGAGTCACCAGCCGACTCCCGGCCACCGTAGGCGCGGGCTTGCGGGTGGCGAGCAATGAGCAGCTCGCCGCCCGGCAAGGACCAGGCCCGAGTCGACGGCGCGTTGTGTTCCACGCGCGCCTCAAAGAGATGTCAGCACAAACTGACGGGGTCCACTAGGGCCGATGCCTGCCAAGGCCGCGGGTTGTTCGAAAGAGATAACGTGGTCCCTGGCATAGGCAACTGAAGGAACACGGGTGGGTTTTAGTCAGTAAAAGTCTGACATGCCCTCCTGCTCCGCCCAGAGCGGGAGAAGTCATATGATGATTTCCCACGCGGAAAAAAAAAAAAAAAAATTTACTTGACATGTGTTGTGTGTTGGTTCTTGATTATTTTGCTGGTTTTCTTAAAGACGGCCATGGATACTAAAACATAGGCAGTAGTTTTTTTCTACGATGTATTATATGATACATAAATGCCTATTAAACTGCTCGACAACCATCATGACAAGCAGTTGTAAGTTATACAAATTGAAGTCAATCAATGAGTAGCAAAAATCCAATTACAAGTAAAATCGTCTCATCATGCGGATGCTCGCTATAAAAGAATAATAAAACGTATTTATTACAAACTTCCGGTTACACTCCAAACCAATAGGTCCGTCGTCATAAGATATGAAAAAATAGGTAAGTCTCCGTTTTTTTTTTTTTCAATTCTTGATCACTGTATTACGGTTAGACGATAGGACAGTCCTTCTCTTACTTGACAACTTATTACGTGCACAGAACTTATTTGCACTAAACACATTGTAATTCTAAGCACTACTTAGCTTCACATTACCTATATTACAATCTTTCCGGTGTCGAATAGTAACTCTCATCAAAACTTATCACAATTCGTGCAAAAATCACGGAATGGTTACGGTTAATTCTACAATTACTAACGAACAAACGATTTGTCTGTACATTTGTTTACATAAAGAGAAATTGACGAATAATGTCTTGAGAGAAAGTTTAAAACTGAAGCTCAAAACATCTGTCTAGATTTTCAAAATGGCTGACAAACATCTTTCATTTGACGCAGTATTGCGAACGTGTTTAAAAAAAGAATTGCTACTTTTTCATAGGCTGTCTGTGATAATGTATTTTTTTTTTATATGGCTTTGATTTTAATAACATGGTGCCTTAACGCGATTTTACTAAAAGTATATTTAATTTAGTATCTATATCTATGTTGTTACGTACTTCTGGACCACTAGAAATGAAATATAGCCTAAAATTTCGCCATATTATCATTCAATTTAATTGAGTTTGTCATAGTTAAAAACTTTAATTAGAAAAGATGTGTTTGCAATCAAATTTATTTATTTAACAGTCAAACAAACAGACAAGCACAAATCAATCTCAATCGGCACACATTCGCTTCGAATGCATCATCAATCGATTTGATTCCTGCTAAATCGATCGAGTATCGATACGTAATCGTTATGTAAACAGCGATGTTTACGTCTGGCAGCCGGCTTCCATGTAATGTGCCGTTAAATATGTTGTTTTATATTTATTATTGAGACACGTGTCAGCTACCTAACCTATCCCAATAAAAATATTTACTGTTGCGGAAGTAATCTTTAAAAGAAAAAAATTAATGCATTTAAATGAAATAAATAGATAGCTACTGTCTCGTTAGTCTAGTCGCAAGTGCTACTGCTGAGTGCCCAGGTCAGGCAATGTGTTATTGAGTTTTTCCATCTGGAATTTCACTGAAGCAGCCCTGAGTTGCTCTGAATTTGTGCCCGGTATGTAATAGGGAGGAACTGGAAGTTCAAAGAAAACATGGATGAATTGTGTGGGGAATAATATGAAAGAGAAGGGAATGAATGATAGCGTGACTGTTGACAGGGGAGAATGGGAGAAGAAAACGTGTTGCCCCGACCCCAAGTAACATAGGACAAGGGCAGGAAGATGATGAAATAGTTACTTATACCGTGACTGTCTGACTGGTCGATGACGCCCAGCATAGGATAGGATGGAAGTGTTGCTTTAGAAAAGTTTGGGATTCTGCCAGTAATCTAGGTATTCCATTTTGTCTTAGTTTAATAACGAATGAAAGTGAGTCACTGATGACTGATGTAGTAATTAGCCGTGAGAACTGGGTAACTGTCTCTTACAATAGCAAACGTAACACCTTACTTCTATGATTGTCTAATTATCATGTATCTACTCGTATAATAGCTGTACCTACTTATTAGATTTCATGGAGCTTTAAATCCCGTTTATTGTGAGTCAATAAAATAACTATTTCGATATAAATAGTACAAACATAATCAGCCTATAATGTTCCCACTGCTGGGACACAGGCCTCCTCTCTTTTTAAGAGGAAGGGGCCGTAGTCCGCCACGCGGGCCCTATGCAGGCTGGTATGTCACGTGTCTTCGACTTTTTGGTTCTAGGACATGCCGGTTTCCTCACGATGTTTTCCTTCACCGTTTTGAAAGCAGTGGTGATGAAATTATTTACAAAATTTAAAGCGCCTGCTTGGATTCGAAACCACGACCTACAACTCGTAAGTCGAGACCGCTACCACTCGGCCACCACTGCTCTTAAAGTAAGGCTTGAGTTTTACAAGTTCTCAACCTCAATTATTACGGTTTAAGATAATTTATTTCACTCAAAAATAATACAATTATTCACTCCTATGAGGATAAACATAAGAATTAAGATAGGCGACGGTTTCGCTAGGTAATAAACTAAAATTAAGTTATATAGAAATAAAATAATAAACTAAAATAAAAAAAGAGTACAGACTTACAATTCAAACATTATTCTGAATACGAGTATGATGTTTTAATAGCCTTTCAAAAGTTGGAAGTGATTTTGATTCCTTAATTACTTTAGATATAGAGTTATAGAGTTGAGCTCCCTCATATGCGACAGTCTTTCTACCGTAGTTTGTCCTCGGTTCTCTTAAAATTATATGGTTAGCCTGCCTCGTCATGCGCTTTTGCATTCTTTATGTAAATGTTATTTGTGTATAAATGTTTTTATTAATTATTTTATGTACAAGTATGCAAGTGTATATTTATAAATTTGATCAACATTCATTCATTTAGTTTCTT
Organism: Apamea monoglypha; assembly: GCA_911387795.2. NCBI lineage: Eukaryota > Metazoa > Arthropoda > Insecta > Lepidoptera > Noctuidae > Apamea > Apamea monoglypha. The sequence goes on along the minus strand of OU426930.1, from coordinate 18,034,446 downwards.
TAAAAACTATTTGAGAAGATGTTAGATAATCATAATTGAATAAGACTTTAATAATTTTGTTCTGAGGTGTTTGTGGTTTTCTAAGGTGAGTTTTGGCAGCACTTCCCCATATCTCTATTAAATAATCGAGATGTGGTTTAACCACCGAGTTATAAATAATATATCTGATCTTTAATGGGAGACATCGGACAATTCCTCTAAGTGCACCTGTTTCTTACTTTCTCAATGTGAGGTTTGTAAGACCTAAATATTTTTAAGTATTTGTTTTTATTATGGATTGGCCATTAATATTTAATTCATCATGTGAATGAAGTTTTTTATTTTTAGCACTAAATATCATGTATTTGGTTTTACTAGCATTTATAGTAAGCAGATTGCATTGGAACCAGATAACTAGTCTATTAAGATCACTTTGTGCTTCTTTAACAATTCCTTCTATAAGTAATATAAAAGACTAAGTATAAAAGACTAGTATCGTCGGCATACAGTGAAATATCTCCCTTTACACCGATTTCATTAATGTTGTTGATGTAGATAAGAAATAATAGAGGGCCTAGTATACCTTGTGGTACTCCACAGGTAATAGGTTGGGGTTTACTTCGATGTTCACTAATACCGAGTACGTGGTATCTGTTTGTAAGATAAGAATTTAATATCTTTAATGCAAAGCCAGCAATACCGATACTTTCCAATTTTCTAAGTAGTTTGTGACTGACGGTGTCAAATGCCTTTTTTAAATCAATAAAGATCCCAAGAGCTATTATTTTTTATCAATGTTAGTTTTTAAGTTGGTATTAAGGTCAATAGTCGCGGATAGGATGTTTGATTTCTATCGAAAGCCATATTGGTTTTTAGAAATAAAATTGATAGAATTTAAGTAAGCTTGCAACTTTTTAGATTATTCGATTCAGAAACCAGAAATAAATTAAGAATATCAGTAAATTCAAGCCAAATAATAAAAACGTAGGTAACTTAACTACCCTATCATAAAACTAAATATTTCTGGCGCATCCTCAAGTTCTGTATATTTCGCTTTCACAACACTAAATCACCACAACCAATAATGGACGGAAATGATCGAAAACGCGAACAAAGCACCATTTGCCACAGCCGAGAACTGAACCCGGAACACGCCGGTTGGCAGCCCGCCAACGATAAGCATGCCAGACTGGGTCGTAACCACTTTTATGAGTTGAGACATAACACCAGTTAACTACACTCACCGACGTATGAAAAGTAGAACTGATCATCCATTTTTGGAATTTTTTTGGCCTTTTTTAATTTTTTCGGGGCTGCGTGGCATCTTTAGGGTGTTCTAAAAGGTGGCAGGGACATCGTCGCGCAACCATGGATTCATTACATGACTCTGAAACACCTGCGTTGAAATTTTTCATGGGTTACAAAATTAAAATAAGCTGTTTAATAAATTTTGATCGCATAGGTATTGCATTTTTGAATATTTTTTTTTTCTTTTGATAACCGACTAATGATTTCTACGCTAGAGAGTCTAAAATCATGTGCTGAATTCATGGTTACAGTTTGCACGTCGATGTCCCTCCCACACGTCTGGCTGGGTTAACCCCTTCACAGATTCCAGCCGCTCAGCAGTCAGCCCCATAACCTAACTTTGCTGACTTTTTACAACGGTATCTAGCTACAAGTCTACACGACATAAGAAGAACAATCAATCTATTCTGTAAAAATCTCACCGTGAAAACTTAGGTGAAGTGAGCTGTCAAAAGTGTCAATCCCCAGCATCAGGTAAAATTTTTCACAGTCAGGTTTTTACAAAATAGACTGGCAGATGTTATATTATTTTAACAACCCCATTATTTCATCGATTGGCTAACAGGCTACATATGACCCATCCTATCTTCAAATTCCTCAATTGCATCAGACATCCACAAGTGCTCGTATTTGGCTGGACCACACAACGTAACAGTTCTGAGCGAAATGGGTTTATAGGCATTGGAACTGGTCATCATTACATCAGAATATTTGTTTAGATGTTAAACTGGAATGAGCAGATGCACCTCTTTAAGTATTAATTTCGATTTCGTGATCTTAATTGGCCTTAAAACCTGTCATTCTTATAGTCACAGGGTTAGTAGACGGATTGCCTTGTATATTAGCAACAAGATCAAATCAGCCGATAATAAAATAAAGACGGTTTGGAAAATTATCAATGACGAAACTAACCGGAATAAAAGACATAATAATGATTTCACAATAGAGACTTCGCGTGGTCTCATAAGCAATAACAAAGAAGTCGCTCAAGAATTTGTAAATTTCTTTACCAGTATCCCACATACAACCACTGAAATCTTAAATTCCTCGCCCTTGCGTTCTATTAATTTATTAAGAGCAAACGTCTCATCCTGCCAGATTGAATTTAAATTCAACCATATAAACCCCATAATAGTAATAAAAGCTTTCAAGCAAATCAAGATCAAACTAACCGAAGATCTATGGGGAATGTCTATCAAAGTTTGTACCTCCATTATTGAGACTATAGCGCCGTACTTAGCCTTAATATTTAATTTGTGTGTGGATCAAGGAGTCTTCCCAGATCTAATGAAATACAGCAAGGTGATACCCCTTTTAAAATCGGGGGACAGTAAACTTACCAATAATTATAGACCCGTATCCGTGTTACCGGTCTTCAGCAAGGTGTTTGAAAAGGTGATGCTGAACCAAATGCTCAATCATTTTAACACCAACAGAATATTACACGACCAACAGTATGGTTTCACCAAGGGACGTTGTACGACTGATGCCGGTATCACCTTAATAAAACACATTTTTACAGCGTGGGAAGAGTCCCAAGACGCCATAGGAATTTTTTGTGACCTCTCCAAGGCTTTTGATTGCGTCGACCACGAAACCTTACTTTTAAAACTTGAGCATTACGGAATAGGAAAACTTGCGCTCAGTTTAGTAAAATCTTATTTAAATGATAGACAACAGCAAGTTCAAATAAATGGTGTCAATTCACTCGGTTTAAAAGTAAAAATGGGTGTTCCGCAAGGCTCGATATTAGGTCCTTTCCTCTTTTTAGTTTATATAAATGATCTACCCCATTTGTTAAAAACCCAACCACAGATGGTGTTATTTGCTGACGATACTTCCTTGATCTTTAAAATTAATAGACGTGCATCAAATCTTGACGACGTAAATAACGCCCTACTGCAGATCCAAAATTGGTTCACTGCTAATAATTTAGTACTAAATGGGAAAAAAACGAAGTGTATAAGATTTTCTTTACCAAATGTCAAAGGTAGTCATTGTGAGATAAAATTGAATCAAGAGAAACTAGAATTCGTCGATGAAACTGTTTTCCTGGGGTTCACGCTCGACTCAAGGCTTCAATGGGGTCCTCATTTAACATCCCTTGCAGGACGACTAAGTTCAGCAGCGTATGCTGTGAGAAAAATCCGTCAACTTGCTGATGTCGATACCGCGAGACTGGTCTATTTTAGTTACTTTCATAGTATCATGTCGTACGGTATTTTACTATGGGGACGGGCTGCAGACATCGAGTCTATTTTTATTCTGCAGAAAAGAGCCATCAGAGCCATATATAGCCTCCGCAGGCGTGACTCTCTAAGAGAACTGTTTAAAGATATTAACATCATGACGGTACCTTGTCAATATATATATGAAAACATTATGTACGTAAGGAAAAATCTACATATTTTTAGTAAAAGAGGTGAAAGACACAATTATATCACTAGAAATAGGGACCAATTAGTTCAACCAGGTTTCAGGCTGGCTAAAGTAGACTCATCTTTCATGGGGTACTGTTTAAAATGTTACAATAAAATACCTCCCCACATAATTGAACAGAATGAAACGAAATTTAAATCTTGTATAAAACGCACACTATGCAGCCAGGCATATTATAAATTGGGAGATTACATCGCTGATAAAAATGCTTGGCTAAACGCTGGTCCTGCTCCACAGGACGCATAAATAAATTGATTAGCATTTGAAAGTACTGTTGGAGCCGCTGAAGATTGTAAAATACTATTTTTGCATTATATAAATTCAATCTCCTAGTATTGTATAATTGTATAGCTCATGTGTGAGTACTATGTAGGTACATACTATAAAGCTACCATTTACTGGGTACGTCTTTCATTGACTTGAATGTGCCCTGGCGGCTGAGAGTATGTCATGCTCACTCAAATGTCTCGCTGATGGTGGCACATGTGTTGGATCATTTAGCTCCCTTCAAAATGGTTGAGCTGAATGGTGCTAATCCGTGCGTTATGTTCGTGAACGGGCGCCGTCAGTGGGGACTGGTCATCTCTTTGCTGCCATGGCTTATTTTAATTTAATTTAATATTTGGATTGTTTTAGGCTTTTCATTACGGATGCTTTTAACGTTCTGCATCGTTCTCACATGCATAATTTTTAACATGAATGATGTAACTAATACTTTGTAACCATATTTTGATTTAAAAGAGTGTCCATGGAGTTTCTTGCCCGTTCTTCTCCATAGGTACCTACTACGCTTTGGAATGGGCAACTAGCTTCATTTCTCTGACTGACCGACCCCTTGACAATTCAAAAGTGCCTGTAATTGGTTTAATTGAAATAAATACTTTGAGTTTGAGTTTGAGTTTGAAATTGGTAACCGGACAAAGTTAAGTGGTCCATCCATTGATTTTTTTTAAATCAGAATCCAGGAAGGCTCGGTATACTTTTCACATTTTCCGTCGTCATCATGAACCATGTACAGACGCCAGCAGGTGAAGCTACCCGAAACTGTCAAATTTTCCCAATCAACCTTGAACTTTAAAATTTTAGAGATAAAGTAGAAAATCTATTAAAGAAATTTGACAGATTGTAGTAGCTTGATGTGCTGGCGTCTGTACATTACTTTTTTGCCACATAAATTTTGGACGTGTACACGATCTGTATCTAGATCGCAATTTCACTACGAAACGTTGCTCCCTAATCTCATAAAACGTCCTGAAAGCAACCACAAAGTTGCCACAGGCTGAATACGAGGAAAACTAATCATTTAAATGGATTGCTGGCACTGCAGGCCACGTCTCAAGCCACGTCGAACAGCGCTGCAAAGTCCTACACTCTGTAACTTTACGCATAAAAGTGGCAGGACCTCAAAGTTTGAGGTTTGCAAGCGACTTCTTGCTTGTGTTTAGGTACTTGGGAAATTACACTCTATTGATGTTTTGGAAGACCGAGTTCGTTAGTGGCTGCTGACGTGCAGACACATAACCACCTTTTTTTTAAAGAACTGGAAATATTTTAGATGATGTTGTTGTAACAATAGGTAGCTTTAGAGATATTGCCTTAAAAGCAAGGGTGAACAGGCATCTGGACATGCTCATTTCATCATAGACCTCATCCATCGCTTTCCATCTGGCGTGATCTAGGTCAAGAGCAGCCTTATTCATCAATATTTTTTTTAATTTGCGGCAATTGCAGATGACTGATAACTTTGTGTCTTGGAAATGTCTAAAATGAAACGGACGACTTTAGAGAAATACAAGAAACATTTCAGCACCAAATACAAGAAAACGAACTACTTCACCCAATGAAATAACAATTTCCTACTATTTATTTCGACGAACAATACAGAGTCAACACTTGTGACCTCAAATCATGCAAATCTAGGCAAACTTTAGCTCCGCCGAGCTCCTAACAGTTCAGTTTGGCAAATGACCGACTCACTCCGCTGCAAGTTGGGCGAAACTAATCATTACAATGAGTTCGGCTCTAACTTCGTGACGCGGTCATTGCTCTATAACCTTGTGGTTTTTGCTAGCGTATAGAAGATTGGAACCTTCAAATAGCTACTTAGATTATGCCAGCTGACGGCTAAACAGGTGACTAAGGAAATTTACCAAAAGAATGAAAATAACTTCACTCTGTGTAGCTGATTCAAGAAGGGTAAATGAAAGATAAATCATTTTAAGCTAAAGAGAGAATTTAGAAGTAGTAGTAGTACTCGCGACCATCGTGCGTGTATGACCAGCAGGTCAATTCCCGTAATTAAAATCGTTCAAAATCTCGCAATCTCATCTCAGCGACAATCAATGTCAAAAACTTGTCAAAAATGTAAGGGAAATTAGAGGTATTTTTGATACATTGAGACAGATCAGACTGTGAACGTTCCTAAAAATTACGAGAATTGCCCCTCTGATGTATGAACGTAAACGAGGCAAAAAGAGTATGTAAGGATAGTAGCAGGTGGCGTTTTGAAGTTTCTGCCTACCCCTATGGGTTGAAGGCATGAGTTATATAGATGTAGAAATTTAGACATCTTATCAATAATAACAGATTTTTGTAATTAATAATATCAGAACAAAGTGTTCTTGGGTTCTTCCATCAGGAATTCCTAGCAGCTCAGAGTCTGGATTTGTGCCCATTTGATGGCAATAGACTCACCCGCTGTTAAAAGGGACTTAAACATAATTGGCAAAATGTAATGTACACTTCTTCCTAGCCCTTTCGGGGAAAACAGACTATCAGAAGACAACATTTTCTTCATTCCTCCCTCAGCATTACACATCCTATGGTCATGTGGATAATAGGACTATCACTGGTGGGGATTGTGTACGTTTTATTAAGAAATTCTATATTTCAGTTTCAATTTTTCTCGTTTACAAATTACAATGACGTAACATTTATCCTTTCATTTGTTTCAGGAACAATACAATTTGCACATTAGGGCCGAACACAAAAACTTGCAAGTCATCGAGGGCTGAAATGCGTGGGAAGTAACGTCTGTTGTCCATTTATCTTTCAGTAACGTGTAAGTAAAGCCTTTAACTCATTTTCTATGTAAAATGAGGCTGTTTTCAGACGAGGGCCTTATTCAAGGCTGTTCTAATGCCTTATGAATTATTAGGAGTGTGTCTCCTTCATTGTTCATTTGTTGTTTGACTATTAATTACATAATGGTAGAGAATTTTAAACCTTTAAATTTTAAGTGGCCAGCTTTTCACGAAAGCCTTCTTTCATCCCTGAAAAGGTCCCTTGCTTTAAAATATATGTTATTTATATACGTTGCTTATACGAGTAGTATAATGATTAGCGAATGGTTGGTTGGTTGGTTATTGGTTATTTTTGACGTTTAAACGTCTAATTATTAATAAAGGGGTTAGTGTTTAATTATTAAAAATGCAACATTATCTTGAAAATTCTTGCAGCTTTAACGAAATATCTAATAAACATAAATGAGTAAATTCAATAATGTAAAACAAGTTGTCTGCGGTTTCGACATTAGTAATCGTTGCGCAGACAGGTATCGCCAACCACAAGTCCCCTTTGCACGTAAATTATTCAAAATGTTTTAACCGGAGGGTAAGCTGTGATAGTACCTAGTGACGTCATTCAACCCTTTCTCTAAGTTTATTACTGTTACAAATTGAAAATTTGTCTGGATTTTCTTGTTATATTTGACAGCTTTAAAACTGGCAAGGGTGTTTCAACTGCAGGTAAATCGCGGTCCTTTCCTTCTTGTATTATTTATTCATGTTTTATATCTCTTTTATGGTGAATAATGATAATTATGGTTAGAAAGGGGGTGACTACCGAGATAACGACTAATAGAGAAGTATGGAAGAAAAAGACATGTTGCGCCGACCCCAAATAAATTAGGAGGGCAGGAGAATGTTGATATTGATGACTCTTTTAAGTTATATTCAATTCAAGTATTCAGCTGCATCCGGTTTGACCATAAGCCGACTCCAATAAAGTTGGGAAAAGGCAGATTGATTGATTTTTAGTTATTAGAAATTCCTTTTCTCCAAGCCATCAAGAATTGATAGATTACACCAAAACAAGGCAATAAACAGTTTAATACATCAAGCTAGTCATTTCATGGTCAATCTGAGGCGCGGAATGATTGCCTCACTATGCGCGAAATTATTGCTCACACGGCTACTCCGCGCACCGTGCCAGCTACACGATTGATCGCGGCGTGATCGTGCGCCGAATTTATAATAATCATCGTCCCGTTTTATGAGAATAAAATTGAAAGTTTTAACGGTGCATGATTATGATTTAGGAGTAATGATTGATTAGATTGAGTAGGGTATGATTTTGTGAAGTAGAATCCTTACTGACAGTACCTGACAAAGTAAGACCTGTCTTCTAATTTAGTAGGAATTGAAAGCATTTGGAACCAAAATAATTGAACGTGGTACCTAAAGAATGGTATGCTTTGACAAGCAGGATTAAGTTTGTAATAAAAAAATATTTACGAGACTGGAACTAAGTAAGATCACAGAATAGATGTAATTCTGCATAATCGTGTCTTGCCACGTGTTGTGGGACGCTTCCCAGCTAGATGGACGGACGAACTAAAGAAGGTGGCTGGGACAGACTGGATGCTGAAGGCGGAGGACAGGGTGTTTTGGCGCATCCTGGGAGAGGCCTATGTCCAGCAGTGGACTGCAATAGGCTAAGTTGATTGATTGATGTGTCTTGCCAAATTGGAGGGGCTAACAGGAATACAGACTTACGAGTTCTTGCTATACACATACAGACCTAGGTATCTACTTCTTATCTCATAATATTAAAAAAAAACAGTAATCTTTTAAGCTCTCCCTGAAATTAAGCTTGCATACAATCGTAAATTAATATTCAGCGTAAAGTAATTATTTCACAACAATACTCAGAATTACGTTTCACAAGTCTGATCATCATGCACTATACAAACACAAAAAAACAAAAGAGCTTAAAAAGCCCGACCCTAAGGTCGACTGCACACGAACGCAGTGCATTGTCGTCAATCACTTCACATATAGGCCAGCGAGATAAGACCAGTACTGGCCTTGACTGGCTCAGTAAAAGTGCTTGGGCTGGTTTCGTATATAGCTTTAAGATGTATGTATTTGTATGTACTAAGAAGTTTCATATAAGACCATGATTTTGACTGATGCTAAGTATGGGTACATAGCACTTTGATCAAAATTAATTTTTGAGACATGGATGACAAATATTACATTTTGGTGTATAATATTACATTTTGTGCACAATATTACATTTGGAGTGACTAATTTATTTAATTTGGTAACAGATCGCTTTTATTTTTAGAATCTGAAGTCTTTGCATTCAGAGAAAAAGCTCATAAATGTACCGATTAACAAGAACACGTCACAATTATTTACTCTTTTAAACATCTCCAAAAAACCTAAAAAAATAACATAACATCTCATAATTATCTTGGCGACAGACTTTTTCAAAAGAAACACCAAAATTCCGGGATTATTACCAATTTAGTTCGTGACGTCACTACTCAGTATCCTCGAAGGATTTCGCTGGAGAAGTGCCAATGTTCGCAGACAGGCCAAAGAATCAGGATTGAATCACCAACGTAGCTATTTCAAAACTTCGCCGGAAATGACAAGATGCATTGCGCGAGAGTAACAAAAAATTTGTTGCCATGGTGACAGGTCTTGCGGAAAATGGTAATGTTTTGTTTTTACTGATATTTGTTTGGAATGGTATTTGATTGGTTTTTATTTCAGATGAGATTACCTGTACCATGATTGAAAGTGGTGACGTTTGAAACTTGAAATAGTGAAATATACCTATTTGAATATCGAAACCGTGCCATTTCAAAGTTAATATTACATGATTTGTGTAAAATCTAAATAGCAAATAGCAAGTTGAAAAAGTGCCTGCAATTTTATTTGATCTTATTCACAAAAAAACTCTATAGCACGGGTAGGGGAATCCGTGGACCAATCTATTATGTAGTCGAAATTAAAACCCAAACTATGATATGAACCCACTGAAAATTGCAATACATTTTAATATTCAAATCAAAATTCAAATTGCCCCGGTCGATCCAACGGCGTGCATTTAGGTAGAAACCACATCAATAATAAAATTATACTTTAGCAACTACTGCAATGCAGGCGAATCTAATCTAGATTTAACTTATAAAACATACACGGTACATAACTGTTCACTTTATTTAGTACATAATCTACTTAAAAGGAAATCATGTTTTTTAAGAATTCAGTTTTAAAGTTACTGGCTGATTGCTGGATTTAATAATGATAAATATTCGATCCCAAAATCGTTTTTTTTTTCTTTATACAATCCAACCGTAGGTGATTCCTTAATAAAACAATGTACCTCTAAGTATTTGCTTTATTTTCTACCTGTACCGTAATTTTTAAGCTTATCTAAAGGCCAATTCTTGTAATTTTTTTTTTTTTTGCTTCTTTGGCAACTGAGCCAATATCGGCTATTCTGCCAGAATTCTTGTACTTAATAAACGTACGAATTCAAGTCCCATCTCAGCGACAATCACTGTCAAAAACTTGACAAAAATGTGGGTAAATATTAGAGGTTTATTGCAAAGAAAAAAATTCAATTAAACTAGAAACGTCCTGAAAAATACTTGATTTACCCCTCTGGATGTTAGTTCATTTGAAATCATTGTGACCTTTTGTCATAAAGGCATCATAAAACAAAAGAAGTCTTGCGCAACATCGTTTTAAATAAAGAAGCACTTAACCTGCCTATGAAACTCAAGTTTGAGAGGCTTCATTGTACGGAATAATCTTTTGTAATTGACGAATATACACGAATTTTTCCGAAGCCACACGACTGGCCTAATTGGCTTGAGGCTTTACGATTTGATCAATGTTGTAGCTCTAAGCTGATCTAAAAATTATAGATTATTAGGTCTAGACGCCAATTTCTTGGTTTTTGACCTTTGGCAACCATGTCATCCGACCTCGTTGAATTTTAAAAAGGTCTGCCATTATATCTAGTACTACGGTTTACGGACAGGTTTAGTGATCACAGTTTATTAATGGCGGTTTAAACTAGTCCTTACGTACATACTTTATCTGGTGTAGATACTATTATTGACACATAGGAAAATGCTGCTGAAAAAGAAGCTTATGAGTTGAAAGCTAACAATAATATTAACTTTACTTCAGATAATCATACAAGACATTAGAAAAGGCTGTGGATGAGGATAATAGTGTCGAAGATCCTCTTTTACTACTTGTGACATTGACAATCAGAAGGGGAAGGTATTAATTGCCTGGCACGGACAGGCACCACATGACATAACAAATGTGGTACTTATAATTATTGATTTCCTGCTAGTTGGAGATCAGCATCGAGAAGACGAAATTGTTGGAATTTTTGTTATTGACAAAGTGTGACAAGGTATGTAGCTTATAATAAGGCTTAAACAAATTCATTTTCTACAATTAGTAACACCGTGAATCGACAAAATATGAAATGTAAGTGTCTATGTGTGTTGACATTTTATCGAAAGGTTATGTGGTAGGCAAATGTCAAAACTGTTCATTTTTCCTTGAACAGTTCATTGGCGTTGCGAATTTGTAGAAAGTGTCTTTGTTTGTGACATTTTATTATAGAAAGGGAGCTGAGTTCCTTGTTAAAAACTTCACCTGGGACAGTACTACCATTTTGCCAATTTCGGTCACTATGCTCGCATTTGATTTGTACGCGAAGCATGATCGCTTTTTATTTTTTTTTCAATTTTGTAGGTTCTACTTATACTAGATTGCAATTTAAAACTTTTATCATATATCACCTTGACTCTAACTGTTGTGTAAAGTAACATGTCCTATCTAAGAAGAGCCGGGTGATCTGTAACTCAGGACCTTCTTATCACAGACACCTTTCTATATTTAAGATTATGCATCAGTGCCTGTAATATGATGTTGAGATAATTATAGATTTATGATTATGATAACTTCTATCTCTAGTCTACGAAGAATAGGCATAATATTTCTTCCTAAGTTTTTATCTAATTTTTTAATTCTTGACTTATTTTTTTTTACAATCTATTACTTTGTTCTTTCGTTTACTCTGTTTCTACAGTGGTCCTATTATCCTTCGTGTGAAGAGTTCAGGCTTGAAGAGTACTGAGGTGTTGTGGTAAAAATACAGACGAATGGGACATTTCAATTTTGTCTTATGGTGGCGTAATGAAATGACCCTTTCTTACGGTCCTATGAGTATAAGGCAATAGTTAACAGAAAGACTGATCATAAGATGGCTCTGCCAGTTCTATTCACAAAAAATAATAATATTTCATCAAAGAATCTCGTGAAAAATTCGCTTTCTTCAGCGAGAGTGATGTCGTCGTCAGTTTGATCAAAGTTATTATCTAGATGGTTCGTTAATTCCTGAAAACTTATTACTTCAGCAATGTGGATAAAAGTGCTTAATTGTAGATTTAATTAAAATGATAGTGTTTTAAAGAAGATTTTCATTGTGATTGTGATTTTATTATTTCTGTCTCAGATAGTAATGGACACGAGACGCTTGCTAACGAGTCGGATTTTATTTCGTTAAGCAAATCATGCATCCGCCATGCCACGATAAATGTCTTAGAATTTACCTTTAACCCTTAAGGTGCACCCTAACCGGGAGTTTCGTCATTTCACCTTTACCTGCGACCTAGCCGTGTTACTCCTATATATTTAATTATATGTATTAACCCATCTTGCTGGTTTTAATTATCTCTCTACACTACCCAGCAGTTGACTGCCTGCGCAGTCTAATTACAAAACCCTAGCAATTACAGTGGAATCTTGAATTGTTACATTACAGGCGAATGCGCCTTTAGGAATCTAGGATGAACCGTGCTGTAAAAACGTAAGTAAGTAATAATTTAACAGAGTGCATTTAAGAGCCTCCACTACGGCGATACTTGAGGGACGTCTCAAGAGCTGCGCCCTGCTGCCAACATTTTTAAATGGTTAATATTTCACCTTTTTTTTTCGGATGGGAAATCATCAAATGACCCCTCCCGCTCTGGGTGGAGCGGAAGTGTTCCTTCCTTTGCCCTTTATGTTCCGGGGTAGCGGTAACCCTTTCGGACAATCCCGCTGACTAATATTTCACCTTAGTTTATGTTCTGCCTCCTCTCCAGGGTTCGTATTACGAAATATTAATGCCATCATGATTCCAGTCTGAAAAAAGGATAGTGCTATCGGTCGTGTATAGCTCCGTCTCTCTTATACTGGAATCATGGTAGCATTAAACCGTTATAATAAGACACCAGCAGTGCGATTCTGTAACCATCTCACCGTGAAAACTTATGTGAAGTGAGCGCGGAGTGAGCTGTCATTCCAACTAATGCTAGGAATTGACACTATGCTCACTCTAAGATCACTTCACCTAAATTTTCAGGGTGAGATTTTTACAGAATCGATCGGCTGTATAGTAATAACATTTCGAAAAAAAGTAAGCTAAAAGTCCAAGGCTGCCTGTCCAATTGATACACCTCCATTGGTAAGTTCATTTCCTAATAATAACGGCTCTTTGATCAGCAACACTGATAGCTTCCATTAAAGTCAGTTATACGTGTAATAGAAATCGAAAACTAGCGCATTGTTGTCTGAAAGTAGATAAAAGTAATAGCGCGAGGTCGCGGTCTTTTTGGTGTGAGCAGAAAGTTTAGTCTCAATGTTTGATACGCAGGTGTTTTTGTAGGGAAAATGTGTTAACTATAAAAGAGTTTTGGGGTCGGCACTTTTGAGCAACCAGTGATATAAAATTTCAACAAAATTCATAGATTATTTTTTATGAAAAATCATAGTCAGTCAGATCGTTACAGTGTATGTACAGTTCATTTGGAATATCAAATCACAGATGGAGTGGGAAAATATCAACTAACTTTTGGAGGGCACTGTATATTATGTAATTACCAGACATTCAGTAGCTACTTCGAACATTCTGAATCTAAGGAACTTTTGTTTGCAGGTGTAAAAATTAGACAGCATGCGTACGGAAAAAACAGCGGTAACTTTTCAGATGCACTTAATTTATGTTCTTGATAAATTGTGGAAAAAGAGAATGAACAGGAAACAAAAACCAATTACCCGACTAGCACTTTCTACCCGCTAAGCAAACAGCTAAGTAATCACAACAAAAAACAAAACACAACTTTATCAGATGGGCCTAAAAAAAAACTACACACTTATGAATACTCTATAAGCTAATTCTTTGCGATCAAGTGAAGCGGACACACGTGAGTAGTAAGCCTTAATTAGCTTTTTGTTTGTTATCGGTACATCGAGTGTTGAGGTCTATATGGTATCCAGACAATGGGGACTGACAATGGTGTTTGTCAGTAATTATTATGGTGTTACGAGGGGTTAGTTTGTGGGTCAGACGTGGTCAGTTTGGCGGGGATTGTATTGTATGTTGTCTGGGGGGAGAGGGATTGAACAATGTTTGTTTCAATTTGAGATATTGTCCAGCGGAGAAATTTCGTCACACATTATCAGTAGCAATGGGTTATATTTTGACAGTTCAACAACATTCATTGCGTTAGTTACGTTGTTGAGCAGACACATTTTTCGAACATATGAAGCAATGGATTAGTAATATCCTTCAAAATGATTCAGATTGAGATTGGGTGCTGCGCTTATTCATTATGTTTTATCCAACGAAATATAGTGTTCTGTATCTTAAAATAAAAGACTGGTAGGATATTAAAGAATTACACTCAATGGTTTCGTATTCGTAATAGTTTAAAGAAGGCTGCATTTTTGCAATATCAATTAAGCAAGTATCGAATTAAATGCAAATCCAGAAACCAGTTTGACCATCCCTACTTATGCCACAACGGATAAGCAGCATGAATGCGTAACGGTAATCAAGTCATGAAACTAAGAACAAAAGATTCACTTAAAACAACACACGAATAAAACGCTCTCAAGTAACAAAAACAAATGAAAATCGAACCCCGGGTTTTGTCAAGATGGAAGAAAATGGATCAAGAAGACAGAGATGGAAAATATCAGGGCGAGTGTAGTGTGACTTGTGTATGTAATAATTACTAACACATTGGATTTTATGCAACGATTTGACTTGATTTGAAACGGTTCACATTTTCTGTTTTACAAGCTTTTATTTTTGTATTAAGCTGCTACATTTGAACGTAAAAATTGAGTGGCTCACTTGAAAGAAACTACAGTGCCAATGCGTACAGTATGAATTTAATCCAATAAATAGTATATGGTTGTGAACTCGTAAGTCTCTGTTTTATTACTCAAATTCTTTTATGTCATTCAAATTATAATAAAAACGTGAAAGAAAATCGCTCATAAGCGAGAAAAAATGGTTTTCTTTTGTCTAGCTAGGATTATTAATTTAGTGGATATTCTGTCCGTGCCTGTTCAGTGAGACAAGGGAGCTGAGATGTAGCGACTACTCATCCATACCGGACACAGGCATTCATGGACGATTACAGCTGCATAGTAATTGTTTTTGATGTGGCTACATCTGGCTACATTGTATCTTCTAAGTGTTTCGACACTAGGTACAGAGCACATCAAGCTACTACAATCTGTCAAATGTCTTTAATAGATTTTCAAGTTTATCGCTAAAGCATTAAGGTTCAAGGTTGATTGGGAAAATTTGACAGTTTCGGGTAGCTTGACCTGCTGGCGTCTGTACATCTAGATATTATAAGCACTATTTACACTTGCTAAACTATGGAACATAAAGCTAGGTACCCAGGCGTTCTGTTCCGGCTAAATCAACCACCATATTTCTTTTAAAATGATAGCAGGTAGGGAGGTAGGTACACTGTCGAAGCTTACGGTACTAAACGGTCAAAAAAAAGTTTTTAAAAATCTTAATTATTGAGCAAAGTATTCATCATATTCAGATCTGACCTGTCAGTAGTGTCAATCCCTAGCATTAGTTGGAATGACAGCTCACTCCACGCTCACTTCACCTAAGTTTTCACGGTGAGATGGTTACAGAATCGCACTGCAATAAAGATCAAGAGAAAATACTTGTTTTTTTGTATGTTTGTTTGTTACGCTGTCAGCGTAACAAACAAACATAAAAAAAATTAAATATTTTCTCTTTATAATATTAGTTTAGACAACATTTTCTTTGAACTTTATATAAACAATAAAGGCAGCCCACCGCAATTAAAAACGTCCGTTCAATTAATAGGACTATTAATAGGACCTACGTAGGAAGCAAAAAAATGTAAGCGCCGCACCGAGCATTAGGTACGGAAAAAATGTGGAAAAACGAGAATAAACAGCTTCATAAGTATAATAAATGGCGCATCAATCAGATAAATAGCTTATCTTTATGAAACAAACAAATTAAACGATCCATTTTACGATGAGCACACCGAGCACTGTTTATGGTACCTTTTACCTATAATTTTGCACTGTAGACTGAACGGTTAATTACTATATCAAATACTAGCTGCGCCCCGCGATTTCACCCGCATAAGTTTCGATCCCTTAGGAATATCGGGATAAAAAGTATCCTATATGTTAATCCTGGTTATAAACCATCTGTGTGCCAAATTTCATCCAAATTCGTTCAGTAGTTTTTGCGTGAAAGAGTAACAAACATCTATCCATCCATCCATACAAACTTTCTCGTGTATAATATTAGTAGAACTTGTTAAGCACTTTATTAACAATTGTAACGTGCCTACGGACCGTAGGCCTAAATAAAAATGTTCGACATCTTCGACACGGATCGTAAGTTTAATTATAACTCCCAACAGCATAATCAGGCTATAATGTTCCCCACTGCTGGGACACAGGCCTCCTCTCTTCGAGAGGGAGTGGGACTGTAATCTACCACGCGGGTCCAGTGCGGGTTGGTAGATGTCACATGTCTTCGAATTGGTTTTAGGCACATGCCGGTTTCCTCACGATGTTTTCGTTTACCGTTTTGGGAGCAGTGCTGATGATATTAGTTGCAGAAAGTAATGCCTAGGTTCGAACCTTCGACCTACAACTCATAAGTTGGAACTGTTACCACTGGGCTACAAGTGCTAATTCCCAAAAAAAAGAGAACTATATAATTTCAGAATTAACTTAAAATTTCTGTAAGTAAACGCATTCACGAAATAGGACTTAGCAATTACTATAGTAGGTGCCTTCTTCTGCGGACGAGATTTATAGGTAACCACAAAATTTTAACCTGTACTGCATTCGCGATTTATTTGCCAAAAATGTAAACAAATATGAGTTTATGGAAGAACAACTTTAATTCCTACTACACAATAAAGTTCAGTTTACATTATAACTTAAAAAAAAATATATAACTTTTTCAATAGCCATTAAAACAAAGTTGATATTTGTTTAACTTGAAATAACATCAATTTGAAACAAATTTGAATAGACTTTAGGTTAGGTTTAACCTCGTGAAGTAAAGAAAGAAACAAAATTGCGTTTATTGGAATTACAGCAAAATAAATACACCTTAAAACTATAAAAACAGAAAACAAAGATTATAATGCCAAGTAAGATAATATGACGTGTATTTTTAACCAACCTCCCTGTTAGATCTGAACTGAAGTAAAACCAAGAAGACATGAAATTCGCAGACGACCTATAAATCAACAAGCTAAGTTTACAATCGTCCCACTAGATGGCGTTAAACGCAAATAATACGGTTCTTCCTTGCTCCCAATTTAACTTGCGGTCACCGATCCTGAATGACGTTATATTATGGTCGTAGATCTTAATGGGTAATAGCTTATTACTAGACTGGTTACAGTGGTGTTAGGTTCGATTCTCGGGTTAAGTAGGTAATTCAATTTGCATAATGGATTGGCCAGAGAATTTTGCCATTGAACAAAATTGAGTTAATAAATAAGACGTTTATATAAATGAGATAGGTACATACGTTAATAATAAAAGTTATTTTAATAAAGTGACCCCAATAATTATAAAGTTATGAGTAAATAGACATTATTGCATAAAATAAATTCTTACCTCATTCAATTCAAAACGGGTTCGAGATAATAATAATTATTTGTAATTATTTAATTGATTCCAATTAGTTTGGTGAGTAAATAAATAAGTGATCTAGTTAATAACACTATAATTATATCCATAATCAATTAAAAGCTTCACGGTTAGTATCTACTAATAGTTATTGCCATGCTACGGGTCGTGGGTTCAATTCCTATGTTGAGCAAGTAATATTTGTATGTATTGTTAATATTTTTTCGGGGTTTGTTGGTAATGGTGCTTTATACGTTCACAACGTTTTTATTAAACATGTGAAGCTCATAACCTTAATTATAACTGTGGTATTTTAATGTACCTACGTAAGTGTCTACTGGAGATGGCGGGCTGAGCTGGACTCCTTCAACAAGGTCCTTAGCAGCTGCAGTAAACAGAGATACATGGAAAGAGAGTAGCCTTTGCCCTGCAGTGGGAAAAAAACACAACTTCGCATTCAAACTTCTTTAGTTTACAAATAAAACATCACTAACACTAAAATAATACTAATCACTTGACACCGCAACATAACGGCAACCGAACCAATCAGAACCGCGGGTTACGAACCTAATTGCCCCCTATAAGTTATATAAGGAAGCGGCGTTGTTTCCGGCGCGCGCGCAGCTACGTGATTCATAGTAGTGTGCCTGTGAGTGATGGTGGACTGAGACAGTTTGGAGGTCAATGTCGAGAGGATTTAGTGGTATTGTTTAGTAGATTAGATATTGGGGTTGAATTGAAATTACCCGGAGGTTTTTCAGCAGCTGATTTTCAGGAGCAAAAATGGTTACAGAAAAAGGAACAAAAATTGAAAAAAAAAATTGACTTTTAAAATGGTATAATTATTATAAAATAGGACCGACTGGATGCCGAACGCGGAGAACAGTGTGTTATGGGAGATGCGATGGACGCAGTATGGGAGAGGCCTATGTCCAGCAGTGGACTACGATAGGCTGAGTTGATTGGTTGATTGATATCAATTATAAAATAAGAGTTTTAATAATGCTAATTGAATTTTCCAGGAAACACCTGGATAAGGGACAGACAAACTCGTTGTGAGATGAAAAGAAAGGAGACCCAGACCGCGATGATTATAAGTATGGTGTATTTTCGAGGACGGAATGCTGCTGTATTTTTTGAGGAAGGAAAATATCGCAAGAAACATCCATACCTACACTAACGACGAGCACGAGTAATAGATAAATGCTTGTTTTCTGTCAGAAAAGCAGCAACAGAATCAAACAGTATAAGTGGAGGATGTATTTATGCATTTGTTATGTAATACGATAACGACAATTTTTGTAATAAGACTATAATAATATCGGCAATAAACAGTCAGCAAAAAATCCTATCTCAGATAGTATCTAAACGATACGCTATCGTACTGATGATAAGTAAACATAAAGTTGTATCACTCAGTGAAAATGTAGGTCATCATGCATGGGCAACTTGTCCTAACATGTTGAAAGAATAAAAGAAAGATTTTTTTTTATTTTATCACAAAATCTAGGACTTATAAAAGAAGATATATAAGCTAAACTTAGAGAATACGCACCAAAACTGTCTGTCTGTTAATATTAATTATTCTGATAATTTTCTTCGAGTTTTCCTTCCAGTGATTAGGTAAAGAAGCAACTTTCAGCACAAATACACTAATAGAGCATAGAATTCTTTCAATGTGCAAAATAATGGTCATCTAGTTCTCTTGTACTGTCTCGAACAATGTATAAGAATAGCTCACGCTCTGACTGGTAAAAATCAGCCAGTGATCGAGGTGTTAGCGAGGCTCACTACCCAAGATGCGTCCCGCGTTAATTTGTGATCTGAATCTTATCTGCAGCTGGATCACCATCATCTGCCTTGCCTTTTCCCATCTATGTTGGGGTTGGCTTTCAATCGAACCGGATGCAGCGGAATACCAATATTTTAGATGAACCGACTGCCTATCTAACCTTTACAATCCAGTTACTGGATAATACGATACCCCTTGGTAAGCCTAGTTGTCAGTCTTCCGGGCTTCTGACTACCCATAACTACTGTCAAAGATCTGGAGGCTGGTAATGCTCCCAAAAGAAGGTTAAATAGCGGTCTTTATAAATATATTTTTAGGATGACATCACTGTTATTATGACATCGATGTGATAAATTGCAGATTGCAGAACAGATCTGCTATCATGATGCAATGTTTACAATTTTGGAAGGTCATTGTCTAGACATTTCCGGTTTTATTCAAACTTAGTGTTAATATGCAATGCATGGATTGCAAAGTGTGTGTCATACTGGCAAATTAAACAGGTAACCTGTTTTTTATGATCATATTTGAGAAAACATTACTTATTTTATGCCTTACGATCCTGGACAAAAAGAAATAAAAATGGTATAATAAGGCGCACATCATAAAATAAAAATGAAATAATATATTATAACAGCCAACCAAAGAAAATAAATGCAATAATATTCTATCATCATAATTTTAACTCTAGATCAAGAAGAACAGGGCCTTCTTCACTATTTTCTGAAGAAACTGTTGTTCCTTCATAAAATTCCACGAGTTTTAGAGATGTGCTAAGTGCGAACCAAGAAGACTGCTTGCATTGTATTCAATAGCAATAGTAAGCAAATAATCGTTATTTTTATTTCTACATTAACAAGTATGTAAATTGCAGTGTGACAGCGCATTGAAATCAGACGTGACGAATGGCACGTGTCAATTCGCACTTAAATAAATATTTACTTGGTACAGAAATAGAAGTGAAGTAACTATGTATTTATTTTTAAGACTTCTAGGCTTATTGACCTAGTGGATATAACTGCAAAGACCGTTAGAGTATTTGAAGAGATTGCTTTTAGATTGGTTTAAGTTGAAATACAATAATATGCACTATCTTCGAGCAAAGTACATAAAGTCGTGATTTCCAAATCTGACAAGTCAAGCTTTACAAATGGCGCAGCAATTTAATTTAAATAACACTATATTTGCTCAATTGCATAGTCATACCTACAGTAGCATTAATTTATGTTATTTTACGATAAATAATGGTTGCAATAAAATAAACGATGAATCTGAAGATACACTTGGTGCAGACCAAGTAGTCATTAAAAAATCTTTACCCATCTTATCTAGAAACAAATTAAAATCTAGCATTTCAGTCGTCCGTCATTCTACAAACGACGATGGGAAATAGGTTAGCGCCGACAATGCGCGAGCAACATAACATAATGCATTGTTACCATCTGTAGACCCAACAAGCCACAGGTTGGCTACAAGTGGTTTCGAATGACGGCGAATCTTGGAGCTTTCTGGGGTATTCTTAACTGGAATTTATATGTTCAATATCACATTTTGTGTTTTTAAATCCTATTTGGCAAATTTGTCGTATCAATAACTATCGACATATAGGTATATATTTTAGACATATGTTTTAAAGCTGCTATTATTAAGAATATAATAACCAATGTATGTACGTAAACGAGGCAAAAGTAGTATATAAGGATCACAGCAGGTAGCGTTCTGTAGTTTCTGCCTACCCCTATGGGGTGAAAGCGTGAGTTTATGTATGTATGTAATAACCAATATCTTGGCCAAGCGTGGTGATGACGATGACTGACATAATGGTGAGGCTAACAGTCAAACAACAAACGCAAACACCTTCTAAAGTGTTTGCGTTAAAAAAGTTAAGGCAAAATGTTTCTGTAGAAGCTGCTCTATCGGCTTACCATGGTTATGTGTCATCTGTACTGAGCTATGTATTAATAATGTGGGGCCACTCGAGCAGGGTCGCCAGAGTTTTTAAAATTCAAAAACGATGCATCCGTGTAATCAACAAGGCTTGGTTTTTAGATAGTTGTAACCCTTTATTTAAAAAAATTAAAATTCTTCCGATTCCTTGTATGTACATAAAGGATATCTGCATCTTTACCAAAAAACATATGCTCTACTTTAAACAACGTAGTGAGGTCCTAACTAGACAAAAAAGGGCTAAGTTCCGCAACCTGCTTTATCAACCACCCTATCATAAAGATATTTATAAGAAAAATGTGTTTAATATGTGTGTCTTAGTTTATATTAACTTACTAAATGAGTTAAAGTTATTACAGGGTAATGTGTTCAAGACCAAATTGACAGAATAGCTTCAAAAATGTTGTTTTTATAGTATTAAGGAATTTATGGAACATAAAAATTAAAAATTCATATTATATAATTAATTTAAGATAATTAAGTATTAGTATATAATAATAATAGCAATATAATAAGAATGTATGTAAACTTAATAAAAATTTGCTCGCTTGCTTGCAGGCAGAATACAATAACATTTAGGTTATAAGATCTTATCTTAAATACCAAAACAATGTATTTCTAGCAAATAAACGTTTGGTTTGATTTGATTTGCAAAATCAATTAAATAAATAGAAGCTTGAGTATACGGAAATGGTCAGAATTAAAGAGGGGGCCAAAAAAGTTCATGTACGCTGACGTAAAACTTCTCAACAATGGGTTTAGATATGTAAATTAAATTGATATGATGATAGATAGAAGAACGCAAGAAACAGGTAATGACGTAATCAAAACCTAGCATAATCAGCCTATAATGTTCCCACTGTTGGGACACAGGTCTCCTTTCTGTGAGAGTGAGAAGGGCGTAATCCACCACGCGGGCCCACTGCGGGTTAGTAACCAAGAAAAGTGAAAATAAAAACAGTTAAACGCAAACTACAGATGACTAAAAAGACACAGTACATGAAATTGAAATTGGCATAATTTTCAAAACATCAAAAACATTTTTGTAGCAACACGTTTCCAAAATCCAATTTCCGCTTAAGAAAACCAGGTTTTCACAGCAATAAATTGAAATTGTCCAGAAAATACCGAATAAATGGTTAGCATAAACATCCTGTGTCGATATTCGTAACAGTAATATTTATTATGGGCTCTTAAGATTTTATCGTCGTTTGAGAATCCATTTGAGCGCCGGGACTACATTTTCGATATTTATTATTTCTTTTTGTTATGACATGATCATAACGGAGTTTCTTCTTTTTTTCCTTATTAATTAATTCGCTTTAAAGTGTATTGTGTGTATGTGTATACCTACTTTAGGTCACTATGAAGTTTATTCTTCAGGAGGAAAAAACTGCAACTAGGTATTGTATTTTTTATCGATTGGAAGAAAAGCTAGAACTAGACTCTCAATAATCATAATTTTAATTGAACCTTTTAACGCTGTAAGTTCCTATTAAGCTAGGTAGTTTTACTAGGACATAAAAATGATTACGACTTTTTGTAAAGCCTATTTTAATGTTCATAATCTTAAAAAACTTGCACTTACTCGCTGGTGTTAATATTTCAACTCTAGTTTAACTGTGACACGCAAGCATCGCGTGCCAGTGTTGCCTCACTAAAGATTTATGTTCAGTGTACCCAACTGCGAAAATGGTAAAAATGAGTTTGCGCTTAGAAGGTCGAATGGGACAATACTCCGAAGAGTTTAAGCTATATTTTTAGCAAACCTCATTGTACAGAATTGCTATAATAGTACCTGGAATCATAATTCTTTACGTTGAAATACGTTTATGGCTGACTGTAAATGGCTCGGGTTTGTAATAGTAAATGACTAGCTACAGCGACTAACTAATAATTTACAAAGTATTACATTGTGTTGGAAATAGTGTTGAAGAAAAACAAATACTTGCTTAATAAAAAAGAAATCATGTAAAAGATTACGTTAACTTTTGAGTCATTTATTTTTATAAGAATTCAAAATTTTTAATAAACAAATACATAACTAATAATCCGGATTCAAGAAGAGCTCTGTAAATAATTCGACCTTTTGAATAATATACAATCAATAAGATTAAATCATTAAAATTGAATAAACGACAATAAATCCCAATTCTGAATCACTATTCCAAACAAAGACCATTTAAATTACCGCATCCCGGACCATAAATATTATCTACCTTAATATCTATTTCTACCTTTTCAATTGTGTACAAACGACTATTATCCTATTCTCTAATTTCTAGATCGTAGAATCCGGTATTGTAAAGGTAAATCATATTTACCGGTAAAGGAACATTCCCATTGTTTCTCTCATCCGGCATTCAGAAATTACCGGGCTGGTATTCGACCTTGAATTTGTGACCTTTATTTATAACCTTGACAGCGTTTATGTCTTCATGATCCGTTTGAATGTTAATTATAAGCCCTTTGATTGTGTAATTGTTAATTATTGGGGTAATCCTGGGATTTATGTCTGGGGTAAAGGTAATACGAAAAAGGAAAAGCTAGAATAATATTCCTGAAGTCAGGTATTTTCCCTGAAATTGTGCTGTTTTTAAAGATGATAGAGTTTTGTTTTAATTCGTGCTAAGTGGTTATTGTCATAACTTAGTCAAATAATTAGCCTTTTTCTGTTCTATAATCTCCATAACATTGTCTTCATTTAAGGCCGTCCCTGTACATTTCTTACATTCTATTTCGCCACAATTTTTGTATGGAATTATCCTCCAGTTTACATTATACTTCAGCAACTCCTTCCTCCCACAAGGTACCTCCTCCTCCTCCTCCCTTCCGTTGGAAGGCGTCCTACTAAGTGGTCTGATGACTTGGTGAAGGCCGCAGGAATCCGCTGGATGCGAGAAGCACAGAAACGACCCAAGTGGCGGTGCTTGGAGGAGACCTATGTCCAGCAGTGCTCGTCTTACGGCTGAAGTGAAGATGACGAACTTCTTCCTTCTTTATCTACTAATTAAAAGGATGGATCCTTTTAATATTCGTTCAATGGTTCATTGCTTCTACAAACATGCTCAGTCAGCTTCCATTAACGATGTTCTAACCCGCTTTCAGTCCCGAATGCACTTTCATTTCACTAAACCAACTCAGTTTCATATTTTGATGATCCAACCAAATTAAAGCAAATATTAATTCAATGTACACAGAAAATAACACGTTTCCATATTATTTGTACTTAATTGGAAATTATAATTTGATATGTTGATGACAAAATAACAGCGGTTTCTTGTTTGTGTACATAATTAATGTTTTCGCTCATTTTGTTTTTGGTTATAACATTCCCTAGAGTTTTAACATAAGTATGGAAGACACGCATGTATCTCGTACACGCACGTATGCACTTATGTATGTATATATATATATATATTTCCATTTCAAAAAGACCTGGTATTTGACTGTTGTAGGATAAGTTGGTCCATGTGAATCATATATTCAGGAATTTAAAAAACAGGAACGTAATTCTGACTGTGTATGACACTCATTCTTAATTCGTGATTCGTTTTGATAACAGTCATGTACACAAAATGTAGCTAACGTGTTAGTTTGGATGATTCAGAAACTAAAACTAATATCGCTACTAGACGAATAGCAATTTTCTTTGCCGATGATTTTAAAATACATACTGAAGGAAATGAAACGTTTTAAAGCCCGTTACTATATAGTTACAAAATGAAAAACTAACATTCGTGTTCCTGTAAAAGTAATGAAAAGAGTGAAACTATCTCCAAGATCGTGTTCTTTCATGATACTAGAACAAATACTGAAAGTAATGATCTTACCGTTACTACAACTAGACTTCATTCAAGAGAATCACAAGAAAATGTAGACGAAAACAATAGTTTTATATCAAGTCTGAAATCTTTCATAGATGACACTACAACAACTACTGACAATAATTTAATAAAAAGTAATGGATCTATCTTTACCACTGAGTACTCTAGTTCACCAAGTAGAATCCTATCATAATGACGATGAAAACAGGAGTTGTGTATAAATCCTGAAATATTTCATAGATGATACTAGGAGCAACAACTGAAAATAATGAAACTATCTCGAATACTCGAGTCGATAACAGATCTAGAATCGTTACAAAACGGAGACGCGCGCGCCGATAGCCGCGGTATGTGACGGACATAATTATAGTCTTACTTGCGTGCTTTCTTTTTGCATCGCTCGCTTAGGACTTGCGGACAGATCGCTTTGTTTAAACGATTTCAGAGATGAGTTTGAATATGTATGTATGTTGTATCAATTGGCATACCAACGTGGGAAAAGTGAATTTCTTATTTGATTACATGTATGTCTATGTATGGCAGAAAGGATTTTCATTGATTCTCTATATTGATCAAGTTAGAAATCCAAATAGATTAACTTCGAAATTATATGTAACATTGATCTTAGACGGAGGAAAGGGTGTTGTGGCGCAGCATGGGAGAGACCTATGTCCAGCAGTGAATTGCGATAGGCTGAGTTGATTAATTGATTGATTTCCTTTTAGAATATCAATTGCCATAATTGTATAATAATATTGAATTTGAATATATTGGTGGAAGGAATTTCTTTACTACCTAAATAGTTTTTACGATGAGAATGTGCATTCAGTTGCAAATTCACAAGATCTTTTACATTTATGTTTCGCATGTACTTGTTTGTGTCTTTGTTTGAAAATACCATCCGGTTAACTCACACGCCATCTTCCTATCCAGTTTCCATGTATATTCAATTGACTTCACATCCTAGACTTAGTATATGCGAATAAATATTTTCATATTAAATTGTGTGAAGTATATTATATTAATTAAGATTCATAATAACTTTAATAGAATCAGATTCTAATCTTTGCAGGTGGATAAGGAACCTGTTATGAACAATGTCAAAATAATTAACTAAGCCAATAATTTGATGTTGATCCGATACGTCAGGCCGTAATATATTGAGATCATAAAGTCGCACGACTGTGTCCAACGCACACGCGATTTGACCACCTAGGTTTTTAATCTTGGCAACATCGTTATTGTACATAGATACCTACTCGATGTAAAATGGCTGCCTGGAATCGTCTAGAATTGTCACACTTCTGCAATCTTCTTCATTTAGCGTATCGATGGCAAAATTTATAATAAATTCAGTTACGCGAACTGCACTCGCAGACGCGGTCATCAAGTGCACAAGTAACAGCGCATGCAGCGCAATATAGAAGTTGGTATAGATATTGGAATGTTAAGAAACAAATAAGTATATGTCAGTAACTAATGAGAATTACTATTTTAAACCTAATAAAGCCCTTTTCTGTCGCCACGTCATAGCAGCGGTGGCGCCATGGTTGAAAGGTTGTCTAGCCACAACTAGTCACTAATGTAGAGGGGCTAACTGTCTGGGATGCGTCAGACGTTTTGTAATACGAATACTATTCTCTGTGTAGACTTGTAAAGCTTCATCTTTCATCTGTGTAAAGTTACAGATTATCGTAACGAACTTCACGCCTGTTCACTAGGTGAGACCTACAAAAATGCCCCTCAGTGCTGAGAGTCGAAACTCCAACAATGCAAAAATAATTAAGCGTTCATTTAGTTGTTTGGTAGTGTTAGTGAAAACGGGCATACGTATCACTTGAGATCCCATCTAAGTGCACTATGTGTCAATGATTTTCTGCCTTGAAAACTTTGTCGAATGCCTTAGTAACTCTTATATCAACGTTTAGTCCAACATACTCGTCCCTAAATGAACCAATCAAGTATTTTTAAGCAATTACGTCACATAAAGGAGCTGTGTGTACAATTATAATGACCGTTGTGTAATTGAGCGCAAATTGATTCGTTTTTAAGTTATCCTACTGGTTTCTGAGTTAAACAATCGGTTGCATCATCCGTCAATGCTTGTCTATAAAACCGGAATATTTTTGGCTGTTATTCGTTGTTTTACGATTGTTATTGTCTAACTGAGATTCAATGAAAAAGGCTGGACTTATGATGGAAATTTGCTTTTTAATGTTATTTAAAACCTTCAGTGCGTTCGTTTCAGAGTTTTCTATCTTATTATCATAATATTTTATTATTGATTTGCTACCGCATCGAAATACTTCATCACCTATTAACAAAGGTTCGCTTTGTCCAAAGAAATGGATCATTCTTATGTGTTTGACTGTTGAAATGCGTATCTATAGAAATGAAAAGGCTCTGTGTAATAAGTCCTTCCTTTTGCCGTTTTAGTAACCGATAACGGCTCGCAGGAGGCAGGGAATATTGTAAAACAAAACTAACTTTAAGTACCTATTTCCCTATTACCACAACAATTAAACTACCATCCGAACACACAGACCGCTATAGTCTCTGCCTACCCATTTAACCCATTTAGTCTCAAACACAGGCCCAAAGACATCAAAGAACTGAAACGACACTAAAACTAAACAGCTCCTAAAGCTAAAACGGCACAAATAAGAAACCGATAAAACGTAGGATAATGTAATAATATAGTGAATTCGAGCGTCCGCTCTTGGATTATTTTCCCAGAGCGCGGCGTAAGGCGTAATCTCATAATATGGCGCCCATCCCCCGGCCTTACTTGTCAGGCTTCGGTTATACGCCGCCGTTGTATCCACGTATCAAAATCTCCGAAATTGAGACTCGGAAAGTGATATTCTTCGTTTATTATAACTGGTATTCCTTCTTGTTTTAGCTACAGGAAATTTGTACGAAAATGGTGTTGTATTCATATTATTATCACCACTTATTCTGCCCTCTGTACGCCCCAAAATTCAGCCAAAGTGACCTCTGCGGTGCCACCGACGATGCCGGGGAAGTGGCGAAGTTTTGGGCTAACAAAACCTATTCACTGTCGTTTGCACATAATAATATCCGTCATCGACACGACGAAGAAGAATATTATTATGTAAATTAGGATGTTTACTGATTTTAATACCCTTTTTTGTTTAAAATGTGTAAAAAATACCGAGTTTGCATTCCTTAATCTAGTTCATATAATTGCTGTTGATGTATTTTCGAATAAATGAGTCAGTAAGCAAAATTATTATATATTTTTTTTAGTTTGTATTAATCGGTCGTGTACTATTTATTTCCTAATTTATGTTATATGTGTATATTGTGCCGACTTTATTTTTAGTGTTTATTAGTGTAAACTTCTAAATGGCCTTCAGTCTCATATTGTTTAAAAACACTGTATTTAGCTGTCAGTTTCCCGAAGAGAGTAAAATAAAATAAATCAGATTACATGTATTTAAGTACGCGACATATTGCCAACTGTTGGGTACCTACCTATATCTGTTTGTGAGAAAGATATTCTTAGTAAGTTACTTTCCTATATTTTTTACTGCATTTATTAAATAGACTAGTAAGGTCAGATCATCTTACAAGGGAACAGCTAGGTAAATAAAGTAAGGATGTAATGTTTCAATAACTACAAGAATTAATGGGGAACATAAACGTTATTATTGATTTCTGATGTTAATGCAAATACTTTACATCGAAATGCATCTATTTTTACTGAATTTACCACTTAAATCGCTTTTGATGTGGCTTTTGCTAGTAAAATATTGTTTTTATGTATACTTAAGCCGAACTTTATAGATTAATATAAGACTGTCGATGAATAGGAAGACACAGAATGAGGTAACGACTAACCGCCTCAGCTTATTTCCTTAAAAAAATCTATAATAGCCAATGGATGAATAAATTGTGCAAAAACCAACATTTAATGTTTTGTAGATTAAATCATTTTATTTATATTATTTCTCTCTCTTTAATTAGTGTCAAACTCAAAGCATTTATTTCAAATAAACCATTTACAGGCACTTTTGATTGCCAAGGAGTCGGTCAGTCAGAAATATGAAGCTAGTTGCCCATTCCAAAGCGTAGTAGTAGGGACTTATGGAGAAGAATGTTCTTTAAACTATCAAGTTAACAAACTATGACTGAAAGCCTGCAGAATGTAGATCGAGTTGCAGTGTGTCACCGAATTATCACAAGCTGTGTTATCATTCGTTTATCATTATGTCATGCGAGATAACACTGTTCTATGTCTGTGCTCAATTTTTTACTTTCTCGTGCGAATTCGTTTAGATGACCTTGAGATTTGGAGATTATTACTTACTCATTTTTCATATAGGTTGTTGTTAAGTATATTTTCGTGGTCAGAAGCAATGCCATAGTATTTTTATTTTAATGGCATGTAGAACACATGCTTTTTTTTTTCGCGCACGCACTGAAGGTTTTTTTTTTCTTTTGTTATTTTTCTGTATTTTTTTTTCTTCATTTCTTATGGTGTTTTCATATTATTTTGTCTAAGGGCTGATTTTTCCGACGCCAGATACTTTTATCTCAGGAATAATTTTAAATATTTTACGAAATCAAATTTTTTTTTTCGTCTTTAAGTTACGTTCAATATTATATATCTTTAGTAGAATATAACCCTATCACAGAAACCCTCTTTAGTAATATAGTTCCGCTCATCTTGTCATAATAATATACGGGTCTCGCCATCACTGTTTTGTGTAAGTAACATCAAGACCACCCCCTATCTTGCCAACGTTATGAAATACTAGAACTATTTTCTATTCTTTACCACTGGTATGAAAATACTAGTTGTATCTAATAAATCTTTTTTTTTCTAATAAAGAAAAGTTAAGAAAATCATCTTACTATCCCACTAATACTAATATAATATTATAAATGTGATGTTTGGATGTTTGTTACTCAATCACGCAAAAACGGCTGAACGGATTTGGATAAAATTTTGCACACCGATATTTTATCAACTGCTTTAACACATAAGATAATTTTTATCCCGATATTCTCACGGAATCGAGACTTATGAGGGTTAAACCGCAGGGCGCAGCTAGTTTTCTATAAAAGAAAACTGTTAGAAAATGTAGGTTTCATTTTGAAACAGTATTCTTTTGCGGAAATTCTATTTTTACTCGTAAGTTGGTTTTATCAGTGTCGTTTCCTTTCTAACCCTTTATAATCCATGGGCTAATATCATGCGTCTCCAAGTCTCGGAAGGAGTTGGCCATCCTATGGATCTGCTGCGGTTAGTGTCTGATAATCCGTAAAATCTGCAAGATATCGGGACCTCCGGAAAGGTAATGGTAGGTATTGAATACGGGAATGTTTGGTTAGTCATTTGAAAGTTGGTTTGTTATATTTTGTTTGTAATTTATTGGTTCTATTCTTCCGCAAAGCTAAGAGAACAGAGAGCTGTCTTTGGAATATAGTGTCAATACACAAAATCTCAATAGTAGGTACCTATTTTGTAGTATGGTCAAACATTTTCGAAACTCAGCAAACCGAATCGGCCAAATAGTTGTATTGTGGATCAAACTATTCAGTTAGGTACCTATATTGTTTGCTACGTAAGTATCCTTTTCAATTCCGGAAAACCTTTAGAAAACTGGAAAAGTAACTGGTAAAGCAAGTTAATCAATGTGATAGGTTTATCTTTCAGTACAAAAAGGAAACATACTACTTCATAATTAGTCATGATTTCAATGAAGTACTTGAGGCATCAACAACGCGTGGTGATACCACTCAACAGCTACCTTTAACAGTGCTCCTAATCTCAGATAATTTACATTCCATCGCCACTTAATCAGTTATCTACTTTAATTAAATGTATTCTAAGTTGATTTTTGAGTGACCATTTGTAACAAAAAGGTCCTAATAAGTTTTTGGTTGCAATGGAATTTGAACTTTGTTAAGTATGACATTCAGTTTGT
Source organism: Apamea monoglypha (assembly GCA_911387795.2). NCBI lineage: Eukaryota > Metazoa > Arthropoda > Insecta > Lepidoptera > Noctuidae > Apamea > Apamea monoglypha. Next base: position 18,003,158 of record OU426930.1, on the reverse strand, counting down.
TGTTCCTTAACTTGAAAATTATCTGAAAAGCCTAATTCAAATATACCTACTTCAAACCCAGTAGGTATTATTAGAATTATAAACATATCCACTATCCACTACATTATAAGGAGTATAAAAAAGAAACTACTAGTAATTTATTCAGTGGGATATCATGTTTCATAATTCTGTAGATACTAAATTATTTTTGGTCCTTACGTTTTCGATAAATAGTCCTACAGTATTCATAACTGTTCCCAATTCGTAAAGGACAGCCTTTTTTGGTCTTCAGAAATAGAGTTGTTACTTATTTATTTATGAAAATGTTTTGTGTTTGTAAAGTTATGACTAAGCAAGTTGGAAGTAAGTTATTACCAAAGTTTCCCAAAATAAACACATTCATTCTCATGAAATCATGAATATTTCATAAACGTCTAATATTCCCGGGATTACATAAACACATAAGTTTCAATGTTTATAATATTATCAAGAAATGCTTTGTGGTACAAAAGAGAATGTATAATATTTAATAATAATGGACTCCTAACATTACTTTACGTAATATTGTTGTATTCGAACATTATTATTTATTGTACTAATATTTACTTATGCAGTATTTGATCTGACAGATTGGGGTAGGTTCCGGAGAGTTAAATATTTTGTACATATTGCGCATGTACCAAATACGGGTCACACCCGTTTAGGTTGTTTGCAAACATGGCTATAAGCAATGTTTTGTCTCTTTCCTAATCAAATATGTATAAGCCTACATAAAAATAAAAGATGATACAAGTCGACGAGCATTAACGATGACAGATGTCAATGTCAATTTCTTCTAACAGTTTTAGTAATCATATGTTCTTGTTTTAAAATGAAGGGTAGTATTATAAAGCAAACTATTTTATTGATAGAAGGAATGTCGCCTGTTAATAAACTATTGTAAGTTAAGTAAAGAAGAAAGAAAATACATTTATTTGACCCATCAAATAAATGTATTTTCTTTCTTCTTTCTTTTAATTCTTTCAATGCTTGCTTAACCAAATATAATCTGCTGTTATCTGCAAACCGCTAATTTAATTAGGTAAGTATAAAGATGAGATAATTCCAAATTTTATACAATGGAATACGTATCATCAATTTTTTTTATAAAAGCTGTTGCATAATGATGAACTACACACATAAGGCATTTTTTTGTTTGACAATTTTTAAAGTACATATTATGTCAATTCAACAACACCTAATGTCATTTAATATTTCATGCGGAAAAACGCTGCAGTGTACGTTTAGTGTGAATTATGCATTATGTCATAAATGCGGAAGAAAAACGCAAGTAGAAACCGCAAGTGCAGTACAGGCCTTATAAATCGTTTGCAGTCTTACTGACCGAAATTCCGATAACATCAAGATTATTTTCGCAATCAGGAATTGTTTATTTATTTTTCTGATAATGTTGATATGCGAATTTTATTTACCGTGCATCATTTTATTATCATTCGCATAATTTGGGTGTTGCTTTCATTTGTTTTTTTTACTGCCATTATTATTTTCCTGCCATTATTATTTTCTACCCTATGATAAATCGCCGTTTCTTGTAAAAAAAAACGCTAGGAAAGAAGAAAGGGTTTCAATACTGCAATACCATTACTAAATACTGCCGCTGATATCCATTTATTACAGGAAATATAGTAATAAAACTACTTCGAACTTCAAGTTTCTGACATGACATTACACTCTAATTTCCCTTACTTAGAACTAAATCTCTAAGTAGGTACGCCCTATCTCCTTTCTATCCCAAGTAGGCAAGACATTGATCGCGTAAAGTTTTTTTCTGTCCATTTCTCAGGAAAAGGAAGGTCCTTAGATCCTTTTTCCTTTATTAACCTTAAGATGGCTTCCTATTGTAATGCGGATGACTGCCGGTTGACCTCTGCAACCCCAAGCTCATTGCATCGACCTTTCCGCCGGCGAAAAACAGCTGCTTCACTTTTTTTTCCATTTTTCCTATGATCAGCAAGAAAATTGCGGTTGAAAAGATCACCTGTTTAAATATAGACTATGCTGAGTAAATGAAATAAGGTATTATGTCAGTCCATGCAGTAATTATTGACATAAATCCTTATAGACTGAAAATGGCACAAGAGTCGTATAAGTGCCATTTTGTGACCAACAAAATATTTCAGTATTCCAATTGATGATTGTTCTGTTTCATTTTCAGCGTAATTGAATCTTTTGGATCTTTTTCAAAGATATCTTCCCGTTATCTTCCACCGGTATCTTGGAGTGTGATTTTGTAAAATGCGTAACATAGGAGTTTGAAATGTAAAAGAAGTGACAATGTTTCGGGGGAAAATTGCCTCATTTGTATTGATTACAGCCGGCTGTTCGCAAGAACAAAGTACCTACAAGGTATGTTTGCCGCATGTTATATTGCTGCTGCTAGCTTTAACTTTTCTCCATAACAACTACGGAAAATTAAGTAATTATAAGTTAAAAGAGTTTTCAGACACTTTATTGTTAATAATTTACAACTTAAATAAAATTGCAACAACCGGCATTTCTTCATTGTAAATAAATCATGCTCGTTTTGTGTTCAAGTAATTCGTGCTTGAGTTTTATTGTAAATTTAACTCATACATCAGCGAAAATAAAGTAAAAGTATTACGTAATATAAATAATGTGTCCTGCGGTCTGTTTGCCGCAGTATTTTCATTTAATTATTTACCGACGTAATAGTTCGTAGCCCAAACTACGTCACCGGTGACGTAACAGGAAAAATGGACAACGCCGGTAAGCGAAACCATCATCTACATAATTGCCGCATTACATCACATTTCTCCAAATTTCACACATACATTACTTTTTAAACGCACCGCAAATTATTTACCCAGAAATAACACAAAATAACCACGTTGTTTACGCAAAAAATAAACACTGAGACAACATCGGAACTTTAATTTTTCATCGTCAAGAATCAATGGAGAAAGTGCGTGTTGTGGTGCTAAAAAATAACGTTTCTAATTCCACAATAGACGCTCGCCGGCAAATTGAATTTTCTCCCAATTTGACAGCTGTCACGTTGACAGATCCAATTTTTTCAGAGCAAAGGCGACAAAGTGTTCAGCTTACCTTTAACAAGCCGCTGCAGAATAATCTCCTTGTGCTCGTTAGTGTGGGGCTCCCCGATCACCGCGAGCAAATAACATCCCGTGAGAGGGCTCGGTGGGGGCACAGAGGCAGATACCTCCGTCCCCAGAGACAAGGACCTGTCCTCGTCGTGGTCCATCGCCGACGGCGGCGCCGGCGCGACTGCCGACGGTTCGCCCAGGGCTAGCGTATGAATCGACCGCTCGGCACGAGAACTCCGATCGGAATGGATTGGAACGGACTGTGTGGTAGACACTTGCGCGCGCAATGCTCCGGCATCGACCGCTGGATGTGCGCGACACGCAGACGCGTCGGCGACTCGACTCAACCCCAAAACCGTCTTTTCATTCTAACTTAACATTTCTTTTATGTGAAAGATAGAGATGGAATATGTCGTAGGGCGTATACAGAAGCCGCTGTAGGTTTTTCAGCGCACACGTGATCTGCATTGCGTCTAAACAACCCGGCTAAATAACCTCGGACCGGTGGCTCAGCTGTTCAACAGAATGCCATGGTTGTTACAATCGATAATGATATAATCGGAATGACTTGACATTATGGCGTTTAGTCAATTGACTTTAAAGAAGGCTCTACTAATAGCCGGTTACGGAGGCTGGTGTCCGGGGCTCTGGGCAATATGTCTGCGCAGGACTGCAGTGACATATCCCATTTGTTGTCCTGACATTTATCACTTTCCTACAACCAACTTAATGATTAGCGGACTTAGCGAGGTTGTTTAATGTTTTGTGTTTCTTTTATTTTTCGCCATTATTGTCATCTGCTGCTTCGGCTTGTTACAAAAATTAGAATGTTTTCTTATTCCATCTTTTATTTGAACATTTTTTTTAAGTTGGGTGATTTTTTATAACATTAATTTAAAAAATAGTGGCATATCGTTTCAGAGGACCAATTCCCTATTCTATTATAATTTATCGCTTTTACGTGCGTACAATTTTATTTGATCGCGATTGTGTTTGTTTTATTTTTGGGCATTAATCACTATGAATAAATTCTGGCTATCTCAATAATTAAATGTAGGGTCAGTTTTTTTTTTTTACAAATTGGTCTTTCGATAGTTATTATAAGTGCCTAAATTAATTTTATTAATAGGACTCAATTTTTACCTAAGTTTTGGCGCTTTTACATTTAGCTAGTTAACTTACTTTAAACTTAGAGAACCTAATTTAAAATTGGTATTTCGGTACTCTAGTTTCATAATTAAATTAATGATCCATTTGCCAAGCGTAGTGGAAACTAGAATATTTTCTGTATTAATGGGAGGTGATGCAGAGAGCACTTGCAGCTTTGTAAGATAAATATGACTTACAAAACAAACAATACAATTTGCAAATAAGTCCTTCAACGCATTCATCAATGAGAATCATCGCTATATCGCCTCCAGCCGACATTATTTAGAAGATGCAACATAAATATCTTGACGCATACTTTCACTATCGGCGCCGGCGCATTGAATCATCAACCGTATTGTTCCGACTGCTCCGATTGCCTACATACGGAGAAAATGCTCTGTTGTTAATCACCATAGTTATCTATGAACGGGCGCGTTTTGTTTACCTAGGGTGAAATGAACTGACTATGCAGGGTCGCTCAGCGCGCTATGGAGCGGGCTATGCTCGGAGTTTCTTTGAAGGATAAAATCAGAAACGAAGTTATCCGGAAAACAACCGTAGTTACCGACATAGCTTGCAGAAGCTGAAGTGGCAGTGGACTGGCCATGTTTGTCGAAGGACCGATGGCCGGTGGACCAGACGAGTCCTGGAGTGGGGACTGCGTATCGGCAAGCGTAGTGTAGAATGCCCCCCAGCTAGGTGGACCGACGACCTCAGAAAGGTGGCTGGGGCAGACTGGATGCGAAAGGCGGAGGACAAGGTATTGTGGCGCAGCATGGGAGAGGCCTATGTCCAGCAGTAGACTGCGATAGACTGGGTTGATTGATTGATACTGGGCAGAAACTTGAAGTCGATGTCGTCAGCAGCACGATGGACGGTTAAGCTACGTTTGCCGCGGTCGGTTCGTGGATGGTGACCATCCATTACATATCGAGACCCCTCCGTGCCTCGGAACGCACGTTAAGGCGTTGGTCCCGACTGTCATTCGTAGATCTGACAGTCGATACGGGTAGACAGAAGCCCAAAAGTCTGACCACCAGTCCTATCGTGGAGACCGACGCCAACATCTGGAGGACTATGGGATTTTTGGGAATGTTCGTGTTGTTTGTGCAGAATTGACAATTTTTCTTTATTTTTTTTTTCTTTGCTGCTTGGCTACAGAAAGATCGCCCACCTGTGTGAAGTTTAGTTTAGTAAATGCTTGTTATTCATAATAATTAGTCAGCGTCCTAGTAATACCGTTTGTGATTACGGTTAATGCGGGTACCCATGTTCATTGGTGGACAGTTACGAGCTGGTATGATTAATGATACTATGTATCTTGGAAACTGTCCTTTCAAATAATATTTATGTCAACCCTTTACCGAATTACAGCTTTACGACATTTCTGCACTGTAGCTTCAACATTTTACAACATAGACCGAAATTTTTTGCCGCACCTGCAGGTTTTGATGTGTTTTAAAAGTGGAATGAAGTGTTCGATCCTAAACGCATTCAATTGTTTTTAATCTTTTTGGGTCTTATGAAACTACCGTACCATCTATACAGGGTGACAATACCTGCGCGATCAAAATATATGTAACAGCTTTTTTTTAAATAACCGACTTATAATTTCAACGCACATGTGCTGAATTCATGATTACAGTTTGCGCGTCGGTGTCTCTGTTACCCTGTATAGATAAAAATGAAACGCTGTTCGTTGGTAAGCACATCACTTGAGAACGGCTGGACAGATATTTTTATTATTATTAAATTTTTTTTAATGTTAAAATCTAGTGCTTGCCTGCTATTGTTCCTCATTTTAGTCTGCATAAGGTTTTTATTGAGAGAAAAATTGGAACAGTTGCCCGGAAAATTGGAAAAACTGAAAGTGCTTTTTATTACAACCTTATTGTATATATTATTGAAATTAGGACAGGACAACGTTTGTTATGTGTATTACAATCTTAAGGTAATGAATTAGGGTTCCTTAGTGAGTGAAACTAATTGTTACTTGGGGTCCTTTTTTACCGTTTTCTTCTCCCATTCTCCCCTGTCAACCGTCGCGCTATCATTCACTCCCTTGTCTTTCATATATTCTTCACACAATCCATCCCACAAACTAATTATATCGTAATATTTTATAATTAACTTAACAAATTACACACCTACCTACTTAAAGTTACATAAAAAGCTAGTCTGCCTAAAATCTAAGTAATTTTCGACGAATTAGTAGTTAATTATTGGTTCTGCTAGACTCAAGTAGATAATTTTGCTTCGATTCTTAATTTAATTTTCTTCATGATGTTCTGTCGGCACTGAAATTCAGCGGGCTCTCGAATATTCGATGCTAAGTGATTGGATTACAAGTACTCTACTTGTTAGCGCTTTAATTTAAATAAATATTTTTTTTAATAGCTTTTCTTACATCATTGATGAAGTTATATTTAAAGGTAACTACTTAGACGACGTAAGCACTTATGAAATAGGATATTTTAATCCCCATATCACAAAATTAATGTCTTAAATCCTATCTCTTGAGAAAAGATATTTCTTGAAGATTTGAAACTTACTTTAATACAGGGTGGCAGGGACATCGACGGGCAAATTGAAACCATAAATTCAGTGCATGATTCTAGACCTTCTACGCTAAGGGTAGCGTAGAAATATTTCGTCGGTTCTTCAAAAGAAAATCTGCTATTTCATAGAAAAGTCTTTTCTTTTTTTCTTTTTTCTTTTTTATAAAAACGTTGCCCCACACTAGGAATTTCTCCTGTATCGTGGGTGCGTTTACAAACATATAAAGTCACATACACAAACAGCCAGACCCGGAACAACTACTTGTAGATCATACCAATATTTGTTCCGTGCGGGGATCGAACCCGCGACACGCAGCGCAGCAGTCAATCGCTTAACCACTGCGCCAACCGTGCCATCAAAAGTGCAACACTTACGCGGTCAAAATGTATGGAACAGCCAATTTTTTTTAATAGCCGACGAGAAATTTCAGCTCAGGGTATTCAGAATCATGTTCTGAATCTATGGTACCAGTTTTCGCGCCGGTGTCGGGACCCCATCATGTATATAAAAGTTTTAAATCCTATCTCTTGTGATAGAATTTAAAGCTCTAATATATATAGTGAACAGACTAATGTTGAAAAAATGAAACATCATTCGTCTTTTAAGGGATAAGGACTGGAGAATAATGATGATGAAGAGACTCTTGGAGAGTTTGATAACAAGAACACGAATAAGTTGAAAGCCACTATAAATATTTACAGAACACAAAAACAACTCTAGTATCTAGGGTAATATAGTAATATCAAAGCCCAAATCTTCGTTAGCATAACAGACCCATTCATCTTTTGGGCCGATTAACCGAAAAACAGCTGGATCGAGATCCAGATCACTATCAAAGGACCAGTTACGAATTAGGGCCAACCACGATATAGTTAATTTAGAAAAAGGGATTGCGTCGTTTGTCTAGTGGTCGCAAATGCTACTGCTGACCTGAGGTCTTGGATTCGATTCCCAGGACGGGAAAAGTGTTATTGGGCTTTTCTTTCTGGAATTTCTCAGTAGCTGCCCGGAGTCTGGATTTGTGCCCGGTTTATGGCACTAGGCTCGCCCCCTATTTGATGGGACCTAAACATCACCATAAAATTAAATCCGCTGTGGGTGATCTGAGTAGGTGGCGAGAAATCGTGAGGCGCATCACATCAGCCCCTAGACAAGTAACTACATGAGGACCACGACCGCTCTGACAAGAGTGCTACGAAGAAGACGAATCATAACCGGTGAAATGAAGGTGTACTTTAGGTACAGGTTTATTTTTATCTGATCTATTATCTTTTAGTCTGTGCTAAATAAATGTATTTTCTTTCTTCCTTCCTTTCTTACACCTCTGCCCAACCCTTCGGGGAAACAAGGCGTGATATTATGTGTTATCTACAATCCTTCTCGAGATTAACTACCCCTGCTCCGATAGGCTACGAATGATTAGAATTCAAAATAATCTGCATTGTTTACTATCCTAATGTGTTTAGGTCCCGTACACTCAGTGTCACGTACATGATAACAGTTCGACTTTTACAGCGCCCTTATTACGTAGCAGTTAGGGCGGTTGTCGTAGTTCTATTGACGTTATTTTAGCCGTTCTACATTACATTAGTATGCGTCTCCTGTCGCCTGTGCGTGTCCGGACAAGTCCTTAGAAAGTATAAAATGTCGGGACGTTGGCTTTTTACGTGTTTAATACATGTTGTAGTTTCGTAAGGAATAAGTAAACACAGGGTGACATGGATGTAGATAGCTACAAGAGAAGGGGAAGATCAAAGAAACGATGGATGGACTGTTTGAAAGATGATATGGTTAGAAAAGGTGTGACTACAGAGATGACGCTTTATAGAGAAGTAGGTATGGAAGAAAAAGATATGCTGCGCCGATCTCAAAAAAATTGGGATAAGGGCAAAAGAATGAGTATGATAAGGGTGACATGGATTGAAAGAGCTTAAAAAACGACTCAACAATATACTTCGATAAAGCCACTAGGTATAAAAATAAATATGCATCAGTTGCAAGGTATTCGCAAACATTAAAACACTACGAAACGGTAAAGGACCAGATTTTACATAATTAATTCATTTATTTATTTAACCATTTATGTGTACATATTATATATAAAAAGACAAGAGAAAAAAACAGAACATAAAAATAGGTACAGATGTTATTGGTGGGTTATCTGTCATGGCTTCATTTTTAATTCTTATTTACTTAATGTGATATAGTAATTTTATTCCAGGTGCATCGTTTTCACATATAATTATATAATTACCACAGAACAGCACAAGAACTAGCTAGTGAAGTACTATATTATAGTAAAAATATGTATGTTTAGGTTAAGGTTTTATCTATGGGCCTGCGTCGCCTGAAATAGAGAATGCCTAAGGCATTAAGTCCGCCTTTGTTCCTTTTTGTGCGGGAAGATTAAATAAATAAATAATAATAAATAAATAAATAATTAATGTCAACAACATATTGTAAAACCTTTTAAAACAATAACTGTGGAATATCTTACCCATTCTTCTCCATACGAAAACTACCTCTAGAATGAATTGTATTCTATTGTAAATGTTGACGTTCCAAAGTGCCTTTTATGTGTCTGTTTGAAATAAATGCTTTGACATTTGACTTTGATTTTCCTAAGAAACATACTCAAAGGACCAATAAACTACAAGGACCTATAACATCAGCATTTCTTATACCTTCACTCTAAAAAGCAGCATAATAATTCGGGCCACATTATACATTACTTATCATTTTAAGTGCTGGTGTAATTCGCGAGTGCATCATTAAGTACACTTGATAACGTTATGATAATCTCTGCAATAAGAGTAATGACGTAATTCACACGCCCGCCTGGTTAATGAAGTGTCATTTGAATTGTGTTCAAAATCAGGGGGGAATTAATAGCAACTAAATACAAAATCTAACATTAATAATAACATTCAATCAGGCCACAATCTTTTTTTTGTTTTGCCTATGCTTTCCTACAGCTGGGCAAAGGCTTCCCCAGGTCCTTCTAGGATCTTTTCCCGCACCACCTCGAACCAGCCCTCACGGTACACATACAGATCATCTCGCCACCGCTTTCTGGGCGTATTATGTATTATTGTGATCATAAAGTGATCACAATAATACATAATTATCTAAATTGAGAAATGTATTAACAATCAAATCACAGTGTTAATATCATACAAGGCTAGGTCAAAATCAGTCAAGACAATTATTTCCGACCAAAATAAGACACTGGACTGATTAATCAGGACCAAGGACACTCGCAGAACCTACAACAGTTATCTTCTTCATAAGTCCTTAGCAATTAAGCCTGTGTCTACCCCGTTGGTCTAGTAGTCGCAAGCCCTACTACTGAGCATGTGGTGCTGGGTTCGATTCCCATGTCGGGCTGTGTTTTTTCATCAATAATTTGTTAGTAGTAGCCCGGAGTTTGGATCTGTGCCCGGTTTATAGGCAATAGCTCGCCCCCTATTATATGGGACTTAGACACAACTGATGAAATGTGGGTGTCACTATAGACACACTAAGTACAGCTATGCCTAACCCTTCGGGGACTACGGGCGTGAAGTCATGTAATTAAGCGTTTACGTCAGTAAAAAGGAAATTATCCTCATCACCATACTTGGCAAAATTGGTGGTCGTCGTTTGTTTTTAACAGACAGAACAACGATATAATACTCTGACACCCTCTCGGTATGTACAAAGATGGCTGTTTCTGCACTTTTCAAACCCATCTATCATCATTCACCATTTTCTCCTGCAGATAACCGATCTCCTGCCAATTCACCACCGAACTATATCAAACTGTTTATTGAACGTTTGCTTATCTGCCCATAACTCCGCGGCCTGAACCTCCAGGATTCTTGGCTGAACGCCAGTTCATCTGTTATGCTGACCTATAAACAGGTCTCTACAGCCCGTATTTTGATAAGTCATCCCGCAGTTCGATGACTTTTTAGTTGGCCGGGTCAAGATTTTCTCGATGAAGAAGGTTGATACCATGTTATGTAATTATGTGGCTAGTTTTATGTTGTTTTGATCCTTAATAGGATTTTAGCGTTAAGTATCCTAAGGATCGATTTTGTAATCTTCAGGTAACTTTTATCTGAGGAATAACAATGGTAGTTTATGTATATAAAATTATAGCAACAAAGCACAATTTTGATCTTCAGATAAAAGTTAGTACATAACTGACGGTTGAAAAATCACAGGCCTCGGCCTCTAGTTGATTACCTACTAAAGAATGAGGAATAAATAAATCTCGAATGAAGTTCATTAACAGTGGTTGTTTATTTACATTGTGCAGTGTAAATTAGATCAAAAGTAGACAAAAGAATCAGGTTAATACAGCGTTTCATTGTTTTCTTTACTAGACACAGAAATATGTGTATTAGGGTTTGGGTCCCGGGACGTCTAGTGTCTCGAAGTCCCGGGACTTTTCAGAATTTTAGTTGTCTCGAGTCCCGGGACTTTCATTTCGAGACTCGAGACGAGACAAGATTGTTGAAATTGTTAGTATCCGGACACCAGATGTGGAAATAATGGGCGCTGTACCTAGTACCAGTAGCTCTCAAGTACACAACGAGCCTGACGAGTCTTTTGTAAATCAAATGGAACAAGCAATAAAAATATCCAAGAAAGTGTACCCGAGATTCTGAAAAAAAAACAAGAGCAACATTATTTAGAACTACTGTATAAGCTTTAAACAAAATTAAACCGACATCTGTTGGAAACGAGAGTGTTCTCCTTGTCCGGTGGCATTATTACAAAAATCAGAAACAGATCGTCGGACAAAGCTGTTGACGCTCTGATTTTTTTAAAAGCCTATTTTATTAAATCACCAAAGAAGTCTAATTAATTAATTTATTTATTTATATATACTTTATTGCACACCACAAAAATACATAGCATAAAAAAATACATTAAATACTACAAAATATACAATAGGCGGCCTTATCGCATTACTGCGATCTCTTCCAGGCATCCTTAGAATGGACAGTGATTTTCCTGGACATAAAATAGGACTGTCTTGGTGCAACTATTATGTATACAATACTCTAAAATAGATACCCAGATATATACATATCCAAAATTATAGATACATACATACTAAATATATAAGCAACGAATTAATATGTTAGTTGATTATTTAAAAGACTGATTTATAAGTTTGTTTTATTATTTATATTTAGATTATTTAATTATGAAACAAATCTGTGATTATGAGAATTAACAATGTTGTGATTACGACCAATGATTAGATGCTAGAATTACTAGATAATAGTAAAGTTATTAAGAATTAGTATGATTTTTAACTAAGTTCGTATTGTAGCATTATCTACTGCAAATCCACCTCAAATTCAATTTACTAATATTACACCTAAAGATGGAATAGCTGATAAAAGATTTGTAATAACAGTTGCCCCTCAAAATGATATTTGTCCCCATGGTAAAACATATCCTATGAAAGCTGTTGCTATTATAACTATAAGATTTAACTGGATTTAACTGCTTAAAAGTGAATCTGTGTGTGTATAAAAGAAATGAACAAAGCAAAGATTTTTTTCTTAAAAGTTCGAAGTCCCGGGAATTCCCGGGACTTTGATTGTAGGCTGTCTCGTGTCCCGGGACTTTGAAATTGTCGTGTGAATTCCCAAACCCTAATATATATGTATATATAGTACTCGTATACATCTACCAACACACACGCACAGTGTTGAATTACCGCCCACTCCCTATCACAGAGAGGAGGCCTGTGTCCCAGCAGTGGGAACATTATAAGCTGATTCTGCTACATAAATGTCTGCAGGTCACACAAATCCGTATTGTAGGAAAACTACTGCGACCTTAGAAAGCCAATCACCAGCCACAGCTTCGATCAAGCCGATAATCTCGCAGATCTTCCCGTAGGCGTTAATAATACGCGATCAAAAGATTAGGTACCTAGATACACGTGGGACAGGCTAAGCTGCGGCATATATGCAGGTCACTATTAATAAAATAGAGAGTGTTGTTGTTACAGGATTGTAATTATTTAGTTGGAAGTATTTGAAATGCATTAAATGAACATTTCTCATTTTGGATTTAAGTCATTACAAATTAAAAATTAAATGGTTACCTAGTACTTGTCACTGCTCATCGTCGTGATTTTTTTAAGAAGATTAATAACGCTTATTATTTCCTCTAACTACCTCGGTCATTTTAGTCCGAGGTGATTTTTTTGTCACAGAAAAATTGTCTTCTGAAAGAAAGAAAGAAAATACCTACGTTTATTTGCGGTAAACATGACGCAGAGAAAGAACTCAAACACAAGAAAAGAACAAGTTGGGGGAAAATATGCGTCACATCCACGCAAAACGGCCATTGCGCAGGATAATGCTACGACCTTATGCGAGACAGAGCCCCAGCGCTAGTTTTCAGCGACAGCCGGCGTTGACATGATGACGTCAACCGGTATAGCATCCGAAAAGATAAAAGTAACAAAATAAGAAATAAAATAAATACACAATACCCGTGTGTTTAAATAAACACAATATTATTTATTTTAAATCCGTTATAAACTTTGCAATAGGCAACGTTTATAACCCTATCACTGACCGACTGAAAGCGACAGAATGATAAATATTACCTTTTTACCTAGCAGAAACCTCACTAATATACCAACTTTAATATCACTTAGCGCCACAAAAAGGGCGTAAATACTGACATAACCATTAACGCTTTCCGGAGTTTGATCGCAAAAACTTGGCTTCCATTACACTGGTCGTGTGACACTTGAAGACCACGGTCCACGCCTCTAATCCTGTCTGTGACATGTCGGCAAAAAATATCTAGCCGCCGCGAACTATTAAGGTCGCGAGCACTTGATAGGGATCCTACTATGAGTTTGGGAAGTCGGGAAATGTTCGCAAAAGCGAGATTCGAGTGTCAAGACTTTTTGAGCATTATGTGTGGTTTTTTTTACATTTTTGGGTACTCAGTAACTGGCTATTCAGCTGCATCCGGTTAGACTGGAAGCCGACCCCAACATAGTTGAGAAAAGACTCGGTAGATAATGTTATATTGGCTACGGTTGACTTCTGATTGATGAATGATTCTAGTGACAGTTTTGACTCAACAATCTTTACTGTCAATGATTTTGGTCAGAATAATTTCGTATTGTAAGTTCAACTGTCTCAGATGCTTTTCATCATCAGCCTAGCACTCTCATACAGCTGCTACCGCGCCACGAAGATCGTGGCTCTCCTTATCCTGCGTTTGATTGCTATTAGAGACAATAATTTGTTATTTCTTACTAGCTACGCCACACGGTTTTAGCCGCATAAGTCTCGATCCCATGGGAATATCGGAGTAAAAAGTATCCAATGTCCTAATCCAGGTCACGGTCTGCTCATGTGGCAAATTTCATCCAAATCCGATCAGCTGTTTTAGCGTGAAAGCGTAACAAACAAACATAAAAAATCTAATCTTATCTCTTTATAATATTAGTTTAGATTTCGAATTTAATGTAATAACACAGTCATTGCTACCAAACTGGAAATTAACTCCCGAAAATACACATTCTGTGCCCAATGACCTGTGACAGGGTTACATGTACGAGTAAAGTGGGCCTACGTAACGTGTGGATGTACCGATGTATGTAACACAGGAATACCTAGGAATTTACATAGGTACTACACAAGAAGCCCCAAGTAAAGACGGCGCCTAGTAGTTAAACCAGCCATGCGTGCAGCCTCAGAGCTATTATAACAGGTAACCCTTGTGTTCATGAAGCCTGAATCTTTGAAATCAAAACTTTACCATGTATACGAGAAAGATTGCTATCTATATTCACATATATTTCATTTTCTTTCTTTTTCTTTCTTTTACACTTCATAGTTCTTGCTCCACTGCTCTACTTGCCAGTGTAAACTTGCCAGTGTAACTTGAGTTCGTCCACACTAGTGTTTTAATAATAAAATAACATGTAGTAGGCGTTCCTCAAAATAGAAGTAGGACTTCTAATACAAGCCGCTCCTAATTCAATCGGAATCAATCGACCCAGCTCCGAGTTTAGCACTACTAGTAGCACATAGGCACAAACAGACACTTCCAGGTCACCGCTCGACGTACAGACAGCAAACGAGTTACGTATACGGGCTATAATAAGCATTTCAATGATGTTGATTCTGGAGTGCGGAAACTAAACTAATTTAGGCTAGTGCAGGCAAGAGATAAACGTATAAGACAAGATTTCTGTAATTTTAGTTTAGATAGTAAACAAGTTTAAAAAAGACCTTTTTATTTAAGTATATAGTTTGTAATAACCTTTTAAAACTTAAGACCTGTGTTCACGCCCAGAGCGCGTGAGCATACACGCCGACGACACCGGGGGCTGAGGCGCGCGCGCGGGGGAGGCGGCAGGCGCGGGCAGGCGAGGAGCACGGGGAGACGCACCGGCACTTCTCGATCCGACGGCTTCCAAGGCATTCGCATCATTCAACTAATTTCATTGTACTGTTGCTTATTCCAATTATTATATCATTTGTTAAGTATACAGTCCACTTATTTATTTAACTCCCTGAGCCATGAACACCTGAGAGCCTCCTTAGAGGAGCGTTGCCAAAAAATCGCATTACATTGTATAAAGGTAGTTGCAAGTTACCTGCCTGCACACTAATCTCTTGTATTGAGTGTACTAGCTAGCTATTTCGAACTAGCGTGTCGCGAATACCGAGTACATCGACTTCTAACCATTAATGCTAACTGAAATAACTATAAACTGTCGTTTAACTGGAAACTATGGATATTGTTTTCGATAACTGAGAATGTATTTTGTCTATAAACCTTATTAAGGAAAGGAGATGGGTAGAAGTTTAAGGCTGCTTATCATACATAATCTGTCAGTTTTAGATCGAAATTTATTACTGAGCATCGTTCAATAATACGATTCTAAGCATGATTTCGTGTCAATTTAATAATAATAATAATAATTATTATTTTCTCACCACAATATTACAAAATACATATTAGAGGTATCAGAGTCAGACAGCATTTTAATATTGTGGGAGACTGGTGCCTAAACTAGGCTCTAAGCCTGTATTTCAGGACACCAGGTCTCCGCCCTTTTACAATAAAATACATTTTATGTTGTTAATATACTCGTAAGTAAGATGCGCTGTCATGTGACTGTGTGTATGCACTTATAATCATCATAATCTGCCTATAATGTTCCCACTGCTGGGACACAGGCCCCAGGCCCAGGTTCCTCTGTGAGATGGAGTGGACCATAATCCACTATGGGGGCACAGTGCGGGTTGGTAGATGTCACATGTCTTCGAATTTCTGGTTCTAGGACATGCCGGTTTCCTCACAATGTTTTCCTTCACCGTTTTGAGAGTAGTGGTGATGAAATAATGTACACATAATTAAGCGCCTGTCTGGGTTCGACCTACAACTCGTAAGTCGCTACCATTATCACTGGGCCACCACTGTTCACTGGGCCACCACTGTTCACTGGGCCACCACTGTTCACTGGGCCACCACTGTTCACTGGGCCACCACTGTTCACTGGGCCACCACTGCTAACGCAAATACACGCAACATGTAATTTAAAACAATTACCAGTCAACAAGTAGGCAAGTCCAGATTTTTTCCTTATTTTCAAAAAATACGATTTCAACCAGTAAGTCCATTTATGCGGAAAAATCCTTACGATTTCCTTACTTTTAAGAAAACCAAAGACATTTCATCCCAACCAAAGACAATTCATGAAGTTGAAAACATATTTTCATCATGAAATCTTGAAGACTTCCACTCTGCCTATCATCCATCAAATGAGGCTATCTTTTAACTTTTAATAAGAAGATTAAAATTGTTGTCAGTTGTCGTTTGTTCAACACCCCGCTGTGGCAGCGACTTGTGAAAATTAACAAGTACTTGTCACAAGGTCGCGAGACGAAGACATTTTGAATCTCATTAACGTCACTGAAAACTAAAAACTGGGTACTATGTAGACAGTTATTACAATGTAAGCTATTATGTATGGCATTTCTATACGCGGTATTGTGTAATATCTTGATTTAAAAGAGTGGCCTTTGAGGTTCTTACCCGTTCTTCTCTATAGAGATCTACGTTTTGGAATGGGCGACTAGCTTCAACTTTCTGACAATTTTTTTTTTAATACGTTGCCCCACACTAGTAATTACTCCTGTATCGTGGGTGCGTTTACAAAAATTTAAACTCATATACACAAACAGCCACACCTGGAACAACTACCTGTAGGCAATAAAAATATTTGTACCGTGCGGGAATCGAACCCGCGACACGCAGCGCAGCAGTCGATCGCTGAGCCACTGCGCCAACCGTGTAGTCGCTTAACCTAAGTTAGTTATAGATGCGTATTGGTCTGTTTTGATCTGTAATAGTTAATTATTCGATTATTAGTTCTTTTAAGGATTAATTGATAACACTAACATAGCATATACGCACAATCTGTTACCAAGTCACCGAAACCAAACGATTACATTAGGCGTACCGATCAACAAGCTGTGTTTGATGACTTGAGGAAAACAGACCTGTCTTATTTATTTAATATTAACGATGCTAATGCAGCCGCTGAGTCTCTAATTCATATAAGGAATGTTGCATTTAGGGAAATTGAAAAGGCCCTGTCGATCGTAATATCCTGGCTAAAGAACAACCTGTTAACCCTTAACGCACTTAAAACAAAATTTATTACTTTTTTTGGTTCTTCCGCGTCTCAACCATCGGACTCACAAAAAATTATTGCTCACACCTGTCGTTACTCTAGTCCCAATTGTGCCTGCCTACCTCACATATGCACAACCGACATGAGGTATCTGGAAGTGCAAATCGACTCCCGTTTTAGCTGGAATAAGCATATAGGAAATATAGTTTCCCGTACAAGAAAACTTCTGTAGGTACATTTTCAAAAAATTAAGATCTTCTGCTGACCTAGAGACATTAAAATTAGTTTATTTTTCCCTGGCACAATCAATACTAATGTACTGTATACCGGCGTAGGGAAGCAGGTTTGCTACCAAAATTCAATCAGGCTCCAACACCCGCCCTATGCATTTTCACCAAAGCAGACTTTAAAAAAAAAGTACGCCCACATCAAGCACACCTGCAGAAAATCACTGACCCATTTCCATTCACCTCCAATCAACATCCAACTGCATTTCTGATCACAATTAATTTAAATATTGGAAAAAGTTCATTTAAATCTGTTTGATAATACTCCCGCGCTGTCATCCGAATAATAAACGATGACAGATAACGGATCGCATATTTTCATTGGCTTAACTATCTTTCTTTATAATCTGTGGTGGTACCACAGATAATTAAACACGCGTTACGGCTGAGCGAGCGATGCGAATATGGAAATCTGCGTTGGTGAGTGTAATGGTGCCTCTACAAGTTTGCCTAACGAGGTTGGTATTGCGGTAGGCTCTGTTGGTTGGGTTGGGTAAGAGGGGAAAGGGAAAAGAGATTTCCTATTTCCTGTTTACCGTTCTTTGCAAAAAAAGTCCAGCTTAAATTGTATCACATTCCCCTGTGGTTTTTATAAAACCAATTTGTTGGTAAACTATTTTAAGTAAAAATTGATTCCAGCAACAAAGGGATGTTCTTTTCATCCCATTGGACCCTTAGATATTTCCTTTTCCCAGTTCTTCATTTGCTTTCATGTGTGGAGGATGCGTTATAATTACGTATGCACAAGTAAATGCTTTTTAGAAATTGATAGAGAATGTTATCAGGTGAATATCATCATGTGGCGTGTGGCGGATTATTGTTATTTTGTTGTTAGTTTTACGTACTAGAAAATATGTCAGGGAAAGTAGGTAGATACCTACCTACTTCTTATCTAAATGACACTAATAAAAAACCTATTTTTTAAGAGTTATTATTTACTTCAATACATAAAAATATTAAAAAAAAAAAACACCCCCGCTTGCTACTAACTTCGTAAGTAGCTCTAGAGAAATTTAAAAACAGGAAGATTGGTCGGTCATAATTTTAACCTTTTTAGAATTCTGGCCATTTGCGTTTAAAAATTTGTGTGATGCCATTAAAATGTATTGTTTTTTTTTTCTTCTTTGGAAAAGTAAAGGGCTTTCCCATTTTTTTTTTTCAAGCTGATTAGCCAGTTCATTAGAATTCAATTAAATGGAAACTTCTTAGTAGATATGCAAATTCTTTCATCGATGTACTATGTGTATAGAACAATGTGACAAGAACAATATTAACACCACCTAGATTCACACATTCTGCTACAACAAGCATGATTACGGCAAATATGTGCCCAATTTCTAAATGTTGTGGCCATTGACCATCCAATATACATCCACACTCATCCGTAAACATCCAACAATCAAATTACTGCTTCCATTTGATTTCGCCTCATCATCCGGGGCTTTCGAGTTCAATTCGATATGTATAATATTATACTTGGTTACTCATTTGAAAATTCACGCCTCTCGGATTGGATATGAATTCATTATTATCGATTTGAACGCTTTATTGGGGTGAGAATATTTGTCACTGTTTATTCTGATAGTGTTGTTGTATTTGCGTGCAGAGGGTCTACTACGAAGTGCAAAGTGCGAATGATCGGATCGGACCGACACATGGCCGAACCGAATATTGTTGAAAAATGCGAAAAAAGTTCGGATCGACTCAGTTGGGTCGCGACCATAGTCAATATTCGAAAGAGTGTAGGAGTGTAGGATCGGGACCGACCGAACCAAATAGTAACTTAGTAGCAGGAAACAGCCGAACATTCCGCCGATAGCACTTCGGAGTAGACCCCCAGGTTTTTTAATGTATCTTTTCATTATAAAGGACTACGAAAGAAATAAGTTGATGAGTACATGCCGAGTTTGTGTTCGAGTAGTCAGATAGGAAACACCGACCTCATCTAGTATTAAAACATACCGTCAAACGGGTTAAATAGCGATGCAGGGATGAATCAGGACGAAACTTTAGAAGCGATTTTAACATTTAAATAATTTAGTTGTTTTGCTTAAAAACGGACTCTTAAGTGTTTACTGTATTATTATTTACGATTAAGTGCCCTTGTTGGCAACAAACTATATTATTTCAACGTTCAAATCCATTTTATTGTTTCATCCCGATTCACCCCTGCATTTCTATTCAACCCCTTTTGTAGGTAATTGATTTTTGACGTGTAAAAGTGTTACAAAACCAATTTACAGAAATAAATATAATTTATGGTAAGGTATTTTCAAAGTATTTTATGAGTTTAAACAAATTAAAACTCCAGGAATGTAGAAATACAAGTCTTACAGGTCTCCGCCTTAAAAGTAATTTAAGACCTTACGAACTAAAATATTGACCTGCACGCGCATAAACACATCCCACGATACCACAGCCCAATTCAAATCAACTCGGATCTACCTTAAATGCAATCGCGTCACTCCAAGCAATGCAAATGCAGCACTGTGTACCAGGGTTGCATAACCCTCTTGAAGTTAAACTAATTTCATACAACACAGTCATTTTACTTTTTTAACATTTTCAGTACTTTTGTGGAGTTTATTTCCTCGGGGAGTGCATTCATGGCATAAAAACTATTTTGTTTGGTTAATGACCCTTGTTATTGTGACATTTGCAGGTTAAAAGTCAAACAGCTCAAGCCAATCTCATCAGCCAAGTCAATCTTTTGTTTTAAATTGTTTTGAAGTAACTTTAAAGAAGCATCTTAATTATGTAAATAAATAACACAACACTGACGAGCAACATGTTACCATGGATTCAGTACATTATTCTGAAACCATACATATGTATATGATCAGCCTATAATGTTCCCACTGCTGGGATACAGCCTCCACTCTTCGAGAGGGAGTGGGCTGTAATCTACCACGCGGGCCCAGTGCGGGTTGGTAGATGGCACATGTCTTCGAATTTTTAGTTCTAGGACATATCGGTTTCCTCACGATGTTTTCCTTCACCGTTTTGAGAGCAGATGGTGATGGAATTATTTACACAAAGTAAAGCGCCAGCCTGGGTTCGAACCCACGACCTACAATTCGTAAGTTGGACCGATACCACTGGGTCACCACTGCTCTCTTTTTATGATTCTGAAACCCGTGTTGAAATTATTTGTCGGTTATTAAGAAAAAAGTTGGCTGTGCCATAAATTTTTAACCGCGTAGGTATTTGCATTTTTCTATGAAACAGAATTTTTTTTTTTATAACCGACAAGTATGTTTACAACCATGTGTTAAGAATCAGTGCTCGCGGTGCGGTTGTGGAATTCACTACCGCTTGACATTAGGGACTGCCAAACTGTTGCAGTTTTTAAAAGAAGAGTAAAAGAACACTATCGGTCCACTTCATCGTAGTTGTGTATGTATTTATTATTTTGAGTATGATATAATTATTATCATTCTAGTGATATTTATTTTAGAAGTAGGTATGTATGTATGTTTATTTGTATTTATGTTACTATATTCTCGTAATTTTTGTTTAGTTTTATAAGTGAATTGTTTTTTATTGTACCTATGTATTTTTTTTTGTCTCCTTTACTATTACACACGCTGTCTACATCTCGGTATCTATTGTCCTGTCTCGGGTGTTCTGGAAGAGATTTCTTGTGAAATAAGCATCACCTATGTACCTATTTTTTTCTGTTCTGTTTTTCTTGTCTGTTTATACATATATGTATGTACCTACATAAATGGTAAATAAAATAAAATAAGAATAATGTGGTGAATTCATAGTTACTGTTTGCCCGTCGATGTCCCGGCCACCCTGTATAAAAATCATGTGTGACTATGTTCGTCCAAGCTAATCTCCGAAACCACCCAACCGATTTCAAAGAAATTTTGTAAATACCTACGTATATTGTTGGTTCCAGCTTCGAATGGTAGAGCTTTTTCGAGGTTTAAATTTGACAAAGTAGTGTGCGAATTGCAAGTTTCTTTACAAGTATATTTTAGCCTATTTTTTTTATGTACGAGTATATGTTAATATTTTGCATTATATATTATATTCATTTTTTTTAGTTTATAACGTCACTTGACGATGTCATTCTTCTCTTCTTGTTCTTGTTCCCCATTTAAAGTCCACCCAGTCCGTCCTTCGTCCGTCCATTCAGTCCGTCCTTTTACACATCTGCTGGAAGAAATTTCTCAAGAAGTAAACTGTCCCTTTGTATTCAAAGGCAATATTCAATTTGTGTAAACAAATAATGAAATAAATAATTAAAAAGATATTTACAAAAATAAGCATAAAAAATAACTTATCAAACGAACATTAAATTGACGTTTCTTACAATACTATCGTTATGACATCCACGGTTCAAGGTAGGACAACACCATAGACCGTAAACTTGCTGACAAAAAAGTGTAGACGGAAATCAAATAGAAATCATACCCTTTTGGGAAAGGCTGTTAATATGGGATTCGGAATTCTGTTCGGTGTTCGTTCATCATAACAAAAAGAAAAGGAAATCGTTTAAATAAAGAAGATACAAAAAATAAAATAATTTAAAAGAAAAAACTTTTTTCTTGGTGTCGATCCGATAAACCAAATAAGTAAATAAAATGTCGCTTAATATTAAAGTATCAGTAAGAACATAACCGTCAACTTTACTGCAGAACATTAGTAGGTATTATTACGGTAGATAACAATTCAAAAGCAAAATAAAAGACCACTAACACCACAGTAATTTCAGAAAATCTTAATTCCACAGACATAAGTAGGTACTTCTACCTCTAACTGAAATAAGAACAAACCCAAAACCAAAAACAATAAAAGAAATATAAATTACAACCAAAAACAAACTAGAAACAATCGTTCCCATATAAAGAGCCCAATTAACTTCCACCGCGCCAAGTCGCCATTCCGAGCGCCTTCCAAATTTGAATTTGTATGAGCCACAGATTATAAAATAAAACAGATAGGCCGAAGCCGGTTGTTTGGCTGTTTCATACAGGAAGAACTTCGGAGAAGCGGGAACAACGATGGGCTCGAATATGTAAGTGTACACACGAGGCATGGAAAACTGAAAACAATTTTTGGTATTTTTCGGCGGCGGAATATTTTTATGTTTTTCCACAAAAGGTTTTGGCACATTATGGCACGAGCCTTTAACCGGTGGAATGCCGTAATTACAGAAACAATTAAAAAGCCATTGTATCTCGCGTGGATCCATGATACGAAGGGTTAAATACCATAAAAGATAAATTGTAATTATTAAACCTGAATGTCCTTTAGGGTAGGAAAACCAAATTCAGTTACCTATATTTATAAACATGTATTAATCAGTAGTTCAGTACCATACATATAAGAGTAAATTATATCTATTTATCACAAAAATTAACATCAAGAAAATTAACACAGATTTTAGACTACAACAATCAAAGCTTCGTCAGATCTCTTCAGTTTCTTATCTAAGACATATAACCCGACCGATTTACGAAGGTAGCCGTATTCCTCCGTCCGTAATGGGCAGTGCGTGCAAGCGGCCGCGGTCGCGATCGATCGCCCGTCGCAGTGCGGCAACACGCGATTTCCTTAACAGCTGATTTCCAAACACGCTCATTGGCCGGCTTATGGCCCACCGCCATTATAATGCAATTTGTGGTCTATTCTTTTTTAAGTTTTTCACCGCGCGAAGAATTTACGTGTTCGATTTTTGAATACATCTTTTCTATTGATGTTTGACGTATCACTATAAATATTTGTTGAGTTGTTTTCTAAATAAACCAGAAGGCCTATTCTTGTAATTAAAAACGTTCAAAATCTAGTCAAGATCTCATCTCATTGACCATCAGTGTCAAAAACTTGTCAAATATGTAAGAAGATTTGAGGTATTTTTGACAGATTGAGACTGATATTAGACTGTGAACGTTCTTAATACTACGAGAATTGCCCCTCAGCTCATAGCTAAGCATTCTATTCTCTTGTCTCTATTGCTAAGTATCTTGGCAAGCTCGGTGACCAACACGCTAAGGCAAATTGATGTTGGCACTTAGTAAATTCTGCTGCCCAATTTTATTCACTTATCCATGTGACAATTACAAAAATACTTATATTACAATAGGTAATATAGTTTTAAGTAGCTTTCACCCCTGGCCCATAGATAATATCATCATCTTCTTGCCCTTGTAACATGATACTTGGGGTCGGCGCAACATGTTCTCTTCTTCCACTCTCCCCTGTCAACCGTCCCTTGTAAAATCCCATAATCATCATCTGCCTAGCCTTTTCCCAACTATGTCGGGGTCGGCTTCCGGTCTAACCGGATGCAGCTGAATAACAGTACTTTACGTAGAGCGACTGCCTATCTGACCTCCAAAACCCAGTTACTGGGTAATACGATACCCTTTGGTAAGACTGGTTGTCAGACTTTCAGACTACTGATCCGTAACGACTGTCAAAGATCCACGAATGACAGCCGGGACTACTTTTGCTTGCCGTCCTTGTAAATTCCCATAATGTAAGGGTATTATATTAAAGTTGTCAGAACTATGTATAAAACTCCGACAAGTACATATATTGCATTTGGAAAACCTTCGCTCACACTGTTAACTGCGATTTAAAAATAGATGAAAAGAGTGAAATGCGTTTTTCATCAAAACTCGCTCGCAACGGAATTCTAAAGAAATGAAATGTGTTTTTCAACGTGGTTTTATTTGAATGCGTCGCTCACAATTTTCCCTCTACAAACACTTTCATTTGTGCACTGGAATTCTGTTTCACGTGTGTTTTTAGTCACACTAATCATAGATAGAAACATTCCTCATCATTTATTAGGTTTTTTTTTCACTACAGTGCATGAGCCTCTTTTAAAGCCGTCCTGCCGTAATTTTTGCCAGCATCCTAATAGCGTAACACTTTCAATCACAATCCGAATCATTTTCAAGGATATTTTAAATCCATTGCTTCTTATGTTCGAAATATGTATCTGCTCAGCAACGTAAACAACGCAATGAATGTTGTTGAACTGTAAAAATGAAAGCCAATGCTACTGTTAGTGTGTTACGTAATTACCCCGCAGGTCCTTTCGAAAATCTCAGTTATGTCAAGAACTCCTATTGCAATCAGTCCATGTGCTCTCCCGACCACTCTCAGTCACCATACAATCAGGGGTTTACTCCATCTATAGTAGTCACCACAAATAAACAACTGCTGCTCTGCCCATCGTCAATTCAGCTGGTGTCCTTAACTTTGGCTTTTGAACAACGATGAAAGTTGAATTACAAATACCTAGAACTATCGGAAAACTCTTTTACCAAAGTCACATAATTTATGACCCTAAAGGTACATACTAGAGGCTTTTTGGTTTACTACTTCTTTTCCACAAAAAATAGTTTATCCAATCGAACTAAATTTTTTTGGGAACCATTAATCTTTCCACGCCATTGGCTGATTAACTTTTGCGACATTACCTGCTACGCACTACATCTGTGTTTGACTCAAAAAGTAATAGTCCTCTGTAGGAGACAGGTAAGACCCCTTGTTATGAAGGTAATCTACTGGCATAACTTCAAAATGTTAAGGCAGGTCGAGAAAGAATTATGGAGATTGAAAAGAAGAAGGTAAATTCGTCTGCCCAGTCTTTTCCCAATGCTGTTGGGGTCGGCTTACAGACCAGATGAAGCTGAATACCAGTATTTTACATAGAGCGACTGCCTATCTGACCTCCACAACTTTGTTACTGAATAACACGATACTCCTTGGTAAGACTGGTTGTTAGATTTTCGGGCTTCTGACGACCCGTAACGACTGACAGTCGTACGGGTCGTGAGAAGCCCGAATATAATATCTACGAATGCCACGGTGCATAGAGGGGCTTCGGTATGTAATAGATGGTCAGCCATCCATGGACTAACCTCGGCAAGCTTGAAGATCCATCCGTGTGGCTGTTATTATTTGACCACGAGCCCCCAGAAAGAAGTAGGTTAACTGTTTAAAATTATTTTAATACATTGCCTACTAACGTAAAATGGTTAATCTGGCATACGCAAGCATAGGAACTGGCCCTGGTAATTACATAATAATATATTTTTAATGTACATAGGTAACTTATACTCACAGCTAAGGGAACCTAACCCTAAAACGCTAATGACATCAACCGCTACTTCACGCAGCCGCTCCACTTTTTACCTCGAGGCAGAATCTCTCAGAATAAATGATAACGCTTCCTATTCAACTTAACGACTACTGTAAGTGTATGAGCATTAAGGATTATTTAGAGGACTTTGACTTCACACATTTACACGTAAATCCAGTAGTAAGGGCTTTTGGAGCTAAGGATGGTTCCTTGATTACCAAGATCATTCTTCGGTAGACGTGTAAAATATCAAGGTCTGACGCGGTCCTGCCACAGGCAATTGGTATACTGGGCATGTTTATCTGTATTCGACCTCATCTTTTGCATTGGTAATGATGAAAGGTTTGTTCAACATATCTATATACTGAAAACACAGCGAAAATATCGTGAGGAAAGTTTTGACTAAGAATGTCGATGGCTATAAGAGTAGGGGAAGACTAAAGAAACGATAGATGGACTGCGTGAATGATGACATTATGGTTAGAAAGGAGGTGACTACCAAGATGACGACTAATAGAGGAGTATGGAAGAAAAAGACATGTTGCGCCGAGGAAATTGGGATCAGGGAAGGAGGATGATGACGTACATACAGAAACTCACGCCTTCTTCTCATGGGGTAGGCAGAAACTACAAAATCCACCTATAATCTAAGTTTGATCGAGTCTTGATTAAAAAGTGTTACAGAGAAAAAAAATTAAATACTTATCACGTGGATTTTAATCAGGCTTCATTGATTCTAAAAACCTTTCGACGCAACAATCAATTTCGAAGTTTACTTATTACGTGATCTATGTTCTTACGCCGTATTCGGTTGTACATCTCCGCCAAAAATTTTGAAGTGTAATAAACGACGATCTAAATGCTGGTAACTCGATGCTTTCGGAACATTAAGCAGCCGTCTCCCTCTATTGAGCATCGTGGTGTGAGGAACGGGCTTTCTTGTGATAATGGACTTTACAAAGAAGATTCTTATATGATACTTAAAAAAATAAGAAACATATTTTACAAATATGTTTTTAGAAGTTGGCTGTTACCGATACTAATACTAAAGATGAAGAGTTTGTTTGTTTGAACGCGCTATCTGTGGAACTGCCAGGATTTGAAATATTCTTTTTGCATTTGATAGCCCAATTCTTAAGGAAGGCTATAGGCTATTTAACATCACGCTAGGACTCTTAGGAGCCGAGCAAAGAGAAAAAAGGAAGAAAGAACTCTGAGTGAAAATGAAGTAATAGTTCGGGCAGGCGATGCGATGCGACGGGGTGGGGCGGGGGAACAAGAAATTTTATGTGGGCGAAATCGCGGGCAGAAGCTAGTCTTCTATATGCATATAAATCAGTCTATAATGTTCCCACTGCTGGGACACAGGCCTTTTTTTTTTCTTTTTTTGTGGGAGGGAAATCATCATATGACTTCTCCCGCTCTGGGCGGAGCAGGAGGGCGTGTCAGACTTTTACTGGCTAAAACCCACCCGTGTTCCTTCAGTTGCCCATGCCAGGGACCACGGTATCTCTTTCGAACAACCCGCGGCCCTGGCAGGACAACCCGCGGCCCTGGCAGGACAACCCGCGGCCCTGGCAGGTGGGACACAGGCCTTGTTTGCAGATTGCAGCAATCGAAAAACCGCAATCGGATGGCTATTATATAACATTTCCAAAACAATACACAATATGTTTTACGGCACAATTCAAACGAGTCTCAATCTGCCTAGCCTTTTCCAACTACTTTTGGTTCGTTGGGGTCGGCTTTCAGTCTAACTGGATGCAACATTTTACATAACAGAACATACGTGAAGCTACTGCCTAATATGACTTTCACAATCCTGGGTAACACGATACCCCTTGGTAAGACTGCTTGTCAATATAAAATATTCGTATATTAAAATATTAAAATTCATATATTTATATTTTTTATTTTTTTATATATTTATATAATATATTCTATTCTATTCTATTCTAAACTTTTGGGCTTCTGACTAGCCGTCACGTCTGTCAAAGATCTATGAATGTCAGCCGGGACTCTTGTAGCTACTAAAATGACACGAGCTCTCAACATTTTCGATTAGCAAAATAATCCCCAAACTGATACCAATTCGCAGTTTTGAAGTAGAAAAAAAACCGCTCACATTTTCGCAAAACCTTTACCTTACCTTTGGGTAGGTACTATTCTAGGATGCCAACGTTCAATTAAGGTGCGACCTAAAAAACAAGCTCACTAAATCATAATTAACTATACTATCCCTACTAACTGACGACATTTCCCTTTTGCAAATTACATAGACGCGCCTACATAGCCTTTTCTATCGTCGAAGTTATAAGCGGAGATTGTTTTCATTTAATTTGGAAACTAATATGAAAATCTCGAGTGCCTTTAACGTCACTGTTCATTCAGTCGTAAATCAAAACGTAACATAGCAATGCAATCAGAAGGGCAATTCCCGTAATTTTAAGAACGTTCTCAGTCTCTATCTATCAAAAATACCTATAATTTCCCTATGTTTTAACTATTTGTTGGCATTGATTGTCGCTGAGATGAGATGGCAACTAGATTTTGAATGTTTTTAATTGCGGGAATTAGCCTTCAGTTAAAACAATGGTAAAAAAAACTACGCTCGTTTATTTACAATTCGTGTTCGCACGTAATCTCGTGCTTCTAACTTACACCAACATACTTCGCCCGAGGAAAATTTAGCACTCAAGCAGACTAGAGCGTAAGGTAGGCAAGCAGAACATTATCATATTAAATATTAATAGAACCATTTCCAGATACTAACACAAGCCTGGCCTAGCCCAGCCAACTGGTTATGACTTCATATTGCACTTCAATCTTGGATCTTTACCGGAAAAGTTCTAAAACTTTTGGTTATTTTTCTTCGCCTACCGGGCGTTTTAAGTCAGTATGTGCATTTGAAGAGATTATTTTAAATTGTTTGACAGTTACGTAATAAAATGTTATTTATTGGTCTATCTACGCTGTCCTCGGTGTGGTTAAGGGTAATAATATCGCATCTTTATTGTGAAACTGAACTCTGTAAGCACTTATACCACCGTATAGATTTCTGACTATTTAGGTAGGCTTTCGAACAATTTGACCATCTATCATATTTTACGGTATTTATTTATTTTTGTTTCATTAACAATTTTCACGTTGTTTCGAAATGTATTGATTAAAAACAAAAACAACATGAACATATTATAGTTACATGAATGACAGGTTTAAAAATTGCAAACCCACTGCTACGTAGTTTTATCAAAAATAAAATTCAATTAATGTTATGGTAGTATATAATCAGCCGTTAATGTTCCCACTGCTGGGACATAGACCTCCTCTCTGCTAGAGAGAGTGGGCTGTAATCCACCATGCGGGCCCAGCGCGGGTTGGTGGATGTATTATATGTAGGAAATAAGTAAGAGTACTAAGATACCGAAGAACCGTTTTGAAACATTTGAAGACACATACGGAGACAATTCACTACAAACTAAAATTTGGACGAAATAACACCCAGAAAGACCTCCAACCTTTTTTCACAGGTTAAAATATTCACAAAAAAATACCTGTAAAACGCTGCCTAAGGATGGAGCTAATTTACACTTCATTTCATTACTTTACAGCGTAATATCCACAACAATTTCGTATCCCTAGATACAGCTTGTAAAACTGGCTGCCGAGGGTCCACTAAACTTTAACCCCGCTTGTTTTACGACCTCGTCCGAAATCGGTTGGGATAAGTACTTACCCATTATACTTGTCAATATTTACCTAAATATATAGTTTGGATTTTTGAGATGAGGTAGTAAGGGCAGGTACCTTGACCGTTGTCACTACAGGGAAATGGTCTTAGGAATCAGAACCAAAATCAGTGTCCTTAACTTGGAGAGGCAATCTCTGCGCCCTCACGCCCCTAGTCACCGCAGGAGACGCCCTGGACGTCGGCAGTCACCAGCCGACTCCCGGCCACCGTAGGCGCGGGCTTGCGGGCGGCGAGCAATAGGCAGCTCGCCTACCACGCCACGCCGGACCAGGCCCGGGTCGTTGTGTTCCATGCGCGCCTCAAAGACATATCAGCACGAACTGACGGGGTCCGCTAGGGCCGATGCCTGCCAGGGCCGCGGGTTGTTCGAAAGAGATACCGTGGCCCCTGGCATAGGCAACTGAAGGAACACGGGTGGGTTTTAGTCAGTAAAAGTCTGACACGCCCTCCCGCTCCGCTCAGAGCGGGAGAAGTCATATGATGATTTCCTACCCAGAAATGTTCTGACCATTTTATGGCAGACTGTAATTTTTTTTTCAAAATCTGTGAATGAATTCGACATGTCGCAAAAAGTTAAGGACACTCTCCTAAGACAGTTTTCGTGTGGCTATAACGCGACGGTTAAAGTACCTGTCCTTACCGGCCCGTCTCAAAAATCCATTCTGTATAAAGAAGGCTTGTTTTTGTGGCACAGAAATCATGAAAAGTTATTTCATGGTGGACGAACAAAGATAAATTGGAATATTCATGCGTATTTGGATTTTGAAATAGGCTAGCTTATGGAATCTATGGGTAAAGGACTTTGTATCCTCGGGAATGTAGTTTTAATAGATAAAAATACCAGTCAAATGCAAGTCGGACTCACACACAAAAAAACACCGAAAAAACACGTTTCTTGCATATCCTAATAAATTAAATTAATAAATATAAAGTTAGTAAAAATTAAAGGATCTCCCTTTAATTTTTACTAACTTTATTTTTATTTATTTAGTTATTTGTCAGATAACATGATCCATTATGGTTAGAAACAACAGGAGCTTATAAACTAGGTTAGTAGGTAAAGAATTTACTGTGATAGCTAAAACTTGATGAATTACTAAAGTGAAATACTAAAACTTATTACTAAAACTGTTATTTATTGTGAAAATTTTAACTGTCTACCTAACGTAGTCCGAATTATGAGATACAGCCCGCTGACACACAGACGGACGGACAGCGGAGGCTTAGTAATGGGGTTCCCTTGGCACCCTTTAGGCACGGAACCCTAAAAAAGAATCATTTTGCTAATAATGCCATAATTACTTATGTAATATTTTAGAATCCTACACAAGTTACTTGAAATCGTGACATAAACAAACGCCATGGATTTGTAAAAAAGGTTTTTCTTCATATTGATTTAGCACTTTTTTTAATAGAATTGCTGCCATATTAAATACACATTATACACATTAGCTTCGTCGTCTCATAATTCTCTCATCGTCTGTAATGTTCCACAGTAACTTCGTAAAATTGAAAGAAAACCTAACATAACTTACTTTTCAACCTGAATCCGAACCCTCGTAGGTACATATCGATTTAAACTTTTTATTTTACCAAAGTTGATGTTTATCTTAATACTAGCTGACCCGGCAGAACGGCCGGAACGTCGTACCGCCTCAGAATCAATAAATGTTGTGTTAACTTGTCCATCAAAATGTATGAGAAAATGAATTATCTTTTTGTTTTTTTTTCCTGATTTTTTTCCATGTTTTAATGGTTATTCTGCTATTCGGGGTGGAGACAGATCAAACAAATCAAAGATCATAAAAATCAGTTCAGCCGTTCTTGAGTTATAAATGGTATAACTAAAGTCGACTTTGTTTATTTAGAGCTGGTTTTTCCAACGTCAGATAACTTTATCGGAGGAATAATTTTAAATTTTTGACAGTTCTTCGAATTCAAAATCTGACATACAAAATCTGTCAGACGTCAATTTTATTCCACGAATAAACAGTAACGGACGAATGAAAAATCAGCCTTTAGATAATATATTCAACAGTTATTCTATAATTCGGGGCGGAGACAAATCCAACAAATAAAAAATAATAATAATTAGTCCAGCTGTTCTTGAGTTATAAATGGTTTTATTTCTATAGATTAACGTACATAGCGCACATATCACAGCGACAATCGTATGTTACAAAGAAGTCCTTGAAACTTTTAAGGCTAGACTAAACTGAAACCTAGGCACGTCTAGATTGTAGGATGCTAGGGTCTTCAGATCTTATCGGAAGGATTAATTAACTTCGTGCTAAAATGGCGGCTGGTCCCACGCCTTAGGGGTCATAATGTAACCTCAGTATAGAGTCATAACTCGCCCAAATGGTAGAACTTTACTAGCCTTGTTTAAGAAGCTTTGAAGTCGTTTAGAAGGTATACTATTAAGCAATTTGTGTAAGTAAGTACATAGAAATCAACTATGTACCCAGCTGCACTGCAGATTTTAAAGCTGGAATTAATCAGAAAGTTAAACGACAATGAATGATAACTTGAGGCAAAAATGAGAAAAAAAAGATTGAAAGAAAATTGAAGAAAGAAAAACAGTACTTAGAAATAATTTGAGCATGATCATGATCTATTACATACAAGGAACTTAAACATAACCGAGACTCACTTTACTCCTAAGACATTTAAATATCTTTACTCCTAGTTCGTGAAACTCTGATTCGTAGGTACTCACGGCTACATATCAAGCAGTACATTTCCAGTATAAGCTGACCTCGCATTGGTTCGGCTTGCGGTGACAATAAGAGGTCAGCTTGTACTAGAAATGTATAGCTTATTATGTCTACTGTTAAATCTCATAATATCTGTTAATATTGTTTGACAGAAATAATAACAAATAATTTAATTGCCTTTCATCACATTTTGGACCCGTCACCATTATTGCGTAACACGCAGAATCTGAATAATTTTGAAAGATATTGCTTTAATTTATCTGCTCAACAACGTAAATGACGCAATGAATGTTGCTGAACTGCCTAAATGAAAGTCAATACCGTTAGTGTGTTGCGCAATTACCCCGCTGATTAATCAAAATAAGTTTTCAGAAACCAAAGACTTCGCTGTTGTTGGGTGTATTCAAATTGTTTATGTATTGATTTTCTAGTCTTAAGCTACAAGTGTTAGCAAAGTTCTCAGCTAAGTACTAAGCAGGTTAATCTAAGTTAAGCGATGAATAGCGATGGCGCGCTAGCCAGCGAGGTTGCATCAGGGACTTGTACCTAGCTATGCAGATTTTTCTAATTAATCAGTCCTTGCAAGTTGATTGGTCTTTGTCAGAGCCAAAAGAGGTGGATTCTTAGAAAGAAACTAATGTATTAAGATGAGTATGGCATGAAAATCAAGAATATCTAAGAGGGAAATTAATAAAGCAAGCTATAAAAATCTAGGTTTGTCAAGGATCATTGAGGGTTTAACTTTATCATATCTTCATTTTCAGACATTTAGATGCTTTTTTGTACTGCTTGATCTTAGACCCGCGGATGTTACACCCGCTACGCGACGGGGCGCAGGAAACGGGCCAAATGTCCGCTCGAAAACGCGTTTTTATCGAATTTGTATGCAGAAATCAGACGCGGGGGCGCGTGACCCGCGCACCGCAGTGTCGGTCGTGGTAGAGTGACATCCGTCTTAGTTTGCTATAGGTAGGTACCTAGCTCCATTATTTTCTGTCATCCCATCGCATCCATTATCGGTCATTATCTAAGTAGATACTTAAAACTGCATTTAATTTTATTAATACCATGTTCGTCAAGTTCTGATTAGTTGATCAAAACTACCAACAACAGACGTCAAACACTTTTTGAACAGAGATTGAAAATGACAACAGAATTACCACATTCGTATACATCTCATAAACAATTAGATCACCTTACAAAATGACAAAGAAAGCCGAATAAATTAAGCACTAATGATAGCCCATACCCAAATTACATGTAGCAGTAATATTACCATGTAACTGTGTCACTCGTCTATATAAGTACGACTCGTCTGAACGAAAGATATAATGAATTACGTCTCGCTTCAGCGGCTCTGAAGCGAGACGTAATTCATTATTATCTGTTTGCAGATCTAGGAACAGATTTCTGGAAGTCGGAAAGGTAGAGTATAAATTACGATGATTACATTAGACTTGGCTGGCAGGTTTTCAGTTAAAGACCTGTAGGCTTTCTGTGGTCTTGGCTTTCCAAAAGGTTTGGCATCAGCATTATTCAACATCTTTTTGGATTCTAATTTCATACTGTACTTACCAATCCGTTTACTAATCTATAATAATAATAAGAGTATGATGGTTTGGACGCGCTAATCTCTGGAACTACCAGTCAGATATGATAATTATTTTTGCACGTGATAGCTCAATTCTTAGGGAAGGCTTTAGGTTATTTAACATCACGCTAGAACTGTTAGAAGCCGAGCAAAAAGAACAAAAGTCGGAATAATACTTTTTATATAATACTTTTTAAATAATTTTATGAACACCTTTGTAAACACCATGTTTCTGGCAAATAAATATTCTATTCTATTCTAATCGGTCTTCCTCACGAGAATAATAACTTCCTTCTGGTAGTAATATTGAGCAAACCGTATTTTTTAATTCCTGTTTAGGGCGTCGTACCTTAAAAGGAAAAACAGAACCCTTATAAGATCACTTCGTTGTCCGTCTGTCAAGACCCTTTTTCTCAGGAACGACTGGCACTTGACCGTTTTTTTTTTGGTGTTTACTTAATTACAGGCCGTTTTTTTGATCCGTAGTTAAACTCAAAAAAAAAAAATAGTAGAGTAGTAGTAGTTAGTTTAATTGTTAAAAAATAGTAACTAATTGTTAAATTTTTGCAAAATATGTTTTTTTATCCATTTTTACTTTATCTAATGATATAATATCATTGCTAATGGTCAAATAATTAACTATTAGTTAAAAAAATAACCATTAGATAAACTAAAAATTGATCAAAAAACACATTTTGTAAAAATTTAACAATTAGTTACTATTTTCAACAATTAGTTGAGTTTAACTACCGATCAAAAAATCGGCCCTTATTGGGACCAATTCCTTACCAAATCACTCCGTTATCACTTGAACCAATAACTCCACATCAAGATCGTCTTACTTACCCTCAATTTGAACTTGAACATAATTGAGAACTCGTAACCTACATCCTAAATCAAGCTAAGTCTAAGTTATATTCCTGGCGTGTTAAGTTCAACAGTTTATGTCGTAATATTCTAGGTTTAACGTGTAATGTGATTAATTTGCGCGTTACTGCGCACATCCCTTGACAAGTATGTCACGGGAAGTGCAGAGGAAATTGGTTTGACATTAATTATTTCAGGTACATTCTGGGACACATACCTTCTCTGTGTAAATGGGAATGGGCCCTAATCGAACACGCGGGCCCAGTGCGGGTTGGTGAGTACCTCATATCTCCGAATTTTTGGTACTAACACATACCGTTCACCGTTTTTTAGAGCATTGGTGATGTTTTTTTTTTTTACACTATTTGAATTGCCTGTCTGGGTTCGAACCTACGACAACTCGTTACTCCATCTAGCCACCACTACTCCCAGGTACATTAGAAGAGCCTCCAATGAAACTAAAGTACATACGGTGCACCCTGGCTGGTCCAAATGGATGTTGCTGAGTGACTTTTCCAACGGTATGACATGTTTTTTTTTTCATATTTTGGTGTATTCACGTGCCAACAGGAGAAAGAGTGCAACTATTCTGAAGTTTAAATAATCCTTGTCACACCCGGTTGCCGAAAGTTCGTTCCAGTCTCTGATCAGTAAATTACTGTCAAGTCAAAGTTTATCAAATCAAAATCACTCGACTGAGCGAATAAGCTGTTTTCAGAAACCAGTAACTAACTTAATCTTGAACAATCAATCTACCTAGCCTTTTTTTTTTTTTTTTTCCGGATGGGAAATCATCAAATGACCCCTCCCGCTCTGGGTGGAGCGGAAGGGAGTGTCAGATTCTTACTGACTAAAACCCACCCATGTTCCTTCCTTCGCCCTTTATGTTCCGGGGTAGCGGTAACCCTTTCGGACAATCCCGCTGAATCTACCTAGCCTTTTCCCAACTACTTTGGGAGCGGTAAGACTGGTTGCCAGACTTTTAAGCTTCTGACTTCCGTGACGACTGTCAAAGATCTGCGAATGATAGCCGGGACCAACGGCTTAACACGCTTTCCGAGACACGAAGGAGCTTCGCCATGTAATGGATGTTCACCCATCCACGAACTGACCGCGGCAAGTGTAGCTTAACCTTGGATCGATCCTTGCGGCTGTTCTCATTTAGCCACGAGCCCCTCAATAAAATTAATCTTGAACTACAGCATTTTATTTTTGGCTCAAAGTGTAAATTGATGTAAAGTGTACCTATCTTTGTTTTTATTTAAATCCTGCATAAACCCTAGTAACCTTCACAACCAGTAATAAATTGAAGTACAAGACAATGTTTTTCTTTTACCTCTACTCTTTGTTAGCGTCATATTTCTTTGCTGACGGTACCGTTGAAGTAATAGCAACGCTTGTTGTGTACTGTAAACCGTACCTTTTTGCCATGCACTTTATTAAATTAATTTTTCTTTGATCTTTTTATAAAACGTTGTTAAGACTGAGTTGAAACGTAAAAATGGGGCAAAAAAACGTAATTACAATCGCTCAAAATGAGTAGCAGAGTTTTCTTTCGACTTTTATTATTATTATTCATTTATTTATTCAAGTATTAATGACTCATTTGTGATGATGAACACATGATGAATACAAATGAATGATCAATAATTGTGATGATGATCAATACATTACACATACAGACGCCCCCAAGGAATAAGTCGGTAATCGGTAATAAATAAAAACTAAAATTTTACAGGAGAAAATGTTTTTCTCTTTTTGGTTAAATACGCACACAAAACACTTTTGTATGGATACGTAAAAATACTTTTCTCGCCATAATGTTGTTTGTTGTCCGCGTGGTGGATTACGGCCCACTCCTGTGTCTGTGAGGGACAGAGAGGAAGCTTGTGTCCCAGCAGTGGGGACGTTATAGGCTGATTATTTATTTATATTTTTTTGCTAAATGAGCCTGCTCTTGACCTCGATCACGCTTGATGGAAAGCGATGGATGAGGTCTATGATGGAACGAGCATGCCCAGAAGATGCATGTTCACTCTGGTGTGAAGTGAGACGGGTTCAATTTTTGAGGAAACACAGATGTCGGCAGAGAGTTATTCTTTACCCACCCTAAGTTCACCTGCTGAGTAAATACCCGGTACAGCCACAAAGTCGGTCACTCCTGCGGCTAACCGCCTGCAGCCATTACGGATTCTGCGCGCCTCCTTATTGCATACCAACGAGTTTATTATCCAAAGACGTGCTTTAGTATTGTACAGGATATGCTTTTAAAATAAATAAACTGAGTTTAACCGCGTCGTCGTTCAGAGGATTCGAGGAATCTTTCGGTCAGGCTAAATAGTAGATTATGCACCGAGGGGCTAAAGTTGTGTCTTATGTCACGGGCGTCATATTGAATCTCGAGCGCAATGAAGGATTCGGGATTTAACTCCCGAGCGCAGCGAGGGAGTTAAGAGTTTAACTCACGAGCGAAGCGAGGGAGTTAATACAAGAATCCTGAATGCAGCGAGGGATTCAAGCTAGCCCAAGGCAAAGACACCTTTAGCCCAGAGGAGGATACTCTACTTTTTACACCTACTGTGAGAAAATAATAGCCATAGTACGGCAGTAAATCATTGGAAATATTATTAGCTTCGGTTGTAATGAATTCAGGAGTACAATCACTTTCATCACTCGACATTTTATAATACTTTGTTGATAAATTTAAAGTTTAAATGCCAAAAGTTCGCGCCTTTATTGCGTCTACCAATAAGTAGCCAACACACGAACAATTCGATTTTCAACAAAAAAAAAGTCTCTTCTAGGGTTTTGTCGTGTGTTATTGATTGTCTATTGATATCACTCTCATGGAAGTGGCGTTTGTGTAAACTAAGCTTTATACAGGGCCGGTAGAATGTTTTGGATGATTGGCTGTATGCATTTTGAATTTAGAACGTCATTGGAGACGCCCGTGAAAATAGAGTATTTTTGATAAAATGTGATAAATCGACTGTAGTATAGATAGGTTTTATTATTTATTTATTTATTCACAAAATCCACAGCAATCTTTGCGCAGTTTACTTAAAATAAAATAACTAATGTTACAGCCAATTACTATTACGGTATTACGGCCCGGTACGGTATTTGTTATTATTAATGCCAGTTTTAATGTTATTCCATACCTTTTAAAAAATGGTTCGTAGTTATCTAATTATTCTTACAATATTATGTCTTCGAAAACATGGCAACGATATGAAGAAGCAGTCGTTATGATTTTGTAGGAAATCGAGAATATCATCCACGCGTAGTAAGGGTATCGAGAATAGCTTTCCTCTTTCTGGTACCAAAGGGTGTTTGTCAGTACTATACTGCCAATTTAGCTGAGCACGTGAGATTCCAAATTCAAATCACATTATTGACCAGCGGGTCATAATGAAATCCAGTACAACATTATTGACCTGCTGTGCCCCCGGCCACTAATGACTCACTTTAGGTTAAGGTTGCTTGACATATAATTTGACATTTTCGAGCAGGTGGTGTGAAAAGTTATTTAAATACTCATTGTTTTTAAATATAATAATAAATTTTTATTTATCAACAAAATATTTACAAAATAGCTAACAGTCTTAAAATAATCATATGTACAAGAATATAAAACGGAGGGTAAAAAAAGAAAGGGCATCAAAAAATTCGTCAATAGGAAACGTGGCCAAAAGGCTGGCAGCATTGAGACTCTCCTAAATATAAACAATGTAGTATTAACTGTATCACAGACACCTACAACCGGCCTTCCTCCTACAAGCCTAAGTAACAAATTATGTTACGCTCATTTAAGTTCAGTTAAAAGAATAAAAATTTAATTTAATGGAACATAAATTGAAAATAATTTGTTTATTTAAATTTTACGACATGCAAGGAAACACGTAATAAAATGGCTTTTCTAAATGATTAACCCACCACCACGTAGACTTAATGTAACCGCGATGGACTTTTTATTTTGGGGTTATCTGAAATCTAAAGTGTATCACACAAACCCGCGGTGAATTGAAGCCCTAAAACAAAACATTCAAAGAGAAATGGCTAACGTCACAGAACTGACTTACCGTGCAGTTATCGATAGTTTTAGACGTCGCTTATAGGCGTACCGTGATCGTAATGGATTACATTTGAATGATGTAATTTTCAAAAAAACCCCGTTTTATAAAGATTAATACGAAATAAAAAGATATTTCTTATTGTTTGAAACACAGGTTTTTCATAAACCTAGATCAGGCAGGTCTACATTACAGTTAGAATTTAACTTTCCTCGATTGTAATTAATGTAAATTATATTTTTACTTTACTTTATACTTGAATAAAAAAAAATATTATTATTATTATTTATTGTTGTTAGGTTGTTATTAATTAATTAGTAATGTATGTACAGGGTGGCCCATTGAGCCACCGTAGATAGTACCACTGTTACATTGTAAAAACCTATTAAGGTGCAACCATAGATCGATGCTAGGGGTGTAACTTATATAGAGCTATACATAAGTGTGAAACAGAGTATATTTTCATACCGATTGCAGTAGTTATGACATTGAATTCTCCAGAAATCAATGTTTCTAAATTCCTCTTTACTTTTGTTCGTTTTTGTGAGAATGTGTCATTTGAGACTTGTAAATTTCTGTACCTGCTGTGGTTTCATTGTTCTCCTGTGAATATTATCGTACGTAACAGGTCCTAACCTACATAAAGGCTAATGTACAAACTGCAACATTTATATAATATAATGGTCTGTGGTTACATGCAAAAAGTTTAAAGTTTCTCAATTTTGAACTTTCTGCATGTGACAAGAAAACACTTTTCACGTTGTTTCTACGTAGTTGAAAATAACATACATACACATACATAATCCCACGCCTTCATCCCATAGGGGTGAGATGAATCTACAGAACGCCACCTGTTACGATCCTTACATACTCCTTTTGCTTCGTTTACATCTGGTCATACACGCACGCTGGTTCCGAGTACTACGGATCTGACCTTCCTGAAGAACATCACCAATAAATTCACTATATGTCCTCTTAGGGTGTCCACTACCGGCGTTTCCACAAAAAAAAAATGGACAAGAAAGAGTTTTAGAAAATTATCAGACAGTAAAATGGAAAATTATATCATTTAAAATCAAATATACCTTTCTTTATCTCAGCCTGTCTGTCTGTTTGAGTCTCTGGCATTCTCAGTTACCAATAACTTAAGAATTTTTTTAAGAAAATCAGACCAATATTTAAAGTCTACAGTCTGACATAACGGCGCGTAGTAAGCACCTTCGTGTTAACTATCTCCGGCCACTTAGAAGGGTTGCCATAAATCTGCCGGCGCCATGATGGACGCTCAATAACGGCACAATTCGGAATTTTCGCAAACCAACAGTTTTGCATCGTGACGGCGCATATATTGGGGAATTATGGATTTAGGGCCGATAGAACGATGTGTTTATGATCTTTGTTTAGGTTTTGATTAATCTTTTAGGTCTCTACGAGTAGCAGATTTTGTGCGCTTCAGTTTTGACTTTCATTCGGCATCAATCTCATTATTATCATCATTTGCTTAACCTTTTCCCAACTATGTTGGGGTTGGCTTCCAGTCTAACCGGATACAACTGGATACCAGTATTTTACATAGAGCGACTGCCTATCTGACCTCCACAACCCAGTGACTGGGTAATACGACACCCCTTGGTAAGACTCGTTGTCAGACTTTCGGGCTTCTGACGACCCGTAAAGACTGTCAAAGATCCACGAATGACAGCCGGGACCAACGGCTTAACGTGCTTTCCGAGACACGGAGAGGTCTTGAGATGTATAGATGGTCACCCATCTACGGACCAACCGCGGCAAGCATTGCTTAACCTGATCGATCGACCCGTGCTGCTGTTATCACTTAGCCACAAAACCCTCACGTAGCGAAGCCCCTTTTTTTCTTCTGGGTGGGAAATCATCATATGACTACTCCCGCGCTGGACGGAGCGGGAGGGCGTGTCAGACTTTTACTGACTAAAACCCACCCGTGTTCCTTCAGTTGCCTATGCCAGGGGCCACGGTATCTCTTTCGAACAACCCGCGGCAAAGCCACAAGCCCCTCAAACAACGAAACAAAAATTAAAAACTTAGTTCATTAGTGAACCGATCCAATGATGTTGTTCGGTACCTCCATCTTTCACTTACCTGCCGACTGATCGAAAAATGAAATGAAATGAGCTGGATGAAGGTTCATTCC
This sequence comes from Apamea monoglypha, assembly GCA_911387795.2. Lineage (NCBI taxonomy): Eukaryota > Metazoa > Arthropoda > Insecta > Lepidoptera > Noctuidae > Apamea > Apamea monoglypha. Next base: position 17,962,093 of record OU426930.1, on the reverse strand, counting down.
TATGAAACGTTGTCAGTTTTGTGTGAACGTGGAATGAAACAACAAAAAGAAACATTCACTCGTGTGAAGCATTTAATATAAGCTTAACAGAAGACGACTTGACTTTTTTTTTGCTGAATGGGCTCTTGACCTCGATCACGCCTGATGGAAAGCGATGGATGAGGTCTATGATGGAACAAGAGTGCCCAGAAGATGCCTGTTCACTCTCTCAGAAATGGATACCACAAAATTGAATGAGACATGACATTCGGGGCGTAAAATGAACAGTTTTGAAGGCGCAAAAGTCAAAAGTTAACATTCTCAACCCGTAAAAAGAATGTCATCTGTTAGAAACCTTAGTCACCTACAATACCCATGGGAGTTGTTGGAATTTTTGTGAACCGAAGTTTACAACACAAATATGGTAAAGTTTCAACATTATGATACAAGATAATATTTCCTTTAGAGAAACTTCTCACAAGTTTCAAAGATGGCGGAGTTCTGAACAAAAAACAAAAGAATATCAAAAATGTCTGTTTATCAAAGACAAAATATCACTGGTATGTATTATTCTAGTCACAGTATGTCCTGTGGTGATAGTACCTAAGTGACCTTTACTTGTCCCGTAAGACGCCATAAATCTAGCAATAGCCAAAAACTAAACTATAGTTATGACGCAATAAATGTATGAATAGGCTAAACTTATGAGTACATGACCCTGTTAGGGCGCAGCAAGTAGGTACATTTAAGTCATAGCTAGGTTTCTAGTAAATCACATACTACAGAGACATGAGAGCAGTGCTGGCCCCAATGGTGACGGCCGCAACTGGCGAGTTGTAGGCCGTACGGTCAATTATTTCATCACCACCGATCTCGAAACGGTGAAAGAAAACATCGTGAGGAAACCGACATGCCCTAGAACCAAAAATTCGAAGACATGTGACATCTACCAACACGCACCAGACCCGCGTGTTGGATTAGGGCCCACTCCTGAGAGGAGGCCTGTGTCCCAGCAGTGGGAACATTATAGGCTGATTATACAACATACCACAACCAACCTAAGTTTAGCTTATTTATAGCTACTAACTGTGTGTATTGTGCAATAAATAAATAACATGTGAATAGCCGCTTAGCAACAAACCTCAATGTTTCAAGCTCTGTTCAGAACATCTAACCGACATGAAATCATATCCTAGACATACTTCAAGCAAAAATCAAAGCTTATAATATTTCCCGCGAGAACGAAGTAAGGCACCTCTCAGACGTGGGAGCCGGCAGCCGGCAGCCGGCGACACCCGACCACGGTAAACACATTAGAGACACTCCACAATGACGGAACAAGTGTACCGGTGTACTTATATACCGGTGTATAAGCTGTATAATAGATGTGCTAAAAGTAGGACGGGATGCTGATTTTTATTTTGGTGTTTCTGCTCAAGACTTTTCGAAAGAACCGCTTGTTTCTTCTAGACGGTAGCTTTTAAATTATATTCAGGCTTCAAAAGGAAAACTTTGATGTCGTCAATGACGACTAATTATGTTATTAATAGGTATATGGTTATAGCAACGTAACCAGCAACATCATTAAAAACAAATTCATTTACTTGAGTCTTGTTCGTTTGTGGCAACACTTTATGTACTGCAGTTTTGTTAATACTGGTATTCAGCTGCATCCGGTTAGACTGGAAGCACACCCCAATATAGTTGGGAAAAGCCAGGCAGGTGATGAGTTTTGTTAATCAAAGCTATTTTTTATCATAAATTAAAAGATGATGTAGTTATCATCATCATAATCAACCTATAATGTCCCCACTGCTGGGACACAGGCCTCCTCTCGGTGAGAGGGAGTAGGCCGTTTCCACTCACGCGGGCCCAGTGTGTGTTGATAGACGTCACATCATCGAATTTTTGGTTCTAGGCAAACATGGTGAGGAAACCAAACAAAACAATTAATTTATACGAAGTAAGGTCCCTGTCTAGTTTCAACCTACGACCTACAACTCGGAAGTCGTGGCCGTTACCACTGGGCTACCACTGCTCTACAAGATGCAGTACAAAGTATTAGTACACAAATCTCCGGCCAAACTGCAGTACAGTTTGAGATACGTACCTATATCAGGAACGATAAACTTCACCATTTCGCACTTATTGGAATTCAATTAATAGTAAGTAGTCCTTGATTATAAGTGGTTTATTCAATCAACCTTTGCTTAGGCAATCCATTGTTCAAACCATTCGGGCAATGGATTTTACACTTAAGTAAGAAGTTACCCAACTCAACGATTGATTAATACAATTGGTGTTCCATTTAGGTACAGTTTTAAGTCGTTCAAGAAAATTTTAATTATTCCAAAGCAGAATTCTACATATTAAGGTACAGAAGTAACCTCCCCTTGAATTGTTAGAGTAGTTATACACATACGACATGGGCCTCCCCTAACTTAATCCTAAATTGTTAATATTTTTGTCCTGCTTAAATAACTGACTATACTCATTAAATAAAAACAATAATATCCTAACTTAACTAAATCTAACAACATACTAAAATATGGCGTCGAAAAATTAATTTCAACGAAATTATGATGCAATTTAAATTGTATAATTATATACCATCAGACGAGTTTGAAAAATGCCTCACGGTAAGTCCTTCAACAACTCCTGGGAAATTGATCTTATAAACCACGGACCAATCACAAATTATTTATTTATTTTACCATTTATGTACACACATAAATAGACACGAAAAACAGAACAGAAAAAATAGGTACAAATTAATTAAAGTATCCTCGACAACCTTCTACCAGCAAATAACCACACATCTACATATTCCTGACTAGTGACCCGCCCCTCCTTGTCACGGTTTTTATGACTTGACGTTGAAATTTCTTTGTTACATATAAGTATAATATTATGTATTAGACATATAAACCTTCTGGAATAAATTCCGTATTCAAATTCGTTGCGTAGTTTAGAAGAACAACGCTGTCAAACAGACAGACACGTAAAGCGACTTTAATTTGTAATGAGTTATGTACTTTCTAAGTTTATCTTGGACATTACTGACATCGATGAAGGAAAACATCGTGAGAAAATCTGGACTTTTAGTTAATATAAGTCGGAAATCGCCCACCCGTTTAGAGCAAGCGTGGTGATAAATGCTCGTGCCTTCTTTGTATCCTTCTTCTCTTCTTTGCCCTTTAGTGGGACAATAATAGTTTGGTATGATTATGGAGCAGTGATGGCCCTGTCCCCACAGGGCTACCACACTCCACAGCAGTGGTGGTTCAGTGGTAACGGGCCTGACTTACCAGTTGGTGTAGGTGGTGGGTTCTAACCCAGACAGGCGTTTTAATTTCTGTAAATAATTTCATCACCACTGCTCTCAAAACGATTAAGGAAAACATCGTGAGGAAACTGGCATGTCCTAGAACCAAAAGTTAGAAGACATGTGACATCTGCCAACCCGCACTGCGTCCGCGTGGTAGGTATTACAGCCCACTCCCTCTTGAAGAGAGGAAACCTGTGTCCCAGCAGTGAGAACATTATAGGCTGATTATTATGGTTATTATTATTCAGATATAGCGACACATTTAACACAACATAAACGTTTCTCCTTCTTCGTCAAATACAAACATTTTGTACACAACCCAGGCAAACCCGACAGTAGACATCAAAGGGAACACAGTCCACTGGCTGCAACCTCGCGCCAATACTCCGAGTATTTGACTCCGAAACCATTCAAGTATGCAGACTTGAAAACTGAACGCAGACGTAATAAAATTTGTATGGTTATTTGAAGTAGAAAACAGTGCATTTTGTATTTTATGCAAGGTTGAAGTCATTGTTTAACTTTTGTTCTTATAGGAAAGTTATTGCATCATGAAAACAGTCTGTATTTACGGTCATTGTTGCTGTTTTTTCCTCTTTAAAAGTTAAATCACAGTTATTATTAACAGCAGTCCGTAAAAAAGTTTACGACCCGTTTTGTAGTCCGTAAATTACGGGCTAAGAAACATTGGATTTCGAATCTGCCTCAATTACCATATTTGACACATAAGCCATCCATCCTCGTGTTTGATGGTGATCACAGTTTGACGACAGTTATACCATATAAAAATAACTATAGTATAATATACAGGACGTCCCACGGATATGCCACAAGAAGGGAAATTACCTTGAATATTGTAGATGGAACATTTTACTGAAAGAAGACATTATTTGAATTAAAAAAAAAACTTAAACTGCATTCATAGATATTTAAATAATTACATGGTTGAACCGGAAATCGAACCCGTTACACGAGAAAAATAATCAGCATGTAGCTTTATCATACCGATCACAAGGCTTCATCATAAGGATTATTTTTTGCTAAATAACATAGTGTCACAAATAAAAGGATTCAAGGTACTTTCCCTCCATGTGGCATATCCGTGGGACGCCCTGTATATATATAATAGAGAGAAAAACAGCTTAAACTTATTAAAACCTCCTTAATAAATCTCGTCATCTTCAACTAAAATTAATCTCTTCATAACTATTTATATTGCATACCCCAGTAAAGCTTAACTCTCATAAAATCTCATAATAACGTAAAATGAGCGCTCGCAATGGCTCGCAATTATTCGTAGAGAGTGCTACGGCGTAGCTCGTAGCGCGTAGCTCTTGGCTCGTAGCGGGCTCAGGTTGCTACAGCCTTCATACGTCACATCTAGCAGGTAAGCACTAGAATAATATGAGGATTATGTACATAGTTTATATGCACGAATAGTGTTAGTTTCCGTATAATGGGTTGGATACACCTGGATGAGGGATGCCGTTTAGCAAGCGATTATGAACTAAGTTTAACTGCATAAATAGGTATCATAGAAGTTATATAAATTATCTTAATAAAATATACTGAGTAAGTAAACAAATATACCATTACGTATTTTGTAACTTAAACCTAAATAAAACCAGTGTCATGTACAAGTATGTAAACATAACAAAACTATTTAAATTTTATTTAATCTGTCTCATAGTGATAAAAGGATAGGCATCACATCATGTTTTTTAAAAAGAATACCCTCTCTACTTATCTAAAATTGAAAGTCCATATCTCAAAACATATTGCAGACAATATTCAATAATTATCTATTTAAACACCCCTTTATCGACACAAAACTGTTACCAAAAAGTTTATATTACCAAAATGAAAATATATATAAGCCATAAAGAAAATCTAGTTCCAAATTGAAAACTGTCTGAAGTTTCTAATGTTGAAAAAAAAAGAAAAAAAAACGAGGCATAGAGTTTTTAACGTAAACTTTTTTTGTTGGTTTTTCGGTAGTTCGGCACAAACGTGTAAATCTCGTGTTGCCGTGCAATTAAAACTTTAGGGTTTTTTAAAAATACTAGCGGATTACTTTTTCATACTGTGTTGCGTCGGATTTGGCAGTTCTCCAGGTAACATAGTAGGGTTTTAGTAACTAAACCAATACGTGCGGTGCTTTGAGTAGTGCGTGCTATACAATTTTGAACCTAATTAATATTATTCATATTAATATCTCATCATATATCTCAGGAATACTTTACCAAATAGTCTTATCAAATCCAGTAAAAATATATTTCACTCGGAACACACTAAGTATAGGTCAAGCAATCAACAGCAGATGACTGACACATAGTTTAGGCAATTTAATTTCAAATTATCAGTTTGAAATTAAACAACATACTAAAAATATCCTCATATTTTAGATAAAACAATTCTATGAGATTACATTATTATTATTACATTACAAGCCATGTACCTGATGGGATTTCTCATCGGCAAAAATAACGAACATCTATACAAACTTTCATTCCCTATTTAACACATTTAGGGGTTGTATTTTCAAAAATCACCTTCGTTTAAAAGGAATATTGTGCAAGAGTTCATGCTTCTAGTCCCAGCGGTTTAGGCTATTCGTTGTCTGTCAGTGAGTGAATGAAAGAATGAATTTAAGTTTTTGGAAGGCGGGTTAACCAATTATATGTATTTTCATGCAAATTTTAACATTCAAAGGTGCCTTTTAATTCTAATAAAAACTTTGATAACTAAAATACTATTTAACTATCCGTGGTACTGACTGTCACTGGCCAGTTAAATTCTCATTCATTAAGTGAACGTTGAGCTAATAATGACAATAAATTATTGAAGATACGAGTAACATTACACTCGGCTTCAGGGAAACGAATGATTAAGTCGTCACGTCTTTCAGAACCTTGGGAATAATAGACACTTATAAAATAAGCACCGAATAAGTACCACAATTTCGTAGTCACATCCTACATTCTCTAAAATCCCTCGTCTCTCCACAACATCGGGGTGGAGTTGGCTCTCTGCCGCGCCACGATGTCTCGCCGTAACGACGTCTATGCGTCTCTTGTGCAACTCTTCTTGCATGAAAATATTTACACTAAATTAAGGTGTGTGTGTGTTAGGGTTAAGATTGAGGGGCCAGGACTCGTAGGCTGTGGACTCGCAGACGTAATTGATTGGTGGCTTCGATAATACAGGGTGGCAGGGACATCAACGCGCAATCTGTTACCATGGATTCAGTAGGTACATGATTCTAAATGCTCCTGCGTTGAAATTAAACGTCGGTTATTTAAAAAAAAAAACTGTTCCAAGCAATTCTAGTGATGCGGTATCTACATCGCCACATGCGACCTACGCCTGTGGCGTCATCAACCGTCGGGCAGTTGCCCACCAGACACAACACACATCTAGTCAGAGGATCCTCCCTTTTCTATGGAGGATGAGTGAACTTCACACCCTGTTCCTCATACCTCTATACTAATGTGAAAAGCAATATCCCAGAAACATTTGTAATCAAACAAGTTTACAAAACTACCGTCCCTGCCTTGAACCCCGATAGATGAAATAATGGTGTTTCTACTAAACTTAATAACAAATAAGTAAAAATCTTTATTGTAGAACACCATGATCCATAAAAAACCTTTATTGCAGATCAACAAACAAAAAAATCTTTATTACAAAAATAAATACAATAAAAATCGCATACATACACACCATCATAAACACGCCTCTCTTCTCTTGCACAATACATAAAATAGAAATATTTACGCGGCTATTTCCAACCACCGTGTGTAGGTTTTGGTAGCATATATCCTATCAGCAAGGGAGCTGATAGACTATATTGTTTCTGCACGTACATGACATGAATGATGCGATTATGCATATTAGAAAATAAAAACTTTTTTGCAAAAAAAAAACAACCGACTTCCAAAAAAGACACTACAAAGTGAAAAATTACTTTAAATTCGGAAGTCGGTGTCGTTAGGTTCGCATTTTCGTTGTTTGCCACCGACTTCCGAAATTAAAGTTATTTTTCACTTTGTAGTGTCTTTTTTGGAAGTGGGTTGTTTTTTTTTTGCAAAAAAGTTTATATTTTTCACTTTTAAGTTGTAATTTTTACCAGTAATTTTGGTTTAAAAACCAAACTACTGAACCATTTTTGATGAAATTTCTATGGGACCAATCTGAAAGTATATTCTTACAAAAAAAAAAGAATTTTGCAAATCGGCTTATATTTTGCATATAACGGAGTTATGAGGTAACAAACATCAAAAAAATACAGTCGAATTAAAAACCTCCTCCTTTTTTGAAGTCGGTTAAAAAGAAAGAAAGAAAGAAAAATAGGTTTATTTGCCACAGAAACACGTGCATATAAAAAGATAATTAATTCTAATAATACGGAAAAATAAAAACAAAATCACGAGCACAAAGCAAAAATAGACGATTGCTGCACGTCATGACTGTGACAAGAAGACTTCCACTGAGCATGATGCTGTGCTATAGACCCACAGCACAGCGCTGATTTTCAGTGGTTACCCGAAAAGGATGTACGGAAACCAAACTAATCATACTGTAGCAATCTAGAAAAATCTACTTTGCGAATTACAAAGACTAGCCAGGGGTTATTTGGCATTCACTTTGGATTCCTATAAAAAGAACATTGGACAACACAAAATATTAACAGATATGTACTTACACCAGTTGGCAGCAGCTTTGCCTTGGCATAAAATATTACCAATAAAAGTTTGGCATTATGTATGAGTAACTTATGCTTCTTTATAAAAACACAACCTATGTCTTTCAAAAAAAAAAAAAAACTAACTCAAGATCGCTGTTGCCCACGTCTTCATCTGCGTGTATTTTATTTTTTAAGCAGATATCTAGGATGAAAAGGAACCTATGTCCTTCTCCAGGTCCCAGGTTACCTATCTGTCAAATTTTATAACGATCGGATCGGTGGTTTAAGCGTGAAAAGGTATCGGACAGAGTTACTCTCTCATTTATAAATATTAATATAATATTAATTAGGTACCTAATTCTTATGAAATAGCTCCTCCGAGAAAAAATTACCATCATTCCTTTCTCCAACACCAAATACTTAGTATGCATAGAGATGTAAATTGAAAAAAAACTAAATGTTTTTTTTCACAATCTTGAAAAAAAACATGAAAAAAATCTTGGCACCATTGCTTTTTTTCTACATTTGGTTTTTTTTCAGAAAAGGTGAAACACTATAACTAAAGTGGAATAAAACACTAAATTTGATTGTTTTGTTTTTATTCAAGTCAAATTATGTTTAAATCAATGGGTAACTATTATTATGAACTTAAAAAATACTTAAGGTGTTACAATCATCTGTATCAGTATCAGTAGCTACGGCTACGCTTGTTTTATCAGCATCGGATTCATCGGAATAATGTTCTGTGTCTGTATTTGTTTCATCTGATTCTGAACCAATGACTATACTATCAGGGACTCTATTACCTTCTGCTTGTGTTAATATTGTTGATGATTGTACTGATTGCAATCTTAAATTGTGCGCAATGTACACTATTTGCCTAGCCCTGTCATTTGTCAGTCTATTACGTTTCTTGGTATGAATATCGCTGTACGTACTAAATGTTCTTTCGCACGCTGCTGATGTAGTAGGAAGAGAGAGAAACTTGACGGCTACTTTAGACAAAGCAGTTGATTTGCAAAGTCCTGCCCACCAAGCAATGGGATTCAATTTGTTCACCGATGACCACAAAAAAGTCTTAGAAAAAAACTCTTGTTTTGCTATGTAATTTGCAAGCTCTGCCAGTACTATATCCTCTTCGATATCTGGTATCTTTATAGCAGCATTATAAATTTGTTCTACAGCAGCCGTTTCTTCTTCTGGAGTCAGATCGCATCCTTTAAAATGAGGATCCAATAGGTTCGCGATTTTATGAACGTCATATATAGCGAATGCCTTTCTATTTTTGAAAATTAGAACGAACTAAACGAGGATTAGGGAAATCCCCGTCCGTAAATGTAGTTTACATTTGGTGTTGCCAATTATGTCAAGACATGTATGTACTATTTAACAAAAAACAAATGGTATTTTCTTATTGAACAAAAAAAATTATAATATCAACTCATATTATACGATAACCGCCTTACCATATTTTTATTTTCCTACTCATGAAAAAAAACCTGCTCCAGAAAAAAAACTGCTTTTTTTCATGTTTTTTTTTAATGTTTTTTTTCATCTCAGAAAAAAAACCGTTTTTTTACAACTCTAAGTATGCACGATAAACGATAACTGCGTCAGTTATCGTTTATCGTGGGATAATCTATAAAATTACAGGCACATAAATGCTTTTCAACAGAAGCCTGTAACTTTGACATAGCCTTGGCAATCGCAAAGGCGTTGTACGAGTCAATCTTTTGTACAGTCATGGAATTAAGTTGTATATCAATTTGAGACTCTACATCCATTTTCCGTGTTATAGCTATTTCTTAGCCCTTTAATTACACCTGAAAAATAAAGTTGTAATTTAAAAAAAAAGATAGCTGTCTAAGAATGACAGCTGTGATTTGATGATACTTTATTTGCTGGTCAAATATAGATAAAATTCATTTCTCTAACGTTACATATGCCAATTAAGAACCTGATGGTCATACTCGACAAAAAAATGTTTATTTGCACCTTCAAGTGAAAAATATGGTTTACAATAAAAATAGGTCTAAGGTAAATAAAGCCGTCTGTAGTTAGAGTTGCAGCCGTCGTTCGAAGGTCTTAATCAATAAGTCTTCTACTAAACGCCCAGCTGTTACAACTGTTAGAAATGAATAAATAAAGATGGCCGCTCAGTTCAAGGCTCTAGTTCGCTGCAGTGAACTACACACTACTAACATATTCCCCGTGTGTCGGAGTTCAAAGCTCTGCCTTGCGGTTTGATTACGTCATAATGACCGAACTGTTACCGTGTGACTTCGGTAAAGAAGTCGCTAGTTTTCGTTCCGTGTTTGAGTGCCTATGGGTATGTCAAAAGCTTTGTAACTAGAGGACTTGGCATTCATTTTCACCAATGCACGTAAGACAAATTTACAAAAATAGCATTTTGCAATGTTCGCATTTAGAGCTTTCTATTTTTTTTTTTAGTTTTTATTTCCTTTATAAAATACAAACAAAAAGCTTTAATTACAATATACAAGGTAACACTAAAACATTTTATATATTATGGCCAAGTATCATAATCATCTGCCTAGCCTTTCCCAACTGTGTTGGGGTCGGCTTCCAGTCTAACCAGATGCAGTATTTTACATGGAGCGACTGCCTATCTGACCTCCACAACCCAGTTACTCCTACCCCGATACCCCATGGTAAGACTGGTTTTTATATTTTCGGGCTTCCGACGACCCGTAACGACTGCCAAAGATCCACGAATGACAGCCGGGACCAACGGCTTAACGTGCTTTCCGAGGCACGGAGGGGAATGTAAAGATGGTCACCCATCCACGAACCAACATACGTTATGCTCTTATTTGATGACCACCGCGTCATCGCTTGACATGGGTATGTCAAGCGATGACGCGGTCGACGATGGCGCACGCAACCTATTCTCTTAAAGCTTTAAGATAACCAGGTTTATATCAATATACACAGAATCTGGCAAGAACTTCCTCTCCTATTATCCTACTAATATTATAAACGCGAAAGTTTGTATGGATGGAAGGATGGATGTTTGTTACTCTATCACGCCAAAACTAGTGAACAGATTTGAATTTTTGGCGCACGGATAGTTTATAACCATGATTAACACATAGGACTTTTTATCCCGATATTCCCACGGGATCGAAACTTATGCGGGTGAAACCGCGGGGCGCAGCTAGTGTTTACATACAGATATGACAGTTCACAACCAAAACGCAGCAACAACATAACGATATTCCAGTCACAGCACAGGGCAACCAGTGCGGCAACATGTGATAGCGACTGCACCAAGTAAAGCAACAAATTGTTCGGTCAACCGTACTCTAGGAACGTTTACAAATTGTTGCTGCTTCGTTAAATTCAACTATGAGAGTATAACTGGGTCTAACGGTCCTGTGTCTTGCTTGCAGTGATAACATTTTTCTCGAGTCATTTGTTTTGTTGCGTACCTACGTAGATAGGACGGGCTAGGAAAAACTGAAAAGAAGTAGATACCTAAGTTCCAAGCCTTTATTTTATGCAGTGTACAGAACTGAGAATAGTCATTTGTATACTTAAGATATTATTTGGTAATGAGGAACATAAATCTATGCTATAAACAACAGTCGAACGGAAGCTTCCTTGCGTGTAGTAGTTCGGAATCAACCCAAGGCGATCCGTTGAATATAGGAATTAGTCATGTCCGACACCACTTTAGACTACAGCTTTAGATCTGTAGACCATCTTTTTATTTTATCAAGTACCTGGTACTTGTTGACAGGCCTACGCTGTCCTCCCATACCTACTGTAATTTGAAAACATTGTAAAAGCCCAATTATTTTTAAAAGAGGAACCGTGGAGTTTCTTGCCAGCTCTTTCCATGGGAAACGATCAATTGGAACCTAGCTTCTGACGTTTCATATAAGTGTCTGATACCGTAAACGTCTCATCAACATTTCCAATTCTGACCGTACCTGTAACAAAAATAGATAAATAATTAGAAATTGAGTCAAAACCAATATAGGTCGATAATTCTACTATCCTATTAATCCTACTAATATTACGAAAGTTTGTATGGATGGATGGATGGATGGATGTTTGTTACTCTTTCACGCAAAAACTGCTGAACGGATTTGGATGAAATTTGGCACACAAATAGTTTATAACCAGGACTAACACATAGGATACTTTTTATCGCGATATTCCCACAAGATCGAAACTTATGTGGGTGAAACCGCGGGGCGCAGCTAGTAAAAATATAATCGAATCATACTTCGTAGTTACAACTGACACCGCATGCAGTTCTACTCACCCATTTCAGCAACAACCTTCACTATACACTAATCCCACAGCCCAGCTAAGCCTAGTCCATACAAATGCGTAACTTAGCTATAGATAATGCTGTCCATCGCGCGCTGGTCACGCGCGGTTCAACACCACCCCTAGCCGGCCCGTAATGAAATGTAAACAACTACTGATGGACTACTGTGTGTATTGTTAAATGTATTGATATAATATAAATCGTAGTGGAGATTGGCATGACGAATAAATATTCCATATATCAATCCTTTTCGATCGGCTTTAGCTTTTTCCGTGATCAGGCTAATCAGAAATGGTGATTAGTATATTTATTCAAGCGGCTATTGCATAGACAATATGTGGGCGTCCAAACAAAAAGTGTACAGCCGATCGATTCTGTAAAAATCTCACCGTGAAAAGTTAGGTGAAGCGAGCTTATAGTGAGCTGTCAATAGTGTCAATCCTTAGCATTAGTTCGAATGACAGCTCACTCCACGCTCACTTCACCTAAGTTTTCACGGTGAGATGGTTACAGAGTGCGGTATTTAGTTAAGACTAGATTCGGTGTCTAAAATAGTCAATTGATAGTAAGGATTGAAAAAATATTCAAAAGCTGACACATATTTTTTTATCAGACATTTGAAGTTTTTTTTTATCCTTTATTAAAAAGAACCAGGTTCTTAATAATTAATTACAATCTAGCCTATAAGACTAATAAGCAATATAATCTAACTTAATTTATTACATGATAATTATTTTAAAACTTAGAATAGTGTTTATTGTACTTTACACAAGTCCGTTCCACTTTCTTAGAGTCTGATATGATGATATAAGACACTACACACAACAGATGATATAACACTTTGTTCATGTGTTATTATGTGTGTCATTGGCACTATTATTTCTACACGTTTTACACTACACTAACTCAAAAGGTTTTGTCCGTTTTAGTCTTCGCACTATAAATATTTGTCTGGTCGAACAGCTGAATTTCCTCGATGTTCACATGTCGGTGGAGTCGGTGTTCATGGGCCTCAGCAAATTTTTGGATTATGTTGGTGACGGGTCCCTTTTTTAGGTCGCGATGGATGTCGTCATTTCTTCTATAGGTACCAGGGCGCATTAACAATACTCCTGAGTACCTTATTCTGGAATGTTTGTATAATTTTGATGTTGGTCGGCTTAGTACAGCCCCATAGTTGGATGCCATATCTCCATATCGGATATGCTTATATAATAAAATTTTATTATGTATCGATAGATACATAACAAAATTACATACATTACATTTGAAGTTGAAATTCTGAAAAAAAAATCACTACATGAAATTGTAGATAATTGAGCATTTATTAATAATACTTATCAAAATAACTTTACAAAACTTTTTATATGTCGGAAATTAAATGCCGAGAAGTGGACCCTTTTTGCTAGGTCGATTAGGTACTTATATTAAAATTAAAACTTAGCTATTTAATGCATCAGCTGTTTTATTTCATAGATGCAGTCAAAATTCCGAATGAATATCGATATCGATAGAAAAAATCGATGGTGCCGACTTCTCTTTTAGGCCGAGCGGCTTTTGTTTTTTTCTTTTTATAGTAGCTACCGCGTCCCCCGCCAAAAGTGACAGACTTTTTTGGTCAGAATATTGCGCTTATGCCTTCTCTATTATGAACTATCCTGGCACGATCAGCATATATAAAACGCGTTCGAGAGCTGTCAGTTCCTTCATTGTTGTGGACTATTGACACTGACAGCTCTTGGATGCGGTTTAGATGTGCTGATCGCATACAGTTGCATTGGTGAGATTCGCCCTTTGTCATTAGGTATTGTTTGGACTCGGTTTACAGACTTGGCCCGATTATCTCAACCATGTAGCATTTTGAAACATCGGTTAAAAGTGCTTTTCAAAGAACCGAAACTTTAAGCTATTTATGTGTTTAAACGGTCACGAACTATATTCTATGAACTGGCCACAAATAATGCAGCTGAACTAAGTATATCTTCATGCGGATTAAGTTTGCATACACACGAGTGGCACTCGTCAACGGCAGAGGCAACTGCAGCCGTCGACACCCGTCTGCGGCTGCCGTCGGCAACATGCCGGCCGTATAGTTGAGTACGGTACTCAAATAAACGACAACCTTAAACTGAAGTTTTAAAATAATGTTTCCAAATACACGTATTTGGAAACATTTTTGAATACTAAATAGCGAACGCAGAATAAATATCCAATCATATACGGCTCGGAACATTATGACTAATTTCAAACTCCCGGTCCTCTTACATTGTTGAACTTGTACAGACGCCAGCATGTCAAGCTACCCGAAACTGTAAAATTTTCCCAATTAACCTTGAACCTGAATGCTTTAGCGATACAGTTGAAAATCTATTAAATAAATTTGACAGATTGTAGTAGCTTGATGTGTTGGCGTCTGTACATTCACACAAAATGGCCATGGCTCAGCATAATGCTAAGACCCTATACGAGACAGAGCCCCAGCGCTGGTTTTCAGCAGCAGCCGGCGGCGTTGACGTGATGACGTCAACCAGTGCAGCATGCAAAAATACATAAATAAAAACAACAAATAGTTAGAAAAAGGTTTTAGGCTAGGCTTGGTTATTTGGGATGATAATGACGAAAATGTGAGCTTCAAATGCATGTTCCTTTGACATAAATCGACGACACGGTTGGCGCAATGGTTAAACGATTGACTGATGCCCTGCGTGTCGCGGGTTCGATTCCCGCACGGAACAAATATTTGTATGACCTACAAGTAGTTCTTCCGGGTCTGGCTTTTTGTATGCGAGTTTAAATGTTTGTAAACGCACCCACGATACAAGCGAAATTCCTAGTGTGGGGCAACGTTTTAAAAAAAAATTGTCGTCGGCTGCAGTTTCCTCTGCCGTTGACGCGTGTCACTCGCGTGTATGCACTTACCTGCAAAAGTGGCTTCGTATACAAAAGACACCACTGTCCCATAAAGAAAATTCCCCGTAAAAATAAAATAAGCTATTCTACGTCCAAATATCACAAATCACAACAAGGAACTCACGCTCCCTGCTAGATTACCTGACTACTACATTTTAACGTGCTGCAGAAAATACTGAAATAATCCGGGATTGTATATCTCTGTCATAGTCATAAATGAGGGTAGTTCTAGAAAAAGCCGGCTGTTTTCTTAAAAGAAGTTGGAGTTTATTTTTGTTATTACTTTGTTTTACGCGACTGCGGCGTAGTGCGAAGTTTTTATTATTTTGGTAGTTAGTTTGTAAGTTGGAAATGGCGATTGGACTATGCAGGGAAGCATGGAGCAGCAACGAAGATACAGATTTCCATAGCGTTAAAATATGGTTTACCGAGTCACAATCATAATTAAAATATTTTATAAAAATTAAAGTGAGATGTGGATGACGCAATATTTTAGTTTCGTAATAGTTTTAGTTGGGTTAGGATATTATATTTATATTTTAATAGTTGTTAGTTTATTTAGTAGTAGTAATTATTATGCCATGGGACTAAATAACCTACCATTCTAGGGAATATAATATCGTGATGTTATGTTGTGTTAAGTTATTACCTACACTTTTATTATTGGTTTAACCATAATTATATCTACCCAGAGCAGTGGTGGCCAAGTGGTAACGGGCGCGACTTACGAGTTGTAGGTCGTAGGTTCGAACCCAGATAGGCGCTTTACTTTGTGTAAATTATTTCATTACCACTGCTCTCAAAACGGTGAAGGAAAACATCGTGAGGAAACTGGCATGTCCTAGAACCAAAAATTCGAAGACATGTGACATCTGCCAAACCACTCCCTTTCCCCGGGAGGAGGCCTGTGTCCCAGCAGTGGGAACATTATAGGCTGATTATACCTACCTACCTTAAAATGAACTGAACCTGAAACGTAGATTGTCACCTTATATTATAATGATTGAAACCGTTAATTTCCGGTTTTCGAAGCCTAGCTTTAATTTATTTATTTATTTATTTATTTATTTAATTCAGACACAGTGATCCATATTCATGTTAGTATACTTAAAAATTATGTTAGCAACCAAAGATTAAAATACATGCCACAATAATGCTATTATAACTAAAAACTAAAATTAAATAAACGGAATACATAAAAATCTAATTGTAAAATAAATTCATTAGCCAAAATCGCAATAATCTTTAAATTCATTAAAATCTTTACATTTTAAATTAATTAAAATGAATACAACTTAAAATCAAAAATTTCATTAAAATATTTATTTTAGTAGTATGTATGTATGTACGTTTGTTTGTATGTATGTTAGTATATTCTAGCAATTTTTGTTTAGTTTTTTTAAGAGAAATGTTTTTGATTGTATGTATTATTTTTTGTCTCCTTTACTATTTCACACGCTGTCTACATCTCTGTATCTATTGTCCTGTCTCGGGTGTGCTGGAAGAGATTTTTTGTGAAATAAGCATCACCTCTGTACCTATTTTTTTCTGTTCTGTTTTTTCTTGTCTGTTTATATATGTGTGTACATAAATGGTAAATAAATAAATAAAATCATAAAACAAAATAATATAAATAGAAATATAAAATAAAATAACCGTATCATCCGTAATCAATGCCTAACTTTGCGCGCTTGCTTGCGCTAGCTTTGGTCTATAATAAGCCCAATTAAATATAGGTAGGTAACACAATATCTAAAATGCCACCAACGCTAAAAATAATCGAAAGTGGTTAGTAGTATTCAGTAAGACCCTCCACATACTCTCATGAAGTAGCCAGTATGTAGGAAAGAACTTTCGGAAAACCTCATACCAAAATATTCGTAAGTCAACGAGTGTCTAAGGTATGCTGGACGTACATTTGATCGTATCACCACTCGCAGAGGCTATATTGCACTCAGAGATGAGCTTTCTCAATTACCTACATTCTTTAGCAGAATAAGCACAAGTTTCAGCTGGAACTCGTCGCGGTATCGCTTGGCACTGTAGCATCCATGTCGTCGCTTCATTTAGCCTTAAGTAAACTCCGTCGGTGCCAAAAGGTAGACTCAAACTATGCCGCAGTGTTACTATGTGGAACGGAACTTTGTCCGTGCGACGTGCGGTAATGTACGTACTTTTTATGTTTTAACTTTGTAGTATCGACCAATTCATTGCTGTAGTCATTTATTGCAGATTTGCTTTGGAATGTTAACGTTTTATTACATTTTCATGATCGTCGTAGAAATTTTTAAATGTGCAAATCTTTTATGGTATTCGAATCGATTTTTAAATCGCGTGCAAATTGCTCTGAGGGAGAAGTTTTTATTCAACGCATTCTGCGACCAGGCTGAAAAGGTGATCATTAATTAGCTAGTTCGTGGTGCATTGCAGCCCAATTGGTTAATCGGAGATCACGTTAAACCGACAGTCCTGATCGTCAAACGAACTGCTACTGCAACGAGTCTTCTTAAGTCACAGATTTATAAACTAAAGGGAGATATGGTGTGGCTGCCCAACTGTTCGAGTCCGGCTGTCGCCTTCAACTACATATGCACTACAATACGAATACGCGCTCACTCACACTATAACAGTCACCACACTCAACGCGAGCCAATCGCGTAACGCAGATCACAACGTTGAGACACACAACTACATTGACAATTCTTATTGACAAATCAACGGCGCCCGCGTTTGTTTCTGTTTTGTGCATACATTGTTCGCACGCGCCACGCCCCCTTAGCATATCTCCCTTTAGTTTATAAATCTGTGTCTTAAGTTCATTTGATCGTGTCAGTTTGCGTGCCCTCCCATCGGACTATAAGAGTGAGGGAAGAGTGAGTGCTCCTGTACCTGCGCACACACTTGTGCACTAATACCTCCCGCGCCGAAGGCTATGTGGTCTTGGTTGAGATTGGGCGCCATGGCCGAAACACGATCTGAAGGACTATTATGAACTTCTTAGTCCGAATATTGTTTTTTTTTTTTTACCGAAGTGGATACCACCCAATAACTAAGTGTAATTCCATGTTCTAAATGTAACTTTCTAATTGTACTCATTTACATTTACAAGACATAATGTCACCTCTGCCCTGGATACACCTGTAACCTCAATTAGAAATTAAACATTTATAAAACAAGCCTCAGCCGTGAGCCCAGGTGACAAATATTGTGAAATAGATCGCCAGTTCAAACAGCGGGCTCGTCTGACACCTCATAACCTAAATATTGCGTCCCAGGCGAGCGGTGCGGCGGCGCTGGCTTTATACGACGCTCGCGTGCTACGCCGCCATATCAAATCAAATATTATTGTGGGGCTCGGAGAACAGGGAACCTTTTCACCAGAATAGGTACCAGCAATTTCCGTAGGTAATAATTACTCTTGTCACCGTAAAAGAAAGGTCATATGCCTAAGTCGAGCCTCCCATCTCCCGCCGACCGGTAGGTAGATATCTAGAGTATGAATCATCATCCGTCTAGCGTTTTCCCAACTATGTTGGGGCGGCATCTAGTCTCACCGGACGTTGAATACCAGTATTTTACATGAAACGACGATCTGACCCCCACAACCCATATCTAGAGTATGAATGTGTGCATCAAAATAGCTGGTTGCCAGACTTATTGGGCATCAACAAATAATAGGCATACGGTGTAAAAGATCGTTCGAGAATTGAAGAATGTTTTACCTAAAGATAACTTATTTCTATTCCTCAGTTTTCATGGCCCCCACGCTAGCGTCCACTAGCTATACGATCAGTAGCGTCCGTTACCATGAACTGTGACCTTATGAGCCGAGACCTGGCCGTTTTCGCCACATCCACCCCAGTTATAATGAATTACGTAATCACATCGATTTGTTACCTAAAAGGTATAATTTACTTTACTTTTTTGGGTCATTTTATGTAGAGCTTGCGATAAATTTCTTCGAGCGTGTATTGCTTGTTGTTACATGAAATGGGCAGGGCACATTGCTCGCAGAACAGATGGCCGATGGGAGCGAAAGGTTCTGGTGTGGCGAACGCGTACCGGAAGACGTAGCGTTGGAAGGCCGAGAGCAAGGTGAACAGATGACCTTGTGACAGTCGCAGGAATCCGCTGGATGCGACAATGTCTATGTCGAGCAATAGACGTTTGCTGATGACATTTTCTAACTTACAGAAGCTGGCACTGCTGTATTAATTATGTGGATAGCAAAGGATTGCTTCAACAAGATGTGCAAGAATGCTTCCTATTTTGGCACAAATTCCTACAAATTAGTTAATCTGCAGGAATTCATTAGTATTGATGGTTACCAATGCTAATTAATCACCGATTTAATTAAGCGTGACGGAAATATTTCGATACAGCCTTTTACCTTTACGTCTATGTCCACTGGAGTTTCATGCGCTGAACAATTATTAAGGTTCAAACTCAATTCAAGCTGTAATCAGAATGCAGAAAACGAAGAGCCTTGTACCATGAATTCATAATACAATTTAGGAGATGACAACCTGTGTCAAGCTGTAATTTGCGATTAGATTTAACGCATTGTACATTTTAAATTTTTATAATAATTGTACCTACTCAAAATCCTACTAATCCTATTTTTTTATTTTTTTACCATTTATGTACACACTCATATGTATATAAACAGACAAGAAAAACAGAACAGAAAAAATAGGTACAAGAAATCTCTTCCAGCACACCCGAGACAGGACAATAGATACAGAGATGTAGACAGCGTGTGAAATACTAAAGGAGACAAAAAAATAATACATACAATCAAAAACAATTCACTTAAAAAACTAAACAAAAATTACGAGAATATACTAACATAAAAACAAATAAACATAGATTACTAATATTATAAATGCGAAAGTTTGTATGGATGGATGGATGGATGGATGGCTGGATGGATGTTTGTTTGTTACTCTTTCTTTGGATTTGGATGAAATTTGGCACACAGATGGTTTATAACCTGGAATAACATATACGATATTTTTATCTCGATATTCCCACGGGATCGAAACTTATGCGGGTGAAACCGCGGGGCGCAGCTAGTTCAAAATATTTTATTTCACATAAACTTACATTGGCACTTATGAAACATCAGAAGCTAAGTGCACGGTTCCAATTGATCATTTCCTGTGAAGAAGAGCCGGCAAGAAACTACACGGTTACTCTTTCAAAAATAATTGACTTTTTCAATGTTTTCAAATTACAGTAGGTATGGGAGGACCCCCCCCCCCCCCGGTGGGTTCCCGCATTGTCGAGGCGGGGGGGCTCAGTAGCCGTGGCTTGGACAACCACGGTGAAGCTAAGAGGAACCCGAGGAGGGGCCGCTCGTCAGGGCTTTGCCTGTAAGCCGACGACGTAGCGGCTAAAAAGTAGGTTGCGGTGCCGCTTGGGCGACATCGCAACTGAGGCGGGCCGTGATGTGGTATGGGAGGCATCACGGCTGAGGGTTGGAGGCCGCGGCGGGGGAGGAGTGCCGGTATTGCGGTGCGCCGCTCTCCCTACCTGCCGCGGCCTTGACGGGGTCGCCACCGTCTGATGGCGGACGCGGTGGGGCCGCAGGGGAAGAGGAGTGTTGGTATTACGTTGGCCGCTCTCCCTATCCTCTGCGGCCGAAAATTGGCAGGCGGCGGGGCCAATGACCTGACCCGTCGCAGGGGGACCAAGGGTGCCCAGACACGGGGTCGTCTGGCGCCCATGTGCTGATTTGGTCCCTGGGGTGGTCACGGCGTGCCTTGTGTGCTGGTGCGCCGGTGATGGGGAGTAATCCCCAGAGGAGGGTCCGGTGACGGACGGCCGCGGCGGGTTCACGGATGAGTGCTAAGGCGTGCCCGTGTTCCCGCCGTAAGCGGCAGAGGAGGACACCGTGGAGTTTTAGTGGGTTAGAGTCCCACATAACTGCACTATCTCCCCGTGGTAGTGCAGTATGCATGAGCATTTCTCCACATTAAAAAAAAAAAAAAAAAAATAAAAAAAAAAAAAAAAAAAAAAAGGTTAGGTTGGGGTGCATGTTGAAGAGCCTCCTCGTGGCGCACTCTGGGCAACGTCGGCTCCAAGTGCCCACCAGGTTTTGGTGGACACTAGGGGCTGGCGGCTAATCTTCAACAAACGGGGAAGGGTCATGGTTCCAGTCACCGACCATCCTCGATGGTCGTTGAAGGGAACCTGGCTACAGATGGTCATTACGTCTACTCCCCCTCTGCTTACAGAGGGTTCACGGATGAGTGCTAAGGCGTGCCCGTGTTCCCGCCGTAAGCGGCAGAGGAGGACACCGTGGAGTTTTAGTGGGTTAGAGTCCCACATAACTGCACTATCTCCCCGTGGTAGTGCAGTATGCATGAGCATTTCTCCACGTTAAAAAAAAAAAAAAAAAAAAAAAGGTCTGGGCGGACAGGGTAGGCCGGTCAACAAGTACCGATTACTTGATAAAATATTAAATGGTCTACAGATCTAAAGTCTACAAGGCCTCCAAAGTGTAGACCTTGTAACCTACAAAGTCCTTAAATTTACAAAATATAAAATAATATATCAAAAGGATAAATAAAATATTAAAACCTATTAAAACCAACCATACTATTAAAATCAGAAACAAGCTAACAAAACCTTTTTAATGAACAATACACCTTTTAACAAAACTCTATAATATTTACAATTTCAAACTTGTACAAAGAAAAGTTAATCCATTTAAAGTCGTTATTATTTCAATGAAAGCAGTCCGGTGAAGCCTGCGGTGGCCAGCTTTGAAAAGGCTATTTGTAAAACTTTTATTACCCACAATACGACAGGAAAAGCATTTAAAGTGAGCTAGAAGATGTATTTCCTGGAGAAATGAGGTTTTCTTCACCTTGAGTGCATTTTATATTATTATGGTACTGACAGTAAGAGAAATAATCATATTTGCCCCTATATGTGTAGTTGCGTCGCTACAGAGCAAGGACTTTTTAAATAAGGTACTACTTTAAAAGGAAGAAGTAGAATGAGCATTCATCATAATTATTGTATTTATAAGACCAGGTGGAATCCGGGACTGCGGTCCCGGTCCCAAAAGCCCCACGACCCTCATCATCAAGATTGCTTGCTCACTGTGTGTGTCTGATGTCTTGCTTGGTTCCTAAAAACAAAAACGAATCGGTTTGCTTACCAATGGTAACATTTTTATTGCGAAACTGGGCATATAAATAGATTTGTAAATTAATTTTAAAGAGGGTCTACTATACAAAGCTATGAGGTCTTTGCTTCATTATTGGTAAAGATACAAGAGTCTTAATTTAAACCAAAAACGGTCCGTAAATTATAGGAATCGGCCATCAGACAGTGATAGTAAAGGTCCTTCATTATGTAGTACTTATTTGCCTTTTAAAGTCAGTTTAATTATTATGATAGAACATCACAGAGACTGAACGTTATTTCCAGACTATCATATTTAGGATGACTCTTATTTTACTGATTTAACGCCATGAGACTGACATGAAGACCCATTCACTTCCCATTGCCACCCCATACACACCCATCCCATTTTCACTGTTGATCTGGGGAACTCTAAAAATCAATACGAAAATATCAGCACTCAAAATCTCATAGCAATCTTACAATTTATTCAGAAAGCGTAGCTAGTAACAACAAAATATCGGAACGCCATTTTTGTCCCCGATATCGATTACTGTCCATTAGCAATCCACAAGCGTCATATAATGAGTTATAGCCGTTTGCCGGTCCGCTATTTTTTCGCAAACCATAAATTTTCTTAATCGCATTTTTAGGGTTTTGGATACAAGTTTTTTCTCGGCAATTAATTAATATTGAAGCGGTTTGGCTCGCGATAAAGAAAGTTTGATGGAAATGGGGGTTATTTTAGAGATGATTGATTCGAAGAGAGGCGGTTATTTCGATCAGGGTCGCTCTAACCACATTCAGGCCTGCCAACAGACTAAGTTTATATGCAATTAAGTATTTGATAAACATATTTATATGGGGTGCATGCCTTTACGAGTGACTCCGTATATATAAATTTACGTTCGGCACACAGTGCAGGGTAATTGCATAACACACATAAAAACCATATTATGTCTGTGAGTGCCAACTCAATCGCAATGAATGCCTTTCATATTGACAGTTCAGCCACATTCACTGCGTTATTTACGTTGTTGAGCAGACAAATTTTACAAACTTATGAAGCAATGGATTGGCAATTTCCTTGGAAACTCTCAGATTGACATTTAAAGTATGTTACGCAATTAGGATTGCTGGGCAGTCAGCACATGAACTGTCAACATAATTATAGTTCGTGGCAATAAGATGCCCAGTGGTTAAGGCCTCGCCTCTAATGCACGAGGTTCTAGGTACAAATCCAGGCTAGTACTAATGTGAATTCGTATGTACGGACGCCAGTACATCAAGCTATTACAATCTGTCTTTCTTTAATAGATTTTCAACTTTATCGCTAAAGTATTAGGTTCGAAGTTGATTGGGAAAATTTGACAGTTTCAGGTAGCTTGATGTGCTGGCGTCTGTACTTTCTGAGTTTATCTTGAACATTATTGACATCGGCGAAACCAGGATGTATAGTCAATTATACGTCTCAAATCACCAATCCGTCTTGAGCTAGCGTGGTGATCAGCAGTACGATTCTGTAACCATCTCACCGCGAAAACTTAGGTGAAGTGAGCGTGGAGTGAGCTGTCATTCCAACTAATGCTAGGGATTGACACTATTGACAGCTCACTCTAAGCTCACTTCACCTAACTTTTCACGGTGAGATTTTTACAGAATCGATCGGCAGTGCTCGTGCCTACTCTGTATGAGAAGAGACATCTGTCCTGCGGTGGGACAGTAACAGGGTGGTATTATTATTATTTATTTTATTATTATATAGGTAGTAGGTTTTTATTTACATTTTAATTTTAATTAATATTTTTTTAGCTTGAGTACGTATAGTTTTTATTTTATTTGTTGGTATATTGGCGTGAGCTAGCTGACATAAGGCAAATAATTTAATTTTGTGTTCTGTGTCTTGTAATGTTAATTACTTAACATAGGTACCTAGTATTGTATACAATCAATTTTCAAACTGAACAGACAGCTGTGCTGCTGCGGAGTTTGTTGCGCCACTTCTTCTTCCCAGCGATAGCAATAGGAAGTGGTGAAGGGCGGGCGTTTTTCGGGGACTGTCTTTTGTAATTTTGACGTTCAAAAAGTGCTGATTCGCAGCCTAATTTGAATAAATGACTTTTGATTATTATTAATAAGAGCAAAGCTGGCGTGGCTAAATAATAACAGCCGCACAGGTCTATCGATCAGGTTAAGCTACGCTTGCCGCAGTTGGGTTGTGGATGGGTGACCATGACCATCTTTACATAAACGTCGGAAAATTACGTTAAACCGTTGGCCCCGGCTGTCATTCGTGGATCTTTGAAAGTCGTTACGGGTAGTCAGAAGCTTGAAAGTCTGACAACCAGTCTTACCAAGAGGTATCGTACCTATTACCCACGTACCTATTACCCAGTAACTGGGTTGTGGAGGTCAGATAGGCAGTCGCTCCATATACTCATAAAATACTGGTATTCAGCTACATCCAGTTAGAATGGAAGCTGACCCCAATATAGTTGGGAAAAGGTTAGGCAGATAACGACGACGAGTAAAGAAAAAATAGAACATTATTGAACGTATATTTATAAAACGCCGGACAATATCACAATCACTAAACCAACAAAGCTTTTCTCTAGGTATATCGAATTACAAAGTTACAGATCAAATATACTTTAAACTTTTAACAGTATCAATTATCTTTCTTGAATGTAAAGTCCACAGCTAATTTGAGGAGCTTAACGAACCCGCCCTACTTTTAACTTGTTAAATGTTTAACGCCTTTAAATATAGCTATTGTTAACTCCTATTCAGTTTATTTACTCTTCTAAGAGAAGGGATCGTTAAAGTTTGTTAAGAAACTGGTAACTTTAAGTATTTGTTCATGGGGACGTTGTGATTAAAGTTTTCAGTAAGTGCCTACTGTCGATCGGTCTTGAAAAGCGTTAAAATATTTTAAACAGGTGGGTTTTGCAGTAGCACTTGCTTTTTCATGCTTAACGGTGCAGGATAGCCTTTACCATAAGTGGTCATCGTATTAGTAGTTCAGCAGCATCAATACCATCAGGATTGTGCCGAAATATTTATAGCAGTTCGTCGTAGACAGTCGTGGTCGTGATACGACATCATCTGTCATCAGCAGACAGCCGCCACTCAACCATCGATGCGACGCTTCGTTAGAGTGACTGTCACCGGCCAGTCTCACTCTTAACCGACATTTTTGATGATTCCAGTAGCTTCGAAACAAAACTAGAGGGCGCCTCTTGCTACACCGTCATACTTATATCCACGGTGCAAATACAAATATCCTACAATAGTAGCTATACTGAAGGTAAATAACAAGAATCTTATGATAATCTATATGATAAAACTGTACCGAAATGACAGCCGATTGACGTATTGAAGAAGACAAGCTGCGACAAATAAATTGAGATAGAGACGGGTAAATTCTGATGACGATCGAACTGTAATTTCTTTAAATATTTCAATCACCTTTTGGGGAACTCCCAAAAGGTGATTGAAATTGCCTTGGCTTACCTGGAAGTCTTTAAATAGATTTCGGACTCAGGTAGGTTGAAGCGAAGAAAACCCGGCCAGATGAAGATTTACAGGCGTCTCCGCCTTGGAGTGTAAATGTGGTGTTGCCCCACAACAATGAGGCACTTACCTACTATCGTGTCCAGCTACAGGAGCTGATGGACACTGACACTACTGAAGGTACTGAAGGTACTAAGCTCGTAGCCAAATGCTTTGCTGACTGTATATATAGATTTCCATTGACACACTAAGACGAAGAAGGTCACATGAAGGACAAATCTTATCTCTCAAATCTAAGCACCACACATAACGAATACTATGTGCATATAGGTACATCTGGTACATAGCGTGTACCGTCTGCATCATTTATAATTTGGACAATAAACTACAAATTACACACACAATGTAAGTCGTGTCTTATTTCTATGATTTACGACCGAACCCCAGTTTATTTCATTTTGTACCTTTCTCGCCCGAGTTGTAAAGGCCATTGACAACAATTGTTGTTGTTGTTTAGAAGAAAAAAAACATTAATATTCTCTGTTCAACTTTTGAATTGTTTTTTAGCTTGAATTGAAAAGATCTTGGTGTTTTGTTGGTGTGTCGAGCACCTACTGCTTTTATTGAAACTGGCCGCAAAAAAGTTTATTTCGTTTTATTCTTGCATCTCCTTGAAGAAGCTAAGTAATCAAAATACAATGTAATGGAAGGAATACAATTTAATGTAATTTAAAAGCTATCACATTTATTGAACCTATCGTCTTCTTACAATGTTATATTTTTAAAACATGGTTCATACAGGGTGGCACGTTCATCGACGCGCAGCCTGTTACCATGGATTCAGTACATGATTTTCAAACCCTGATTTTTTAACCGACTAAAAATTTCTACGCTGGGGGGTTTAGAATCATTTGCTGAATTCATGGTTACATTTTACGAGTCGATATCCCTGCCACCCTGTATACCAGCAGCCTTTAACAGAATAGATATCAATTGGTACTTACCTTTCACGCCACTTGTGAAGATAATGGAACTACATAATTAACCGATGTATCATGCACAATCGCATATAAAATTTATGCCAAAGAGAACTTTACCGTAATTATTAAGTCAAGTTAGCAGCTTATAAAATAACATAATAACTTGGTTTCAACTACTCTATCCTATACTTTACATACCCATTATTCTACTACCGTTCTAATGTACCTACCCTGCAAGTAAATTATGGATTATGAGCATACCGCATCGAACCCCGCCAGCACGTTATCGGGCAAATATCTGGAAGTACAACACTGAAGAATGGGCACACAAGTTTATTATGAGCTCAACTTTGACGTCACATCACTCATAACGTGACCTTTTCATATTATGTTGATGTAGAAGTTGAAAGGACAATAAATAGTTACCTAATTAGCTTTTGCCCACGGATCGCCCGCGTGGAGTTCGGAAATTATCCCTAATATGTCTTAATCTAGATTATAAAACTATCTGTGTGCCAAATTTTATCCAAATCCTATTAAAGCATACTAATAATGGAAATACTATCGTCAATTTATGCAAGCCTAGAACTTTTTGTTAAAATACTGCTCAGAAAGTCGGGTCATATTTCAATCATGATTCGAAAGACACGTAGCGCCATCTAGCGTCCTAAAGCAATTGTGACCGTCGAAAGTTATTATTTTTTTCCTCGGGAGTATTTTTTCTGGATGTAACGTTCCCATGTCCTTTTCTATACCCCATTTATTCATTAATTCATAATAATAAGTTAGTAATAAGTTTATTATAATAAATAAACTTATTATTATAATGCATCGGCGTAGACTCGGGTATTGCAGATGTCTACAGGCGGCTCTGACATGGCCTGCTTGCGGGTTTGCATGCCAAAAAATATGTAAATATATTGTATGCATTCATATTCATCCAACAAACCGTACCGTGCAAGTCTCTACCTAGTAAAAATAATGCAGCTTTCATACAGAAACATTAAGGTCCTAAAAACTGACCTACACTACACAATCTGTTCATTATGAATAGCTACAACTCCAAGACCTATAAAATAAAACTGTGAAAGTGCACAAAGCGGAGTGAGTAGAGAAACCTCCTGAATACTTGATGTGACGTCACAGGAGAGCTGGCGAGAGCGCTCACATTCCCAGAAATATTAATAAGTAAATGCAGGAAGATCCATAAGGATATTACGAGTATTCATTGCAGTTTCCGTACTGAAATGAGTTCAAAAACTATCTTTTGTTTGGTCTTGGGACCAAGGGAAGAGCGCAAAGTTTATAACTTTTTAGTTTTAGGTACCTAAGGGGTCAAACACAGAACAGATAAAAGAGGTCTGTTCTGTGGGTTCAAAAGCCAATTAAGGTTAAGGTTTGGGGACAGTAACATGGTCAGAAATCTCCCAGAGAATTCTAGGCACGAAGGTCCGAGCTACGTCAGAGCCTAGTGGCTGAATGTCGACTTGCGCAACCCAGGTGGGGGCTAGCAGGCCTGTTATGGAGGAATGACTGGAGAGACAGCATGGTGCCCTCAGTTTCCGGCTAGCAAAAAAGCGTTCCAGATATGGAGTAAGTAGGTAGAGTAAGGTTATGGTCAGCGCAAAATTGTCTTCTCTCGAATCTGAAATAATTCATGAAAATTAGACGTATTCATATTTGAGGAACACAGGCAGCGTAAAAACGATGATCGCTAACAATTTAATTAATTGTCTACAATCTTTGTGTCATAATATTGTAGCGGTATCTACAACGCCACATGCGAACAACGCGTCATACTGACGTCACGTAAATCCTGCATCTCGCAAGCAGAGTTTACCGCGCAATTAGCATAGATACAATTTCCCAACATCAATCGTTGGGCAATTGCCCGCCAGACACAACACCCGTCTGGTCGGAGGATCCTCCCTTTTCTATGGAGGATGAGTGAACTTTACACCCTGTTCCTCATACCTCCAAAATATTGTATCAATGTGTACCCACAAATCATATTATGAGTAGGTACTTAACTGCAGCTACAAATTGATAAAGTATCATCATCATTCTCCTGCCTTAAATTGGGATAACAATTTATTTAGTCTCTGTAGTCACCCCCTTTATAACCAATTGATACAGTATATGGAACACACATTATGTACAGTCAAATGATTTTTTGTCGATGTACAACTACTACTAACAACGTACGGACAGTCATCCTTTTGAGGCTGACTGTAGTGCAATAAACTAATAATAAAGTATTCTATCCCACAGAAAAGAGGCCTGTGTCCCAGCAGTGGGAACATTATGGGCTGATTATGCAAAGTATTCCATGTGCTTTATTCCAACGCTACTTTTTCTCCTTACTGGCATTACCTAGAACACGAGAAAACGAATTCCAGGAAACAACAGAACTTACACAACATTATTAATGGAAAATCATTATTCATTAAAATTTAATTGCAAAAGCATCTAGATGAAATTCCTGAAAATGTTTACTAAGTAGATGACTCGTCTTGTCTAATGGATGTTACATCCTGGGAATGCAATTTTGTATTTGATCATAGTGAAGAGCACACTTAATTGAGGGATTTGAAAACTAATAAAGTCAAGTTTATAATATGAATATTATAAATAGTTAAAGGATATCATGTGAAAGGTTATGATGAAGAAAATCAAGTATCTTGACTTGGCTCACGAGGTTGTCGACAGGTGTGATGTGGACTCAGCAATCATTGTGCCGATAGTCGTGGCAGCAATCGATTAATAGGTACCTGATGTGGTGCTCGTTGGGCAGCTGTAACAAGGGCTAGATTCAGAAAGCGGAGCCTTGACCGCCGGTAGCTTGAACCCTGTTCCTGTATACCGGTAGGCTACTATTTTTAATATTTTATTTAAAAGATTTTTATTTTTAATTGTACCTAAATGAAAGAAATTAATAAAATTCTTGAATTACTGAGAAAACTGAGGCCTTTGAAGTAACTTAGCTTGTGCTTTGACTAAGACTTGTTTCCGTCTCTGTCTTGCAATTGTAGTTTTATAATCGTGTGACAGTGACGGGAATAACATTTAGCCTAAGTAGGTACTAAGTAACGTTTATAAATCTCGGCCTAAGAGGCTCAG
Source organism: Apamea monoglypha (assembly GCA_911387795.2). Classification (NCBI taxonomy): domain Eukaryota; kingdom Metazoa; phylum Arthropoda; class Insecta; order Lepidoptera; family Noctuidae; genus Apamea; species Apamea monoglypha. The sequence goes on along the minus strand of OU426930.1, from coordinate 17,932,136 downwards.
TTGCATTCCTCAAGTTTTATACATACAACTATACGTACATAAACTCACGCTTTCTCCCCATAGGGGTGGGTAGAAACTACAGAACCCCAGCTGCTACGATCCTCACATACTCCTTTTGACTCGTTTACATTCATCTATCTGGTCACACACGCACCTTTCTGAAGAACATCACCAATAAGGTCATTATAGGATATACATATAGTGTGTCCCGTCACGGCGTTTCCAGTCACATCTGCCTTCTAACAACTAGAACATATCAATCAACTAAGTCCATCTAAGGGCTCCGATACGGGGTCGTGCGGTCCATGGCCCTATACGGGGCCCCGGTGTGGGCGCGTTCACTGCGGCGGCGAGCCGCCCACTACCTGAACGCGCCCCAGAAGGTGGTAGCCGTAAGGCTAATCCGGGGCTACCGCACGATCTCGCGCGAGGCGGCAAGCCTCCTTGCCGGACTGCCGCCATGGGATCTGGAGGCGATAGTCCTCGCGCGCCTGCATGAGTGGCGCGCGGAGGCACTACGCCGGGGGGAAAGTCCGCTCCCGCGGCAAATTGCTGCGGAGCGGACGGACCTCCGGCTCGATCTCATGGCGACATGGAAAGAGCGACTGTCGCAACCCAGCGCAGGGCACGCCGCGATAGCGGCGATAAGACCCCTCTTTGAGGAGTGGCTAGAGAGGCGCCACGGCGCCCTCACCTACCACCTGACGCAGGTCCTCACCGGACACGGAAGTTTCGGGAGGTTCCTGCACATCATCAGGCGGGAGGAAACGCCCGGGTGTCACCATTGCCAGGATCGCCCAGAGGACACGGTGGAGCACACGGTGGAGGTCTGCCCCGCTTGGGCGGAGCACCGCCGTGTCCTCGTGGAGGCGATCGGCAGCGGCGGCGGCCTCTCGCGCCCGGCCCTGGTGCAAGCCATGGTCCGGAGCGAGAGGGAGTGGGAGGCAGTCGCCTCCTTCTGCGAAGCAGTCATGCTAGCGAAGGAGGTGGCGGGACGGATGAGGGAGAGAGCCTCCCGTCCCAGCCGCCGCGGGAGACGCCCCGGGCGTCGGGAGTCCATTGGAGACTACCGGCCACCGTAGGCGCGGGCCTGCGGGCGGAGAGCAATGGGTAGCTCACCGCCCGATCAGGACCAGTCCCGTGCCGGACGGCGCGTAAGTGTTCCACGCGCGCCTCAAAGAGATGTCAGCATAATCCCTTAGGGCCGAAGCCTGCCGGGGCAGCGGGATTGTCCGGAAGGGTTACCGCTACCCCGGAACATAAAGGGCGAAGGAAGGAACATGGGTGAGTTTTAGTCAGTAAGAGTCTGACACTCCCTTCCGCTCCACCCAGAGCGGGAGGGGTCATTTGATGATTTCCCATCACAAAAAAAAAAAAAAAAAAAAAAGGGCTCCGATACCCCTACATGAATCATTAGAGATAATCATCACGATTTACAGATGTCAGTTTAGGCGCGTAGTCTTGTGGCGTGGGCTTCGTGGCTAAGTAATAACAGCCGCACGGGTCGATTGATCAGGTGAATCTTTGCTTTCAGCGGTTGGTCCGTGGATGGGTGACCATCTTTACATACCAAAACCCCTCCGTGCCTCGGAAAGCAAGTTAAGCCGTTGGTCCCGGCTGTCATTCGTGGATCTTTGACAGTCGTTACGGGTCGCTAGGAGCCCGAAAGTCTAACAACCAGTCTTACCAAGGGGTATCGTATTACCCAGTAACTGGGCTGTGGAGGTCAGACAAGCAATCGCTCCATATAAAATACTGGTATTCAACTGCATCCGGTTAGACTGGAAGCCGACCCCAACATAGTAGTGAAAAGGCTAGGCCGATGATGACTTTAGGCGCGTGGCCAAAAATGAAATTAACAGATCCATCTTGTTTTTTAATACAATTTTACGAAACCATTTCACAAATGTTTACCAAAAACGCGTCTATATCATTGAAACGACAAATGTTCTTTGTAGCCAAAGTACTCGTACATACTAATTTCATGCTTGCAGTAATGTTGTTGAAAACAAACAGCAAGACACCGCCAAGTCAGCAGTACAATTGTTTTATTTTAATGACAAGAACGGACTTCATACAAAACTTAAAGTACTAAAACCTAAAACTATCAACAGTAACATTTCTAATCCCATACAGCTGTAAACCTCAACTTTGATAGTACCGAGTGCTATTCCAGACCATTACTTGCGGAGTAATGGAGTAGTGAGTGGGAATACACCGTAGTAATGTGACTCAGCTCACTTCACGTACGTGTATTGTCGATATTTACTCGCCTTTATATCCTCTGCCGTTTCGACGTGATACAGAGAGTTTGTTGGCGTTCTTGAACATCTTAAGAGATTTCAAATGTTGATAACTTAATGTTAGATTGGGACACGAAATCTTGTATAACTTACCTTACTTAATGCATGCCATTAGTAACTATGAAGTATCTCATTTTTAGGGTTCCATACCAAAATCAAAATTAAAAGTCATTTATTCAAATTAGGCTGAGACTCAGCACTTTTCGAACGTCAAAATTACATAAGACAGTCCCCCAAAATTGCCCGCCCTTCACCACTTCCTAGAGCTATCGCTGGGAAGAAGAAGTGGCGCAACAACACCCCCCATGAGCACAGCTGATGGTAAAGGAACCCTCATGGTGCGACTCAGTATGTCTGTCTGTCTGTCTGTCACAGCTGGATATCTCAAGAACTACTAATGCTATCAACTTAAAATTTGGAATAGTTTTAGAGGACGTTTGCCCAACTAGTAAAGTAGTCTTAATAAAAAAGGTTTTTTTTTTTTGCCACAGGGACTGATAGGGTGAAGTGGGGCTATTAGGGCATTGGGGAAACATATGAAAGAGCGCCGAGTCCTACTCGCTCTTGTTATTTATAACGCTTTTGTATCAAATTCCCTATAAATTGTGAGGTCTCTGGCTCTTGTGACACAGGAGCACCTACTACAAGAGCCAGGGCTACACTGATGTTTGTGTGTTGAAGAGAAAACAAATAAAATATTAATTATCATAATGACATGTTTCTGATGCAGTCAGGTAAAAAGAAAGCAGACTGTATTGAATTTCAACACAAGCATTAAACGTCTAAGAAATGTCGAAGGGATTTGACTACGAAATACTAGTAATGCGTGGCCTACGCCGTAGCACGGTGCGTAGCATAGTCAGTCCTACGAAGCTACGACGCGCAGATTTCTAGTTTTTTCTGAACTAAGGGTACTTTGTGTAGGTATTAAATTAATGTAAAAATTCCACGAGTAATTAACTTAACTAAAACTAAGACAGATTCAAGCCTCAATCAAAGTCTTGGCAAACGTTAAAAAATATTAATTACCGTGAGAATTCCCGTGTTTTCGGCATACGAAGAATGTCGAAATAAATCGCAAGATTCGTAAACTAAACTGTACGCAGAACTTTACCTCCTTTTTGATCAAAGTCGGGATCTCATGCACATGTAAGTTTTCACATAAATCTTCCGAATAGTTCCACCTATACAACGAATGCGGAAGGTCTCATGCAGTGCCACACAAGTTTTGACTTCGAAAACTCATTAAGAAATGTAAAGAGGTTCGCTTTCGCGTTTTTCTGTATGTTTGTGTATGTATCGATTTATCTTGAAAATTAAAGATGAAGATGGCAACTCGATCCCATATCATATAATTATGTAGTATGCAGAGATTTTTTCACAAGACTGGACGCTGCAGATAGTCTTGCTAATAACATTTAAAATTATTTTAGTAAAAGAAGTGGTGGGCTCTCACAGGGCTAGTACATCAAAACTATTTAACTCTGACGATTTTAAACTTTTAAATAAACGTCAAAACTTCTTAAAATTGAGTTCCAAGACTTGAGACTTTATTCCTCTGACTTAATTGACATGAAAATAACAAGAACATATTAAAGGCTCCCGCAGACAGGCGCGATGCGACTCTAGTAGAACAATTTCTATAGCCATTTTTTGGAAATTGTTCTACTAAAATCGCGTCGCACCGTCGCGTCTGCAGGAGCCCTAATACTACTTAGAAACCCTTTTCAAATGTCAAGTTTGTCTTTAAGTATGTAAATCAATTGTCAAGTTATTTCTGTAAAGATTCTGTTCTCTCACACGTAAATAAAACATTAAATCGACACCCCGTATCGTTTTTCTATCTAATGAGTCGAGGTCCGGTAAATCCGCAAGCAGACACCATGACAAAGGGACACAGCTCCACGGCACACGTGTTATCTATTATCCCTTGAAGGTCAGCTGTCATGGGGGGGGAAACAAAAGACATCGATTCATTGTACGGGTGGAGACAGAAGTTAAGAATATATGTATATTATTTTTGGAAATGCTTTGGAGCTTGTGTTGCGTAGAAATTACTCTTAAGATACTTAGCAAAGTATAGACTTCTAGGTTTTAGGGAATGTTGATTGAAATATAGCATAATCAGTCTACATTTTTGTCACTATGAGAGGGAGTGGGCCATATCATCCACCAAGCGGGCCCAGTGCGGGTTAATAGGTGTCACATGGCTTCGATTTTTTTTTTATTCTAGGACATGCCGGTTTCTTACAATTTTCTTACAATCACAACTAAACGTATATAAATAACAAGGTTCTTATTTAAAGATGTATCAAAAAATAAAAATAAATTTTACCCTGTATTTGGTCCTAGTGCTGGGCATAGGCCTCCTACTTTTTCTTCCAAAACTCCGTGTCTTAAGCAATCTCTGGCCATCAAACAATATACAAATGTTTTAAAGTTACACAATTATCTTACTTTATTAATTAATAATCAACAGCTAAGCCACTATGTTTGTGTCTGGACGTTATTAAAAAACTTTTATTGAATGTCTAATAGGCAAACTTTACCTTTCAATATCGTGCATTGTAATAAACCTATACAGTAAAGTAAACGGTTTAAAAGTTAAAGTGCCCTGTGTTAGTGACTGTACTTCGCCATGAGACGGATGTGGCCATGGTGGTCTGTGTAGTTTCAACCTTCAAGCTTGGGGTTGAATAACATTCGTGAGACAAATAGATATGAATATAGGTGGAAAGGTTTTTGTAAATTATTGGTGTAATATTTTACGTAACATGAAAATGGTGTGAATTTATTATGTTTTGGCGTATCGGAACTCGGAGTGAGAATCGGCTGAAGCTCAGAAGTAATTATTGGCAGAACATGGGAAAAATGAATTAACAAGCAATTTCGAACCCTAATGGATTCTTAGGACTGAAACATTTTAATTGGATGAAGAGAGGTTCCTACATCTTGGGGCTCCATAAGATTAATTTCTTTCAGTAAAACTAATGGAATTGAGATAGAGTTTTAATTGTTTCTTTCCATACATATAAATAAATCAATGCTTCAGTCAGTCTCGTAAGGCATACATTATAATCATAAATCCTACCTATGAAAAGTAAAAGTAGCAGAAATAAACAACACAAATATCGCAAAATCGCAATTTTTCCAACATAATAAAACGTAACACTCTTATTTTTTGACAGTCGTGTAAAAATCCTTTCTAACGTCAATTCAAAACCAAAGCCCTGCACTTCCTTCACGAAGTAAACGTTGGCTTTACGTCCGTCCGTGCCCTTTGCCAACTACCCTACGACCTACTTCAGAGGCTGTTGACCCCGCAAGGTCGCCAGCTGATCGATGACGCCGTGCGCCACCCTTAACGCATGGTGTACATACCTAGCTATACTCACACCTTTCTTCGTAGATTTAGAATGGCGATAAAATGGTAAAATTATATATGGTTATGTAATAAGTGGGCTAGTTTTGAAGGTGGTGTAATATTAGGTGCTGCGGAACGGAATGTTCTAGATCGAAATAATTTATCGTGAAAGTGGGGAGTGACCGTTTTGAAAACCTGGCACTGATGAGTTTATTTCCCATGGGTTGTAATGTTACATTCGGCTAATGATGTGCCATTTTACAACTTTCTAGTTTAGTCCGATTAATAAGAAGGTAACTTATGGATATGGTTTTATAATTGATCTAGTGCGTTTAATAGTCTAAACTCATATTTTTTATTTGCTAGACTAAAATTACAGCTGTGATCAACCTTTTTTTGTCAACATGACATTATTCAGACATGATAAGTATAGTAGTATAGTTTAGTATAATATAATAACCGTCATTTTGGTCTAGCAAATTAAAATCAAAGTATAGCTAGGTATTGTAGATTACGTAGATAACTAACCTACATTATTTTATCGTTTTGAGTTCATTGGGTTGCTTATTTTTATTTGACATTGTATTTATGATTTGATGACATTGTATTTATTTTTATATTGTGATTTGTATTAATCCCGTGTTTCGTAAGTTGTGATTGTAATATGGGAAAACCTGAAATAAATGGATTTTGTTTTACTTATTTATTTGCAAACATGGGTATTTGATGTCTAAAAATTCATGAACATGTGACGAGCTCTCCATATATATGGATAGGATAGAAAATAAAAACAAAAAGTAACAATCCACTCAAACAAACATGGACGAAAATCCTTCCTAATTTAAACTTTATCCGCGAATCGTGACAACCGGCCGAACGGCAAACAAACAAGCAATAATGTTGCGATAACCGTAAAATTCCGATAAAAACCGTTCTTTACACTTTAGTGTGCAACAAAACCGTTTGTATTCCAGTGTTGCCAGTATTAACGAATTACTTTTATCTAATGTTCGAGGTTTGGCGCTGTTTCCTTATACGAGTATTATAATGACTCGCTTCCTTCCTCGCTGTTTTGAGTGTTTAAATGTCTATGGGAGGAAAACTACACATTCAAAATATTTGGGTTATAAGTCTACTAAAACAACATTTTCATACTGAACTTAAAATGTTCATAGGACTTTGGGTATGATCTCATCTCTTCTTCAGACAAAGCTAATATAAGCAGTACCTAAGTACTACTTTCCCTAAAGTAAATACAAAAAACAAGTTCAAAAAGAAAATTCTTAATAAAATTATGTAAATCATCCAACAGATTCTCGGTACTAACTAAACGGAAATTGCGTCTATCTATCTTGTAGAAAATTTTCGACAGACTTTACTTTATACAATGAAATAAGTCCTTCAAGGCATGTCAAAACTTTACTGAAAATAAACCGTTAGAAATAATAAAAACTTTTCAAAGTGTAAGAGGAAAGATAATGTAGATAATACAACTCAACTCTTAAGTATTTTAATTGAAACTGGTAACTCTGTGGGTAGTTAACTGTAAAGAAAACGCTCAGTTTGTAACTGCTTAACATTATTCGTCTCAGTGTCACGTTTCTTATACAAACCGTTTGAAAAGGGTAGATAATAAAACTTTAGATTTTCTGGCTTTATCTTTCTGCTTTGAGCCTGTAATTGAGTGAAATTAGAACTAGCATGGAAGAAAGCATTCAGTTTAAAAAAGATTATTATCATCTGCCTAGCCCTTTCCCAACTATGTTCGAATCAGCTTCCAGTCTAACCGGATGCAGCTGAATACCAGTATTTTACATGGAGCGACTGTTTATCTGCCCTCCACAACCCAGTTACTGGGTAATACGACACCCCTTGGTAAGACTGGTTGTCAGACTTTCGGGCTTCTGACGACCCGTAACGGCTGTCAAAGATCCACAAATGGCAGCCGGGACCAACGGCTTTACGTGCTTTCCGAAGCACGGAGGTGTCTTGGTATGTAAAGATGGTCACCCATCCACGGACCAACCGCAGCAAGCGTAGCTTAACCTGATCGATCGACCCGTGCGGCTGTTATTAGCCACAAGCCCCATTCAGTTTAAAAAGATGTTGAAAGTAATTACATGCCGAAGACGCCTCACTGCGATACCTCGCGATCTAGGTTTAGCTCGCTGTCACACGCAGACACGCACGCACATGCTGGTATCGAGGTTAACCCCAAGCAGCCCGTGATGTATCGCAGTGAGGTATCCTCTATTAGCATGCGTTTGTTTTACATGGAAGTGAGGCTTTACATCGAGGTAGCGAGCTAAACTACCCTAACAACGAGGTTTCTTTGGTTCGACGATAGGGCTAGTTAGTAGAACTTGTGACTCTTTGAGATAACCCTATCTCCTAATTATTTGTAATTTGTCAATAGCTTGGCTACAAATAAGTTCTTTCTAAATGGTAATGAAGACAATATGCCTATGATATCAACTTTTGCCATCAAAAAGGGACGATAAAAGGGTCCTCACGGCAGAAAGGCTAACTTAGGCACAAAAACACTTCACCAGACTGGTATTTTTACGACAAAAGCGCTTTCAAAACTGTCCTAGCCCTCCAATACTGAAGCTTATGTTGTTTTCTTACGCCCTCTCTGGTGAGACGCCTCTTTAATATTCCTGAAAATGCACATAAAACTTTATGAATAAGTTCGAGACATAATGAATACTTATTCTGTGATTATTTACTGGCGAGGTAGAAAGTTTGTACATTTTGTCAACAAATTATTATACTCAATGTATCTTAAAGTAACTAATAACAGCCGTACGGGTCGATCGATCAGGTTAAGCTACGCTTGCCGTGGTTGATCCGTGGATGGGTGACCATCATCTTCACATACCAACATCCCTCCGTGCCTAAGCCGTTGGTCCCGGCTGTCATTCGTGGATCTTTGACAGTCGTTATCGGTCGTCAGAAGCCCGAAAGTCTGACAAGCAGTCTTACCAAGGGATATCGTATTACCGAGTAACTGGGTTGTGGAGTTCAGATAGGCAGTCACTCCATGTAAAACACTGGTATTCAGCTGCATCTGGTTAGACTGGAAGCGGACCCTAACATAGTGGGGAAAAGGCAGGCAGATGATGTATCCTACGAACCTGAATTTTATTGTAGTTTATTAAACTCATTACCATCCACATGTGCATAGCTATGTATCATGTTACACATGTTTATACAAATAAATGCATCTCCAACTTTTTTTGAAAGTATGGCTTTACTGTTTCTGCGCGTTTCCGATACCTGTGGACACCTGCAACACCAAAGATATAGCCGATACGTTGCTGACCTAAGAGACGCATGTGTCAGTAATTTCCTCTGCAATGTTTCAAACCGGAACAAAACAACGCTGTTGTTTGAAAATATACTATGAAATATATACATCTTATATCATTTGAAATTTTTACAATTTATTACGAGAGGTTCTAATGTATTTAACAACTTTGACGAACTTCATTTTTTAAATCACTTGACTTTAGATAATAACTAGGTATTGCCCTCGACTTCGTCTGCGATCCAGGATAAAAAGTAGCCTATGTCCTTCTCCAGGTCATGGTCTACTCATGTGCCAAATCTCATCTAAGTCCGTTCAGCCGTTTTAGCGTGAAAGGGCATTTATAATATGTATTAACATAGTTAGGATTAGTATTAAAATTTTAATTTGTACGAATATCTTATTTTGTCAATTATAATAATTTTAAAATGTTTATTATTCTGTATGTGCAATTATCTAAAGTTCGAACACAATATGAATTGTTTTACGAAGAAATAAATGAAATCAAAAAACTGTGTAGTAAAAATTCTACCCTAACAGGTAAGCTCTTTTAAAATAAGCGTAGCACAAAGAAAGGGTAGGAAAATATCTCCGAGATCCTAAACCACACAGCAGGAGTTAGGGTAAGAACCGCAAGTCTATACATATAAAACGTCGTCACAATCCTCAGTGGTTCCAGCTACAATATATGGTAGATATTTGAACTGTGGCAGGCTTGAACGAGTTTATTTTATATCTGATTCTGAGCGGAAAGCTTCAGACTTGGGAGCCACGTACCTACGTATTCTTTTGTTTTGTTTTATACGGAATACAAATACCACGGTGGAGCTTGTTCGGGACTAATTTTTATCTTATATGTAAATACATCACGAAAATAGTTTGGCTTTTTCCTCTCAAAAGATAGTCGAAAACTATAACATATTCTCTAGCCTTCAGCGTTAACAACTTGTTACCAATACATCTGCTAAGCACTACAATAATAAATACTAGCAGCGCCCCGCGGTTTTACCTGCATAAGACAGGTCGATCCCGTGGGAATATCGGGATAAAAAGTATCGCATGTGTTCTTCTGATGCTATATTAATGTAAAGTTTCATCGAAATCCGTTCAGTAGTTTTTTGTGTGAAAGAGTAACAAACATCCATCCATCCATTCTCACAAATTTCGCGTTTAAAATATTACAGTAGGACCAGCTGCGCCTCCCGGTTTCACCATAACAACATAAGTTTCGATTCCGTGGGAATATCGGAATAAAAGTACATATCATATGTGTTAATACTGGTTATAAACTATCTGTGTACCAAATTACATTACCAAATTACATCCAAATTCGTTCAGTAGTTTTGGCGTAAAAGAGTAACAAATATCCATCCATCCATCCATACAAATTTTCGCGTTTATAATATTAGTAGGATTAATCATTATTAGTAATCTCGAGAAAATAATAAACCGCCCCATACATTTGGGTCGAGTACTTAGTTGTTGAAGTTTTTTATTTGACAGTTGATCATTTTTTCGCGATTTTGATGTTGGTCCCATGGAGAAAGTTGTTCAGTTTAATGGTCTGTGTCTACCACGCCCCCAAATTTGCCAACTCGTTTCTGATACTGTGTAGCAGTTTTGTTTTTGTTTTTTCGTCGCCGAAATAGTCATGTTTAACACCATCATGTTAAAACTCTATATTTGGCAATGAACTTTTATGAACTCTCATCTTTTAATATAAATTTTATGACCGAAATAGAGCGATATAATAATAAAAGAAAATCGGCCAGTTACCTTACCTTGCCTAAAATAGGAGTCATGTGGGCGTAGCAGCAGGATCACTTTGTAGATTAGTGACCAGAGGGCAACGTACTGTTATTGTCTAATGTACAATAACTATCTAAAATTAGATGTTGTTATAAAATAGGTTTGTTTATTGACCTCCTCCGCAGTTTGTTCTACCATTTTTGGCAGATGGAAAGCTAGACGATTTTCTGTTTTACACCGAGTGAAATACCTTTCAAGTATAAACTTTCTTCCTTCTCTCTTCCTCCTCCTTCTTTCTTCCTTTAAAGGTATGAGGAACAGGGTGTAAAGTTCACTCATCCTCTATAGAAAAGGCAGGATCCTCCGACCAGACGGGTATTGTGTCTGGTGGGCAACTGCCGGACGATTGACGTCGGGACGTTGTATACAGGGTGGCATGGGGTCCAGAATCGTCTACTGAATCGTCCGTTGAAATTTTTCGTCGGCTTTTTCTTAATTTTTACGTTTTTTTTTTTCCATTTCTTTTTACTGTAAACTGTATAAAATCATTATTTCTATCTAACCCAATAAGATTTTTAATGAAAAAATAGTAAATTCACTTGTTTCACTTAAAACAGAAATGTAAATAAAACTCGAAAGGGCAGCGCGCGGTATCGCGGTAGGTAGCGCGCGCGCGCCGTCCTCGGAGCGTTTCGATCGCGTTGTTTACAATACATTGCGCACTCAAAAATATTTTTTTTTTTTTTAACCGGTCATTTTCGAGATGAATGATTTAGTAATTTTATTTATGGCATCAGGTGTAACCTTTTCACGACGTTTGCGCGTCGATGTCCCTGCCACCCTGTATACGCTAGTCGCACAATAAACTTTGCTTGCGCGATGTAGAATTTTGTGTGACACCAGTATAATGCGTATTTCGCATATGGCGATATAAGTGCCGCCACATTCTAACTGAACAGACAGCTCTGCCACTGTGGTTGCGCCACTTCTTCCCAGCTAAAGCACTAGGAAGTGGTGAAGGGCGGTCGTTTTGGGGGACTATCTCAGCCTAGTTTGAATAAATGACTTTTGATTTTGAACAGTTTGCCAGTTAAGAATCAGCGTTGCCTCTGGCAACTAACTGAATGGCATAGTTATGTATACCATACGGTAATGATTGACGGGTAATTGTGTTGAAGAGACTTCTAAGTAGAAGCTAAAAGCCTATGTCTGATTTTGAATTATTCGGATTCGCACACGAAGGGTTCCGTACCATCGTACTACATTTAACAATATTTTCTAAGAACGGCGAAAAAAACGTAAGTACCTATATGTTCCTTTAATTTATAACTTTATTTTATTTTTATTTACTGTTGTTAAAGCTGCCATAGCAGTACACCCTTTGTGAATTTCAAGTATCTACTTATTACGGTTCAAAGGTACAGCCCTGTAGCAGACGGACGGATAGCGGATCCTTATTAATAGGGTTCCATTGGCACCATTTGGATACGGAACCCTAAAAACAAGAAATCTATGTTGTCATGTTGTATTTACTACCTGACTTGGTCTATTTGCTTAGGCACAAGGACACATTATATTATTATTCGTACAGACCTGTTTTCTCGATAAACGAAACATGGATTTATTTCGGCTTTCATAATATAAATATGGCGAGGCTGTTTGAGGTCAACCGTAAAGATTTCATAGCGTATATATTGTCGAGATATGTACCAAGAGTTCTTTGTGTTTTATTTACAGTAAAATGGTGCCTGTATGCGTTGGAAAAAATATAATATGGTACAATTTCTTTATTTCTACCAAATCTACACAAATAAATTAAATTAAAGTGTCTATTTGTAATTTCAAAATAACTAAGGTTTTTTTATTAAATTCATATAAATTCAAATCAGTTTTTAAATTTTTCGTCTAACTGTTTGTTCCGGCTAATCTCCGAAACGGCTGGATCGATTTGAACGGGACTTTCACTGGCACATAGCTGATGTTATAAGGTGTACATAACTTAGGTTTGAGTTATGTATTTTAGAAAATTAGTTAAGGGTCTGGGCAAAAAAAATTAAAACTGTAGATTTCTTGATAAATGTTACATCTCTGTCCAACCTACTCAACAAACGTGAAAGTGACTGTCAGTATAGACCAGCACCCAATTGTGTAACAAACTATCAGTCACAATCTGAATCATTTTGAAAGATATTGGTAATCCATTTCTTCGTAACTTCGAAAACTTTGACTGCGCAACAACGTAATAACGCAATGAATGTTGTTGAGCTGTCAAAATGAAAGCCATTCCTACTGTGTGTTACAGTACACACAATTACCCTGCTGTTAAGCTACGGTTAGGAAAGCAGTTCGGTTATATTATAACGGTTGTCAGGAAAATCTAAGGAGCAGTCCTGGAACCAAAAATTCGAAGACATGTGACATCTACCAACCCGCACTGGGCCCGCGTGGTCGATTACGGCCTACTCCCTCTCACCGAGTAGACAAGGTAGACAAAGTAGAGTAGGCTGGATAAGTTGAAAATCAATCATTTTCACAAGTATTTGACATTTAGGTGTCATAACATGCTCTTGTATTTGTATCCGTTATTGTGTGACCGTAGTCCGCTTTCTTGGGAAACCAAAGTTTGAAGTTAAATACTGTTTTAATTTCCAAGCAGGTCGCTGTCGTACATTTTTTCAAGTATTCATGACATACGTACCTAAAGAGGCAGACCTAAGCTAAGATGGATGAGTATCGTTTGCGAACGCTTGAAACGTTGCCAACTGACTGGAGAAGGTGTGTCGTGTCAGGTGCCAGAGCAGGTCAAATTGGAAGCAATAAAGTCGGGAAGAGAACCTCTTTGCAAGCTGGATGTTTAAAAAGTTACACAGTATGCTAATCATCCTGTGTCGTCGCTACTTTTACAGCAGGTACCTACGTACTCTGCAAAACTGAATACTGGGAGTTGGAATAAACCTGTTTAGACCATCTACTGTGTGTCTGAATCCAGCAATGAACTCTTCCAAGTTTTGTGTAAAATATTCCGCAAGAAATTGGCGATGTTAAACTGATCAGGTACAATCTCCATGAAATATTCCCCAGGAAATATTTTAATTATAAATGTAGGCGCAGGGTCTTGGTAATAATTTGAATAATTCTTCCATTATGCGAGTTTAGGTAGGTTCATAAAACCTACATCACAACCTAACTTAAACATAATTAATGTCATTTTCTTTGTCCAATTACACAAAAGGCCAAACTTTACTGCTCAACTATATTCCCTATTATAACTTTCATACGTTTTCATTTAGGATCCGAAACGAATGTCCTTTTTGGCGTATCGCCAAAGTACTGACGCCGCTGTGTCCCGAACACGATTATAATACAAAACACACAGAAACTGGCCGGAATTAAGGTATAATCGCGGCGCTAAACAAATGTTTGTAGGTATGAAAGAAAGGATGGTTATGTTTCTGAAACCTGCAGTTCATAGGTAGTTGTTGTTTAAGCTTATGATTAGCTTGTTAACGTAGTCCTATTTATTAATATTATCGAATTAACATTAACGAAATCTTTTTATATTTTTTTTTAATATCTGTAAGTATGATTAGGTATAATTTCATTAAGATACTTGGACTGTAATGAAAGTGGGACAGAATTATGGTTAATTATTAAAATAATTAATACTTTGAAAGAATATAAAATGCCTTTCTAAAACCTATAAAAATTGAATAGGATTTATTAGCTTTGGCTTTGATGAAAATCATTATTCTTTCGGGGGTAATCAGGTGAAAATAAATAACAATGCTAGCAGAATAGGCAAAGTCATACGCAAAACATGAAAAAAACTTAATGTTGCCAAGATTACAAAACTTAAGACCGAAAATAGAATAAAAGCAACAGATAAAAAAAACGATATTTACCGATAAAATAATTCTTCTCGAACAAAATGTAGGCAAGCTGAAACCTTAGTTTGAGTCAGCAAATTATATACTTTTCGCGATCGTCTGGCTAGCTTCCAATGACAAGAGCTGGCGGCTAGAGGGATGTAGCCAATATTTTGAGCGCCTACGAGATATACTTCAAAATTAAAGTGGAAGAGGTCAACGCGAAGTTGTATGTACTACATTTTTGCCAACGAATAGTTTTTTTTTTGGCCACAAATTATTAAGGCATTAAGGTCAGGGATTGATTGATCGCAACCAGGCTCCACTACCAAAAATTCGAAGACTTGTGACATCAACCAACCGGCCTGGCCTGGGCGTGTGTCCCAGCAGTAGGAACATTATAGGCTGATTATAGTTGATATCATTGACACACGTTCAGCACTAGATACTTAGAATACGATAGTATTGATCTTAATTATTTCAGTATTTCAGCAATCCGAAGGAATCTAAATAACACCTAATGATGTGCCATATTCTGCAAAATTAAAGCAGACGTCCCATTAGCGCCAAACAATCATTATTAACGAAGATTCCAACTTTCGCTGCAATTAAAAACTAATCAGTCAATTTCCAAGAACTTGGAATGCCGACACCAATATCAGTAGCGCCATCTATGAATCAACGCTGAAGTTTGCATTATTTGCTTTGCTAAGTGAAGTAATTTTACTGGTTTGTCAAAGTTGAGGGGCAATTTAGAGCACATGTTATATTACTCAGCTTTGAGTTTAAACCCGAAATACACTGAATTTTAAGTAATTATCTACCTTTAGGAATAAAGCTAAGAGGCGTTTATAAGCAAAATACAGAGGAAATTAAATTCAAGTACATAATTGTGTAAGGAAATAGAAGTGCCTAGGTAAGTACAGTTCTCCGAGAACTTTCCATTACGTACAATTTCCGAGAAAATCATTTGTTACGTATCTAATATTGTTTTTCAAGAAAATACATACCTTTTAAAAATAGATAACCAATAATTGACGTAAGCACCAACCTACGTCGTTTCCTTTTCGAACAAAGATTAAAGATAATTTAAAAAAATACTATATCCTAAAGCCTGATTAATATACTTAGTAGGTACAGCGAATTACCCATTAACACTAGCATAATAAGCCTATAATGTTCCCACTGCTGGGACACAGGCCTCTCGGTGCGAGGAAGTAGGCGGGCCCAGTGTGGGTTGTAGACGTCACAAGTCTTGAATGTTTGGTTCTAGGACATGCCGGTTTCCTCACGATGTTTTCCTTCGCCGTTTTAAGAGCAGTAGTGATAAATAGTTTACACAAAGTAAAGCCATTAACAATAAAATAAGTTAATCCTATCACTCTGTCTTCTCACTGAACTCACCAACTTAAATTCACCAGCAAAAATAAGGATGGATTTGAGTGCTAAAAACCAATCGATACATTACCTAATAACGCAAATAAATGTTCCGATCGTAATGATTGTACTAAGTTCAATACCAAAAAAATGTACCGATTGAATGTCCGCAGTGCGCAGGTCTTAAAATGACATTAGTGCTCACTCAGGTGGATGGGTATCTATAATTCGACATTGACATCTATTTTTAGATCTCTAATTAAAAGGAATGTTTAGGAGGCACTCCGGCTGGGTACTACTTATTGGGGAACCATTTTGACTCGGTAGGTAGGTAATTTAATTTATGATTCTATCAATGGGCTATCTATCTTAAGCTACGTAAAGCCGACCCCAAATAAGAAAGAAATACATTTATTTGTGGCAAACATGACGCTTATAAAAGAACACAAACACACAACAAAAATAACAAGTTGGGAGTAAACATGCGTCACATTCACGCAAAACGGCCATCGCTCAGCATAATGCTAAGACCCTATACGAGACAGAGCCCCAGCGCTGGTTTTCAGCAGCAGCCGGCGGCGTTGACGTGATGACGTCAACCAGTGCAGCATGCAATTATACATAAATAAAAACAACAAATAGTTAGAAAAAGGTTTTAGGCTAGGCTACACTTGGTTACTTGGGATGATTGGCGAAAATGTGAGCTTCAAATGCACGTTCCTCTGAAATAAATCGACGACACGGTTGGCGCAGAGGCTGAGCGATCGACTGCTGCGCTGCGTGTCGCGGGTTCGATTCCCGCACGAAACAAAATATTTGTAATGCATACAGGTAGTTGTTCCAGGTCTGGCTGTTTGTGTATGTGAGTTTAAATGTTTGTAAACGTTTACAAACATTTAAACTCAAACATTCAAACTTTGCGCCACATCAGGAATTACTTCTGTATTGTGATACAGGAGTAATTCCTAGTGTGGGGCAACGTTTTAATAAAAAAAATCCTTGTACCTACAAGAAGTGCTTCAGTTCAAAATATCGTACGTTAGGATAAAATGCAGACTCCCGACTTTAAATACAAAATCTACATAAATACAAATAAATAAAATTGTATAATAATGTCAAAGTAACAGCTTTTTACTAAATGCGTATGAAAGAGTATACGGTACCTAAAACAAAAAACATTTTTTTTATTTTTTGTCTGGCTATCTGTATGTTTGTTCAGGCTAATCTCCGATCCGGCTGAACTGATTGTGACGGAACTTTCACTGGCAGTTAGCTGATATTATAAGGAGTAACATAAGTTATTTTATTTAAGAAAAAGATATAGGGTTCCGCGCAATAAAAATAAAACCCATGAAATTTCCGACATAGACGCGGGCGAAGCCGCAGGCAGAAGCCAGTTAGAAATAAATGCAGAATCCCGTATTTAAATACAAAATAAACCATAAAATGTCTGCAGCTTTGCAGTAAGTTTTATTATCTCGTAAAAGTTGATTGAACGAAAAGATTGCAGTTAAACTTCTGGCAACCTGTCTTGGCATAGTGCAGTATGTCAAACATAAAAACGAATAGGAACTAATAATAAAATTAAGTATGCATTCTCTTTAGAGTTATGCATAGAAACCGCAACATAAGAAAGATCACCGCGAACATAGTGTAAGTATTTAAAAAAAAGCAATTACCGTAATTTTTTTCATAACCAATTAATAAAATCAATAAATTAGTAGTTATTCCCTGCTCCAAATTCAAATATTTTGTTCCCCCGTGCTCTATACATTGGCGGCATAGAATACCGAAATAATAGAGATTTTGCGCTAAAACATTTTTTATTCGCGGAAATCGTCGGTTTTGTTGAGCACAGCGGTTTCCAACCGCATAGCAGTATGCCAATGACCTCATGAAAATACCTACAACAGGGTGGTGGCATGCAGTTGGAATAAAATTTATTGTTCCACCGCATTACCGGCAAATAATACCTGCCATTTATCGAACATCACTATCAATAATGAATAACGTAACATCACGCCTGTAATCCCCGAAGGGTTAGGCAGAAGAGTACCATCAGTAAGGTCCATTTCGCCAGTTCTACTCTAGCCTTCGAAGAGATTTGCATTGTACCTACACCTGCAGTTTCACATTCGTGTAGGTCACCACCCAATCACTTAGTTTAATCTCGTTTAGATTTTTTTAAGTCGGATGCCTATGATAGCACTTCACTTACAGGTTTATTTGATCATTAGATAATTATGTTTAAGTCCCATGTAATGGTCCTTGGCAGCTCTGGACAGAGAAAGGTGGAAAGAGAGCAGGGAGGCCTTTGCCCAGCAGTGGGACCTTATGGCTGATAAAAAATTGGGGGCAAGCCTTAAAATGCTGTGTTATTTAAAAGTAAAAGAAGAAGATAGGTAGAGGTAAATAAAGTTATACAGCTGAACTCATTGTGCAATACAAATGACATGGTTATGGGCACAAAACTGCAAACTAAGAACTTTGAACCCTCTTGCAATTTAAACAATACTACCTACCTACCGATTATTGCTTGTTTATTAACAACCATACCTCTCTAAATGTCAGCAAGCCTATACCGATTGAAAACTATCATTATAACTTAATGATAGTTTTCAATCGGTATAGATTGGTGTTTTCAGGGTAGGTAGGTACAAACCCTGTGACTTAGAACTATGGGGTAGTGACAGTCGTGATTTCATGAGCTTGAGTTTCCACTCGTTTCCTTGATCATCTTGATTTTTTTACCAGTTATTTATCTTACATAACTTGCTTATCTATACATTTTCTATTTGGTAGGGTTTTGAAGTGGCCGCCATTATTATACCTAACGACAATTAGTCACCGTGTTCTATGTTCTATGTTACGGGTTTGGTTTCCGCACTTAGTCCTTCAGGTGGACCATTGTGCGTGGGCCATGGCGGCCGTCGGTGGTTATTTAGACACCATTCATTTACTAATAACATAACATCAAGCCTGTATTCCCCGAAGAGCTAGGCAGAGGTGTATGTAGGTACCTTATATCTATAGTACACTCACATTTCGCCAGTTATGTCTAAGTCCCATGTCATAGGGGGCATGCCAACCGGGCATAAATCCAGACTCTGGGCTGCTACTGAAAAAATCCCAATAGAAAAACCCAATATAACTTTGTCGGACCTGGGAATCGAACCCAGGACCTCATACTCCAAGGCTGTCAATATTTAATGATGTCATTTATTATCTGTTAACGTAATATGACTACCTAGAGTTTGACATTTCTCTCATTCGCATCACAAACGGTATTCACAAAACGTATTTCCCGCATCACGTATAAAAGATTCTAGCACAGTTGCACCTGAGCCAGTGTAACATTCCCGGCTTACACTTAGAGCTCCGAGGCTAAAGTTCTTACTGAACAATTGGTTTAAAGATTTCTCCCGATACTCATTTCCTCTGGGATGACAACAGTTTAAGTGCTCATTACATTAAGTGCTGTGCTTCGAGAGTTGGAGCTGCTGTTAGCGCAATGTTGATAGCTAGACTGAGAAGCTTCGTGAATAAGAACGTTTGTAAGGAATTGTTAAGGGTTAAAGTGTTCCTTATGTTCTTACTCTTTTCTACTGTACCTACAGGTATCGCCTCAATCGATAACACAGTTTCGAAACTTCAAAATTTACATTTTCTACTTGTTCTGCTATCCTTTTACGGAATGGTAGGTAGGTAGGTATGTATCAAATTATTATTTAACTGGCACACGGTTTCTGAAAAGCATAAGTAAGATTTTTTATTATTATTATTTATTTAGAATTAATTCAAACGGTCCAATTACATTAGTTAACATGAAAACATAAAAAGTACTCTGTAGGACTAGGACACCTACCTATGAAATCAAAAATTTGCTGACAGATTATCAACTCATGTCTAGTTATATGATTGTCTATTGCTATTTCAGACAGCCAATCACAGCAGCACCCGAATTGCGTAATACGCTATCAATGAATCTGAATCATTTTGAAGGATATTGCTACTCGAAAAATTTGTCTGCCAAACAACGTAAATAATGCAATGAATGTTGTTGAACTGTCAAAATGAAAGCTTAGGCTGTTAGTGTGTTATGCAATTACCCCGCAGTTCAACCAACCTAACGTTTTTTTTGTCTGCCAAACAACGTAAATAATGCAATGAATGTTGTTGAACTGTCAAAATGAAAGCTTAGGCTGTTAGTGTGTTATGCAATTACCCCGCAGTTCAACCAACCTAACGTTTTTTTTTCTGAAAACCCCATTTGGCCAAAAACACCACATAACAGAATACTGTAACAATGCATATTGAATTATATTGATAGCGGAAGCCCGATGCCCGATACAAACCCACCACTTATGCTAAGAAGCCTTCCTTGGAACGTCAGGATTGCGCGTTCACTTCTCGAACGTCAGATTATGTAAATGAAGACATAGCGAAATGCATTCTCATGGTAACATTAAATTCTGATTTTGTGAGCACTTCCACTATAATACTGCTGAATATTTATTTACTCTAGTATTTCAGTTGAGTTGGCATTCAACTAAAGTGAACTGATTTAAATAGGGATATTTTATTTTTATTTACGTGTGGTCTCTGGTCACGAATACAAATTAATAACTTTGTGCAGATCTTAAAGAAAATCCAAAAGTAGGTATGTATTATAAGGCAGAAATATATATATCTATACTTTGGACCATGGCTATCACGAAATCCGATTGACGTAAAACTGTAGTAGATCCCTAATGATCCTTCTTATACATAGCGTATCGTTTCCTAACCCCTAATATTTTCTTCCAGCACTGCTTTGTTTAAATACCTATCCTATCTTTGATCTTATTATCGTAAGGGAAAAAACGAAAATTGGCCATGTTCTAATTGAAAAAAATACTGTGTAGCTATCCAAAACGACTGTTCTAATCTGAATAAGAGGTAATTTGGTCTAGCGTCAATTTGCATTTTCCCTTACTACTGAACTACAATAGGTACCTACTAAGTTAAAAATAAAAAATAAAAATTAATTGTTTGTCATGTTATTAACCATCGGTTTTAATGTAAAAACTTATTTATCGGTTTTTGTAAAACCGATACAAGCATCATACATTATTTTTAATTATTAATCTGTGGTAGGTGTAACCTGGCAACACAAATGACAGCCAGCTTGCCGTCAGCGTAGTTTAATATTTTCTAAAAAATATCGAAAATAAAGAGTTATTAATGTATTTCTAGAGTTTATACATAGTGTATTTTTATATTAAATCTATAACTAACATGTTTAGTTAGTGTACAAAGCGTTAACGTGTGAATAAAAGTGAATGTGAATGTTCAGACTTCATTCTACAATGAAAGATGTCTTATTATTGGTGTGTGTACAGCCGAACAAAACGAAAGTGACTAGTTGACCGTGTGTTATACGGTGGTTATTGAAACACTCGACTGGCATTAAAATGGCGCAGACGGTGAGACGAGCAATTGAGGGCAGATACCCGTCCTGTTACATACCCAGTAGGATAAAAGAGAGGAGAGCTAAGGCTAGGGCATTGAGGTAAATATTGCTTTTCTCAGGGCATTGGCACTTCGCAGCAACGCCTGGTGCCTTGTTTTTTTTTTCTTCGTTTATTTTTCAATCGATTTTTGCGAGTACAGCAATGTAAACGCACTTTCAAGATCACAGTTGGGAAATAATTAGTCTGACACTGCACTATGCAACTTTGATGTTAGTGTTATTGATCATTATTTCTTCATTGTTTTTCATAATAATGGCAGGATGTAATCAAATGTGTGAATTGAGCACTGCCTTTGAATATTACCACTTAATTGAATGATTAGTGTTTCAATTCTGATAATTAAAAAATGTATTGACATAAAAAAATATGTGTTGCACAATTTTTAGCATATACTGCCTAATTTTACCACAAAAGCCAATATTAACTGAATTCCTTGACCTACTTTGTCATTGTTTTTTCAGGTTAGAACAGCAAAGAAAACCAGACAAACCAGAAGATTTTGTATGCTACTCTGACAGTGACAGTGAAGAAGAAACACCAACGCAACAACATAGGATATTATCAACGTCTTATAATTTTGTTGATTATGTACGGTCACGAGAAATGCAGACTGCTGAGGTATTCATTTATATTTTTGTATATCAATATTACTTAGAACTTGAATTTCTTAATGTAGGAGTTTGGCCAAAGAATGCATGTTGTATCTACCATATTAAACTGATAATCATATCAACAATTATTCAGCAAAAGATAAATAAATGTTATTGTCTCATCTGATGATAAAATATGGATTAAAGTCCTTCGCATCACACTGGGATTCCCGATGTTGTGGCATCTAGGCTCTTTTATAGATATGACCTTAATTATAATCTATAAGTGCTTACTTCCAAAATAAAATACTTATTCACTCATATTATACTAAGGGCTGATTTTTCCAACGTCAGATAATTTTATCCGAGGAAACAGTTCTTCCATACTACATTCCTCATTTTTGTCATTTTTTTTTTTTACTTTATACACAAACCTGATTTAGTGCCAAAAGAATTCTGCCAGTCATTCTTTCTTAATCACATAGTTAAACTTTATCATTTGTTCCACAAACAATGGGTCGTTTAGCGACCTTACCATAAGTGCATTGATAAGTTGATAACACATATTACTATATCTAATGGACACTACTACAGTGCGGCTGACAAGAGAATGCATTCTTGACACCTCTCAGTTTCATACAAACAAAGATCTGTTTTGTGAATGTGATCTTTATTAGCTACTAGAGTTGTCACGCTGACAGGTATCAGGACCGCATCCTCTCGATGGCCAGTCTGTAATAATGCTAAGTTCTGGGCTAACACAATTAGATTGCCATCAACATGGCAAGAAGAAGAATATTGCTGCTGACTGCAGTGATCCATTTATTAACATCATGAGATCTGAATTATGTACTAAAATCAAATGGCATTTTACCAATATTGTTACCACATAGCTATTTCTTTTTAATACAATCTAGAACCTAGCAATAAGCCCCAAAATTTAAAAGTCTTGCTTTTACACGTGACTTTTCCTGCATTGAGTTTGTAAATTATCCCATGGAAACATACCTAATATTGGGATAAAAACTATCCTATGTCCTAATCTATTCAGCCATTATAACGTAATAGGTAACAAATAGACAGACAGACAAAGTTAATTTCGCATTTACAATTCTAAGGGCTGATTGTTCCATCGTTAGATAAATTTTATTCATCAAAATAACTGTCAAAATTTCAAAATTATTCTTAGAATAAAGTTATCAGATGATTGAAAAATCAGCCCTAAGTGTAGTATGGATTAAGTCAAAAATAAAATAATGAAGTTAAATTAAATATGTAATCTTTAATTAAACAAGAATGACAAAGGTCCTTCCTAAATGAAACATTGTTGCATGTTTACTTCAAGTTATTATCATAAGTGTCAAAACATTTGCATCATACATATTATGAATTAAACTTGCATCTCATGTGTGTGTAACCGTGTTGTTCTTCTAAACTATGCAAAGGATTTTAATGTGGTTTTCATCATAATTTAGATAATTGATTCTGGAAGGTTTATGTGTATAATACATTAATATCAAACTAACATGCAATAAAGAAATCACGATGTTTTGTCGAGTCGTATAAGCCGTGCGAAGCAAGGGTAGGTCGCTAGTATGACTATAATCTTATCTTGTTGCATTTGGCTCAGATGCCCTTGACTGTGTATGAGGTACCACATACAGAGTCAAGGGCATCAGAACCAGGAATGTTTATTGTTAATATTACTAGATTATACTGGACGACACCGTTGGCGCAGTGGCTGAGCGATCGACTGCTGCGCTGCGTGTCGCGGGTTCGATTCCCGCACGGAACAAATATTTGTATTGCCTACATGTAGTTGTTCCGGTTCTGGCTGTTTAACTGTTTGTAAACGCACCCACGATACAGGAGGAAATCCTAGTGTGGGGCAAAGTTTAAAAAAAAAAATAGGGTTTATTTACTTACTAGCCCTATCCCGCGGGAATATTGGGATAAAAAGGGTCCTATGTCCTAATCCAGGTCAGGTTCTACCCATGTGCCAAATTTCATCCAAATCCATTCAGCTGCTTTAGTGTGAAAGTATAACAAACAAACATACAAAAAAACAAATCTTAGTTTATAGTTAAACTTAATTAATCTTGTCATCTCTTTATAATATTAGTTTAAATGAAATATTTATAAAAACATTTAAAGTGAATATGCAAAACAATATTTAAAATTCCCTTTTAGGGAAAACGATCACCAACATGACTCATATGTTTCAGGCATTGGTTCCTGGTGATAGATAAAAATATGACTACATAAATATTAAAACTTACTCCGAATATTAAAGCATGTTATTAATAGCTGTACTTAAAATTAAAATAGTTAGGTTTGTTTATTCTAGCATTATACTGGATGTGTGACTAGTCTCCATAGTGCCCATATTTGGTTTAGCGGTTGTTATCGCTTAGGAAGCATGTACTAGTCCTTGAATATTATAACAACTAAGCTAGCTCTGCGTAAACAATATCAGCGCACTCCTTTCGCGTTTCGCGAGACTAGTGGACGCCTTACATTGCGTTGTACACAGGTCTCACTTCTATTTAGCGTACCTATCAATGGCAAAAAGTTCCAACATCTTTGACCAAAAATTCAGCTGCGAGAACTCCGCTCACTGCCGCAGCCTTTAGATCATCAAGTGCACAGGTGACAGGGCATGCGGCACAGGATGGAAGGTGGGACATTGTCTGTGGGGAGGTGCCGCATACGCACTTGAGATCTGAGCAGTCCGTGAACCCCCATCTGGACAGGTCTCGCTATAACCCAATCGTTTTCCCCCTAGACCACATTTCCGTCCTGCAATTTGTCAAAAAATAACTAACCTCTTTCCTTCCAGCCTCGCTCAGTGGAACCATCCTACGCAACAAAACACATGCTCACCCACGACATGTTCCGGGAGACGCCCATCAACCTGGGCAACATGAACAAAGTGTTCTGTTCGCAGTGGCTGTCTGACAGACAAGTCGTGTTCGGCACTAAATGTAACAAGGTACAGCACTAGGAACTTAGTTCATTTAATGATTGCTTTATTTGTAATTCTTTTTACCTATTGTGGTATAGTAATTTTATTCTAGGTGCATCGTCTTCCCATATAAATTACATAAAAAACGTATACAAAATATTGTTAAACATTTTAAAAGAGTAACGGTTTCTTGCCTATTCTTCTCCATACGAAATTACCTTTTGGAAAGGGCGACTAGAACCAATTCTACTTTTTTGTACATTTTAACGTTCAAAAGTGTCTTTTACGTGTCTATTTGAAATAAATGATTTTACTTAGATTCACAGATTGACATTCCATATTCTCTACCATTGGGTATCCCCATGGTAGAGAATATGGGGATCATTACGTCAGGTAAAATACGTCCAAGAAATAATAACATGCAAGAACACAGGCAGCATCTTCCCTTTGTCTACCTTTAATTTACTATGATAAATATTGTTGTAATTGAATAAACTATTCTGTAATTTGAAAATCTAAATAGTTTGACAACCAGTCTTTGTAGCTCAAAAGCAGGTGTTTCGCTGTTTTAATACCAGTTAACTTGACCAGCAGACAATTTCATCCAAATTCTGTTCCACTCTTTAAGTCCACCAGCCCGTATAGCATGGACACCGTAGAAAAGAAAGACAAAATGACTTTCTTACATTTCGAAGAAAGATTTGGCGCAATGTCAAAAATGGATGAAAGATGGGACATTTCACGTGAAGCGGACAGGAAAAAAATTGTCAGGTTTTGGATTTTGTTCATAATTGGATCAATTGTACTTCCATGGGACCTGAATAAACTTACGACTTTTTTTTTTTTTGCCTACTTACGGATTTATGCGATAGTCATGATATCACACGGCAAGGGCCATGTGATGGTCTTGGCGGGAATCTCAAAAGACTGGCATCCCGTGCAAGCCTTCAATTGCCTGCAAATAGAGCAATAACTAGCCCTGTTCGATTATATGATTGGGCTAAAACAGCTTTAACGGAAACTGCAATTTATTATTGTTCCAAAGAAGAGATACAACAGCAAAGACTATTTTTGCAACCGCGATTTGAGAACGCTGTCGGCATTCGGCACGGCATTCCAGGGACTAAAAAGTTCCACGCCTTTGTACCAACGTCTGAGGGCATAATTGTAAAATGTACAAGTTATACCACGAACTGTAAATAGCTAAAATTACGAAATAAATAATACATTTTTTTCAGCACTTCAATGTTTTATTTTACCCTTCCGAGCAATAATCAAAACTAAATTTAATTTACTTGATTGATTATGAATTTATTATAACTTAATCATGATAATTGCATATAATAAATTTAAATAATTTTCTTTTTCATTATGGTTGTATAACCATCTTTCATCAGTTATGGTATAAACCGGCTTCGTACGGTTTATATCATAACTGATGAAAGAGTCACACTAAGGAATCGCCCAGTACTACGCGACATACGGCACCTTCGTACTTTAGTTCATCTATCTTCTAAACGAATCGAGATACCATTCTGAAATTTTTCACATGATATTTCTATACTACAAGATATGTTTTCAGGTATAAATAAAAAATGCGAAGTTGAAAAAAAAACTGATTTTTAATGTTAACTTCTGGTTTACTATAAGAAAAAAAAAAACAAATTGTGATCAATTTCTAAGAAAAACAATTAATTTTCTCAAATAAACACTGTTTACTAATTGCTCAATCCATCTGGTTAACTTCATTAATAGCTGTCGAAAAATCAGTTCCTCAAATTATGATAATTCTTTGAAGTCAGATAAATCCGTAACTAGGCAAAAAAACAAAAATTACGTACGTTTATTTAGGTCCCATGGAAGTACAATTGACCCAATTATGAACAAAATCCAAAACGTGACAACTTTTTTCCTGTCCGCTTCACGTGAAATGCCCCAGATGTCACATTAGATAGAAATAGATATGCCTTTTCTTAGTAGAATAGAGATAGACATAACTGATGAATATGCCAATGTCGGTATGGCAGCTGATGGTGTACGACGTGCGGCGCCGCACGCTGGACGCCATCCCCACGCTGCGGCCGCGCGCGCCCTGGGCCGGCGCCGACCAGCAGACCGGCATCCACGCGCTGCAGATCAACCCCTCCAGGTGAGCGGGCATGGCTTGTAAACACAGGCGTTAGGTGGATTATAGGGAGAAGGAATACTGTGGTGTACCATCTTCATATACAATAATAATAATAAACTGGCAACACCGTCAACGTCAACACGTCAGATTTCAATAATTTTCACATTTAATATGTATTTAGAAGCAGTTTTTATACGCAAAGTTATTGTGAAACCGTACAGGCAAAACCGCAATACTAAATACTTATCAAGATAATTACAAAAATAAAAATTACAATGGACCATAAAATTGCCGAACCGGAGGTGACATCTGTCATGTCACCTCCGAAAAACCAAAACAAATAATAGAAAAATGTGATAATATTGACAAGGGCAGCTTCTCGACGTGCACGCCTACCACCTCCGGACTCTTCGCTCAGCTCCGCCTCGCCGCCGCCGGTACCCAGCCCCATGTGAGTGCTGTGACGACACCGGCCGCGGCAGTTGCGTCGAGTTCGAGCGACGACTATTTCTCTCCGCTCACGACGCCACCACCTGCTCGTCGACGCGGAGGACGCCGGCCGCCGGACGGCTTAGGACCTCGAGGCCCCCTGGCCTCTGATAGGGTCCCAGCTCCCGGCGGAAGTGTGCAGCGCATGAGATGGACACAATCCATCAATAAGAATGTCATGCGCTCATATTATGGGGCTACAGAGTGGGGAAACAATTTGACCGCATACCGTGTTCGGATGCTCTCTCTTTTTCAGGTGCTTGAGCCAGCTGTCAACGTTACGGCACAACGAATGTCGGATCAGATGCGGGTCATCCAGCGTAATCACATGTTAAATGACACTGTACTTGATCGCCTGCGAAATGAAATGCAGAGTAGCCATGTCATCGCCCCCCAGTCGCAGACTGTTGTAGTGCTACCGCAGTCCAACACAAGTCATGCTAACGAGGGGAGTAATGACAGGGCTACAAACGTAAGTACCCAGTGCAATGAGGAATTGAGGGTGCGATCAAGCACACCCAAAATAGGGCGCTGGTGGCGGTCCTGGATTCGCAGTTGTCAAACTATTTTGATGCCTGCGAAGACCTCACCTATACGCATTCGATTCTGTATTGCGCGGCTGTAGCGGCATGTCGTGTAGCTCAAGTCAAATTTGCCAATGACTCTAGAACTACACGACCGAAACCAGCAGTGCAGCATTGAACGCCGTATTGGTGGGGCCAGGACGCTAATCGGAAAACTAATCTGCTTCAGGGAGGGCAATACTCGGCCTAGAGTGATGCGCTTTGTGAGACGGGCATTCTCAGGGACTGATATCAGTCCTCAAGACTATATGTCTTGTGTCACAGAGCGCATCGACTTCCTGAAGCAGAAAGTGTATGCATGGGCGAACCGTATTCGTCGGTATAAGCGGCGAGTAGAGCGATACACTCAGAAATGTACCTTCCAGAGCGATGAAAGGTGGGTTTATAGGGGTTGGGAGCGACCGGACCAAGGTGTGGCTGACACGTGCCTGCCGGATGATGATGCCATGTGTTCCTTTTGGCGTAGTATCTGGTCGGTGCCTGTCAGTCACACCGAAGGTGATTGGGCTCGGGAAGTCGAGCGAGCTTGTGATCCAATACCAGAAATGGAGGCCATTACCATCTGCCCCCAAGATGTAGCTCGTGCAATCCGTCCGTTGCCTAACTGGAAATCTCCAGGTCTGGACGGGCTGCACAATTTTTGGATTAAATGGTTCTCAAGGTCGCACGCTCGCTTGGCATGTCAGTTCCAGACTGCTATGGAGTCTGGTTCGCTACCCCAGTTTCTAACCACAGGTGTTACCCACCTGCTCCATAAATCGGGTAGCACCACGGAACCCAAAAATTATAGGCCGATCACGTGTTTACCGACGGTCTATAAAGTTCTTACATCCATTTTGAGAGCTAAAATTAACAAACATATAGACACCAACTCCATTATATCTGCCTCTCAAAATTGATGTAAGAATGGGTCCCGCGGTACTAAGGAGCTACTCCTCATTGATATGGCCATTAGCCAACAGGTTCGTCGTTCCCGAAAGGATCTGTCGACATGCTGGATAGATTATAAGAAGGCCTATGATTCGGTACCACATACACGGCTCATAAAGGTGCTGGATTTGTATAAGGTAGATGCAACTCTACGTACCTTCCTGATGTCGTATGGGGCAATGGAGGGCGGCCCTTCGCTATCCAGGATGTTGAAATATTCAGAGGAATAGCGAACCGATAAGGATCGAGCGAGGCATATTTCAGGGCGATAGTTTGAGTCCGCTTTGGTTCTGCTTAGCCTTGAATCCTCTAAGCACACTGCTGGAGGATTCATAGCTACCGGCTGAGGAGAGGTGGTCAGGTTATATCGCACCTCCTCTACATGGATGACATAAAACTCTTTACTCCCAACAATTTGCAACTGATGGAGCTACTGAAAGTAACTGAAACTTTCAGTAGCGCCATCAGGATGGAATTTGGTGTGGACAAATGTGCGGTCATGCATGTAAAGCGAGGGGAGATTGTGGAATCCGTGGGAACCCAACTCTCGGATTCCACAAACTTTAGAGCCCTCTCCGCATCCGAAACCTATAAGTATTTGGGTATGTCGGAAGCGTTAGGCATCAATGTTATGTTCTTTGGCCGCCTGAAAAAAGTACTTAATAGTCTTCTGTCAGGCGGAAACAAGGTGCGAGGCTTCAACAGTTGGGTCATGCCGGTTTTGATGTACTCTTTCGGCATACTCAAATGGACTCAAACCGCACTAGACGCCCTGGATAGGAGGGTCCGGACGCTATTGACTGCAAATCCAATGCATCACCCACGGTCATCGGTAATGAGGCTGTATATCCCGCGAAGGTGTGGAGGTCGAGGCTTTTTAAACGCTAAGACCCTCCACAATCTTAAGATATGCATTCTCAGGGAATATTTCCTAGAAACCGTCGTGGGGATGCATCGAGATGTAGTCGCGGGTCCACCCCGCTCTCCTTGGATAAAGAGAACTGGCGCAAGCCAGTAGTGCTTGACACCAATGATCGCATGGAAGTATGGCAAAGAAAGGAGCTTCACGGAAGCTTTTACCGGGCCCTACATGGACCCGATGTAGATCTACTAGCGTCCGTAGCCTGGCTGCGTTTCGGTGACCTCTTTGGATAAACCGCAGGTTTTGTCTGTGCAATTATGGACGAAGTTATGATGACGAACAATTATCGGAGATTTATTGTGAAAGACGGCACGGCATGCCACCGGCCGGGAGAATCAATCTGCCATATTATCTCCGGGTTTTCTCGTCCAGCTAACGGAGAGTACTTGCATAGACTCAACCTTGTAGCCAGGATAATCCATCAGCAACTTGCTCTGAAATACAGCCTTGTGGAATCTGAGGTGCCGTACTAAAGGTATGTGCCCGACCCAGTTCTTGAAAATGGAAATATCACATTGTACTGGGAGCGATCCATCATCACTGACAGGACTATTGTTGCCAATAACCCTGATATAGTAGTGGTGGATCGATCAGAGCGGCGCGCAATGATTGTTGACATAACCGTCCCGCATGATGAGAATCTTGTGAAAGCCGAGAAAGATAAACAAATCAAGTATCTTGACTTGCCTCGCGAGGTTGTCGACATGTGACATGTGGACTCAGCAATCATTGTGCCGATAGTCGTGACAGCCAATGGGTTAATAGCCAAGAGCCTCGACCAACACCTGAGGAGGCTCTCGTTGGGCAGCTGGATCAAGGGCTTGATTCAGAAAGCGGTACTTCTGGACACGGCTCGCATTGTCAGGAAGTTCCTCTCTCTGAAGCCCTGACCGCCGGTAGCTTGGACTCTGTTCCCGATACCGGTGGGCTACTATTTTTATATTTTTAAATGTTTTTTTTAAATCTTTTTGTTTATTAAAATATTTAAAAATGTACTTTGTAGGTATTTAAATGAAATAAAGGAAATAATAATAATAACCCCACCGCCGTATCTCTACGTTGACGTCGTGGTGGTGCTTGCGCGCTTCGAACTCTCGGCCTGTGCCGGTAGAATTTACCTTGCCGGAACAGGTGAGAAGCCAGACCAAGAGAGATACAGAATCCCGCAGGGCAGCATGTGGCGAGCTGTTGGACGTTAGCGACCCCACGGACCCTATCTCCCGGGAGTAGTCTTGTTCCTCACCTCTGGCTTGCCTTTATTGGCCGGCTTGAGTGGAGATTCGCAAGAGCAAATGTGCTCGGAGGAAGGAAGTATTTCAGTAAGATGCTGGTAGGGATCTTAACCGTACTTCCGGGATTGTCCTGATAGCCATGGAATACCTCTCCACTCCTCATAAGCACCTCAGGACATGTTGCCCCCCTTGTCGCTACGACACTATGTGCTAGCGACCGTTTTCGGGGGCCCATTATTGAGTGTGCAAGTCACTCCCTGCCATTTTATCCGTGTATATTATATATATAACATTGGTCAGGCAGGGGACATAGTTCTTCTATAGTTCAAAGTAACCAATCCATTATAACCACCCAAACCCATAGTCCAACTTTTTATTTTTCCATCTCTTGCAATAGTCCAACACCTAACCAGGGGTTGTCCTTGGGTGCACTTGC
Organism: Apamea monoglypha; assembly: GCA_911387795.2. Taxonomy (NCBI): domain Eukaryota; kingdom Metazoa; phylum Arthropoda; class Insecta; order Lepidoptera; family Noctuidae; genus Apamea; species Apamea monoglypha. The sequence goes on along the minus strand of OU426930.1, from coordinate 17,900,378 downwards.
ATAGTGCATACAGGGATAATCGTCGCTTAGTGCCGCATTTCATTAAAAAATTCCTAAGGGGCCTCTGCGAGTTGGCTTCGGCCCCGCGTACGCCTTCCAAAGGACCGGGACCCCATGGTCCCGAGATATGTAAAAACAAAAAGAAAAAATAATAATAATAATTTATTGAAACCAACACTCAGTTTACAGAAACTGTGTTCGATAACAACTGCATTAGTGTAATACTGTATCGCAGTCATTAACGCCCACCTTCAGACAGTCGAGACAAAAGTAAAACTAAAAGACTAAAAAACTAAAACTAAACAAAATTTTAAAACTTAGAACTTAAAATTAAAGCAACAATATTTCCACTATGTAATTTTATGTGAGATTGTGTGTTTGTATGGAAGGATTGTGTATGTTTTGTGCGTGTAGTGTATATGTGTGTCTGTGAGGGTGTGTGTGAGTGTGTAGGAGTGAGGTGTCCGTTTGTGCAGGGGGTGTGTGTTTGCCCATGTTATACATATAAAGGCCAATTGAAAAGTGAGTTTACGTTTTTACTTATGATTCTAATTCTTCATAAGAGTGTATGAAGCCATTTATCCGTGATCTTTCGACAATCCTGCAAGGTCAGTGGATTATATTGAGCAAAATGGAGCTAAGGAAGTAATATTGCCCCTGAACAATTTGAACTCTGGCAGATTCCACCTGGCAGACTGTCAGATCTGCGTTTTTGGGTAACGACAACAGGATCGAATGGAAGGGCTGAGTGTTTACGCAGCACTACAGCAAGAAGAAACAAAATAACTACATAAAGCATACAAGTTCTTATCTTAATTTTGACAGTTGATAATTTATAATTTATTACCACGTATATTCTCGTTGCAGAACGTTACTAGCGACCGGCGCGCGCAACTCTTGTGAGCTGGCGATATACAGTCTACCTACCTTAGACCCCGTCTGTGTGGGCGAGGCGCATAAAGACTGGGTAAGTACTACACATAACTACACGCCTTCTCATTATGGGGGGGAGGCAGAAACTACAGAACCTGCTACAATCCTTACATACTCCTTGTGCTTCATTTACGTTCATACATCTGGTGGTAAATACAATTTTTTACTAAAAAGTGTCCAAATTTGTATGCCTTTCGTTGAAAACTATGCAGTAATTTTATTCGTTACGTAGAGTTTACGTTGATTTAGTAGTAGCAAAATCCACATATTATGCTTGTTTTAATCGATGTATAATGTTGGCCTATTTAAAAAGAAAACACTTAAAAGAACTGGCATGCAAATTATGCCACTTGATAAAAAAAACCCCAAACTCACCCGAAATTATGCCAAACTAAAGAACCGAATTTTGTTTTAAAACTCCTAAATTTGGTCTGCAAAAACAGTTACATTCAGTTTAGTAATACTGACATCACGCAAAATCCTGAATCGCGCAAGCAGAGTTTACCGCGCAACTAGCATATATACAACGTCCAGACATCAATCATCGGGCAGTTGCCCACCAGACACGACACCGGTCTGGTCGGAGGATCCTCCCTTTTCTATAGAGGTTGAGCGAACTTTACATCACCTCATACCTCTATAATTGTTATCTTTGTTTAGATTCTCGACATGTGTTGGCTGGACGACGAGTTCGTGGTGACAGGATCTCGAGACTCCAAGCTCGCGCTATGGAGGGCCCCAGCCACGCCCACCACGCAGACCATGCACCACTATGTGTCGCCCGTGTGTGTCAAGGAGTGTCGCTCAGGTATGTCATATTGAACGTTGTAAACCAGAATTCTAGCCTAAATAATGAAACCTACAAAAAAAATTGTCTGTCCGAGTTATCTGCATTGGTATACATTTGGTAACTTAAGACTGTGAGACATTATTACCAAAAATTACTGTTTTTAACAAAAATATTTCGGACTTTAATGACAGTTTTTGCTGAAGCAGCGTGCATTTGAAGTAATTTGAATCACAGCACCACTCATAATCATCCTATAATGTTCCTACTGCTGGGACACAGGCCTTCTCTCTTTGAGAGGGAGTGGGCCGTAATCCATAACGCGGGCCCAATGCGGGTTGGTAGATACACGTCTTCGATTATTTTTCAGCACCACTCAGTGGACGGTATAATAAATTGTGTTAATCTATCTAAGACATTGTAGTGTTACCTTCCGTTCGGCCGTTTATGCGTCATAAGAAAAGCCCCGTTCACACGGCATTGATCAGTGCGATATTTTACTATATAATTTTGGGATCACCTTGCAGTTTCATACTTCACTACTTTAAACCGTATTAACAGTGAAATGTTGACGTACGAAATGAACTTTTTACCACAACATGTCGTAGAAGACACAGCCGTGTGAACAGACGGAAATACTTACAACGGGTTGAAGTAAATTGTCACATAACATATACACTAACAACATCCTGTGTCCTTAGGTCAGAAGGTCCGCGCGCTGACGTTTAACCAGCGCTGGCGCGAAATCGCGGCGCTGACGCTGAACGGCTACATCCACGTGTTCAACGCGGAAACCTTCCGACAGACGCTTTCCAGGAAGCTACCTTCGTGTCAGGACCTCGTGTGCTTGGCGACGCAGGTATGTACCACTTCCGTCTGAATACCACTAAGGCCCATTTGCACCACAAATCACTAGTTGCATTTAAAGCTAAAGGTATTTAAAACATCACTCTGTCTCAGTCATCTTGTGTTTGTGCATGCGAGTATCGCGTAAAGACAAAGTTCCTAACGGGGTCCCACGACCACATAGGCTTTACTCTTTTAGGGTCCCGTACCTCAAAAGGAAATACGAAACCCTTATAAAATCACTTCATTGTCCGTCTGTCTGTCCATCGGTCAAGACCCTTTTCCTCAGGAGCGCGTGGAGTTAAAAAGTTGAAATTAATATCAAATACTCAAAAAAAGGGTTGCAATCCCTTCAAGCAGTGAAAAAATCAAACTTCTAAGTCAACGCAATCAAAGATACGGGCGTTTATGTTCCGGAATCAAAACCTATAGGGTACTTCCCAGTGACCTAGAATCGTAAATTTGGTAAGAAGCAATGTCATGTAGGTAACGTATTAAATATCTAAAGTTATTCTAACTATTTCCGAGATAACTATGGTCAAAAGGCCTACTGTTTAAAATACCTAAAGATCGTTTCACAGATTTTTATAACTAATGAACGAAATACATAAAGTAGAATTAACCTACGGTTTATTTAGCTACAATTAATAAACCTAAGGTTGATTGAACTAACGGACGATTTACCTACTGTTGGTTTTTGAACAGACAAAAAACTTTTTTACAAAAAAATGATACCCGAAAAAGCTGAAAAGCAAAAAATAATAAACCTTTTTTATTTAACCTTAAGAACTAAGTTCTTAAAGTAATGTAAGTATACCTATGTAACTTTGAGTCGGCGCCAAACAATCAATAAACAAAGGTCACTAAATTACCTTAAATTTAAACGGCGCCGACTCAAAATTACTTTGGTAAAGTTACTTATTCATCCCGAGGGTTTTTTTTTTGAGGAGTGGACAATAAATTACCCATATTTTCCCACCCTGGATTGGGTGAGGGACTGGGTTGGATTTTTTTTTTTTTTCAAAATTCATATGGGACCAACTTCGGGGCCCCTTTCCAATAAACTACGGAATATGTGAATCAACCGTAGTTATCTCGAAAATAGTTAGAATAACTTTAGATATTATAATACGTAACCGTCATGTAGCACAAATAAAGGAAAAAATTCGATAACCCTAAATTTTTAGTTACATACCTACGTTGTGCGGAACCCTCGGTGCGCGAGTCCGACTCGCACTTGACCGGTTTTTTTTTATATTGTATTTTCTAATCCAGGAGAGCGGCGTGTACGCGATAGGCTGCAAATCATACACGTTACTGCTGGACTGTCGCACGCTGCAGTCTGTCAAGAAGATCACGTCGCGGTACAACGGCTGCGGCATCCGCTCTGCTAGCTTTAGAGGCAACATGCTCACCATTGGCACCGGACTTGGTAAGTAGAGGCTTTCAGGATTATGGTCAAGTTCTTAAGACATCAGAGTAGTCCGCGAAATTCAAATTTTCTTATGTTTTTTTTTTCTAATTTGCAGGTCAGCATCAGGTTTTATATTGATCTAAGGCCTGATTTTTTAATCATCTGATAACTTTATTCGAGGAATAATTTTGTAGTTTTGACAGTTATTTTATACAAAAACTGTCAACTGTCAAATTTATTCCTTGAATAAAAGTTATCTAGCGATGGAAAAATCAGCCCTTCATATGACTTGCGACCGGCACAAATATTTATTATCAGAATTATAATCATAAAAATCATCAATACTTTAATCAATTTAATAGGTAGAGGTTACTCTACCTCTATCTGATTCGGTTTTTACATGTGTTTTCTTTCGACAGGGTTGCTGATGTTCTACGATCTGCGCGCGGGCAAATACTTAGAAAGTAGTATTCATTCAACCAAAACTGTCACACTCAAGGCTTCCAGAGGCTACGTGGTGAGACTTCATTATATTATCCGTAATATCAAACTGACATGTGGATACTTATTGAGATAAACGATAAATGTTCTTATTCAGACATTAATAACTTAGTTAAAACTTCCAACAACTCACTTTTTTGGTAGAAAAATAGCTAAAGATAAACCACGAACACTTATTCATATGCAAATTAGAATGTTAACACCTAACAGGTACTACACATCGCAATTAAATTCTAGAAAATGGCTCAAAAAATTGTTTAATTCATTAAACTAACTACGACACTATTTTTATCTCACGAAGTGACGCGCGCTTTACTTGTGTTAACGTACACGCTGTGAATGTGTGCGTCAATATGAGAAGCGTCAGCTCATAACACACACATGCAGACAGAAATTGGTCAGTAGTAGCCCGGAGTCTAGATTTGTGCCTGTTTGATCCCTAAGCCCTATCACACGGGACTTAAACATAACTCGTGAAATGTATGTTTACTATAGGTACGCCTCTACCTAACCCTTTGGGGATTACAGGCGTGATATTATGTAATATACAACCGATAAGATCCATTTTATTAGCTATAATTTTATTAAAACCTCGTTCTTTTAAAGTTCCCCGACGAAGAAGCCGACGGCTTCAACCAAGTAAAGCACGTGCCCGCCATCTACACGCACTGCTACGACGACAGCGGCACGAGGATCTTCACAGCGGGCGGCCCGCTGCCCGCTCCGCTCATCGGGAACTACGCCGGCCTGTGGCAGTAGCCTACATCCGCAGATACGTGGAGAATACTCGCCGTACTCGTAGAGCAATCGTCATTATGACGTACAGGTCCGTGCCCGTTCTGCTTATAGACTACGCCGGTCTTTACCAGTAGCCTTAGCTCAGTGTCAGTAGCCTTACCTGAATTGGTCGGGCAACATTCGTCATTTCTGGACTTCGATCCGCTTATAGGGAACTACGCTGGTCTGTGACAGAAGCCTAAGAAGAGCAGTTCATTGCATGGAGAATACTCATCGACAACGCCACACGCTACACACCAGACGTCACACAAAATCCTAGGTCGCGCAAATAGAGCTATCCGCGCGATTGGCTGATTGGCATATATACAGACCATAAATCGTCGCTCAATAGCCCACTAGACACGACAGCACTCTGGCCTTTTCTATGGAGGATGAGGAACATTCCACACTGTTCCTATAGTGGGTTAGAGATGTAGAACTATCGTCACTATGGGCTACAACCCGCTGCCCTCCGCGTACAGGGAACTACGCCGGTCTGTGGCAGTCGCTCTATCATCAGCAGTTCATTACATGGAGAGTACTAGTTAGTTATGGGTTATAAACGTAGAACAATCGTCGTTATGGGATCCGCTGCCCGCTCCGCGTAAAGGTCGGATGAAAAATACTTTTCAGTTATGGGCTGAAAAGGAAGAAGTTAGCTATATCAACACAATCCCACTGCAAGCTGGGTAAAAGCCTCTAGGTCCAGAAACGTGAACCATTATTTGTTTGCAGAATATCAACACTGCAAATAGGGATTGTGTTGCCTATATTTCTACTGGGGAAAAAAATAAACTACATCTGCTAATATCAACTAGCATAATTATAATAAATTCTATATTGATTATTGTCACTCAAAAATGTAACGTGGCATTAACAGCAGAAGAACTGCCTGCTCAGACAAAGAAATACTTTTCATGACAAAAGTGTTGATACATTTGAAAACAGACAGAAGACTAAAATGGTTAAAATAAGCCTGAATGACGAAGCCACGTTGAAATAGCAATTGTATCCACCATACTAATGCAGCAAAGATCTTTTGGTATTCGAATGACATTGATTTAATCAGCCTATAATATTCCCACTGCTAGGACACAGGCCTCCTCTCTGTGAGAGGGAGTGGGCCGTATTCCACCACGCGGGCCAGTGCGGTTTGGTAGAGGTCTCAGTTATGTCATCGAATTTTTGGTTCTAGAACATGCTGGGTTCCCTCACAATGTTTTCCTTCACCCTTTTGAGAGCAGTGGTGATGAAATGATTTCCACAAAGCAATGTGTGCTTGGGATTCGGACCCGAGACCTACAACTCGTAAGTCGCGGCCGTTACCACTGGGTCACCACTGCTCTGACAAAGGGCGCTGTTGGTGAACATTTGTGCTATTGTTTTGTGAAATTTATTGAGAAAACAAGATGGTGGTTTTAGTTCCGATTTTGGCATACAGTACCCGGCCGTAAATACGGTGTACCGGGATTTATACGGTCCATTCAGTTTTTTTACCTACACCACAGTGATCTTCATTGTCATGGCTTTAAGGTTGCTATTGAGTTGCTGCCATTGCCAAGTCTGTCAAAATGACAATGATCTTTATCTTTGTTGCAATAAGGTTACTATTCGGTTGCTGCTGTCAGAGGTAAAATAAATGTGAGCATCGTGTATGTTACTCAAGTTGTATGTTGTGATCATAATTTCGTTACAATATTCTTCATGGTTTGAAAACCCCTGGATGTAGAATGTTAAAATGTTTTAACATGTACTGGACAAATTATTTTGCCATCAACAGCTACTTAATTATTTGTGATGTATGAAAATGAAAATACTAAGTTAATTTTTCTACTTTAGTCTACAATATTTTCGGGTTATATCGCGTGTGAAGGCAGACAAATAACTGAAGAAATGTGAGTACACTTCACTTCTGCCTTACCCCTCGGGACATAATAGCGTGATGTTATGTTAAATGAAGACGGTCAGAAAATGATTACCAATCGACCGCGGGATAGAAAACTTATGTATAAAAATTGATGCGTGATTTATTTTTTTATTTATCCGTGGTATGTAAATTGAAAAGAGTTTGGTAATGTTAATTAAAACTTCCTGGAGACAGTTGAGTCTAGTGTTCTTCGAGGAAAAGCCCGTTGTTCTATAGTGGATGTTTTGGGGTGATATAAATTAAATGCTTTACAAGCTGACCAAGATAATAAGCTAACTGCATGGAATGCAGCCTCCCCGGCCGGACCTTCTGATGGGTCCGGATGACGTCACGTCAGTTTTCGAATTACCTTGGTCGGCTAGTAACTATTAGTAAAAAATGTTAGTATTTATAATAAAATGGTTTATCGCATAAAAGTGTACGGAATTGTGTAATTGACATAGCAATATTAAGAGGAAAGAAAGTGCAAAATTATCAGATCTGTTTATATTGATGTGTAAAAGAGTGCAATAGAATATTCATCTTAAAGATTACAGAGGGTTTAAAAAGATAGATACTCCTGGTCAAAATGGCTATAGTTCACAAGGAAATATTAAGGAATCCTGTATCTTTTTAAACGCCGTGTTGGTTTGGTATATAATATGTAAAAGATCTATTAAAAAAGATCATTGCTACAACACTAAAGTTGTCAAAAAATAAAAGGCCTGTTTTGACATTTGCCATCGCGACGAAACTAGTGAAATAACCATACGACTCGGTACTCGATACTCACGATAAATCGATTCAAGTTTGTATGAGTACGAGGGTGACACTGAAAGTTCTTAGAAAATCAAAAGCTAGCAATTTATTAGTTTTATTATATCTTTTCAAAATAGTGTCCATTTACATCAATACATCGCTGCATCCGATGGAACCACTGAGAAAAGCACTTTGCCCACTCGTCCTTAGGGGTCTCTTCGACGGCATTTTGAAACGCAGCCACTGCTTCCTCGGCGTCCATAAAACGTTTTCCTCGAAGTTTTTCTTTTATTTTCGGAAATAAATAAAAATCCCAAGGTGCGAGGTCGGGGCTATAGGGCGGGTGACCCAGTAATTCCACGTCTGACCTCGCCAAGTACTGTTTTTAGATCCTCTAAAACAATTGTTGACTAACGACCTGTTCTTCCGAAGAACGAGGCCACCATCTTTTTTCCCACGCTTCGACCTCTTTTCACTTTAGTTGGCAACTCCTCGAAAGGAAACACCCAGACAGCAGACTGTCTCTTAATTTCAGGATCATAACAATAAATCCAGCTTTAGTCACCCGTAAGTATGTCGAACACAGCATTTGAGTCACCTCCGTTAAATCTTTGAACCATTTCACGACAACAATCAACACGACGGAGCTTTTGGGCCTCTGTCAAATTACGAGGTATCCACCGGGCACAAAGCTTCCTGACCGCTAAATGTTCATGGAGGATTTTGTGCACTTGACTCATACCGATGCCTAAGCTTATAAATCGAAACGAATCTGCTGAGTCACTCTTTTGTCAGTCTCTATCATACGCCGCACAAAACTGATGTTATCTTCAGTCGTCGCCGTAGAAGGTCGTCCCTCACGCATCGGTGAGATTAGTGCGACCACGTTTTAACTCATTAAACCAGTTGTAAACAGTGGCACGAGATGGGGCTTCATCGTGAAAGGCCATTCGAAGTCTATCATAACTTTCTTGTTGACTTAAATGACATCGAAAGTCATAAAAAATCATTGTACAGACGCCAGCAGGACAAGCTATCCGAAACTGTCAAATGTTCCAATCAACCTTGAACCTAAATGATTTAGCGATAAAGTTGAAAATCTATTAAGGAAATTTGACAGATTGTAGTAACTTGATGTGCTGGTGTCCGTACGAAAATTTTCTCGAGTTAAATTCATGCTGACGTGACTCAAGACAGTTTTCAATTTGCCGCCAAATCGTAAACAAATGACAAATGAAACATACACAATAATATTGGCAGAGTTCCATTTTCAAAATTTGAATTTATTTTTTTAATATATCGTTTACCCAAAAAACTTTCAGTTCAGGCCAGTTCTAAAAACTTTCAGTGTCGCTCTCGTAATCGGTCGATTTAATTATGTATTGTAAAGTGCATTGGATTAAAGTTCTGATTAGAAAATTTAACTTAAACTTTAATACTGTAGGTATTTTGAAATGATACAATGGTTCGAATGGTCGATTTGTCTTTAATTTAATATTTTTAGTTACAAAAAAATCAAGAAAAAGCGAAAGTGATTGAATCTTCATTCCATCATTTTATTCGGATTATGAGCCAAAATCGGCAGTTTAGCTATCGTCACCTGTAGGTAAATATAATTATTTCATTTTCAATTCTATTATCAATATTGAAGTCTCTGTCAAAATCTTCCTTTATTATTTTTCGAGATTTTTCTACCACTTTTGCCCAGTCTTCTTTAGTAATTTTGGCACAAGCTTCTTTCAGCAATCAAGCAAGCAGAATTCCGGCTTTGTATTGTGGCGAGCTGCGTATCCTTTGACTTGAGCCCAGATCAACTCAGTAGCATTGTACTGACAATGGTACGGCGGCGTTCTTATCACTTGGTGTCCATGCTGAAGTTTTCATGTCAGCTTTAAAGGCTTGTCTTTGTAGCCTTGTCGTCTTTGTGCCACTAAATCAGCCTTTTTGTTTGCTTATGTAGGTGCTTTATCTATTTGAACTGAATGGTAAGATGCATTGCCCATAATGATTTTGCACTGTTCGGGGAGGTTTGTTAACAAGTTAGTAAACCACTCTGTGAATTTATTTGCGTCCATTTCTTCATGATATTCTTTTGTACTTTTAGACTCGAATGCGAGTAAGGCATCATTCACAAAACCTCCCCCGGCTGATCCGGCGTGGCAGATTATTAGGCGTCCACCTTTTCCCATTGGCACTTTTGAGCAAGATGCCTTGGTATCGTCCGTCCACGACTGCAGCACGGTATAATTGGAGTTCAGCCAAGTCTCATCGATAAATATGACATTGTCCCAATTTGTGATTTTGTTCATCGTTCTCAAAAATTATGTCATATCGTTCCATCATAATTTACTTCTTGTCAGTTTTCTTGTATTTGAATCCAATTTGCTTCATAATTGGTATTGAAAGACGTGGAACTGCCACTAAACAGGCCACTCTCGTAGTGATTAATTATTATTTTATTGTTTCTTTCAGTTTCGTTCTAAGTTACATTCTGGGGTCTTTCTCAAATGGCAAAACGGGCCTTTTATTTTTTGAAAACTTTAACTGACAAGAATCACTGCGGTAAAAAGTTTCACAAAACTGTAGTTTATTGTATGAAATGGTCACAAAATTCAAGCGTTTTAAAGGAATTTGCCGCGGTAAATCTAATAGCTGGATATTGAAGTGAAACAGTTAACGATTTTTTTGTTTTTTGGCCAAGAATGTAAATTACGAACATTATTCGTGAAAAATAAAAAAACTATCATCTAAAACATCTGCACCGTGGTATTGCAGATTGTACCTATGTTAATTCTGAAGCTTTCATTAAAATTTTTAGCACCAGAATATGATCCGCGACAGCAACAAATATGTCTACATAATTTTAATAATTAAATTCACCTAGAACTCTACTTGTATTGATAATTCTAATAATTATAATTATGTAAATACATATTTGTTACGGTCGCGGATATTTTTCAGGTTACCTTAGCATCTCCCTAACTTAGGTACTCCACTAAGAAGCAATTTTTTCAATCCTCAGAAAACTTATCTGAGGAATAAATATAACAGTTTTTGAGTAGAAAGTGTGTCAAACTACAAATTTTATTCTTCAGATAAAAGTTATATGGATTAAAAAAGCTACGATAACAATTTATTTTCTTGGCTATAAAACAAAATCGTATGCAGATTGGTTTCGGGTTGATTCGGTCTTGTAATGCCTTGTTCTTAAAAACTTTATTATAATTGTCATTTCGCGATTCAATACCGCATTTACCTCAGTAATGTTGTAGACGAAACGGGACGCTTATGTCTGAAACTGTATATAATTTAGATATATTTTATTAATGTACTATTACTTCATTTATGTATACATTATTTTCATATAAATTGTAGATTAGTTGTAAGTCTGAACTACTTCGTTCAATATTAGGTCGTCAGTCTTTACTTTTTTAATTAAATGTTTCAGTATGCTTTAGGGGCTTTATTTAAATTAGTAAGTCGTCCCGTTTTCACGGATACATAGTTACAACGTATTCATAGTAAATATGTCTTAGAACGGGCCCTACACAGCACCCAGGAAAAATGTGAAAAAAAAAATGCGGCGTCAGTGCAATTTAAATGTGAGGTCAAAAGACATAAGTACTATGGACTAATTAGTTAATACTAATTTGATAGTTACACAATATCCATAATATTAGTGTATAATTAATGGACTGTGTCCGTGTGTTTTTACATATAATTTCTTACTAAATAATCCATCAAAGTGGAAATTGTGACGAGTAAAAGACTTGAGTATGCTGATTATTGTGTTTTATTGAAACTATGATACCTTCCTGTCTATCAAGGTTCGTGTAAGCCATGTCCTAAACTAAAGCGATCGTCGCCCTCTTTTATATGAATATGACATAGAGTCCGTTTCCCGAAAGAAGTCCCGCGGCAATAAGTGGAACTAATTATTATTATATAGTTAGCAACATTCCAACAACAACTCTCCTACCCCAGACACCTTTCTTTATTTAAGAATGTGAATTTTATTAACCAATAATCAAGCCTGCTACTCGTATATAAATAAATAAATAAATATGATGTCGAGATAAATAAATAAATCAATATTTATGATTCCGTCCTACGACAGTGGCGCCGCGTCTACGAGACTTCTTTTGTGAAACGGACTTTACGTATGGACGCCAGCACATCAAGTTACTACAATCTATCAAATTTCTTTAATAGATTTTCAACTTTATCGCTAAAACATTAAGGTTCAAGGTTGATTGGGAAAATTTGACAGTTTCGGGTAGCTTGACCTGCTGGCGTCTGTACATTTGTTCGGAACACCAGAAAGCAGAAGGCGCCCCGTTTGGCGGGTTTTTTTTTTTCAAATTCTACCTACCTAAAAAAATGTTTTTTTAGGCAGAATCCATTTTCTACCCTTCTGTAGGGCCAACCCAAGCGTGTAAGCTGGCAGATTAGTATACCTTTGTTATCAGAGCCACGTTGGGACAGCTAAACTATCAATATCTGAGACGCTCAAGTATTTCCTATATAATGTAATTGTATTTTTTTACATTTTTGAAAACCTGCACCGCTGAAAAGGGCAAGATAAGATGGTCTAATAAAAGATTTTATTTTATTTTACTTATCATCTAATTTTCAAAATCTCCTATTTAGCATCATAGGCTTCCCTACTATAATCAGCCTATAATGCTACCACTACACCGAGAGTAGGTCTGTACCTACTCTCGAGACAAGGGAATGGGCCATAATCTACCAAGCGGACCCGGTGCCGGTTGGCAATGTCACGTCTTCGGTTTTTTTTTTTTTTTTTTCTAGGACTTGTCGGTTTCGTCACGATGTTTTCCTTCACCGTTTTGAGAGCAGTGGTGATGATATCATTTACACGAAGTCAGGGTTCGAACCTACGACTAACAACTCCTAAGTCGCGGTAATATTATCACAGGGTTATCACTGCTCAAACAGTTTTTGATTAACGTAAACTGTACACGGTTGTATGTACCGGCACTCTAATTGCGTAACACACTTTCAATCATAATCTGAATGTCTATCAAAGCTTATCCATTGCTTCATATGTTCGAAAAATTTGTCTGGTCAGCAACGTAAATAACGCTGTTAATATGAAAGCCATCTCTACTGTTAGGGTGATGCCACACGGGCGTTGCCAATGCGTTGCAACTTGCAACGCCTGAGCGGTGACATCGCAGCGCTCGTGTGGCACTCACTGCGTCGAAATTACTGCACTGCGACAACGCAACGCATTGGCAACGGCCGTGTGGCGTCGCTCTTAGTGTGTTACGCAATTACCCCGCTGATCTCGATTGCCTTTTGATTTTATTTTAAAAATATGCGTGGACACTAAAACAAAGTTTATCGTACATGCATACTTTAATCATTAAAAAAAATATTGCTATTAATGCCACATACATAAAGTGCAAATAAATATTAGATTACATTTATATTCCAAATACTGGTATTTAAAAAAGCACATTCATTCAAGCAGGGTTGTCTTCAGTCCTTGGGGCAGGGGGGACCCAACCTATGGGCAGGGCAGTACCGTCACTGCTTATGTAGCGGTCCCACTGCGATCTAGAAAGGACGAAAAAGCGATTTTATTGATACTGGTTTGCAAGTCTTGTTTATTAAGTGTGAAGGTGAAGGGGACTATCTGCCAGAGCCGCGGGTTGTTCGAAAGAGATACCGTGGCCCCTGGCATAGGCAACTGAAGGAACACGGGTGGGTTTTAGTCAGTGAAAGTCTGACACGCCCTCCCGCTCCGTCCAGAGCGGGAGAAGTCATATGATGAATTCCCACCCAGAAAAAAAAAGGACTCATATTAAATTTTGACGTTGGATAAGTGCCGATTCTTAGCCTAATTTGAATAAATGACGTTTCATTTTTTAACTGCTTGGTTTTCTGTTCATTACGTTCAGAATTTAGTAAATAATAATATTGGTCAGTGTTAGGAAATAAAAACTATGTGGTTGGGAGATCAGCGGGCCGTGGAACGTGTGGAGTAAACATAACTTAATACAAACAATTTTAAAATTGAAAATAGTTTTTTCGTTTACTTTTACTTAGTTTTAAGACTTTATTCCTATCCATAGCATAAAATATGAACCAATACGCATATTGTATGATAGTAGTATTTTCAATTAAAAAAATCGTTCGAATTTACGTTACGTTTATGTCGCCCGTTCGTGCTAGGGCCTGTGAACCAGACCTATGGGTATGTCTTTTTCTTACCTAATTGTTTACCCTAAGTATATAAATAAAGTATAGTTCCTGGAAGTATTTGGCCCCGAGGTCTTTGCTCAGGTCTTTGTTGGTTAAATTAAAAGAAAGTTCTTGCCTTCCAGTTCAAAATGTTCAGCTGATCATTTACCTGACTCCAATAAATTTAGCGACATCGCCACCAAAGTCAACCTGCGGCAATGGACCACCGAACAGCGTTTCCCTCCACTTCGTCAAGTTAGAAGCTATGTTTTGCTCCATCTCAGCCTGCAGTGAGCTCATCTGTGAGTCTGCCTTCAGTTGAGCTCGGAGCACCCCTTCTTCCATCTCGTAGAGAACGAGCTTTCGAGCCCACAAGGATTTTAGTTTGTCTGTAAATAAGGAAAGGTCATGTGTCATACATGAATGGACATAGTTAAAATCTAACAAACAAATTTTATAACATAACTCAAGTTTTAAACTATTGTAAACTCTCATGCTATCACTTTATGAGTAATGTATATAGCAACTGAAAGCTTTACAAAATCGTCGCAAAGTCAAGTGCCGTTTTAGAATGCAGGGCTAGCTTGGTTAAGGATTTATTATAGCTGGAAGAAAAACAGTATCCTTCTTTGTGGAAAAAGGAAAGTTTATGGTGAGTATATCACTAATGTCCTCCCATACCTACTATTTGAAAACATTGTAAAAGCCAATTATTTTTAAAACAGTAACTGTGGAGTTTTTTGCCGAATCTTCTCCATAGGAAACAACCAATTGGAACCGTGCACCTAGCTTCTGACGTTTCATAAGTGCCCATGTAGGTTTATGTGAAATAAAATATTTTGAATTCTTGCCAAGAGGTGTATTTGGCAGTATGTACCTCTAACAACCATTTTATTTGTAGCCTATTCATGCTGAGGTAAGGATTCCCATGTTCAAATAAACTCTATCTTGGGAAATAAAGTAATCCCTATTCTTGTTTTCAATGGATGTTATTTCCCCTTCAACAAATATCAACTTTACAATAGTGTAAATTAAGTTGATTTCAGAATGACTGGTACTATTTTATTTTTCCAAAAACACATATTTGTTTACAATTTTAAAAGTAAATTGCAAATTTAGGATAGATATCTTGCTTACCAATATGAGTGTTAAAAGCAGCAGCTTCGATATCAGAAACACTCTCCCCTCGGCCTGTGGCTGTGTTTTGTCTGGCTTTGCGCAGTTTCTGTACTGCATCTAGTTTGGTCAGACATTTCTTTGCATCACTTTTCTTGCGAAGAACTTCTTTCAGTACCACATCTGCTTGGAGTTTTTCTTCTGCTTCCTGTTATATTAAAAGATAGAAATATATGGTTTAATATTAAATTATAATTCATACAGAACAATGAAGGGCCAGAAGAAGACATAATCTAAAGCATAGGTTCTCAACTTTGGCGATAACACCCCCTCCTGAAGAAGCAGTAGAGAAAATTAACCCAGAGAAAATTATAGGGTAGTGGGCAAAATAAGACTGAGAACCTATGATCTAAAGCATGAAGGTTCTAATAAAAGTTAAGTATTCAAGTTACCTGTTTAGCTTTATTAATATCGTCTTTTATTTTCTGCAAGTTCTCATCAATCTTCCTAGATTTCTCCTTCAGGTCTTTAATTCTTTCCTCCTTTTCTCTCTTCTTCTCCAAACGAAGTCTTTTTAAACGCAACCTCTTTGCTGACCTTTTTGTTTGCAGCTTCTGATGTATTTCTAAGTAAGGACCAGTGATAAGAGAAACATTTTTTTCAATTTGAGCTTTGTATTCTTCAACTTGCTTCATGTGAGAACTCCATTCTTCTTCAGTTAGTGCACTCATGTTCTCTGTTAGATGAACATTTTTCTCTTTCAAGTCCAGCACAGCAAGAAACAGCTTACGAATTTCTTGGACGAAATCCGTTAACATCGGGCGTTTGACATCGATCTGTGCATCTTTTCTCACAGGTACTCTGTTGCCAAAAGTTGACAAAAAGTCTTGATCTGCCTTTTCTCTTTTAGCTGCAGGGGTAGCGGAAGGAATGAAGAATGGGGGAGGCTGTGGTGGGGGTGGTACACAATGTTGATGTTGTGGTGAAAAATGTGGGTGAGGTTGTGCTGGGGCTGGTACAAAATGTGGTGGTGGCGGTATACAATGTTGGAGAGGCGGTGTCGGGGGCGGTACAATATACGGTGGCATACGTTGGAATGTAGAATTATTTCCGACAAAATTATTATAAAAATTAGGATTATAAGACATGATTGTTGTAATTTTAAATTAGTAGAAAAATAATATGTTAAATTATAAAGCCACAGTCTCAGCGAGCTGACTCTCAGCGTCTTTAAGCACTTGTTCTGCGGCGATGTAGTCTGCGTTTTCTTTGAGATCCTGTTCAGTTTCTAATGTAGTCTTGAGATCATTGAATGCCTTCACCAGTCTGGGAAAAGGAAAATTATAAGCATCAGATGCGATTTCGCCTGTTTACTGCATGGTACTTTTCCCGATACCCTCAAGGTGGCTAGGGTCAGTCCTATTTACAAATTTGGAAATAGAACTGACCCAAGCAACTACAGACCAGTGTCAGTTTAATGTCCAAAATATTTGAACGCGTATTATACAGGGTGGCCGGAACATTGACGTCCAAAAATAAAATTTAGGTCCCTCGTATCGTGGGGTATCCGAATCACCCCCATGTATGTTCCGCGACTTTTCATAGTTTTCGAGTTACGAATTTTTTTCTGATTTTTTGAGAATGAGGGCCAGGGCTTCTTGCCCTTGAACACCAAAATCTCTCTTGCTCAAACCCTCATTCAGCCCATTATTGACTACGCCGATGCCTGTTATTTGGATGCCACCGAGGAGCTTTTAAATAAACTTGAGCGTTTGCAAAATATCTGTATTCGTTTTGTTTTTAACCTTAAAAAGTATGATCACGTCTCCAACTTTCGCAAGATACTCAAGTGGCTCCCCATTCGACTTCGCAGGAACTCGCGGATTTTGTGTCTGTTATTTAATCTCCTTCACAATCCTAAAACACCATCCTATCTGCGGGAGCGCTTTAACTACGCCCGCCCTTCAGATGCACCTTGCAGGTCGCATCTTAAAAACCTTCTCAAGTCCCCTCCCCACTCCACCGACTTCTACTCCTACTCCTTTACAGTGCACGCGGTGCGGTTGTGGAATTCACTACCGCCTGACATTAGGGACTGCCAAACTGTTGCAGTTTTTAAAAGAAGAGTAAAAGAACACTATCTGTCCACTTCATCATAGTTGTGTATGTATTTTTTGTTTTATTTTATTTTGGTTATGATATAGTTATTATTATTCTAGTGATATTTATTTTAGTAGTATGTATGTATGTACGTTTATTTGTATGTATGTTAGTATATTCTATCAATTTTTGTTTAGTTTTTTAAGAGAAATGTTTTTGATTGTATGTATTATTTTTTGTCTCCTTTACTATTTCACACGCTGTCTACATCTCTGTATCTATTGTCCTGTCTCGGGTGTGCTGGAAGAGATTTCTTTTGAAATAAGCATCACCTCTGTACCTATTTTTTTCTGTTCTGTTTTTCTTGTCTGTTTATATATGTGTGTACATAAATGGTA
The DNA here is from genome assembly GCA_911387795.2 of Apamea monoglypha. Taxonomy (NCBI): domain Eukaryota; kingdom Metazoa; phylum Arthropoda; class Insecta; order Lepidoptera; family Noctuidae; genus Apamea; species Apamea monoglypha. Next base: position 17,882,631 of record OU426930.1, on the reverse strand, counting down.
AATAAATAAATAAATAAATAAATGATCGACCTGACCAATCTAAAAAATGGCTTTGTCGAGATTTTTTTTTTGCAACTGAATCTTCGTGAGTAGTACTTTTATGCATAAAATAATCAGCTTCGTAACTGTGATGAAAGTTATGAAAAAGTTGGTCTAAAGTGCTAATTTTTTTATGATTATGAAAGCTGAGTCTGGCGCATTCTTGAAGCCTACTTAGGAACCATGAAGTTTCCTGTTTAAATTTTTTATTTAAAGTTAAAATGCTAAGCCATAATTTACCGAACGTAATTTTTTCACTTTAGACCAACTTTTTCATAACTTTCATCACAGTTACGAAGCTGATTATTTTATGCATAAAAGTACTACTCACGAAGATTCAGTTGCAAAAAAAAAATCTCGACAAAGCCATTTTTTAGATTGGTCAGGTCGATCATTCTCAAAAAATCTGAAAAAAATTCGTAACTCGAAAACTATGAAAAGTCGCGGAACATACATGGGGGTGATTCGGATACCCCACGATACGAGGGACCTAAATTTTATTTTTGGACGTCAATGTTCCGGCCACCCTGTATAGTCGCCTAAATAACTAGTTCACACATGAAAAAATTCTAATAGACAAACAGTATGGCTTTCGCTCTAAATCAAGTACTCTCTTGGCTGCAACGGATCTAGTCACCAAAATCAAAACCTATATAGATCAAGGGAGCTATGCCGTAGGCATATTAATCGATTTAAAAAAGTGTTCAATAACGTGAGTCATCAAAAACTGCTACAGAAGCTAGATAACATAGGTGTTACAGGTACAGCGCATGAAATGTTCACATCGTATTTGGAGAACAGGCGTCAAGGTGTTAAAATAGGAAATACTCATACTAGCTCGGTCCAAAATATTTCATATGGCTGCCCTCAAGGTTAGATTTATCAGTCTGTTACTTTTTCTAATTCATATAAACAATATTAATAAAATAGGGTTAACAGGACACCTAACACTATAAAAAAAATATCTTGGATTAAGGGTAGATGAAAAACTAACTTGGAAATTACACATTGACCATCTCAGAAGTAAATACAAAAAATAAAATTGAATTTAAACAATAAAAAATAGGTAAAATCTAAAAATAAACAAAACAAAAAAAATATATATAATAATAATACTAACTTACTAAGAGATCTATACTTGCATTCTTATTAAAAACATAACTACAAACTCAATACAAACTAACATACAACTAAAGAAAAAAACAATGCCATATAACCTGGGAAATAGATATAAAAACAAACTTGAAGTCATCAATGTGCACACTAATTACGGTAGAAAGACCATATTGTTTGAAGGAGCACAGCTGTTCAATGGATTGCCGGACGACATAAAAGAGTGTAATAACATGAATGTATTTAAAAATAAGAGCTTAAGAAACATGTATGTACATTGTAACTTCATTCTCTAGCATTCTAATACTCTGGAGGAAATTGAATTGTATTATCATACTTACTAATTTGTATCTCATTATAAGCGGACTGTAAGTTCTTATGAGAAATAAATTTCTTGAAACCGAAACGGAATTCCCCTAGATGGCCTTTTGACTGTTCCATCAGTCAAAGGGCCATCTAGGGGATTTCGGTTCTAGTTTCGTAAGTTTTATGTGAAAGTAACAAGCATGGTAAGTATGACTCACACCAGCTATCATCACAACTAACACTAACACATCAACTAACTACCATAATCACATAGATACTGATCTATATTATTTACTAATCGGAATATTTAAGAAGATATTGGCAGTCTTTTGTTTTTGTTTATTGATAAGCCATGATTCTTAGGTAGGTAGGTAAAATGATGCATACCTAATAAAAGGTAAAAAATTACAAGGCTATGTAGGTAGTGTCTAGTGATGCATACAAAAGATCTTATATATGAATCATCACGCTTCAGTGAGTAAGGACGCTAACAAAGAACAGATGTCGCGCAACGGATCCTAACCTCCATGCACACCTGTGATTTTACAAGAAAATTACGATGAAACTACGCCGACCAAATCTTCGGAACACCAATTTATGATTATTTCTAGGTCTTATTAGCAGTTTTAGTGCTAAACTCACCGTCTTTGACAATCTGGGACCATCATCAGCGACTCTTGCAAAACTTCCTCCTGCTTTCGAATATTGTGCTCGTCCTGGCCCTCGTCTTTAATCCTCTGTATTCTATCCTTCTGCTGTTCTGCCTCTTTTTCGTACACGACTTTCTCTTTGGCTATGCGTTTCACAACGCCAGTCTTTATTTTTATTTGACGAATTCTGGGATCTGCCATTGTTCAAAACTTCAAAAGCTCGCCTGTCTGTCGACTACTCGTACTCGACTATTGTTTTTTTTATGTCAAACTCAAAATGACAATTGAAGTACGGCTATACGGCGCTGCGCGAACTGAACTGTACGAACTTACGAAGCAATTTTATTCGTTTCGTTTGCATTGCGCATGAAGTTGACAATGAAAGGGTGCGTTCCAACGACATAATATTTACAATCTTGAGCACCATAAAATGAACCGCAGAGGTAAGTCTGTGTTGCAGGTGAAGATATTTATGTTGTGATGATGTTTATAAATAAAGAATACACTAGGCGGAGGGCAATGGGTAGCTCACCGTCCGATCAGGACCAGGCCCGTGCCGGACGGCGCGTAAGTGTTCCACGCGCGCCTCAAAGAGTTGTCAGCATAATTTGAGGGGCCCCTTAGGGCGGAAGCCTGCCGGGTTAGCGGTATTGTCCCAAAGGGTTACCGCTACCCCGGAACATAAAGGGCAAAGGAAGGAACATGGGTGGGTTTTAGTCAGTAAGAGTCTGACACTCCCTTCCGCTCCACCCAGAGCGGGAAGGGTCATTTGATGATTTCTCATCCGGAAAAAAAAAGCCATCTACAAAACAAAACTTTATAAAAGAAGTACTCGCCACAAAATAGTGTTAAAATGTTGGTTGGACCTATATATTATGTAACTGTACGCAATTTAAAAAATAAAAGCGATAGCATTTTGGAATAAGGAGGGAAAACTTCACTTGATCGCAACGTACGGTGCGGTGTTTTGAAACGTAATAACATAGTCGGTTTTTTTGTTGTTACTGGGATAATATTGCTGAGCGTCACCGATAAAGATACAGGGTCACTGCTCAGAGACAAAACTGCTGGCTCGCAGCTGGTAGGAAGACTCCCGTCTTAACACCAAGAGTTCATCAGTGACGACACTGCCAGGAGAAGATTAGTTGATCTTCACGCTCGCAGACCGATTAGAGTTCGAGGTTCGAGGTTCGAGAAAACGAGGGCCTCGATTATGTGGGCTAACGCACATTCATACTGGATCTACACCCAGTGTTCTTAATTCTGATGAGTCGCGCTTTGGATTTAGTCCCATTTCAAGAAGGGTGCGTGTTTAGCGATTTCCTGGTCACCGGAGTCGACTCTAGAATCCACAGATGATGAATGTGCTCTGCGAAAACATCATCAGTATTAGAGTGGCCTTCGTTCAGTCCGCTGATCTCAATCACATAGAGCATACTTATGTGAGATTTGCCCGGGAGAAGAGCGGTCAAGCGGTCAAGAACCTGCCCCAAAATTTGAATAAGGAAGAAGACTTTTGCACATGTTTCCTATATATTTTTATTTTCCTTATGGAGCGATATTCCACAGGTGACAATAGACAGCCAGATACTCAGCATGACCGCCGATGTAGAGCCGTCGCTAATGCCTTGGGAGGACCAAAAGTTTTATTTTATCTGGGCGTTTATCGTGTGCATTTTGGATTTTTACTATATTTTTTATTTTTGCATAAACAACCCTTTTATTTAATCAAAAAATTATACTCTGTATGTATTGAATTACGCTTCTATTTGCATAAATTATATTACGTACGCTCGCTCTGATCCCAAGACAGGGGTGTCCAACCTCTTCTGAAATTGTTACGCAATGTAATAATTTTAATTTTTGGTATGAATGGCATACATACATCATGTATTTGTTTAATGTTATTAACTACTCGTAGTTACTTTGTAACAGCTGATTAACGTTCAGTCTTCTATTATTACCTTGCTTGCCGCTCATGCTTTAAACAAACGGGCAAAGAGCGAGTCAGACTTGCGCACTCAGAGTTCGTAGGAAAAATATTTTTAAATTTTCATAACAAAATTTTAACTTTAGGCGATTGCTTATAAAAATGCTAAATTCTTAAAAATCAGCAAAAATCCTCTACAAACGGCTAGGAAAAAATACATCGTTTCATTTTTCGTGGAACATTTACACACATACCTCCCAACTAGATTTATTTCAGAATTTTCACTTTGCAAAGAACGATGGCCGTTTTGAACTAGAAAAAAACAGGATTTGTTACCGAGATGAGACTATTACCAAAATGACTAAATTACTACCTACATCGTTAGTGTAACCATCAGATATTATTAATTTATTTTTAAAACCAGGAGTTATAATTGAAAATAGTCTTCAAAAATACAACTTCTGCATAACAGAACGGTAATAATATACCTTATTTCTTAAAGCATCCGTAATTATTTTATTGCTAGATGTTTATTCTTTTTCTAAGTTCGGAAAGGAATTAATTTCTAAATCCAAATTAAATCCCATAGAAAGTCGACCGTATAAACTCATGTCAATTATTTAAATAAGATTGCTTGCAGAATTTGATGTTACTGACAGTAAAAAAAAATATTGTTTATAGCTAGTTTATTAAATAACAGCCGCACGGGTCGATCGATCAGGTTAAGCTACGCTTGCCGCGGTTGGTCCGTGGATGGGTGACCATCTTTACATACCAAGACCCCTCCGTGCCTCGGAAAGCACGTTAAGCCGTTGGTCCCGGCTGTCATTCGTGGATCTTTGACAGTCGTTACGGGTCGTCTACTGACGACCCGTAACTCATGTTTTTTTTTAATCATCTGCCTAGCCTTTTCCCAACTATATTGGGATCGGCTTCCAGTCTAACCGGATGCAGCTGAGTACCAATATTTTACATGGAGTGACTGCCTATCTGACCTCCATAACCCAGTTACTGGGTAATGCGATACCCCTTGGTAAGACTGGTTGTCAGACTTTCGAGCTTCTGGCGACCCGTAATGATAGTCAAAGATCAACGAGTGACAGCTGGGACCAACGGCTTAACGTGCTTTCCGAGGCACGGAGGGGTCTTGGTATGTATAATATAAAGATGGTCACCCATCCACGGATAACTGCGGCAAGCGTAGCTTAACCTGATCAATGGACCCGTGCGGCTGTTATTACTTAGCCACAAACCCTTAGGAACCTTGAATAATATGAAGTAAAATACGTTACATAAATATTACCTACAAACAAGACACTTCACCAAAATCAGAGATAAGATTTCGTGCATGAGTACCTAAATTCCTGGCCTGACCTTAACTCTAAAGGAGAACCATATCTATATCAGTGAATGAATGAAAACCAATACAGATTGATCCAAAACAACAACCTATGAAAATGTTTTAATAAATATTTATGTACTTAGAGAAGAATAATCGGGCACACTCACACTGTGGTTAGTAACCACAGTATCTATAGGTCAACCGCTTAATTGAGACGTTGCCTGAGGTAGCTGCGCGGTGCGGGAGGGGTGATAGTTGTCACAAGTTGACGAATCACTGAGCTCTCGCATCACGTCACCAGCCCCCTCCCGCACCGCGCTGCTACCTCAGGCAACGTCTCAGTTAAGCGGTTGACTTATGCGAAGCAAGCTATTAGTGAACTACTAAATGAACTTGACAAAAAAGTATACCTGTTTGAGTGTTTAACTAATACTAAGTACACACAAAGCTTCTCGATTTCACAGAGCAAAACGGGGTTAAAGGGTTCAATAATTCTCAGTTTGAGATTGACGATGAATGGGAGACGTACTATGGTTCTTTAGAGGAGAATGAGGAGAAGTTCCCTGATTTCAATCAAACTGTGCGAGACCTGAAGGCACTGGGGTACCGCGTCACGATTGGGGCGCATCCATTAATTAATAAAAACTGCGACGATCCAAGGATCACATTAGCGACAGCCCTAGAAAAATGTCAATTTTTAAACCCAGAGTCGTTAGAAAAGGAGTACGTAAACATAACATCTAGGTAAAAATTAAAACACACACGTCAAACCAAATGATATGGTTATATATCTCAAAAAGATTTAAGAACATCCTATATCACAACCGTATGCCGCGTGAACCATACATAGGGGGGACTTGATCTCATCGGTTATCTGACAAGCTTCTCTTCATCCGTACAGATATGCCCCTAGAGATACGGGTTGAGGAAACTAATAAATATATTCTACTTTGCGTGATTATCGTCAGTACCACTGAACAAGATGAAGGTGATACTCCTATTGGCAGGTAAGACATTTTGTTGCTATGCCCTAAGAATCAGCCTATAATGTCCCCACTGCAGGCTGGGACTAATTATGTACAATTCAATATCATTCATTGCGTTATTTACGTTGTTGAGCAAACGAACTTTTCGAACATATGAAGCAATGGATTAGCAATTTGCATCAAAATTTTTCTGATTGTGGTTGAAAGTGTGCATGCCTCTTCTCCGGGAGCGGAAGTGACGAAATTTTGAGTGCACGCCGCCTTGCACCTGTACGGTATATATATATATTCTACGGGATTGTTTTCATTTGAAGAGGAAGGCACCACTTCTGAACTTGTAGGTACCCACCCAATTAATGAACTTGTTTTACAGGAGTGACAGTGGCGCTATGCGCTGTGCCCAACACCCAACAGGCCCGCAGGCTCCACGCACACAAGAATGACGACGGCAGCTTCTTCTTGACGAATGAAGGACGTAAGTTATACTAAAAAGCGCTTCATTACTAACCAACTTCAAAAAAACACTACAAATTGATAAATAAATAAAATTTTATGACGAATTTTATTTATTTATCAATTTGTAGTGTTGTAGTCGCTGTCAAAAAACGAAAAGACTTCGAAATTCAAGTTATATATCACTATATGTAATGGTTTTTTTGGAAGTCGGTTGTTTTTTATTGTATTTTTTTTAAATTCTATACGAAAAACGGATTTGATTTGTAACGACCTTGTCTATTGTTTCGCTTCGTCGTTCTAAATAGCCCATGGCTACTAAGAACCTATGATCAGCGTTATTAAACAGTTTAATTTCAGTTGGTAGTTTTAAATATGACTACGATGATATTTTGAAACTCATTTTAAATAACAGTGAAATCGTTTCATTACTGCGAGCTTTCAGAGCTTTATTTGAGCTTGCTTGCTTGCTTGCTTGCTTTTTTTTTTGTTTGCTTTTTTTTGCTTTGAGCTTTATATTACTTAGCTTATTTTTTCTATTATATATATCAGCATCTGGTCAATGGTGATTTAAAATTGTTTCATTATTTTTACGCGCATATCGCTTATAACCCCCTCTTTATATGCCAACAGCTGCCGGCCCCCACTACTTGGGTCACATCGGCCGTAATGCGGCCGTCCAAGACAGCCGGGTGAATTTCGACATGGACGCCACCGGAGAGACCCGGAGAGGCGGGTTCAAGGTCAGCATCACCTGGACTGGCCCCAGCGACATGGTTTTCCAAGACTGTTTCGATTTTGGTAAGCAGCCTTACTTTTCAGGTCATTTGAAGGATGGTTATTAGGAAGAGATGCAAAAAAAAGCATTACCTATTGTTCATTTTTCGTAGCGCTTGAGTCAGTATCTTGCACGCGCTGTCTACTACTTTTGTGTTTATCTAAAAATATTGTATAGAATCAACCATCATAACAAGCTTATCGGAATTGATAAAAGTGCTCGAAAGCGAAGCACCTGTCAATATTTCTTATCAATAGAATCTCATCGATATAAATTGGTAGCTCAACAAGAGATTAACGGAATAAAATGCCCAGTATACCTAAGGAGACATAAACTGCAGCTATGTCTAAGTTTATATTATGTAACGTTACTAACAATAGCTCTCTTTGTCAGGTACTAGTCAATGGTTCGCCGGCCCCGAACAGAAAGAGCAGTACTGGCCCATCCAGAACGCCGAACTTGAGAAGTACTCCGTCGTGTCCAAGGAGGAAGACAACGCGGCTGTCGGCGAGCGCTACTGGCTCAACTCCGATGGCATGTACATCTACGTGGCTCCCGAAGTACCACTCTTCGTCGACTACCACAACGTCATGGAGAACCATATCTGTCTTATCGCTGAAGTCGCCGACCCGTACAGCACACAGCGTACACAAAACATTCTTAAATACGACATCTGGTTCTTTGACAACCCTAAAGTCGCTCATCAACATGCCGTTGACACGTATCTCGGCAAGCCCTCTGGCATCCCTGACTACAGAATGATTCAGTACCCGATCTGGTCGACCTGGGCACGGTACTCGAGAGAAATCGATCAGGAATCGCTTTGGGCTTTCGCTAATGAGATCAAAGATAGTGGCTTTCCCAACGCTCAGTTTGAAATCGACGATCTTTGGGAAGTCTGCTACGGTTCGCTGTTTGTGGATGTGAGGAAGCTCCCTGACTTGAAACAGCTGGTTCAGGACATCAAGGGTCTTGGCTTCAGGGTTGCTATTTGGGTGCATCCCTTCATCAACAAAGACTGTGAGCCCTGGTACTCTGAGGCTCTAGGAAAGGGGTGAGTTGAAAAACATACGACCTTATTTACGTTTCCTTTATCGTACTTAAATCCAATAGAACTTTGACTGTTTTCGTCTCTATAAACAATCATCCCTTCCTTCTCCAGCTACCTGGTTCTCAACGAGCAGGGCAGCGCCGACACGAGCTGGTGGAACAATAACGGCTCCGTACCCGGCTACATTGACTTCACCAACCCTGACGCCGCCAACTGGTTCTCTGAGAGAGTTCAAAACATTATCGACACTTATGAGATTGATACCATCAAGTTTGATGCTGGAGAGTCCAGCTGGTCTCCTCAAGTAAGTATTTGTGATAAAGGACCTACCTTTATATTACCGGACGTACTATTTGCAAATTCTACAATCAAATGGACACGCTAGTTTTTGAAATGCATACTTACCTTGCAACCACGATTGCCTAATGATCCATAAAATTGAACGGTCCTCATTTGCAGCGAAAGGCCGCTCATCAGCTCATCTCGTATTCATATTATATTACACTGCGAGAACTGCGGGGTAATTGCGTAACACACTAACAGTAGTAATGGCTTTCATTTTGACAGTTCAACAACATTCATTGCATTATTTACGTTGTTGAGCAAACAAATTTCGAACATATACAGCAATGGATTAGCCAATATCCTTCAAAATGATTCAGAATGAGATTGACAGTGTGTTACGCAATTAGGGTGATGCTTGTCAGGTAACCACTTAATTCCCACTTCACCATTCCTTCTTCTATAGATCCCAGTTCAAAAAGGGCTGGACATCAACCTGCACCCCGGCCACATCGTCCAAGCTTACGTGCGCACCGTCGCCAAGTTCGGACCTGCTATTGAAGTCAGATCTGGAATGAGGTGAGATTTTTTCTCTGTTTGTTAGGAGATTTTTTTAAACAGCATTAAAATAATATCCAAAAAGTTAACTTGTTGGATTTACAAAAAAAAAATCGTAGCAATCAAATTACCAACGGTATTTAAATAAAAGTATTTCTAAAAAGAAAAATCCACCTTCGAAACATTTCCCTATGTCATGGGATAATATACCGTCAGTACCCTATGCTGAGCGTTCCTATATGCTATGAAAACATACCTACGCTTTGATATACATATGTACATAAATAAACGAAGATATGCTGATAGTTTTTCCATTAACAGACGGTATAGTAGTCATTAGGAATCAGGCCTATTCGTTTTTCTCACTCCCAACCGGCTCTACTCTTCCAGGACCCAAGACCTCCCCGTATTCATCCGCATGGTAGACAAGGACACACTCTGGAACTTCAACAACGGCTTGCAGTCTTTGATCACCACCCTTCTGGCCATGAACCTCAACGGCTACACCCTGGTCCTGCCTGACATGATTGGAGGCAATGGGTACAATGAGAGTCCAAGCAAGGAGCTGTTCATCAGGTGGCTCCAGGCTAACGTGTTCATGCCGACGCTGCAGTACTCTTTCGTACCTTGGGACCATGATGATGAGGTAGGTGCTTTAAAAAAATAAAGATTGCCATTTTTGTAATTAAAATTGTTTACTTATACCTTCTTGGCAAATGGCTTAAATGATTCGATATTTATTCGATAAACGGGATTAAAGATTTTTATATGGAGCCTGGCATACCTACAGTGTCTACCATTTTTTTTTTTTTCAAAATGGCGGCCAACCAGAAATGTTAGGCTTTAAAGAGTTAGGTCATATTATGTTTTCTGTTTACATATGTAAGTTATGGATCTAAATAGGATTCATGCGTAGCCACCATTAAAAAAATTCAGAATACATAAATGCTGTGAATAATACAGACTTTGTGATCTCATATGCAGTGAGAAACAGAGAAAAGAAAGTTAAGCTACAATCCGTTTTAGATTCAATAAAAGCATTTCTATATACCTACTTGAAAAGCCCTGTGGCTGAAGAGGTTTTACTTATATAAATATATATATAACTCATGTATTTGTGAACTTTTTGATCTACAGACGGTAGAAATCAGCCGTAAGTACACCCACCTGCACGCCGACTACGCTGACACGATCGTGGCCGCCATGGAGAAATCAGTAGAACACGGCACGCCCGTCAACCCTCCCATCTGGTGGCTCGACCCTTACGACCAGGACGCGCTCGCTGTTAATGACGGTAAGAAAGATAGGTTTATTTGTCACAGAAACACGTACATACAAAAAAGATAAGTTAACTGAAACAAAAAACAAACAAACAGATCTATAAACTCGAGCACAGAACAGAAATAAAAAGATAAAGGATAAATGTTTTCTCCACAGGCTAAGTCCTTCAATTAAATCAGTAAACACAGATAGATCTATCTTTAGGCTGGTCTTATTTTTGGTGCACTGTGAGCTCATCAATAGCTTTAGAAGATTTGATGTTGCTACCAAACTCCTGGAGTCTCCTCGCGAGATGATGCTTAAGCAGCGAAAATAATTAGATTTATTCTTTATCTGCGTAAACTGATGATATTAATGAAACGAACGCTTCCTCTAAATCCTCTATTTTCTGTAATAAAATCCCACTACACTGTAGGCTACGTACGTACTGACAGGTGGTTTGCTTAGCGCCTAGAGCCTAGCGAGTCACCTTACGAGTGGCGAAGCGAAACGAACGTTCTAGAATTTTTAAAACCGGCTGCACTGCGCGCTTGGAGCCTTCGCTAGTCGCCTAACGTGTATCGAACAGATGTTAGGTCCTAGAGCCCAGTGACTGGCCTAGCGCTTAGGGGCCAAGCGCTATGCAAGCCACCTGTCAGTGCGAACGTGGCCTAATTATTTGCTAGGGACCTTCAAACTAACACTCAAACATCAGTTAATTATGAAAGCCATACCAATACCCTGTGATTAATCTCTCTCTCTCACTCTGTCTCTCTTCTCTTCTTCCAGAATTCCTTCTCGGCGAGCACATCCTAGCTGCGCCGGTGGTGAAGGAAGGCGCTGTCTCCCGCGACGTATACCTCCCCCGAGGAAACTGGCGCGATGGCAACACTGATGAACTCTTCCAGGGTCCAGTGTGGCTGAGGGACTACCCCGCGCCTCTGGATGTGTTGCCATACTTCACGCTCGAGGAATGATTTGAGTGTTGAATGGTTTTTTTGTTTATTACTCGAATGTTGTGTTAATAAATATTAATGTTAAGTTTTATTGAATTTTAAAGGAAGTTTTTTATTTTATTTTGTACCTTTGGAGTTGGGAGTCATGATAGTGAGGCTAAACACAATGGCGGTCATGTCATTCCCTTACATAAATTTCTCATGGCTAGCTTATGTATGGCGTGTCGGATATCTTAATTTGGGAAGTCATTTGGATTTCCTGATATCCACTCAAGCTTAGCATAAATTAAAAACTTTTATCCTAATCATAGCCGCAGCAGCGTGTACCTACTACGCAATCAGGAGACCAAGCTCGTAGCTCTTGTGGGGGCAAGGACCTTTATCGAATGGTCAGTTAGATGTTGTCATAGGTATAGTCCAAAAAACGTAGTAGGTACAAAATTGACACATGTAGGTATACTCCGTATTGGGAGTGTTGGGACATATCTTTCTTAAAGATCTTGTTATTAATACGAGGCTTTGCCCTACTTTTTCACAAAAGATCGCACGTCAGTGGTAGGTAACACTTTAACTTTGAGCGGAGTTTCAATTACTTTCAATAAATTATGAGGCCTGCATTATACTGGTTTTTTTACCTCTGACTTGCGGGCCTACTACTGCTTCTGACATGACCCTACCATGAAAACAACCCCTTGTGACCCAGTGACTAAGCCATTAAAGAAACCTCCGAGTTCGCTTTGGCGTTTTTTTTTTGGGATTTACAGGGAAAGTCACAAAAGTTCCAGAATTTTGATTTCTAAAAGCGGCCCGGATTGGCCCTGTCAGTGCCTGCATCCATCGCTACACTACCTACGTAAAGCTGGATAGGTGCGCGAGTCCGACTCGCACTGTCAGGTGCGAGTCGGACTCGCGCACCTAGGTTTCCGTACAAATTTGTAGGTAACTACAAACATTGCTTCAAGGGATTGCAGCCTTGAGTATTTGGTATTAATTTCAACTTGATAACTCCACGCGTTCTTGAGAAAAAGGGTCTTGACAGACGGACAACGAAGTTATCTTATAAGGGTTCCTTTTTGCCTTTTGAGGTACGGAACCCTAAAAACCCAGTTACTAAGATTGCTTAGCACCAGGACAGGCTACTTGAAAAAAGATAAAATATAAAATTGATAAGAAAAACAGCAAAATCAGAAAAGGTGACAACATCGATGATATCTAAAACAAATAAATAAGTTATCTCAATAACAGATTGGCACAAATCAGTGCACGGCAGAGTCAATATCGACGCCAAAAATTTTATGTATTTCTTTTGTACCTACGAATACTTATGTAGCTCTACTTAATAGCTATACTGTGGGAACAAAATAGTACTGACGTAGTGTGAGTTGTCACAGTCAGCGTCAAAAAGTAGTATCTCTCAAGTAATATCTATCAGCAAGTTTGCATGCCTCACCGTTTGAATAATGTTAACCTACTTCTTTGGTGGCCAGTACTAGCTAGATAGATAGATAGATAGCTGCTTTAAATAAATATATTTTTCATTTCAACAACGTCTTTGTTTTATCAAAAATTATTTAAGAATAATATTAACACTAATTAACAGATGAGACCCTCAAGCGGCGCAAATACTGCAACCTTATGGGTAACTACAGCTTTGAGCCGTTTGGGGTCGAAACGCTCGGGTCATGGGGCCCGAGTGCGCGTCTCGACCAGAGAGCTGGGTTCTTTGGCCAAAGAATTAGCATTTCCATTCAACGTGGCAATGCTGCCAGTATTCTGGGCACGTTTCCGGATGACAGCGATGTGGACGAGTACTTCGCAGCCTAAATATCCTTTTGTTTTTGTATTTATTTATATAGTTAGTTAGTTAGTACGATTTAGTACCTAGTGTAAATAGTTAGTTAAGAGTTTATGAAAATAAATATTGTAATATTATCAGATTATAATTTTCAAAAGATACAGTACTCCGACCATCCGGTTTACTATCCAGTAAACGTTTGGGTGCTGGTGTCGTCTGTTCTTGCGTCCTGACTTGCCCATCGAAGACGTCCTAATTTGATGGTTTTAATTACATTAGGCTTAGGGCGGCCCAAGCACGCTCAGATGGTTGGACTTAGGAGTAGACAAAGATTTAAGAACTGTTAGAGTGAGAGGTTGGAGAGAAAAAGCCGGAAATAGATCAATAAAGCCGGAAATAAAGCCTTATATGATGATGAATTTGATAATTTCACTACAGACTAACGATGAGATCAATTTATTATGTTGTGGACGGATATGATGACACGCGTACCGGAAGAGACATTGTGAAGGCCGCAGGAACCCGTTGGATGCGAGAAGCACAGAACCGGTCGAAGTGGAGGTGCTTGGGGAGGCCTATGTCCAGCAGTGCACGTGTTTCGACTGAATGAATGATGCTGATGGTGATGACGCTACTGACATATTAGATTTTATTTATAATAAATCAGTCACATCCCGATTAAAATCTGATTGGAAATAAAAAACGCAACCAGTTTTTTTCCATATTAATTTAGAACATGATTCATAATGTAGATCTTTGTAACATCATATAAAATTATCTCGCAGAAGATTTCAGCTCACGACCAAGCGATAGTGTTGTAAGATGATACACATATCAAGATATCGATAAAGATAATATGGTCAAGTTATGCGACAGTCGACAGTAATTGGTGGAACGCGATGGCGGCTCTGAAGGCGTTTTTATGTAAGTTTTGATAACTGTACTAGTTATGTAAGACCTCTAGCAAAATAATCAAGCCACTGTTCTGTGTTTTGTCCTTACAAACATACTGATACCTGCCTACTCGTTACGAAAGTACTACCGACTCAAAGATGTTGGTATGCCGTAGAAAGCTATGCCAACTTGCAGAGTAATTATAAAATGCACGCTTTTTCACTGTTTCCCCTCGATTTGGAAATATATTTTATTTGGCATTTATTCAATAACAGACTCGAGAAATAAAATATTATACCTGACAGGGACATCGACGCAAAAACTATGACCATGAATTCAGTACATGATTCTAGATCCCTAGCGTAGAAAATTTTCGTCGGTTACCAACAAAAAAAAAAAACTGTTTCATAGAAAAGTGCAATGGCCATGCGCAAAATGTATGGAACAGTAATTTTTTTTAATAACCTACAAAATTTTTTAATCATGTACCTACTGAATCCATGATAACAGATTGCAAGTCATTGTCCCTGCCATCCTGTATAATAATGATATCCTCAGCCTGTGATAAACAGCACATTGATAAAAGTAAAAGATATCCTTTCAAGTATGTTCTTAAAATTATAGGTATGAGAGGGTAAAAGATAACACTGACGTCATAAAGTGTCGGCAGGTACTTTCTTATAATTATGTAATTACACAAAAACAAACAATTGGGTAGTTGCATGATATTGAATAGTATTATATTCTAGTAGATAATATATTCACATGCGTGATAAATAACAGAATTCGATATCAAATTTGAAATCGGTCGATAAATTAAACTTATAACTTATAAAAGCTTTTTGTCTATCTCTTTCTCGCAAAACGAAGTTTTGCATGTAATTCACATGGCGATACTGAACTATGATGTCACAATTCAGTATTTCCCTCTCTGTCTAATTGAGAGTTTTGAACGCTTATATCTTTTTTTCCGAAGATATTAAAAAACTGGTTATACCAAGCTTTTGGTGAGGTAAAAAAGCTTCAATTTAAATAATGAAAAATAATTTGTCAACTAGCCAATTGACTAGCTCGTCACAAGTGCGACTGCTAAGCCTCGAGTCCTGGGTCGATCCCCTGGTCGGCCAATGTAAAAATTAAGGTTTTCTCATCAGTATTTTTTCAATAGCCTGATTCTGGATTCGTGATTTTTCCATGTGCTTATAGGAATTAATTTTAGGAAAAAAAAATTAAAGGAAAATCACATTTTCTGCAGTGTTACTAACACTCGGTGTGCGGGCGCACACGGCTGCAGTGACGGAGACTCTGAGTGTACGCGCTGATGACGTCACCCTCACTTTGGTACCCATCCTGACTGGAGGGTTCCAACTTGTTCTAATTGAAGGTAAGTGGAGCATTAGCAAAGCCCTCGCTTAGGTCCTTCATAGGGTGGAAATACCATGACCGTTTATAATTTTCCTGTAATTACACCGGCACACATAACCTTCAAACGAACGTATCAAAGCTACCACACCTCAAAAATAGGTAGTTATGGTGGAAGGTTATCTTTAAAAGATCGCTTCTAGCGATAAGACCGCCTATTGTGTCACCCTACGTAAAATGTCAGTGTGTGACCAGTGGTGGCCCAGTGGTATCGGCCACGACTTACGAGTTGCAGGTTCGAACCCAGACAAAATTATTTCATCACCACTGTTCTCAAAACGGTGAAGGAAAACATCGTGAGGAAACCATGTCCTAGGACCAAAAATTCGAAAACATGTGACATCTACCAACCCGCACTGGGTCCGCGTGTGGATTACGGCCCATTCACTCTCACAGAGAGGAGGCCTGTGTCCCAGCAGTGGGAACATTATAGACTGATTATATACATTTATATCTGTAATTTTTATGGTGTACATAATAAAGAGTATTATATTTGTCTATTTATCTATCTTCCTGGACGATCTACTTCACGAAGAGCTCAACAATTCTAAAACACTACTTCTGCCACTGATCTAAGATGAAATTAATAACGTAGAACGTCGGAGCGTCCATGATAAAGGTTCTTCCAAGATTAGGTATCAGTTACCTACCTAGATATCATTTTAATCTGCCAAGGCTATAAAAAACAAAATTTATTCTAATTTACGCAAATTACAGGACTGTACCACTAGATGACTAGGTGGATAAGACGTGGTGCTAAATAGAATTTATTGCTCTCATCCTCACAGTAACGACACATTGTCTTTGACAATCGTGATAGCGATTAATGTGCTTACTGTCCGCTTCACAAACAAAAACTTAAAGCAAAAGGGTTTTTCCACTTCGAAGTTCGCAGAGTCTGGATAAGTTCTGTTAAAAATGCAATAGGCTTTACGACATGGGTCTGGTCGAAATATGAAATACTAGAGCGTGGAGCTCCTTAGGTTTTGAGTGAGTTGAGCTGCACGAAAACTGACAACGCATGACTGACAATGACACGCATTTATGCGTGTACTGACTGGACATGTCCACCAATCTACATTGTTTTCACATGGTCTGACAAACATTATGTCTGAACTTTAAAGGAGACTGTGACCTATCTGAGTTTGTTTCGGCATTTCTTCTCAGAGTAGGTAGATGGGTAGGTAGATAGGAAACGCCGACCTCATCTAGGTTAAAATATGATTGACGTGTAAAAGTGTTTGTGCAAACATACTTACAGAAATAAAAGCATTTCTTTATTTATCATCATCATTTACTAAAAAACAGAGTGTACCTCTGCCTACCCCTTCGGCAAAACCCGACGTGATATTGTGTTACCTATGCAGGTATGTACCTGTAGCTTTAAAAAACTTATTCACCTTTATTTTTGGTGGTGGGAAATCATCATATGACTTCTCCCGCTCTGGGCGGAGGAAGAGGGCATGTCAGACTTTTACTGACTAAAACCCACCCGTGTTCCTTCAGTTGCCTGTGCCAGGGGTCACGGTATCTCTTTCGAAAAACCCGCGGCCCTGGCAGGCATCGGCCCCAACGGACCCCGTCAGTTCGTGCTGACATCACTTTGAGGCGCGAGTGGAACACAACGCGCCGTCGTCCCGGGCCTGGTCCTTGCCAGGCGGCGAGCTGCCCATTGCTCGCCGCCCGCGCCTACGGTGGCCAGGAGTCGGCTGGTGACTCCCGACGTCCAGGGCGTCTCCTGCGGCGACTAGGGGCGTGAGGGCGTAGAGATTGCCTCTCCCTCACGTGCTCCGCCTCCTCCTTTGCGAGCATTACTGCTTCGCAGAAGGAGGTGACGGCTTCCCATGTACTCTCGCTCCGTACCATGGCCTGGACCAGGGCCGGACGCGAGAGATCGCCACCACGAAGACGCGGCGGTGCTCCGCCCAAGCCGGGCAGACCTCCACCGTATGCTCAACCGTGTCCTTCGGGCGATCCACACAGTGGTGACACCCTGGCGTTTCCTCCCGCCTTCTCCTGAACAGGAATCTCCCGAAACAACCTTGTCCGGTGAGGACCTGCGTCAGGCGGAAGGTGAGGGCACCGTGGCGTCTCTCCAGCTACTCCTCAAACAGGGGCCTTATCGCCGCAATTGTGGCGTGCCCAAAACCTTGTTCACCTTAATTCCTATTTCAGAAAATGAGCGCGAGGTCCTCGGTCAGATAGGCCGTACGCTGGTCTCCCCCTTCACAACTGAGGATATAGAAGGAGGGTTACTGGTGACGATCGGTAACGTGAACCTGACCATCCACACCCTGTATGATGCGAGCTCTAAGGCCAGAGGCATCAAGTTCAGCTGGGACGCTGACCAAAACACCAGGCTGGAAGACTGCATTGATTTCGGTAAGTTCTAGATTGTAGTTAGTGATTTTAATATGATTGATTGCATGTCAGTATGTAAAGTGTTGACACAGTGACACAACTTATCTTGACTTCGCTCCTGCTTAGTGATTTTGCTGACAATTTTATCTCTCAATATTATGCAAACAAATACTAAGAATCATCCTATTCTTCGAAAGAGTCGACTCATGCTTTTGATCTTATGTAATTGATACAGACTAACTGTCTAGTTTGGGGCTCACTGGTACTTTGTAACCTAGCTATATAGGTAATATTTTAATGTCCTCACGTCGTCTGAACTTGGTGTTAACCTGTAAGCCTGCTTACTATATTACCTGGACGATAAACCATTTTCTATTTCTATTCAAGGTTCCAAACACTGGTACGCGGGCCCCATGCAAGTGGACCAAGTATATCCAATAGAGACCGCCACACAAGTCTACCGACCGAGCTACGTCCAAGAAGCAGACAATGGCGCCATTATGGAGCGATACTGGCTCAACTCTGCTGGAGAATACGTCATCGTACACGACAAAGTCCCACTCTTCGTGGACTACAAAAACATTCTGAACAACCATCTGTGCTTTGGAGCACAGTTAGCAAATCCTTACTCGGGCAGCAGACCTCGCACACTATTAGCATACGATCTCTGGTTCCTGCCAAACGTGAAAGAAGCTCATGTGCATGCGGTAGCGAATTATTTGGGCAAGCCATCAGCGACTCCAGATTACGAAATGGTTAAGCATCCAATCTGGTCGACATGGGCACAGTATTCCAGAGCAATCAATGCGACAAAGCTTCTCGATTTCGCAGAGCAAATCAGGGATAATGGATTCAATAATTCTCAGTTTGAGATTGACGATGAATGGGAGACATGTTACGGTTCTTTAGAGGTGAATGAGGAGAAGTTCCCTGATTTCAATCAAACTGTGCGAGACCTGAAGGCGCTGGGGTACCGCGTCACGATTTGGGCGCATCCGTTTATTAACAAGAACTGTGATCCTTGGTACTCGGAGGCAGTAGAAAAGGGGTCTGTAAACATAAAATCTACGTAAAATTTAAAACCCACACGTAAAACCAAATGATATGGTTATATTTGCATCATAATTGATGCGTTAAAAGGCGATCATTTGTAGATAAGTAAACAATACCTTTACACAATACTTTAACCCATCTATGTAATTGTGAGATGGAGCCTGTAATTCTTCCACTTATGTTAATTTAAGAGAGAGATTTTAATTATTAATATATCTCTTCAAAAAAACAAAAGCTGTTTTTGAAAAACCTGGCTTTGGCAAGGTATATGATCTTCAAACATATTTATCGATGTTTTGCGTATTTAACCCTTCGTATGCCGTCAACGTGTATCCACGTGAGACGCGATGGCTTTTTAATTGTTTCCGTAATAACGGCATTCAACCGATTAAACCCCAACTACCTCTTTCCAGGTATTTCGTATTAGACCAGGATTACAACAGCACCACGTCTTGGTGGAACAACAACGGAACATTTGCTGGCTACATCGACTTTACCAACCCTAGGGCAGCCAGCTGGTACGCTGCCAGACTGAGAGCTGTGCTCGAAACCTATGATATTGATAGCGTGAAGTTTGATGCGGGAGAGGCTAGCTTTGCACCTGAGGTGAGAGTTAAAAGGTTTTCACAGGACATCATCATCTGCCTAGCCCTTTCCCAACTATGTCGGGATCGGCTTCCAGTCTAACCAGTATTTTACATGGAGCGACTGCCTATCTAGCCTATCTGACCCCCACAACCCAGTTACTGGATAACTCGATGCCCCTTGGTAAGACTGATTCTCACAGGACATACTCGTAATGATAATTATTGTTTTCATCGGCGTTACTTGTCTAATGACATTATTTTTATATCTATCGCGCGTAAATAAAATTAGCACGGAACCGGTCGAAGTGGAGGTGCTTGGGGGAGGCCTATGTCCAGCAGTAGACGTCTTTCGGCTGAAATGATGATGATGAAATAAAATTAATTATCATACCTTTAATTACATTATAAAAGCTACTGAAATCGAAACAACGATAAACAACTCGAGATGATAAATAATTCGAGTTTGGTAGATATTTCGAGTAGCTACTCGTAAGCACTTCTTCACCTAAAGAGCCTACATGTACAGCTACATATGCGACAATACTCAAGTGATATTTACACTAACTGGATTTTTTTTTTACTACCACACCAGCTATTTCAATAAGCTCTTTAAAATTATAGACAAGGAATGGACGAACGAAATACAACTAACTGGGGCCTACCACCATCTTTTATAAAACAATCTTATTTCAAGAGAGTTTTTTTTCTGATCTATAAAGTCCTTCTCACTAAAGAAGTCTCGCAGACGCGGCACTACATGTAACGGAATCATAAATTTATATTTGTTTATTTATCTCAACATCATAAATATTACAGGCACTTGCACAATCTTAAATAGAAATGGTGTCTGAGGTTGTTGAGGAAGGTTGCTAACCATATAATAATACTTAGTGCCCCTTATTGCCGCGAGACTTCTTTCGTGAAACAGACTCTTCGTCTCCACAACTTTGACATTCCTTTTTGGTCAAAACCTCAAAAGACTTCTTCTTATTCGGCTCAGGTGGTTCCTTCGTTTAATGGGGATTGTATGATGACGGAGTATTACTTTTCAGATCTCCATCCAAACTGGTGACATTGAGCTTCAGCCCCACCATCTTGTTCAAGAGTATGCAAAAGTTTGTGCCGCTTTTGGAGACATGGTCGAAGTTCGGGCTGGCTTCAGGTAATGTGCCACTTGGATTGAAGTCCTATAAATACAGGATGGCTGGGACATCGACGCGCAACGTGTTACCATGGATTCAGAACATGAATCTGGACCCTCCTGCGTTGGAATTTTTCGAAATGCTGTTACATACGTTTTCACCGCGTAGATGTTGCACTTTAGTAGGACATAGCAGATTTTTTTTAAATAACTGACGAAATATTTCAACGCAAGAGGGCCCAGATTCATATACTGAATCCACGGTAACAGGTTGTTCATCAATGTCCCTGCCACACTCTATACTATTCTATGTGAGAATCTTTAATTGGCTTTCTGTTTCCATGCAAGAACTAACTAGGTATAGTACGTACAACCGCTATTGTATCTTTATCTGCCGATTTCCAATCAATAGATGCACGTCATCATCTGCCGTAAACACACAGCTGACGTCTGCGCCGTAATAGCGGCGTCACAAGGAATGTACGTACAGGGCCCTGATTCACCATGACCACTTAACGATTCCTTAATGCGAAACCATGTCAATTCCTTAGTTAATCACGCCAATCTCGCGTTCATTTCGCGCGGTTTCGTTCTTTGTGTCATAGACAATTACGGCCCTGGAAGTGACTTTTTCACACTCTTGCAGCTTAAACAAGGCTGCCCAAACCACGTCCCGATTCCCGTCCCCAGAATTTCTCGCAGCCTAGGTACCGACCACAACAGCCAAAATAATGATTAACAAACCTTTTCATTTAATAAAGTTGTTTGAACTTTCAATAAAAATCGGAGACTTCATAGATAACCTAATATTTTTTATCTACAGCAAATACGAAAATATACCTTTAGAAATATTTTTTTTGGCACTACATTATTGTATTTTTATTGTATACCAAATAAAAAAATTGTTTCTGCGGCCCTCCAATCTATTTAGAAATTTAATTTGATCGTATCCGGTTTGGACAGCCCTGAGCTAAAACACTTTGTAACTTACATATTACTGACGTCAGTTGTCAACGATACCGTTTACTGAGACTTACTAACCTCTTCTAGAACAAATACAAAAAATTAAGCACTTATCACATTACCAACGTATGATTATTTTTAGGACCCAAGACCTCCCCATCTACGTTCGTATGGTAGACCGCGACTCAATCTGGGGCCTCAACAACGGGCTCTCCACCATCATCACGACCACCATCCAGATGAACCTGAACGGGTACCCATTCGTGCTGCCGGACATGATCGGCGGCAATGGCTACAACCTGGACCATGAGCAGGCTGACTTGCCGACCAAGGAGCTGTTCATCAGATGGGTGCAAGCCAATACCTTCTTGCCGGTCATGCAGTATTCTTTCGCGCCTTGGAACTTTGATGAAGAGGTTGGTCATTTGAATTGTATTGGAGCTGTCCTGAGTGTTTGGAACTTTTAAATACATGCAATATTGATAAAAAATGAGTTCCATCCCAGACAGGCACTTTACTTTGTGTGTAATTTCATCACCACTGCTCTCAAAACGGCGAAGGAAAACGTCGTCCAAATAACAAAAAAATCCAAGACACGTGACATCTACCAACCCACAATGGGCCCGCGTGGTAGATTACAACCCACTCTACTTCGAAGAGAGGAGGCCCGAGTCCCAGCAGTCGGGACATTATAGGCTGATTAAGTTGTTAAAAATAATAAATAAGGACAAGGGTCGGACAATAAATAAACTACGAGTCCGTCATTTCAGTGTAGTTCAATAGCACTGCTTGTTGCAACGGATACGCTCCCTAATTGCGTAACACACTATCAATCACAATCAGTATCGTGTTGAAGGATATTTCTGATCCATTGCTTCATATGTTCGAAAAATTAGTCTGCTCAACAACGTAACTAACGCAATGAATGATGTTAAACTGTCAAAATTTAAGCGATTGCTACCATATACATATATATTAATACTAGCGCTGCTACTGTTAGTGTGTTACGCAATTATCCCGCGGGACCTGTATCCTACCAAGAATTTAACAATTAGAGGTACATATTACGAAAACTAAATCATTTGCAATTTACATACGATGATTAACAATAGAATCATTCATCAAACAAAAGAATGGGGGGGCCCGTGGCTAAATAATAACAGCCGCACAGGTCGATCGATCAGGTTAAGCTACGCTTGCCGCGGTTGGTCTATGGATGGGTGACCATCTTTACATACCGAGACCCCTCCGTGCCTCGGAAAGCACGTTAAGCCGTTGGTCCCGGCTGTCATTCGTAGATCTTTGACAGTCGTTACGGGTAGTCAGAAGCCCGAAAGTCTGACAACCAGTCTTACCAACGGGTATCGTATTACCCAGTAACTGGGTTGTGGAGGTCAGATAGGCAGTCGCTCCATGTAAAAATACTGGTATTCAGCTGAATCCGGTTAGACTGGAAGCCGACCCCAACATAGTTGGGAAAAGGCTAGGCAGATGATGATGATTAACAATAGAATCGGACCTACGTCGATATCATTGTGATATAACTATGACCGTTAGTGTCGCAGCCAATCATGATAAATTACCAGCACGAAGATACCGCCAGGATCAAGTTTCACAACTATCTGTTATAAACTGTTATGTAATTAAAAGTGTCTGTTTTATGTGATTAATCGTTATTTTTTTTCATGAAATTAGAAAAGTAGTCAACAGTTGAAACAATGTAACAAGGTATAGTCTGCAACAAAGGTTGCTTGACACGTTCATGGTTTCGGAAGAGGTTTATGAATGAAAGCTTGGAATTAAGATATATTATTGAAAAGACAAGAGAATACTTTGAAGACCTATTATCATATGATATTATGAACCAGTGATTAAACTTTATCTATATAAATAAAACAAAGTCGGGTTAGTTTATATTATACCATTTAGAACTCAAGAAACCGACCAATTTTTATGATCTTTGATTTGTTTGATTGGTATATTATACTATTAACGAATAGCAGAATTACTATTAAAACATGGGGAAAATTCATGAAAAAACATAATTAAGATAATTCATATTCTGACGCGGTAGGAAGTTCGCCAGACCAGTTATAATATAAAGTATAGAACATTTTCAGCGGGATTGTCCGAAAGGGTTACCGCTACCCCGGAACATAAAGGGCGAAGGAAGGAACATGGGTGGGTTTTAGTCAGTAAGAGTCTGACACTCCCTTCCGCTCCACCCAGAGCGGGAGGGGTCATTTGGTGATTTCCCAACAGAAAAAAAAAAAAAGTATAGAACATTTCAAAATGGTCAATTGTGCATTTGCGATCGACAGGTCGTGTCGTAAACTTGTGAGATCGAACCATATCCCTACTATTTTTAATGAACTTACTTCCATTTCAACCATTTAAAGGGGTTTCAAAAACAATAGATTTGCCAAAATATACTCTTTCACATTATAATAAAATTATAAAAAAAAATTGGTCAAGCATGGTAATCCAACAAATCCCAAGTGCTCTGTCCGCACCCGCAAAGTCACATTGCAACGTACATAATTTAAATACTTATATACAAAAATACTAAAAAGTTCTTAATTATTCCCAGACGGTGAACATAAGCAGGAAGTACACAGACCTTCACGCCGAGTACGCAGACATAATCTTCCACGCGATGGAGCATGCAGTAGCAGATGGAACCCCAGTCAACACCCCGCTCTGGTGGATTGACCCTACTGATGAAGAGGCTCTCGTGATCTGGGATGGTAAGACCTAGCCTAGCAGAATTGTTTGTTTTATAAAGTGTGGTTATTGAGGCTATACAACTTTGTTATCTAAAAAACTGACTCCCACAAATATGCTATTCTCGTGTATGCTGTACGGATTGCAGACACGATCAAAAACAACAGTATTTTAAAACGATTTTAATAAGCGGATTGGAAACTTGAGGTATAATAACAAAATTGAATTCGAGTTAAGAAGTGGGAGTGCCACAAGGTTTGATCCTAGGTCCGCTCTAATTTTCATTTTTATGTTTTAAGTTTAGCAATAGTAAAGTTAATTTGCTAAGTATACTTGTTATGATCACCACAACACACCCACCATGTGGTTTTAAAATATGATATTAAATTTTCCTTTTCTTCTCAGAATACCTCCTCGCTGAAACGGTCTTAGTAGCCCCAGTGCTCACAGAAGGTGCTACGTCTCGCGACATCTACATTCCCGCCGGTACCTGGTACGAGGAAGGTGACGAAGAAAGGGTCATCGAGGGTCCCGTCTGGCTCAGGAACTACCCAGCTCCCATAGACGTGCTGCCATACTTCGTCAGAAAGAAGACGAAGACCACCGATTCAAGTGTATCGCTTTGCACTTCTGCCGTCCTAGTACTTTTAGGTTTGATCGCTAATATTGTTAGAGTGTTATAAGATTTGTTGTTTAAGTGTAAATTAATAAATGAAATTTTGATTGTGTTTTGGGTGTTTTTGTTATAATTATATGTTTAAAAAAATGTGTGTTACGCAATTACCCCGCAGCTTTCTTTGCTCTTTAACCGTACTCTTTACTATAAACCCTTTGAAATGTTACCGTAGCACATAACCAAAGCAACCAGATAAACCGCTAAAATCCGTTGGAAAAACTCAATAACACTTTAACCTGGAGATAGAACCTTAGCAGTCACGCTTGCGACCGTTCTATGTTCTATGTTATGGGATTGGTTTCCGCACTTAGTCCTTCAGGTGGACCATTGTACGTGGGCCATGGCGGCCGTCGGTGGTTATTCCAACCAGCCCACCTCCCTCCAGAAGCTTATTAGGTCTCCTGGTCTGTTAAGAACATCTGTGTAAGATCTGGGTGTCCCGAGGGTTTCCGACCTAATCTGGGTGATGCCTGTGCACTCAAAGAGCACATGCGCGACGGTTTCATCAGCCTCCATGCAGGCTCTGCATAGGGGGCTGTCCGTTATACCTATCTATATAATATTGCATACAGTTTAGAACATTGAAATTTTTAGAAACATAATAACATTTCTTATGTATAAGTATTCAATTTCAAATATATTACAAGTCTATACATTATATTTCACGCCTCATCCTCACAATTCGTTATTCTATCTGCTCAGGAACACAAGCAGCTTTCCATCAATCATCTGTCCGTGTCAACCCCCACACATCTTTCTCTTAGCACTAATTAGCTCTCGTATCATTTCTCCGCGTCCCTGATTACACATTTTACAATAATGTATGACTACTCAACACTTGACTTTGTTTTTCAGTTATTAACACATGCTGTTATCATGTAGTTGATATTATTTCGACAAGTCATTCAGCAACCAAGTACTTAATTCATGTTAATTACACTATGGCAGGAGTATGCAACCTGACGCGTTTTAGCGAGATATCCTTAAAATAATTCCCAACTACGTTTCCTTAAACCTTCATACATGCGAAACGGATCAAGGGTCAGTTGGTCGTCTTAAGGGCGGTGTTCAGGAGCTCCTATGAATCGCGTTAGTATCACTGGAAGGCTATTACTCCTACGAAGTAAATATCGTGGGAAATTGATCATTCCCCTCCTAAAATGGAGATTTAAATAAATAGCACAATCATCAAATGCACCCTTTTTTTTTGGGTGGGAAATCATCATATGACTCCTTCCGCTCTGGGCGGAGCGGGAGGACGTGTCAGACTTTTACTGACTAAAACCCACCCGTGTTCCTTCAGTATCTCTTTCGAACAACCCGCGGCCCCGGCAGGCATCGGCCCTAGCGGACCCCGTCAGTTCGTGCTAACATCTCTTTGCGGCGCACGTAGAACACAACGCGCCGTCGACCCGGGCCTGGTCCTTACCGGACGGCAAGCTGCCCATTGCTCGCCGCCCGCAAGCCCGCGCCTAAGGTGAACGGGAGTCATCAAATGCACCCTTTTTTTTTTTTTTTTTTTTTTTTTGGGATGGGAAATCATCAAATGACTCCTCCCGCTCTGGGTGGAGCGGAAGGGAGTGTCAGACTCTTACTGACTAAAACCCACCCATGTTCCTTCCTTCGCCCTTTATGTTCCGGGGTAGCGGTAACCCTTCCGGACAATCCCGCTGCCCATCAAATGCACCCTTACATTTGATTTTGGTTAGTTTCCAATGGAATTTATAATTTGGGATTTTACCAACACATTCTTTATGTTCACACCCGACTTCGCCCATATTCAAGTTACAAAGTATTGCGAGATCAGATAACTATTTTGCCAAACAAAGCCCTTTCCGTTGGACTGCACCTCGTGTTTTTACATGAGTTAAAAGAGATGTACCGTGGTATTAAAAATTTTATTAATGAAAAAGAAAGTCATAAAAAAGCTCAACTAGAAACGCGTCCAAAATGCTTACAGCATTGCCACCTAAGACAGCAATCAATCAAATCACCTCAGCCTATCGCAGTCCACTGCTGCACATAGGCCACTCCCAGGCTGCGCCACAACACCTTGTCGTCCGCCTTCTGCATCCAATCTGTCTCAGCCACCTTCTTCTTAAGATAGGTTCCTGGTTCTGAAGACAACAATGTTGATGCTTTATACGAAAAATAGACCAGTCGAAAACCGGCTCTTCAGTTTTACGTGATCCGAGTCACATGAAGAGTCGGTCTTTAAAAGACTGCTAATTTTAAAAGCATGCATTAACTAATGGAAATAACCCGACTACCTATAGTGATGTTGTTTTTGTTAGATAAATACAAGTGGATTCTGAAGGACCAGCTTTACTCCCTGGAGTGGGGTTGATATGCTTCTTCTATTGTTATACAGGTGCTCTGGTTGTGTGGACAGTCGAATTTGATCTGCCGTCATGATGGGAACACGGTTCTGTAAGTAACGTTTTTTATTTAACTTGTTAATTATTGGTAATGTGCATTCTAAGGTGTAGTTTTACAGTTCGGGCATCTGCGCTTTTTTGAGACACTACCCGTATGAATGATATGTTTCAAAACGTCTTTGGCTTTTACTAAATATTGCCGCCCTTGACCAACAATCTATATTTTAGTTGGATTTCTTCATTTAGAACGTTCAAAGTCAAAGTCAAATAATTTATTCCAAGTAGGAAGGCCATTAAAAGGCACATTTGAACGTCAACATTTACAAGAAAATATTATTAATTCTAATTCAATATTCTTATGGAGAAGAATGGACCAGAAACTCTATAGTTACTCTTTTAAAATGTTTTACAATATTTTGTATACAGTAATTAGAATAGAATATAAATAATAGTAATAGTAGTAGTAGTAGTAATTATTTAATTATTTTTAAAGACGATGCACCGGAAAAGAAAAAATTAAAACAATGTGTACAAATAGCAATGAAAGATAAATTGATAATGTTGCTAACCACGTTTCTACCATGAATGCTTCTATCCCAAGGTCTATGTTAATTCTTTTATTTAAACAGTGGTGCTGGTCACCCTGGTGGCGTGCACGGAAGCCGTCAACTTTACCATTCTTGACATTGGGGGTACGAAGGCGCGGTTGGTGGACAACCCCAATTTAGGATTCAATATCCTGTTGGAAAGAGGCAAGTATCATTACAAACTTTTTAAACTTCATAATGGTTTGTTTTTTTCCGTGTGGGAATCGAATCCGCGACACGCAGCGCAGCACTGTGCAAATGTACCGTGATGACTGAAAGGGTAGACAGACGGATATACAAGCATGGCCATCGTCGCACGAACTGTAACCATGAATTCTGCACATGATTCTAGACCGCAAATTGTAGAATTATTCATTATCAAAAAAAAATCTGCTGTACCATAGAAGAGTGCAATACCTACGCGGTCAAAATGTATGAATCAGATATATTTTTTTTAATAACCGGCGACTAATTTCATCCCCTGCGTCGACCATTATCGCCGGTTAATAAAAAAAAATTACAAATGTCCCTGCCACCCTGTATAATATTGAGCAACATTTCGTTAGTTATTTTTCTACTAAACCATGAACTATACGTTTCATCACGTGTGTAGCTCATTCCGGAACGCAAGGAGATAATAAAGACTCTCCCCTACAGGCGGTCGTTATTATCGCAGCAGAGTGTAACTTCGTGGCCGTCCTAATACAAAATGTACTGAAAACAGATATTGAAATAACGCATCCGATATTATCGACCGATAATAACGCGCCTGTGGACAAGTTGTTTCTGCTAGATGGTTTTAAGGCTCTCCCTTAAAACCATCTAGCAGAAATAACTTGTTCTAAATCTAAATGGGCTTTAATACTTAAATACGACCACTTCACTTCCCTTTAACCTTAAGTTTTCCCAAAAGACTTATTTCTTTTGGCTTTTAAGCAGCAAGCAACCTTCAGAAGTCGTTACTTCGGTCTTCCCAAGGTCTCGTTCTCAAGTGAACACGAAGTGAGTGAGTTCTTCTAGAAGTTCTAACCAGACTGATGTCTGCAGGAACCAATGCAGCGGAGGTGATCGCCTGGATTGGTACCATGTTGCCAGCTCCGACGTCTTCTGAAACTGTAGATGGCACCACGATTCTCCAGTTCTCCAGCGTAAACACCACACTTACAATCAGCAGCGCGGCCGCACTGGGCAACAGAACAGGACAAGTTATCAACTTAGTTTGGGATGCACCGAGGGACTCCCAGCTTATCGACTGTGTTCACTATGGTGAGACTATAAATATATGTGTATTTAATATAAATTGAACAGGAAAAAGACCTTCCGGAGTGGTTTTAACCTACTTTTGTTGCTGACATTGCCTGTCATTTGTTAACTTTCATGGCTTCCTTGCTTACTGTCTTGTTCCTCAAAGAGATTTGTATGAGCCTACCCTTCCTCAGGCTCTCACCACTGGTATGGTGGTCCTCAGCAGAAACGACAGTACTGGCCGATCGAAAAGTTGAATATAAGTGAATATTCGTACGTCACTAAGGAAGCAGACAACTGCGGCGTCGCTGAGCGCTACTGGCTGAACTCTGCCGGAGTTTTCTACTTTTTCGGCAAAAGGGTCCCCCTCTTTGTCGATTCAGGACACATAGTAAATAACGCTGCTTGCTTCATCGCTAAAGTCGCAGCACCGTATTCAAGCGAAAGAGCTGTAAATAGTCTCTCGTATGACATTGCGATTTTTGAGGACGTCAGAAAGGCTCACGAGTATGCCATAGAAAAGTACTTGAATAAACCATCGGGATACCCTGATGAACTCATGATGAAATCTCCAATTTGGTCTACTTGGGCCAGGTACAAGAGAGATGTGAATCATGAATTGGTGTTAAAGTTTGCTGACGAAATCAATCAACACGGTTTCCCGAACAGTCAATTTGAGCTGGATGATTTATGGGAAATATGTTACGGCTCTCTGACAGTGAACACAACAAGGTTCCCAAGTATGAAGAACACGATTGCCCTTTTGAAAGAGAAGGGCTTCCGGACGACGATGTGGGCGCATCCATTCTTAAATAAAGGATGTGAGCCTTGGTATTCAAACGCTAAGGCACTAGGGTAGGTCTACAAATGTTTATTTTAATTCATAAGCAAAGTGCGATATGGAAATTCTTGATTCACACTACTACGTAATCATAATCCAATTAATTCTGCCACCAGCTACGTAGTGTCTGCAGAGGACGGCAACGTTGAGTCCCATTGGTGGAACGACAATGGCACTACCACCTCATACATCGACTTTACGAAGGAAGCTGTTCGGAAGTGGTACATGGCTCGGCTGATTAGATTGCAGAAAGAAACTGGTGTCGATGCATATAAATTTGATGGTGGAGAGACTAGCTGGTCGCCTTCAGTAAGCAGACTTACTTGGAAAACCCGCTAAAAACAATTTCTGAAAACAAGTCTTCCGAAATTAAATCTTAATTTTTTTTTTACAGATCCCAGTTCTAGTAGGCGATATATACGAGAAGCCGAACGTCATAACGGCAGATTATGTCAGGACTGTTGCAGAGTTTGGAAACCTCGTGGAAGTAAGGGTAGGATTCGGGTAGGTCAGATACTGGTAAAATATTTCTTTAGTAATATTCTTTACAATTCTATCAGCCATACACCAGCCAGTGCTGGATGAAGGTCGCTTCACATTCACAACTAAATTTGATCTGCTAAGGTGCAAAAGAGATTCTTCGAATAACAGACCAAACCACCACCACCACCACCTCCATCACCTTTGTACCTATTTTTTTCTGTTCTGTTTTTTCTTGTCTGTTTATATATGTGTGTACATAAATGGTAAATAAATAAATAAATAAATAAGGTTCTTCAGCACGTCCGGCGCATTTAGGGCTGTCAGCCCCGCTGCCTAAAATAACTAATTGATGTATCTTTTCACTACGACATGAGCCATTCATGGTAATACGAAAAATGATTACAATTATTAGATTGATTTGATTAATGATTGTTTTAAATTCTTGTTGATGCTACATTATCAATGAGTAATGAAGCTCTTGCTTGGTTGTAAGTTTTTGATGTACTTATCAGATTAGTTTTCCAAAACCCTCTTAAATAAATAATCATGTTCGTACTGTACAGGACCCAAGACCTCCCGATCTTCGTCCGCATGATTGACAAAGACTCTTTCTGGACCTTCGAGAATGGTCTCCCGACCCTCATCACGACTATGTTCCAAATGAACATCAATGGATACCCGCTGGTGCTCCCCGACATGATTGGTGGGAACGGTTACGATGGGGCTCCAAGTTCACAGCTGTTCATCAGGTGGCTGCAAGCTAATGTCTTCATGCCCAGCCTGCAGTTTTCTTATGTACCCTGGGATTATGACAATGAGGTCAGTATTGTTTTTCATTATTACCGTGCTACCTGCGTTCATACGAAATTAACGTTTTGGACGTATAGAACATTTAAATATTGCCAAAATGAATATCCGGCATCAGTCAATAGCAAAAGTAAACTTTTGGGGCTGCCAAGCTTAGTTTACATAGGTATATATTTTATTACTCTTTCTAGTGAGTTGAAAAGGACTTTATTATAAAATGTAAGAACTCAAACTCAAAGCATGTCACCACCACAAGATGAAGCTGCCCAAAGCGGTCAAAAGTATAGTATTGTTACAAAATATTGGTTTCATCATTAACTCATAATAGATTAATGATTGATTCTTGTTTCTTCTATATCGCAGACCATCACCATAAGCAAGACGTTCGTGACTCTCCACGAGACCTATACTCCAGAGATCATCGCAGCCTGCAAGAAGGCTGTTGCCGATGGCTCGCCAGTTAACATGCCCATTTGGTGGATAGCACCCAACGACACCACGGCCCATGCCATATGGGATGGTAAGCCTGCTACTGTTTATTTCAAAAGGCTGGCGCAAAACAGGTGGGGAGGGAAGGAAAATTCGATATGCCTTTACTGAATGCAAACATTAATATGAATTCTACTCTAAATTGTATCTTGCTTTTCTATTGGGGCAAATGTTTAAAATCATTGACCTCCATTCTTTGGATAATCAGTTCAGTCACGATTTGCACACATAGCAGAAACCCGTCCATAGCATCTTATATTTTATATCCAAAACATGAACTTCATACGGTTTCTGACAAATGCGTGCACTGACTGGACCATACTACCACACAGATTGAGAGGACCTCTCAATCTGTGTCGTTCTTTCCTCAAAAGACCATCTCAGACATCGATCTACATGGTCTTCATATGATCTGACCAAGATTTATGTCTGGACTTTAAAAGAGATTGTGACCTCTGAGTTTGTTTCGGCCTTTCTTCTCTGACTAGTCAGACAGGAAACGCCGACCTCAACTAGTTTTAAAATATGATTGACGTGTAAAAGTGTTTGTACAAACCTACTTACAAAAAAAAATCATTTATCATAATTATTCCGTTTTTTCAGAATACCTCCTCGGCGAAACCATCCTGGTAGCTCCGGTGGTGACAGAGAATGCCAACAGTCGCGACATCTACCTTCCGGACGGTATCTGGTTTGAACAGGGTGACCCCAGCAAAGTCATCGTGGGTCCCACAACACTAACAAACTACCCCGCACCTCTTAACGTGCTGCCATTCTTTGTGAAAAGCAGTTCTGTTGCTCCTGTGTTTTCTGTAATGCTGGTACTTGTAGCAGTCATTGTTAATATTCTTCATCAATAGTCTTATAGGTTATAGGAACTAATATGGACGCTACTGATAATACTAAACTCGTAGCTAAGTTTCTGGGTTGACACAATTAAGATTGTCATGGGCACGCTAAGAAATGATGTAAATAATGTCTTCAGTTTAATATAATTGGCCAATTAATAAATTTTTACTTACTATTTATTAATTTCATTTACCTCGTTTTTATGAGGCGTGTGTTTTACCTTTTATAAACAGGGACATCGACGCGCAAACTGTAACCATAAACAAACAAATGATTCTACACGTAACAAATTCTAGCTTATCAAAAGGAAAATCAGCTGTTGCAATACCTACGCGATCAAAATGTATGGAACAGCTATTTTTTTCGGCGAAACATTTCAACGCAGCGGTGACCAGAATCATGTACTGAATCCATGGTCACAGGCTGCGCATCGAAGTCCCTGTGACAGCACACATTGCAGCTTCTTAATTAAACACAAAAGGGTGTAATAAATTACTTAAATGTTAACTTAAATCTCGGCACACTCCGGGCAGCCAGCCCAGCTACTACCTTGCTGACGGGCTAATACATAGCTATTATCACCACGACATGAGCTGTTCTGGACCCCCCCAACACGCACTGGCTCGCGTCGAAGATTATGGCCCACTCCACTTTCAGAGAGGAGGCTTGACTTTAAGCCCTAGCTTTAGGACCGATATCTACCTATATAATACAGGGTGAACTTTAAAGGAGGGCTAATAATAAATGTAGGGAAAAAGGTTTACGCGATGTGGCATTTCTAGTGCCTACTCTGATCTCTGTTGGTCCAAAAGATTATTTTAATCCTTATACGAAACTGCATCGATTGGCATCTTGTAAAACAAACATGAGAATTTACGTTTTTCTAGCTAGCACCTAGCATTTTTTCAAAATCAATAAATGGATTAGCAATGTTGGTAGGTACTTACAAATTATCTTCTTCATTTATACGTTTGTTGGCAGGTACTTACCTATATTTTTTACGTAGTAGCAACATTCTGAAATGAAGTGCAATGGCAGTGACATAAGAGAAAATACTTACATACAAAAGTAAATAAAAACTTTTTGCAAAAAAAAACAACCGACTTCCAAAAAAGAGTTGTAATTTTTACTACTGAACCGTTTTTGATGAAATTTCTATGGATGATATGGAGTTCTGAGGTAACAAACTGCTCCTTTATTGAAGTCGGTTAAAAATACTTTTATTTTTGATGTCCGAAATCTGGGAATCTTTTTCATAACAAAAACGTAAATCTAATTTAAAAAATAGGAGTAATTTTATCTACTACATTTGGTTGTGACACGCTCCCTTGCAAATTGGTACGGTCCCATGGCAATTTCCTTTGGACATGTTTGTGCTAATGCCGATACGAGACAAAAGTCTGAAGTAGACACTTAATAGAGATACATACATAAACTCACGCCCTCTTCCCATGGGGGTAGGCAGAAACTACAGAATTCTTATAATATCCTTCTTATGCCTCGTTTACGTTCACACATCTGCATAGCTATTCACAACCATCCGACAGGCTATTGTATCGAAAATGTCACCTTTCAATAACCTGTTCTGCCTTGATCGCGACAACAAACAGCTGTCGGAAGAATAGCGGTCGTCTATATGATTTAAACTGACCAAATTTTTGGGTTTTAGATTTGAGAACAGCGTTTACAGGACTTCTACGATAACAATGATTGATGTTCGCTACGGTACGGAAGCGTATACAGTGGTTGTAAATAGGGTACAGTTTGTTTTCTATTTTCTGACCCCACTCTAATAACAAACGAATTAGGACCCTGTACCAGTAACATTAAGGTTTATTCAATTTATATGAGCTTATCAGACAAGTGCTCGAGGACTCGATGAACAAATACAATAATAATACAGACTCGGAAATTTGATCTTTATGACGTTAGCTTTAGGTTAATATGTTATAACTATGTACTTGATATAATATAATTAGTGTAATAGCTTATTTTAATGATTACGTTCAAGTAATTCTGGTCTCGTGGTCAGTGTGGTGGAGAAAAACAAGTTGCGAGATCAAATCCTACGACAAAGATATTGTTTTGCTTTCAATTTAGAATTTATTCCAAAACTATTTCTTGTATTATTGTTAAGAACTATAGACGGATAATTTTCAAATATAAACTTTCTAAAGTGGTAATATTTTCGCATAACTTATAATAAGTGGTTAGTTGAAAAATAAATATTCGTATTAATTATAAAACTGGTATTCAAATGCTACTAAGGGTATGCAGTGACTACGCGCAAACATATTTTACCTCGCTTTACTAAATTGCAAAAACAACGTCTCTTTACAATTTTTTATTTTCTATTTTATAGGTATTTTTTTTATTATCATGTCATTGAGACATACGTACGTACGTATTTTAAATAATCACCCCATTGGGAGTGATTATTTAAAATACAAAATAATCTATTTTCACGAGAAGAAGGTTGGCTGCTTGTGCTGTGCAAGAATAAACTTTATGAAAGTATACTATATGGTTCAAATTCTTTAGAATATTGCGTCTAGCATTACAACTAAGATCTTTCAATGCGGCTTATAAGAGTTGTTCAACTCTTATAAGTGGTGTTCATCGTTGTCTACGTTCGAAACCAAGTTTAACTTAAATGTAGCTTTTTGCTCAGCTGTTTCTTTTTAAATTATTTTATTACATTTTTTTTTTTACATTTCTTTAATGGACGACGTAGGGTCTTGTCTTTTTAAACGGGCAGTTTGTATAGAAATAAAAATAAACAATTGCAAGTTTAAAATGTTTATTATTTCATTAAAACACTTAGGTAAGATAAAGTAAGTAAATGCTCATTCATATATTTCCAAATTAATATACATTTTATATTAGTATGCCATAATCAAATCTAACCATTTATAAACATTTAAAAAGCCATATTTATGCTTAAAAGTTTGTTATCGAGAAAATGAAATCATCTGTGAAATGCTTTACAGATTTATAGCCGACTATATGTAGTGAATAAACATGTTATTTAAATAGAAAAAATCTATTTATAACAATAACATCCACATAGTCAGCAACATTTTAATGGTTTAGATTAATTAGTAGCGGAGTGGCACACCGTCCCCTGCTATAACTTGCTGTAAGCGGCTACGCATACCGCGCACCATATTCCAACACAAATCTTTGCCTCTCATGTGCTCCTAAGTCGATGTCACGATCTCAACCAAGTTGTGTTTGTTTCGCACTTCCGTTGTGTCCCAATTTAAAACCATTTGACCCCATAGATTTTCTATAGGGTTCAAATTAGGACTTTAAGATGACCAATTAATAACTGTCACACCTTCTTGAGCAGCTAACCAATCCTGCACAATGCCTGCACGGTGGATAGAGCAGTTATCCTGCATGAAATAAATATGTGATGTTGAATAGGCAATTCGCACAGTCGGCAGAATAACGTCACGCAGAATATCCAAATACAAACTACTATTAAACCTACCAGCTACTTCCACCAATTCACCAGGTCCCATAGACGACATCCAGCCCCAGTAGTCCAGGGTTATTCTACCACTGGTTCTACAAGGTAGCAAGCACTTCTCATTGTAGCGTTCTCCTTTCCTTCGCCATAAGATTTTACGTCCATCTTTATCAGATTTAAATGATTTCTCATCAGTGAAGATCACAACATTTTCTTCCCAATTAAAATTTGAATATTCCTGGGCAAAACAGACCCTTTCTTCGCGATGAGCAGGTGTCAATACAATTTTCTATACCTGTTTATAATTCCTTATCTCAGCAGCGTGTAAATGCCTTCTCACTGTTTCCACTGAAATATTGTGGTTTATTGCGGTTACACGAATGGGCAAAAAAGGATTTTCAACATGGCTTGAAACAATGGCCCGGTGGCGTTCGAATTCGGGACTATACTTGATGGCTTTTGCTCCTTGACGAATCCGCTGAATATTTCCATTGTCTCCATAACGTCTTAGCCATAGTCTGACCGTATTTCTCTAAAACAAAAAAAAGCCAACTACGCGTTCATTAATCACAACCAATAAGATAAAATAGGTATAAAAAAAAACACTTACTATTATATTAAGTCGACGACCAATCTCTCTAATTCCAACATTCTGCTCATGTAAAAATATGATTTTATGTTTGGTATAGTCATTAAGTTGCGACATGATGCTTTTTTACACCAAATTGCTTAAAAATACTTAACGAGTTATGTGAAACGATTTACAAATGTGTGTGCACAGTCACTGCTATTAGGCGTAGTGTAACTTTTGTCACTTAGATGAATTTATTATCTACCTCACGTAGCAAATGTATGTTTTACTTCGTATCCAACCATTATTGGTAAATATAAATTCTGTGAACTTAAAGTTTTTTTTAATTTACCCACCTGTTTATTAGGCGTAAATCATATTGGTCGTTCTTTAATAATGCAAGCAATATTGTAGAAACGAAAACAAATTAAAAAAGAAACTGATAACTGAAGGTGGACTGTGTTTTCGAACCCACATGTTGTTCGTCGTCAATCCAGCATCAAACCGCTAAGCCACAAGAACTTGTTGGGAATACGCGAAATTAAAGATTGGGTTGTAATTATGTAGTGTGACTGCTGCTGTGTGTGTGCTGCTGTGTGTGCTTTTCAACTTTAATGTCACGTTTTAAAGATCTTTGCGTGTCTGTATTGTTATTGTATTTGTTCATCGAGTCCTCGAGCACTTGTCTGATAAGGTCATATAAATTGAATAAACCTTAATGTTACAGGCAGAGGGTCCAAATTCGTTTGTTTTTAGGGTGGGTTAGATAATGTTGAGAACAGACAGTACTACGCACCTGACCTTTCTGAAAAACATCACCAATAAGGTCACTATATGTCGTCAGCAGTGGTGGCCCAGTGGTAACGACCCTGACTTACGCGTTGTAGGTCGCGGGTTCGAACCCAGACAAGCGCTTCACTTCATGTAATTTATTTCATCACCACTGCTCTCAAAAACGGTGAAGGAAAACATCGTGAGGAAACCGGTACGTCCTAGGACCAAAAATTCGAAGACATGTGACATCTACCAACCCGCACTGGGCCCGCGTGGTGGATCGGCCCATTCCTTCTAACAGAGAGGAGGCCTGTGTCCCAGCAGTGGGAACATTATACGCTAATTATGTATGTCGTCCTAGGGCTCCTCCCTCCCGGCGTTTCCACTCACATCTGCCGTGTAAATACCTTTTGTTATCAGAGACGTGGATCTCATAATTCTAAATATTCGAATACCTATCAGATGTTAAGTTTTTGCTCGTTAAACGTTCTCAATGTGTCGCAGAACAACGGTTTCCGTCGAGATACATCTATATGCATTTTATGATAATTCTACAGCGTTTAACTGTTAATTTATAGCTCATCACGCATTTATAGAGGGAGGTAATTGTCGTATCTACTTAGGAGGAGGATGGTTTGTTATCTTAGATAGATTAATATGTTTATATTGTACTAGCTGCGCCCCGCGGTTTTACCCGCATAAGTTTCGATTCCGTGGGAATATCGGGATAAAAATTATCCTATATGTTAATTGGTTAACCATCTGTGTGCCCAATTTCAATTCAAATCCGTTCAGTAGTTTTTGCGTGAAAGAGTAACTAACATCCATCCATCCATCCATCCATCCATCCATCCATCTATACACATTTTCATGTTTATAATATTAGTAGGATTTAAGCCCCTTGTTTAGGGTTCATAAATAATGCGGAATGTTTTTTGTCCTGCTAGCAACACTGCATACAGTTGGTACCTATGTCCGGCCGAGGAAATGCAATATAGGCCAAGAGGTACTTGGTCCTGAGTTCGATTCCTAAGTCAGGCAGTCCAGTCTTATTGGGGTTTTCAATAAGGCTTTTCTCAGTAGCAACTTCTGACTGACCTCCTTGACAATTCAAAAGTGCCTGTAAATGGTTCAATTGAAACAATGCTTTGAATTTGAGTTTGCAACAACTCGGAGTCTGGACGTGTGCCCGGTAAATGGAATAGGCTCGCACCTGATTATATGGGACTGAGACGTAGATGATGAGGCGCACAATAAGTAAACCTCTGCCTATCCTTCTGGAAAATACAGGGGTGATGTTATGTAACTAGTATCCTAGCCGAACACCAGGAGCTACACCACAAGTTCTCTTGTCTCAACATGATCTTAAACGGATCTCCCAAGCTATCAGATTGAGAAAACTTAGAAACATGCAAATGTGATGGAAATGAGCGATGATTACTGATTGTTATTGTTGAGCGATAATGGCGTGCCGGACAATGCGACAGTGATAATGATGTGTGCCTTAATAACCGGCCGGCTTGACTCACTGGACCAGTCGACCTGTGTCCTGCTGGCGCGATGGGCGTCTACATGTGCTGTAAGTACTGTTTTAAAATAAATAACTACAAACAAGTCTGCTAATTCCGATCCAGCCTGCTCCTTGCTACCCTCTCCCAGCGACGCCCTAAGCCGAGGTCGGTACCCCACAGGGGGTGCCCATAGCGTGTAGTCGGTTAGTTTTTAAGTTTTTTTTTTTTTTTTTTTTTAACTCTGGCTGGAGGCCTTAACTTATTGAGGCATCCACAGGCAAGCCCGGTTAAGCAGACGACAACCTCATAATAATGTTGAACCGCGAGATGCCCACGAAAAAAAAGTAAGTCTGCTTCGTTGGTCACAAACGCGACTGCTGAACGTGGGGTCTTAGGTTCGATCCCCAGGTCGGGCAAAGTATTATTGGGTTTTTCTCAATAGTAGTTTCTCAGAAGCTGTAGCTACCCGAAGCCTGGTTAATGACTAACGAATTGCCACACTGGTCCTTCAAGAAAAGTAGGCGTAATGTTTAATATGAGTTTAGAACAAGCCATTAAAAAAAAGCTGGAGAAGTCGTCCAAAATTGCCTTACAAGAATCCATCTGACTCAAGTAAAATAGAATAAAATAGACTTTTATTTTTAAACTCACCAAACTAAACAAGCAAAAATTTTCTAACCAGCGCTGGGGCTTTGTCTCGCATACAGTCGTAGCATTATGCTGAGCGATAGCCGTTTTGCGTGGATGTGACGCATACCTATTCTATTTTTAGTTTGTGTTCTTTCTCTGCGTCATGTTTATCGCAAATAAACGTATTTATTTTTCTATTCTAGCTACTTAGTGTCTCAATAAGAAACACAGAATGGCTTTTTTTTATATTTCTTCTCGGAGATGGTAGTTAGGAAACAGGTGCCCCCAAAAACTTGCAAACTTAAAAAGGTTTCAGAAATGTTTCTTACATAATAATATACTTACGGTGGGCCCGAGCCAAGCCACGGAGGTGTTTTAGCATGTAAAGATGGTCACCCATCCACAAACCCACCGCGGCAAGCGTAGCTTATCCTGATCGATGGACCCGTGCGGCTGTTATTACTAAGCCACAAGCCGTTATATGCTACTGTTAGTGTGTTACGCAATTACTCCACCGAGTTATGAATTTAGAAGTTAACGTATGAACTTGTCAAACTCTACTTTAGTATTAGGTACCTACCTACTAAAAGTCATTGTAGATAGAAGTGGCCCAAAATATACAAAATTTCTTTAGCTTTTTGCTAAGAAATTTTCAAGTCAAATTTTTTAGTCAATAATTTACTGCTACCATACCTCGTGTTCGCTACAGTTCTTGAATACGTATTCAAGAATTTAGAATAGAAGAATAGACAGGTGTCTATGAAAATATAATTACTTTTTAAGTTCCAAGAGGCAAGCGTATTATTTTAACGAGATAAAGCTTAACCGCTCTATTATTCTACCTACATAGAAAAACATAATTATATTGTCACAACAATTATAAGTTGACAATGGGACAAAAAATGGACTCATTATATGATCGTCTCACGCGACTATAGTTTAATACTACAAACATATTATTAAAAACGATGGATAAACATGTCTTTTTATTATTAATTTAACAATACTTTCCTTGAAAAATTGTTGAGTAAAGCGATTAAATATTAATGACTAAGCGCATCACCCACGTGGGACTACAGTTGTTTTTTTCCGGCATGAAAATTACTTGTAAAAACACCGAAATTGAAGAAGTAGGTAACTTTTTCAAACAAACTAAGTAGTGTGATGGGTTTAGGTACATATACCTAATACCTATCTATCTATGTATAGTATACCTTATGTACTTCTCCAGTATCAGCTAGTAGCTCTTTCAATATTTTCATTAAAATGTTCGGTTCGTTTTGGAATTAGAACGTAA
Source organism: Apamea monoglypha (assembly GCA_911387795.2). NCBI lineage: Eukaryota > Metazoa > Arthropoda > Insecta > Lepidoptera > Noctuidae > Apamea > Apamea monoglypha. The sequence goes on along the minus strand of OU426930.1, from coordinate 17,841,374 downwards.
TATGAAATAACATTACATAATTTACTGTAGGCGAAACAAACACTATTGCCATGAATCATTAAAAAAAATATACTGTAGCAGAAATGGAGCAGTGGTAGCACAGTGGTAACGGCCGCAACTTATGAGTTCGAACCTAGGCAGGCGCTTTACTTTGTGTAAATTATTTCATCACCTCTGCTCTCAAATCGGTGAAGGAAAACATCGTGAGGAAATTGGCATAGCCTAGAATCAAATTTTCGAAGACATGTGACATCTAATGGTGCAGGTCAATGGTGCCATGGTACAATGGGCAATACGCATTCGGCATTGGGCCCCCGTGATGGATTACGCCCCACTCTCTCTCACCGAGAGGAGGCCTACGTCCCAGCAGTGGAACATAATAGGATTATGATGATAAAAAATGTGATCATGGGACAGGAAAAGGGTTATATTATGTAAGGAAGCCCAAACATTAGGTTGATTTTGATACACTTTCATAACTACCCACAGTTGTGTTTGCCGTGCTGGCTGCTTGTGCGCATGCTATCGACATCTGCATCCTGGACGCGCCTACCGTCAAGGCGGAGCTGCAGAATAATCCTTTGGGAGGATTCAACATACTATTGGAAAGAAGTGAGTGTGACTGTTCTTTTGAGTATAAGAAATAATTTTAGTGCGATTATATCAATATTAGCTAATAAAGTAATTACAACTGTTTTCATTCGTTCATATACTTAAACCAAAGATGTACTTCTACCAACAAATTTTAGTTTAAATTAACAAAATCAACTGATGTTGTGGAGGATATTACGAATATACTATGACTTCACGTACCCATTAACTTATAGGTAATTATAAGAATACATAGTCACGTTGGTGAAGCCGCGGGCAAAGCTAGTTATCTTATGATTTCCAACGATCTTTCTAAAATGGTCGAAGTAGGTACTTATCACGAAAAACCAACCAAATAAATGTTTAAACTGAAGTCACAGCAATTCCTTTCTCCAGAGGGCCTATCAGAAGTTATAGCCGTGGTGGGGCGACGCACCGGCGCCATCAAGGACGTGGTACAAGACGGTGACGTCGTCATCCAGTTCGCTAACGACACCACCGTGAGGATCAGCACCGAGGAGATTGTGGGGGACCGGCACGGATACATCATCACCTTCACTTGGGAGGCACCTAAAGGAGTCGGGTTGGAGGACTGTGTTAATCTTGGTAAGAAAATTGTGCAAATTCATGTTTATTCTTCTGGATTTTAGATTACGTACTAAAATCTCGACATCAGAGCCATCTGGTCTGATACCCATGTTTGCAACTTTTCAGGAGAGCGAAAATAAACATTGATTTCAAGATTACACACACGAACACGGCTATAATTATAATTATAGCAGTGTTCTCCTTTATCTTCAACAAAAATGGATATCGGACCAGATGGTTTTAGTGTCGAGAAATGTTTGCTTCGAGGGAAAAAACCTTAAAGATTTATTTGAGATCTTGTATAGTATTGTATGTCGAGGTGATGCCTGAAACTCCACGAGCGCGTATTTTGCGTATGGGTGGGAAAATTGAACATTCCATCCCCCCGGTTTGAGATCTTGCAAATAAAAAAAAAAGCCGTAACGCTAGAGATTCATACCTGATAATGTTTTCTTATAGGTTCAAACCACTGGTATGGCGGGCCGCAGCAGAAACGTCAGTACTGGCCGATAGAGCGTCTGGTCCTACCGAACTACTCCTACGTCACAAAGGAGGCCGACAACTGCGGCGTAGCCGAGCCCTACTGGCTCAACTCCGAAGGCATCTTTTACTACTTCGACAAAAAGGTTCCCTTATTCGTAGATCAGAATGACTTGGAGAAAAACGCAGCATGCTTCATAGCACAAATAAAATCTCCATACTCCAACAAAAGAGACAAAACTGACCTGATTTACGCGATCGGGATCTTCGAAGATGTAAGACAGGCCCACGAGTATGCCGTCGAAAAGTATTTGGAGAAGCCCACAGGGATTCCTGACGAGAGGATGATCACATACCCAGTTTGGTCGACCTGGGCGAGGTATAAACGAGACGTGAACCACAACACAGTTCTGCAATTCGCTGATGAAATCACCAAAAATGGGTTCCCGAACAGTCAGCTAGAAATCGATGATCTTTGGGAGACCTGCTATGGTTCCCAGACGGTGGATCTCCGAAGGTTCCCCAACATGAGGAATACGGTGGATATTTTGAGGTCGAAAGGGTATAGAGTGACAATGTGGACACATCCGTTTATTAATAAAGGATGCGAGCCGTGGTATTCGGAAGCTAAAGCTAACGGGTGAGTTTCAACAAAAGTACTTTTATAAAACCCAGAGCTTCATTATGATCTCCAAATAACATGAAGTAACGAACTTCATATTAAGACTGCTTCTATGACCAACATTACTACGGTTACAACCAAATTCGTTCATCTCCTGTAAGATTTATTTGTAAACCACCTTTTCTTTCAGCTACCTAGTATCCTCGGAATACGGTTCCATGGAGACGAGCTGGTGGAACGACAACGAGACGACCACGTCATATATCGACTTTACCAATCCGGATGCGAGGCAGTGGTACCTGGACAGACTACATTTCCTACAGAATACTTCTGGAGTCGACAGTTTCAAGTTCGATGGTGGAGAATCTAGTTGGTCGCCACAAGTAAGCAAAACATAGCAGCATAAATAATTAGTTAGTTTATAATATAAGTGATTAAGAAAACAGTAATTAAAAATATTCCCTAAACCTTTAAATGAACGTGTTAAAGCTCGTCAGAATACAGTTTTAGTCTTATGTTATTTAATGTTCTAGATCCCAGTTCTACAAGGTGACATCAGAGATCAGCCAGGCGTGATTTCAGCTGACTACTTGAGGACTGTCGCACAATTCGGACCACTTGTTGAAGTCAGAGTTGGATATAGGTATGATTTATACTTATGTATGTGTGTTTATGGTCTAGCACTTTCATTGGTTAGTCTTTCGAAGTATGTTAAGTACACTTTTTTATATTGATGGCACATTTTTTAAAACTTGGCAAGCCCAAAACTTTGCCCCTTCAGTTTTTTCAGTAGCAACGCACAAACTGCTTAGGTGATTGGATCACAAAAAAAAGGATTGTTGAAGAACAGTATTGTTGTTCCGCACAAAGAAAGAGCGTTTTGATTTTTATCTTTCAAATCTTAGTCTATTTCTCGCAAAATAGTTTTTATACTGTCTCCATTCGTTCAATCGATGCAACAGTTAATCATCCAATATATTTACTCCAGAACCCAAGACCTGCCAGTCTTCATCCGCATGATAGACAAGGACACCTACTGGACCTACGAGAACGGTCTCCCGACCCTCATCACCACGTTACTCCAGATGAACATGAACGGGTACCCGCTGGTGCTTCCCGACATGATCGGAGGGAACGGGTACAATGAGCCTCCGACTAAGGAGCTGTTCATCAGGTGGCTACAGGCTAACACCTTCATGCCTAGTATGCAGTTCTCTTATGTGCCCTGGGAGTTTGATAATGAGGTTAGTTTAATTTCGACCATGATTGCTGTTTTGGAGGTGAGCTCTCATTCCGAAAGATTTTGTTTTTGCTACTATAAGTTTACTCGTCCCGATCGATATCAGCATAATCAGTCTATAATGTTCTTACTGCTGGGACACAGGCCTCTTCTCGATGAAAGGGGGTGGGCTGTGATGCACCACGCTGGCCCAGTGCGGGCCGATGTTGGTCGTCCATCGGTTAAAACACATTACCTATTTTTACTTTAAAGTTAAAGCAAATTCAAGTTTACCTATCGCATTTGTGGAAAGCCGAAATAAGTCTAGGCAAAAGTCGAGATGCTTTACAAAGGAAACCAACTTGCAAACATCGAGTTGTAAGAAAAAGTTCGGCTTTGTTGTCAAAAACTTGATTTGCCACATACTGTACTTTGTTTATCTCCCCATCAACAGACGGTGGCTATAAGCAAGAGGTACGTGGACCTGCATGCCCAGTACGCCCCAGCTATCATCGCGGCGTGCAAGCGAGCGGTGAGCGACGGCGCGCCGGTCAACCCGCCCGTGTGGTGGATAGCTCCCAACGATACTGAGGCGCATGACATATCTGATGGTAAATGACTCTTGTCAACATTTTTCTTGGAACTAAGTACCTTACCGCAAACCTCTTTAAGGCTTAGGTAAGAGTTAAATGGTAGAAATCGTCACGCTGAAAAAGTGTTATGCTTCCCCATGCGACTCTCTCTCTCTCTCTCTCTCTCTCTCTCTCTCTCTCTCTCTTCTCTCTCTGTCTCTTTCTATTATACAAGAGTATGTGTGCGACTTCGTTCCTGACGGGTGGTACCCCCGACCGCACTGGAATAGCTTTTCCAGTGCTAGTCGACCAAGATAATTAGAAAAGTAGATGGTTTGATGGCCGTGTACCGCCTCTGGTCATCTGGGTAAGGTGTTCAAATACGTCAAATATTTGCTGACAGTGCCACAAATTACAGTTATCTAATTAACTTGGTCATCTAATAGGAAATTTACAACACCGACGCGCATGCGCGGGATTTTGTGACGCAGTTCCAATGAAATGAAAAAAATGGTTCTACGGAATCCTGATTTAACTTAGTTGTAAATGTTCGGCGACGCCGGTAATTGCTGGTACAATGAACCGCCGCACAGTGGACGGAAAAACGAGCTTCCCTTTCGTAGGATTTTTGAAAAATAAAATGTTTTATTTGATAGTTTCAAGGATACAGTTTTGTCGAGTACATTAAAACATTGAATAAATTAGTAATTACGGGTTTTTTTTTTAACTATACCATAAAAAAATGACTTTTTAGTTTTCAAATGTATGAAAATGGAATTTGTTTTCCTCATAACTTTATTGTGTCTTGAATTGTAAAGCTGAAACTTTTAGGTATTGTTGCCGAGCCTATACCAAAGCCACCTGACCTTTGACCTTGACCCCGAACTTCCCCGTTCAAAAGATATGAATGAATTTAAAATGCATATTTGGACGATGTTGTAATACGCGGTTATGCACCTCAAATATATGTATATACATATTTTTTTTACCCAGTATTGATACCTGAAAGACAACAAACCTATATGACTATCGATCTTGGCGGAAAGCGTACTGGCTGAAAAAATATTTGATCCTAGCCTACAGATTTTTTTTTGAGATTATTGTCTATTTATATTCGACGGCACGGTTGGCGCAGTGGTTAAGCGATTGACTGCTGCGCTGCGTGTCGCGGGTTCGATTCCCGCACGGAACAAATATTTGTATGACCTACATGTATTTGTTCCGAGTCTGGGTGTTTTTCTATCTATAATATGTATGTATTTACAAAAAAAAAATTGTATATAAGTAGTTTATCAGCTATCTTGTTACCATAACACAAGCATTAGGTTGCTTAGCTTGGGACAAATGGTGCTGTGTGAAATGTCCAGGGATTTATTTATTTATTATTTATTTATTTTATTATTTATGCAGGCACTTCCTATTGGAAGGTTTGGCCTGACTGTTATAATTGTTCTGTCTCACATACGGTTAGAGACAGCATGCAGTTGCAGTTATGCCGAGCGATGCCCGTTTTGCGGAGACGACGTATAATATGTATATTGTGCCCCTACTTTTTTTTTCTTTGTCTTATATCTTACCGCAAATAAACGATTTTTCTTTCTTTTTCTTTATTACTTTTCCCTCTCCAGAATACCTCCTCGGCGAGAACATCCTAGTAGCCCCGGTCATAGAGCGCGGGGCCCGCGAGCGCGACGTGTACCTGCCGGCCGGCAGCTGGCTGCAGCAGGGCGACCCGGCGCGGCCTGTGCAGGGCGGGGACTGGCTGCGGAACTACCCGGCTCCGTTGGACACCTTGCCTTATTTTATCAAAGTTCTATAATTCTATATTCTATATATGATTAAAGCCTTCACCGCGCTGCGCACTATAGGTAGTAGGTACACAGCACACTGTATTTCAAATACTTTGCGTAGTATCGTAAGCCCACTTTCACACGGTGTTGAACTGCACGATATTATACTGTTTAAATTTGGTTTCACGTGTCAGTTTTATACATAACTAGCTTCTGCCCGCGACTTCGCGTGAAATTTCATGTTCCCCCGACCCACCGCGTCACATCTCTCGGCCGTCCGCGCTATTACTTCGTTTTGGCTTAGCGTTCTTTCTGACTTTTTTTGTTTTCGTAGCGTGATGTTAAATACCCTATAGCCTTCCTCAAGAATTGGGCTATCAAATGCAAAACTATTTTTTCATATCCGACTGGTGGTTCTAGAGATTAGCGCGTTCAAATAAACAAACTCTTCAGCTTTATTATTAGTATAATATACTCTGTGGTAATAACAGTGAGATGTTGACGTATGATCCAAATACTTTACTATCAGATACCCTACAGTACAGCGCTGTGTGAACGGCCAACTCCACCGAAACAGTACAAATCAGAATATACCAATTATACATAAACGATTTTTTGTAAATAGTTTATAAGCCTGAGCACAAATATAGTGTATATTTATTGTGACATTTTGTTTCATTACTAAACCCTAAACAATATACTCTGTATCAATTTTAAATACTATTAAACATTAACTTGATATTTTATCATCGAGCTCCTATCTGTTACACCGCCCTTAAAACCACTCGAGACTCCATTCGATGCCCACATACCAATTTATTCGTACAATTTTGCACTTTATTTATTTTAAATTTTCGCACAAAAAGGTACAAAGCCGGACTTAATGCCTTAGGCATCAAGACACTTAGGCACTTTCAAACAATCTTTAGCGGCACAAGTCATACAGATGACAATATAATACAGGAGCGATTCCAATACGAAGGGTTAGTTGTGTGTGTAATAAATAATAATAGTACTTTTATTATTAATTATCACCTACTAGGCTCAAACTAAAAAAAAAAAAAAGAACGAGGACACCAAAAGAAGAATTAATCTACTGCTTCCAGTCTAACCGGATGCAGCTGAATATCAGTATTTTACATGAAGCGACTGTCTATCTGACCTCCACAGTTACTGTTAATTTTGCACTTTATGACACTACATAATTATTATTGTCATCAGAAAAAGGTCTGTTTTGCACTCCGCTATTCTCGCGCAGAGCGTAACGAGAAAACGAAACGTTGATTGTGATTAACTATTCATAAATAAAACGACACCTATGTTATGTTTATACTTAAAATAAATCTTTATTTCTATTAAAACATTATTTAATTAACAGTAATATCTTTAACAAGTCCCTCGCCTAATATTCTGAAGTCTTCGACCAAAGCTTCGATGTTCACTTTGTATTTCGTCTCACCCTTTGAAGTGTATGGCTTGAGCGCGTTCGCGTTTATTAACTGAAAGGAAAGAAAACAAAAAATTATAATAAGTATATTAGCTGTTGATTGCAGTTTCACTCGCATACATAAGGAACCCTTTTATTTATTTATTTATTTATTTATCCATTTATTTCAGGCATCAAGGCCCATAAAAACACATACAATACAATATTATTATTACTTAAAAATACTATAAATACATACAACATTATAATTACACTAAAAAAACAAACTAACGCACACGAAGTGTCTGAACCCGGATATAAAGTATCATAATTATAGTAATTTATTTTGGCACATGGTCTCAGTTCCTTTATTAACTTACCAAAAACTAAATTAATGAAAATTTGGAAACATACAAGCCACAATGTTAGTACTTGCCGGGTTTCAAACTTCACAAAATGATAAGATTAAACAAACCCCTTAGAATCATGAATTATGCTTTTGAGTTATGAACCTTGAATTCGATTAAACTAAGTGCAATTTCCATTGTTGTTACAAAAAATGGCATTATGATAAAAATACATTTTTAAATAAATTTAGTTCCGATGCAGTTAAAATTCAAATTCGTTTGGCTTTTTTCATTGTTATCTTTTAAAACAGTTAATAAATATGTCTCATAAATCCTAATCACTATAACATACCTGAAACTCTCTGTCGTCCTTGATGTCAGGTTTCCACAGCACAGCGATCACTTCTCCTCCGTACAGATCGTGGAAGAACAACGCGAACTCACCGTATGCACTCTGAAATTACAAATATGAATAGGTCAGAAACGAAAGTGGTTTTTGAAACATGACTAAAATATAAAAGTAACAATAAAATATTTTTTTTATTTTTATTTTTAACATTTTGTTTATAAAAATATTTAAAAATTTAGCTTATATGTATTTAAATGAAATAAAGAAATAACATAATTAAACCCAATCAATTTAGATGTCATGTAAGGCCCATCGTCCACGACGCTATTTAAAAGTAACTTACTAACGCGTTATTACCTACTGTTTGTGATCGGTTGCACCGTGTACGGGCCACCATTAAATGATAAATAATTTTATTTCTGTACCTAGGTTTGTACAAAACACTTTTACACAACAATCATATTTTTTTAAACTAGACAAGGTCGGCGTTTCCTGTCTAACTACTCTGAGAGAAAGGCCGAAACAAACTCAGAGGTCACAGTCTCTTTTAAAAGTCCAGACATAATCTTGGTCAGATCATGTGAAGACCCTGTAGATTGGTGTCTGAAACGGTCTTTTGAGGAAAGAACCACAGATTGAGTGGACCTGTCCAGTCAGTGCATGCATTTTTCAGTAATCATGCAGCCCAACTCAAAGCTTAAGGAGCTCAATGATTTCACGAACAATACCAAAGAAAGGACATTTGGGTAGGTCGCATAAATTACTCAAACTGCCAGACCATGACTAAAATTAACTGAGAAAAATTTAAAGACAAAAGAAAATTAACCTAAACCTAAAAATGTAAATACTAGTGTGATATTCTGGCAACCCATTGACTTTATACTAACAAAGTTTTGTTACAGACCTTACTAACGTAAAATGTACTAAAATACCATTTCAACAAGCACATATCTAAATCCCTTTAAAAACTGTGTACTCACCCTCAACTCGTCCAAGTACTTCGTCACCGGATGAAACTCAACGACGGGTATAATTTCATCGGTGGTGTTGTCTGGCAGCTGCTGTAGTGTGGCCACACTGTCCACGCGCTCGGCCGCGTGCGGGACGAGCGCGTGGTGCAGGTGGATGAGTACGTTGTAGCCCACGTACGACGGGATGAACATACCCTGGAAATAAGAAAATAACGTCAGACCGTCGTCGATAAATAACAAAGAATCTGAGAATTTACATGGCGGTTCAGCAGAATGAGACTTTCACCATGCCTTAAATCTCGCACTAAGCTATATTCATATTGTGTTGCGATGTCATGAGTGCAAATACATGATGCATCAGGTCAACACCGGACCAATATTAAGTCCTCGACCAAATCATGGTCCAACATCAACCACAAGATAGCTGTGCATCGAGTACGCCATGGCCTTCGGCAGTGTTGCAAGTTCATGGGTTCACATTCTATAAAAAGGAAAAATAAAAACTATTTTACAAAAAAAAAGCAAAGCAGTCAAAGCATACTATAATGTAAGAGAATTTTTGACTGATAAAAAAATTGTTGATAGTTTACAAGAATGTTTAAAATAATAATTATGTTTGGTTTTGTGTTGTTTCTTGTTCTCTAAGTTAAAGTTTAGTATTTAGTTATTGTTTAGTGGAGTCGTTTTTATTTTTGTAATTTTTGCATGCCTACTGGTAAAATATGGCTGAACCTATTTCCCTTTATCACCATGTACTGTACCCATATTTGCAAAATAAAATATCTTTATCTTTAAAAAAAACAACTGACTTCCAAAGAAGACACTACAAATTTATTTTGTTTTTATTTATTTTAGCATTTTGTACAGAGATGTAGACAGCGTGTGAAAGAGTATAAAGTACAAAATGAAAAATAATTTTAATTTTGGAAGTCGGTGTCGTTGGGTTCGCATTTTCGTTGTTAGCCACCTTCTTCTTCACCGTCTTTTTTTGGAGGCCAGTTGTTTTTTTTTTTTAAGCAAAAATGTTTTTATTTTTCACTTGTAAGTTGTAATAGTTTTACCAGTAATTTTGGTTTAAAAACTAGTGAACCGTTTTTGATGTTTCTATGGGACCAATCTGAAAGTATATCCTTTCGCATAAAAAAAAGAATCAAAACAAATAGGCTTTAACGGAGTTCTGACGTAACAAACATAAAAAAAAAACCGTATTGAGAACATCCTTCTTTTTTTGAAGTCGGTTAAAAAAGGGCCTCATTCTGTGCCCCAAAGGAATCTTTTTTTCTCCCATTTAGATCACACAGACGTGCATTCTCAGGTGCACATTCCCCCCTTCCACTCCTCTCCCCTAACGACTACACTTACCAGTATATTCTCCTTGTGCCCCACCATGACCGCTTGGTCCAGGTACTTGAGCGCCCCGGCCGCCAGCGCGCGCGCCCGCGCCAGCACGCGCGCGGGCGGCGCGGCGCGGCTCCAGGCGCAGCGCGCGGGGCCGTCGAAGGCCGTCACTATGCGCACGCAGGGGACTGAGTCTGGCTCGGCGGCGAACTTTTGCTCCAGTTGAGTTATTTCTTCATCTAAAATGGAAGTAGAGTTTCACCCGCATAAGTCTCGATACCGTAAAAATATCGGGATATAATTATATCTTATCTCTTTATAATATTTATTTAGATAATAAATAAACTTACGCGACATATCTTCATTAAAATCCAGCACGATCATTTCTCTCTGCCAGTCAAAGTCCACTAAAAGTTTCAAAACCCTCACAAGTCCGATAGTGGGCGACACTGGCGGCTGCGTGGGCGCGGAGTGCATGTACACAGTGGCCACCATCAGCTCCGCCACTGTGTCGGGGAAGTGAGGGGGGGACAGGAGGTGTGCGGAGAGCCAGCGCTTGAACAGGCAGACTGTGGGGCCGAAGGATGGATGCTTTTGGTGTAAGCTGTGGAAAGAAATGGATAAGATAAATTCAAAACGTATATTTACACAAACAATAATAAACGTTGGCAATCAATAGGCTCCTGCATAACATAAACTATAATGTTCCTACTGCCAGTATGTACTGGCAGTAGGAACATTATAGTTTATGTCTCCTCTCCTCTATAATCGGGAGTGAGACAAACCACCACGCAGAACCAGTGCGGGTTAGTAGATGTCACGTGTCTATGAATGTTTATTTCTAGGACATGCCGGTTTCCTCACGATGTTTTCCTTCACTGTCTTGAGAGAAGTGGTGAAGAAATTTACACAAAGTAAAGCGCCGGTCTGGGTTCGAACCTACGACCTAGGCGGTTACCACTGGGCCACCACTGCTCCAACGTTGAAATATTATCAAAGTAACTCCATCACATACCCATGCAGCGCTCCCCTCAGCCGCGGCATCAGCACAGTATCACACTGCAAACTAACACTCTCTTCACTCTCCTTGTATTTCACCACTCCATTCTCCATCACCCTCTTCAGTAGCGTTATCTCTTTCGGATGCGCGATCTCCAGACGAAATACTAGACCGTTCTTCAGTACGTCGATATGTGTTGCGTAAGCCTGGGTTGGTATGGAGTATTGTTTGGTAAGACGTTCGGCTATTTGAAGATGGAAGGCGGCTTTGAGGCACCTGAAGGCGTGAATGTCGCCAGGCCATTTGCCGCTGTGACCTGAAAGTGGATGTTACATTTAAAGGGTTTTTTCTAAAACCTACTTCAGACACCAGCTCTCACAATGTGAATTTATATAGTTCAAAACTGTAAAATGCTACAATACCATTGTGAGAGAAAATAAATAAACTTATTATTATACCATTATTCAATGGCGGTTTTAAATGAAAATTAACCAAGAGTAAGGGGTACGGGTAACATTTTTTTATAAATATATAATCTAGTCATGAATCACTCACCAAGTTCGATTATAGCTTTACACACAGGAGTATACTCGGGCAGTAAAGCGACCCCATCCCGCTGCATGTCCTTCAGCAGGCACGTGCCGGCGCGCTGCCACGGGCGGCGCGGGGCCGCGCGCGGCAAGGCCGGCATGGGCGCGCTGTAGCTGAAGATAGGAGACACGCCTGGAATACAGGATACATTTCACAAACAGATAATGCTTTTATACAATTATTATAATACTAACTATTAACATTAGGTACTAAATTGCATGATCACATACTCATATCGTATTATTGCATGATCACATACTCATACGCATGATCTCGGTGGCCAGTTGATATAAGAATTTCGTGAGATGATTTGGTATCGAAATAGCTGCTGCAATAAATCGATTGTTTCACACGCAGTGTGGCAGGTGGCGCCGTACTACTGAAACCACATGTTGTCCAGACCCACGCCGATCAGTTCAGTTGAGGCCACAAGAACGAAATTCCGCGAAGTTTGCAAGCGGGCTCAGAGTAACTTTCCCCATTTTTGAAGTGAAACTTCTTTACGCACGCTTGACTTGGTGAGTAAGCTGGCGAACGCGTGACGTAAGCGTTACGAAAAGTGTGATCGGGCGAGGCGAACGGGAGTTGAGTGGGGGATATAAGCAAGAGAAAGCAGTGCACGCGCACATTTTCTTTCTCTCTTCCTCTCATAGCCAAATACGTTCCGTATATCTAAGCACAGTGCAGGCCTATTGTCTGTATCACAATGTAGGAGCAAGAGAGAGCAGTGCGCGCGCACATTTTCTTTCTCCCTTTTCTTATAGCTAGTAAGTGAAATATGTATATATCTCAGTCAGTAGTTCGTTTGCGAGTTTACTAGCGTTACGCGAACGTGATTCTTTGGTTATTTTCCGGAATTCTATTTCGTTTTGAACAATTTAATGAATTAATATTTTGAGAAAGAAGTTTCACTTCAGTCGTGTGGTCACTCGGTTTTTTTTGGTGATGGGTTTTCTCAATGATAACGAGTTCTTATTTTGTGTAGCGCTCCATTTTTAATAATTGGAACAATTATGGGTGACAGCTGTCAAATTTCAAAGTTACCAACTGCACGCAAAAAACATGACATAATTTAAATAGTGGACTTTTATTGAAACACCTTTTATTTTGTACTTACCATATACTGCACTAATGTCGAGCGGCAGTTGTACCAGCTGCCTCAAGTCGCGCCGCAGTGCGTCGAACGCTTGTAGCGCGATCAGCGAACTGTCATCTACGTACAGTACTCGCTCACTCGCCCACTGCTTGCGTGCCAGCACGCTGTCCAGTTGGTCCGATATGTGGAATAGATCTGATGGGTTTATGTCTGTGGAAGGTGGAGGGGTGTCTTGTGAGTTTTTAGCAAGACATTCCGTAATTATATTCAACATTGAACAGCGGAGTAACTGTGTAACACACTATCGTAGTAGCAATGGGTTTCATTTTGACAGTTCAACAACATTCATTGCGTTATTTACGTTGTTGAGAAGACAAATTATTATTATTATTTTTTTTTTGTGTATTAGGTGATTTTTTGCGTCATGTTTACAGCAATTAAACGTATTTCTTTCTTTCTTTAAACATATGAAACAATCGATTAGCAATATCCTAGAAAACGATTCACACTACAATTGATAGTGTATTACGCAATTAGGGTGCAGGTATACGTACAGACGCCAGCACATCAAGCTACAATCTGTCAAATTTCTTTAATAGATTTTCAACTTTATCGCTAAAACATTAAGGTTCAAGTTTGATTGGGAAAATTTGACAGTTTCGGGTAGCTTGACCTGCTGGCGTCTGTACCTATAGGTCATGACTGCACTGTGAAAAAAAAATCCAAATCATATGCACACAGCGAGACTTGGATTTAAATACAAAAAATAATCACTAGATATACTTCGTTGTGTGAGGCAAACCTTATATGAAGTTTATAATAAAACAACAATAATTAAGTTAGTAATTAAACAAGCGCAAGTAATTTAAAAAAAAGTTTCTAATAATCGCGAACACTTGCGGCCAGTCGCGGTCACAAGACGTGCAAGTAAGACGGTAAAATAATATTAAGGGATTTGTTTATCTGTATTAACATTAATAACTCATTCACATACCAAATTTCAACTTCATGAGATAGTCGATTATCTGCTTGGTGACGGTACGTCTCTCCGTCATACTCTCTCCCTCCCACACACACGTCTCTGTTATAGACCCGTCCTGGAACCGACGGAGCTCCGACTTGTCACCCCAGAAAGCTCTGCAATGGAATATTTTATATGCACACTGGTTCGAAATGGCACAGGAAAAGATTATAGTATGTTCTTAAAGTATCTGATGAAAATGTAAACAAATGGATCAGAAAACGTAGCTGCCACTTTGTAGTGCTTTAATTTTATTACTTGATACTCAACCCAAAATTCTAATTTTAAATCCACTTAAAGATGTTTTTCATTTGACAACCTCAGTTTTATTGATAATGTTCAATTACAATGTTATTCAACAATAGTTATTGGAAAAAGTGGTGAGATAAAAGTTGAATTCATCTACAGATGAATGTGTTACTAATAACCTTTAGTGAGTGATTGCGTAAGAAATTAATCTGAAAAGGGTTTGTTTACGCTTTCAGCAGGTACAGACGCCAGCAGGTCAAGCTACCCGAAACTGTCAAATTTTCCCAATCAACCTTGAACCTTAATGCTTTAGCGATAAAGTTGAAAATCTATTAAAGAAATTTGACAGATTGTAGTAGCTTGATGTGCTGGCGTCCGTACTTTTGGAACAGACCATACTTAGAAGTATTGGAGACAGAATAGTTAATTAAAAAAGTTGTCCCGTTAATTAGTAATTTAGTAGTAAATTAAGAAGGGTAAAAAAACCAGTGAAAACTTACCTAAATTCTTCTGCTTCAGGAAAATTTGCTGGTGGTCCTTTCTCCACTGCATTTATTGAATTTTCTGGATTCAATACAAATCCAAAGGACAGTTTTTCTTCAAATCTAAAATAACATATCAAGGATTTTATAAAAGAAACTTACGAATATTACAGGCCTTTGCTATGGAAAAAAATAAGCTTCGCATAGAAGAAACTAGAATTATAACGCAATTTTGAACGCGTTTGAGTTCTATTGCCTAATCAGGATCTAGGCAAAGCCGAAGTAGATTCCATACTGAATATTATACAAATTAAATAAAATTGAAGTGTCTGTTTTTAATGTCAAAAGAACAGGTTTTTACTAAATGAATAGTAAAATCAGTAAAGTACTTATAACATTTTTTTTTTATTTTTGTTGTCTGTTCTGACTAATCTCCGAAACGGCTGGAGTGATTTTGACGGGACTTACTGGCAGATAGCTGATGTCACAGGAAGTAACATAGGCTACCTTTTATTTTAGAAAAAGAATTAGGGTACCGCGCAAAAAACTTAAAACCCATGAAATCAAATTTGTTTTCCGACATGCACGCGAATGAAGTCGTGGGTACAGCAGTTGCAAATAAATATTTAATATTCAAAAAAAAATTTCACTCACCCTTTCCTAGCCTTATCCAAACTCTTCTTGACTGGCCAAGAAAAGTCAGCCTCAACTAACTGCTGGATAAGATCCACTCGGTTGCCCAACCCTTTAGTCAAG
This sequence comes from Apamea monoglypha, assembly GCA_911387795.2. Classification (NCBI taxonomy): domain Eukaryota; kingdom Metazoa; phylum Arthropoda; class Insecta; order Lepidoptera; family Noctuidae; genus Apamea; species Apamea monoglypha. The sequence goes on along the minus strand of OU426930.1, from coordinate 17,825,886 downwards.
AGGGAGTTGATGACGTCAGTGATGAGAAACAGCTGTTCTATGCCATGATTGACTTGCGACTCCTTCGGCGTTTTAGATAGCACTGACTCTTTGATCTGTTTGACGTTTTTGAATCTGAAATAATGATGATCATGATTAATTAATAAAATAAATAAATAATAATACTTAACATGGCTTTTTGCATTTATTTATTGTTCTTGAAAACTAGAAGTGTGACCGAAGCTTCGCTAAGGATCCATTATTTCTAAACATAACAATATTTTTTTCTTTAGTTGTGTTTTTATGGACTAATGAACAACTTATATTCATGCTTGGAATAATGTCTATAGTATACCCAATTATGCCTTAAGTGGGAGAATGAAACCCTTGACAATTTCCACAGAGACGACGAATATTCCAACGCTATTCAGGCTGTTCCTTTCAATTACTGGTATTCAGCTGCATCCTGATACTGGGAGCCGACCCCAACATAGTTGGGAAAGGCTAGGCAGACAATGAAATAACTTTGAAATTATGGTTTCAATTTTAAACTATAATTACTTTGAAAAGTCTAAATCCTTACCTCAATATATGATCAAATTGCATCAAAGGCATCACAGGAACCATAAACAGTGGTAAAAAGCTGTTAATCTTCCCGTTATCCAACATATCCACTGCCAATGCACACTCCCTCTTCAATGCATTATAAGTGCCCCTACACATTTGCCAACAAATGTTGTAGTAGCCTGTCCGGTCTATGAAGACTACAGGAAAGTGTTTGTGGAAGACTTCGAGGGAGGGTGATGTGTCAGTGCCTTTATGTAGGGATATGCCTTTTGTGTCTAGGTCCGATGTTTCTGGAAAAAGATTGGTTTAATTGTTCATTTGTTTCCACATACACATATGCGTTGAAATAGTCACATTTGCAGAGGACTGGAAAAAGTGCAAAGAAAGGGAGGCTTTTGCCCAACGGTGGGACAACACAGGCTTATAACAATAATAACACATGCATACAATTACTAATGCATGCTAGTTTCTGTTGTTATAAAATGTTTATAAATGAGGGTTGTCTTATTGGCTTGGTGGCAGGGACGACCAAACATACAAATCGACGTGCACACTGTAGCCATGAAGTCAGCATATGATTCTGCGCTTGATCTATCTCCGGTCGTGTCGGATTGCCGTCCGATCGGACTATAGGAGTGAGGGAAGAGGGAGTGCACCTGTGTCACACACTTGTGCACTATAATATCTCCCGCGCCGAAACCTAGTCTCCGTTGAGTTTGGCCGCCGTGGGCGAAATACGGACTTAATTTTTTGTCAGTTACGAAAAAAAACTGCATTTTCATAGCAAAGTGTAATATCTATGTTGTTGAAAGATTTGGAACAACTATTTACTTTCTAACAACCAACGAAACTTTTGAACGCAGGTGGATTTATAATCATTTCCTGAATCCATGGTAACAAGTTTCGTGTCGAAGTCCCTGCCACCCTGTATTTTCATACACATCAATCAAGGGCTGGGACCTTTACAATGCTACAAAAATGAGAGCTTAAAAAGAGTCTTTAAAGCTATAACATATTTTATTTCCTTTTTGTGTTTTAAGATAAAAAAAAACGTTGCCCCACACTAGCAATTTCTCCTGTATCGTGGGTGCATTTACAAACATTTAAACTCACATACACAAACAGCCAGACCCGGAACAACTACTTGTAGGTCATACAAATATTTATTCCGTGCGGGAATCGAACCCGCGACACGCAGCGCGCAGCAGATAATCGCTAAACCACTGCTCCAACCGTGCCATCAATTAAAATATAGAGGCAAGAATGTCTATAGAAACATAATTTTTAAATATAAAAACAACTTACTCAGTGCTATCCAAATATTCCTCACAATTTGATAACTGCTCATGATATTGTTTACCCTCTTTGTCTGCACAAAGTATACAACCAATAGAGCCACAACATGTCCGGATACATTCAGATTCCTTTGACGTAACCAGATCTTTAGCAACGTAATCGCTTGTCTCAGATTTTCACTTTTCAGCAAGATTTCGTTCAGGAATTCTTGATTCACGGATGCAGTTAAGTCTGATAACACGCTGTTATTGTAATAAGGTGTTGGAGGATCAACTTTGGTATTGTTTTCTGTGTTTTCATTAAAAAGCCATGCCTCTCTCAGGTTGTTACGTTCCGGACTAAACCGGTGTAGCTTATATGCATCGCTTTCGCATATCAAGTTAATACGGACTGATAAGTGGTGGCCAAGCTTGCCTGTAGGCTTGAAGTCCAGTACAGGCTTACTTTCGGAGCCATTAATGTAAGAATAATGTAATTCTTCAACTGATTCATATTTAGATAAATGTGCTGCAATATAAGCTAGGTATGCTGCCCTTTTCTTATGATATCTGTAGTTAACCGAGTCATTCTTTGTATATGTTTCGCTTGGAACTGTTATTTGTAAGTCGATCTTCAGTTTTGAGTTGATTGCACACTCTAATGCATAAGACCCAACAACTTCAACATTGGAGAATTTGTGAAACTTAAAAACACACTTTGTTTTACTTAACTTCTCACTCATTGGCAATTTTATTTTGAGTTTCTTGGAAAGAGTTTGTTCAGACAAGTCGTATTCCGTACCATCTTCAGGCATAGACAGTAAGTGAGTTTTCAATTCTTTGAAAAACTGAAGGAACTTTTTCTCGGTTTTCTCTTTTATTTGCACTTCTTCGATTATTTCATCCACTTGTAAGCGGAATAGGTTAGAGTTGAACAAGTTTTCTGTCTCCTGTAGTCTGTTTAATTCGTTTACTGTTGGCTGACGGTATAAACTTTTGGTTCTTACGCGTTTTGGCCCATCTTTATTTTCGTCTTCAGCAGACCGTTTTCCGTTCTCATTAATAACTTGAACCTCTCCATTCTCTTCAGAAATAGATACTTTTGTGTCCTTAAACGTAAAATCATAGTAAATAACACATGTTTTGTAAAAAGTCGGCTGAACTTACCAACATCATAACACATCAAAATATAACAAAACTGATACAGTTTGTACAATAATTCGTTAAAAAAAACTGTTTAGGGAACTTACCCGCTTCACCATGGTTAATAATTCACCACCAATACATAGAAAAAATTAAAATTAATCACAGTTATTGATAAGAAATAGGTTAGAAAAGTATAAACAACGTGCGCAATCTACTGTGACTGTAATCTGCCAATCACAGAGTACTTTGTCTGCCAATTTTGACTATTGCAGTTTTTTTTTCACTGACATAACATTTGACACCTACGGTCCATTTCACGGTCATCCTCTAAAACACTCAACCCGCCTTGAATTGAGGCCAAACCGATTTTTCTATTTGCCTTGTTTTTCTGACCTCTTGCATACAAAACCCCGATTAAATAATATTGGTCGTCAAAATCATAATGTTTAGACCTTATCATTAAATCAGTGCTTCAACTAACTCATCCGATCGCAGTCCACCGCTGGACATAGGCCTCTCTCATGTTGCGCCTCAACACCCTGTCCTTTGCCTTTCGCATCCAGTCTGTCCTAATCATACCTTTTTGAGGTAGTCTGTCCATCTAGCTGGGGGGCGTCCCACACTACGCTTGCCGATCCGCGGTCTCCACTCCGAACTAGTCTGCTCCAACGGCCATCGGTCCGAATCAGTGGTCAGTAGGTAGACCTACCTTATCAATGCTGTTCTCATAAAGTAGCACATTTCCGACATGCAGATTGCGTTCATCTTCATCGTAGATCCTGTCCATGTGTCTATAGAGGATAATAATAGGACAGAATCTATTACTTCTACATAGGTCTGGGAATCGAACCCAGTTCATGTTTTGTGTAGTTTGCGTAAACTATAATAGTGCATAAGGTATCAGAATTTCGTCTTTTGTGTTTGGATTCAAGTACTTACCAAACTGTTCGTTTCTCGAATATTAATGTTCGTCACAAAAAGTTCGCACATCGAACGTTTGCAAAACAAATTCGTGAAGCGACCGCTCGCAGTACGTAGTAGGTACGATTCTTGGGAACAATATACTACACCGTGTTACGTGAGCTTATTTCATACTTACTCGGAGACGAAGACCAGTAGCAGTAGTAAGTCATTTGTTTGATGATAAATAAAACTCAAGGAAAAAAATTCAAAGATTTTATTTTTTTAAGTGGTTTTCGGTGTTTTTTTTTTTTACCTTTTATGAGATTAAAGATGTTTGACGAAATAAATCAGATATAAATCGTCGAAATAAATATGTTAATGTCGTGTTGGCATCTACTATAAGGTATCCCAGAGTTGAATTGACCGGATACTTCATAACAATAAAAAATATATTTACAATACCTATAAGTTTGGTAACATTGCTCTCAATTATAACGAAATAAATACTATGATTGCATAGCAATACTGTATGTAAAACTATATGTTGAAATCGACTACTTATCTAAGGATACAGTAAGCTTTGGTGGCGCTCCTGTTAATTTTTAACAAAATACAATTGCATTGTATGTAGGCCCTATATTAACGCCATGCTGGTGGCGTTTTTTTTTTAAGGATTCCTATTCAAGGGCAAAGGAACTATGTTCGTACAGCTTAAAATTTAGAGATGATGGCGTTGGTGAACTCGCTGCACTTGCCGGTGCCGCCGAGGTCGCCGGTGAGGTGTTTGCCCTCCTTCAGTACTGCGTAGCAGGCGTTCTGGATGCGCTCAGCGTGGTCGTGTAGCTTCAGGTGCCGCAGCATCATGATGGCTGACAGCAGCAGGGCGGTGGGGTTGGCCAGGTCCTTGCCGGCGATGTCAGGGGCTGTGCCGTGCACCTGCAAGGAGGCAAGTATTGGGACAAATAAGTAATTGTTTCTTTGGATGAGTAGGTCTGACTCAAAAAAAGTTTATAATACTTACAACTATGTTAGTAAGGTAATCACTGACTTTAAAACCATCTATACATTAGAGTAACAACAGAAGTATATCACTATTGCGACATCCCATGAGATGGCACAACAGCAACAAACGCAAAGGTACATAATCCAGTCGGCTTTCAACGGTACAATAAGACTGAAGAATTTTGTTTGAATTAATCATTGTGAACATCAGACGATCATCCAAATATATTAAAGCTAAAGTAATAAAATGACATCGCTTATTTCTGTTAATGCATTTATTCGTCTACTTATTTACATAAATTAACTGTAAGCTTAAAATAATACAATAAAATCATGGTTTCACAGCAGTTTGTGTACTTGGTCATAAAAAATAACTAGCATAAACTAAGTATGTAAAATACAGTAGAAATTCTACTTTAATGATAAAATAAAGTCTGTGTTCCCTGGGAAACTTAAGAACCTACACATTTGTTAAGCTAAGGCAGTGGATATAATGTAATTAAGCTTTAAGGCTGGTTTACACGTAATCATTTTCCGTTACGTTCAAGTAACTTATTAAATCCTAGTGTAAACGACCAATAGTATGGTGGTTGTAAAGTGCTTTTAAAAAGCACAAAGTGAGGAGAAATATTTGAAATATCACCGCTTTTATTATATCTAAATCAATCTAAATATATGTTTCCCATGGACAGGACAAAAAAAATATCAGAGGTTTATACATTTATTTCAAGTCATTTACATTAATGTTAAATTTCATATAATTTTCATCTAATCTAAGTAGGTACTTAATTAAACTCGCGATGTTGTACATTTTATTGTCAGATAAGATCCGACCTAGTAGTAAGATATATTATTTAAAATCGTGACACAATTTAAATAGCTAGCCTACAAAATGTTCAATAATCCAAAGATAATTATGGCAAAGCAAGGAGCTGCAGTGGTTTTATTTCAACTGATATCTTACATAACATGGGTAATGAAGGAATAAATAGCTTTAAAACTAGCAATACTTTGATTTACTTAAAAAAAAAACGATGTTAACACTATCGCATCGCATCGCATCATTCAAGTACATTTCCAGTATAAGCTGACTTCTCATTGTACGAAAAGCCTATAGCTTTTCGTACAATGAAAAGTAAGCTAAATCTCGAAATTTATAGCTTGAAATGTCGTCGTGTGTACCAGGTTCTTTTGGCGCGTGGCCAAAATCGGAATTAACGTCGCCATCTTGTTTTTCCAATACATTTCACAAGTATGGTTACCAACAGCGCCCCCTGTCGACGTCATTCGAGCGCCAAAAGACCCATGTAGCAATACACCGTATCACATTGTAAATTGAACTAAAATACTGAAAATAAAACAGCCGATTATATCACAACTTCCTATGTTCCTGTTGCTCTAACCGTCTCACTACTATAAACATATTGTCTTCACATTATTTTCAATCAAATGTTATTGAACTAAAGTTCAAAATTGATTGACACACAGTATAGGATGCGATTTTTGCACAGTTACAGCAGTGTAACGTGTAAAGAATTCGAATCAAAGTAAACTACAATAATACATAATTGCCAGCATGTATAACACGAGCCTTATAACTGGCAAAATGTGGATGTTCTATACACCTCTGTCTACCTCTTTATAGAATACAGGCGTGATGTTTTTTTGTAACATTCATAACACACTATTTGTATACACAAAAAAAAACTGCAATGGTAACTTATAGTTCATAAAACTAACTACTACAATCGTAAGCGGTTATTATGGCCTAAACGTTTATAATATAAATGATAATATTTATGTGGATATTAGTAGCACGCGAACAAGCACGAAATTCACTGTTTCATTCCTTAAGAAAAAGCGAAATATCTTTCCTGGCAAGATCTCATATTGGGGAAATAATTTGTCATTAATAATACCCATAAAAATCATCAATAAATATAGTATAAATGAGCAGATCTATATTCTAAAAACGGAATGTTCATAAATAGTGAAATAACTTATCTTTAACTACATATATAGTCTGTTCCAAAAATATCTGATGAAAATGTAAACAAATGGATTAGAAAACGTAATTGTGGGTGCCAATTTGTAGCCACTTACAAATCGAATGCTTTGATTTGACAAAATTCCAACTTTAAATCACCTGAAAGATGTCTGTCATTTAGCGGGATTGTCCGAAAGGGTTACCGCTACCCAGGAACATAAAGGGCGAAGGAAGGAACATGGGTGGGTTTTAGTCAGTAAGAGTCTGACACTCCCTTCCGCTCCACCCAGAGCGGAAGCGGTTATTTGATGATTTCCCAATGATAATGTTATTCGAACAATATAGTTGGAAAAGGTGGTGAGATATAAAGTTGAAACCTTCTAAATACGATGAATGTGTTATTAATTCCCTTTTGTTTACACTTTCACCAGATATTTTTGGAATACACCACACTTCTTTGGCAGTTACACCGGTATGCGAGTTGGTTGACTGAGATAAAATGATTTGTACTTAGTTTATTTAGGAGCAGTGTCAGCTTGAGCAGGCGCAAAAATGATTTGTAAACTAATAATCGCTTCCCATCATTAATTAGCTTTTCTGTGCAGTAAAGCTTATTGTGTACTTTAATCTGGCTAGGGCTAAGTGTAGCACAGTTTCTGTCCAGGACTGTAGCTAAAAGAAACTACTAGTAGAGGTACAGTCAGAGAAACTTATTGTTAAGCAAATTAAAACCTTATATAAATTTGCAGTGTTATGTCGAAAAATGACAATTTATGTTGGTAGTCAATCTGCTTGTTAGACTGGAAGCCGACCTCAACATAGTTGGGAAAAGGCTAGGCAGATGATTAGTCAATTTGCTTAACAATTGTCTGACTTTACGTCCAAACCATGAGCATTTAAAGCGTGTGTTCATTGTGGACATCCCATTGTGAGCTAATCATTCCTTTGCGCAAGCAGTGGTGTGGACGCACCTCTAAAGATTTGTCTACCATTTTCCGGGTGTCTACTTACAGTATACTTTGCCAGTATCTCAGCCAACCAACTCTATGCTTACTACTAAGTAGGTCAACAATTTGATCTAATAATTGAACTCTATCACACAACAGTGGCTTTGATCATCATTTTGACACAGGACTAGTGTGCTAATGTCGACGAAAGAATTCATACACAGAATACATATTATAAGATAAATTGACAAAAAAAGTGCGGAAATCAATAACAAAAAAATGTTATATAAAATAGTAAAATAATAAATTTGAAAAAAATTGAACATTTTCAACCTTCAATCGACATTGTACCTAGTCCTTAACAAAACATGATTCATTCAGCCGCTTCATTTCTGATCAGGCTGGTCTAAATACTTAATAATCTCCGCTGTGTATTCGGAACATTTTGAGTTCCCTCCTAAGTCCTGAGTGAGGACCTTGCTTTCCCGTAGGACCCTGAAGCAGGCACTTTCTATTTTATCAGCATGTTGGTAGAACTTCATATGACGGAGCATCATGACGGCTGAAAGCAGAAGGGCTGTCGGGTTGGCGAGGTCTTGACCCGCAATGGAGGGCGCTGTACCGTGTACCTAGAAAACAGTACGTGGTTATTATGATGTCGATATAAAAATAGAGGTGCAACTCGATTGCGGGCGATAGATATCAACCAAGGCAATGCCATAGTCGATAAAGTTATCTTTTGGACACACACATTAAACTCTTTACTTGTCAATTTATGTAAAACGTCAGATTTTTGACGTCGCCATTTGCATACAGCCCATTCACAGTTATTTTGCATCACTTTCAAAGTCACAGTGATCTTTATTAATGTGGTAATAAGGTTGCTATTGGGTTGCTGCCACTGACAAGTAAGTCAAAATCATTGTGATCTTTATTGTCGTTAAAATAAGGTTGCTATTCGGTTGCTGCTGTCACAGGTACAATAACTGTGAACGGACTGATGATGAAGATTTTTGTAAGTCCGACCGTAATACATTGAATTGACCGCAATCTAGTTGCACCTTAAACGGGATTAGTTTCCTTCCAAAAATTAGTAGAAAACATATAGGTTGTTATGTTAATATGGGATGTGTTTCAATGGGACAAAGTAGCATTCTTGGATGAGTAGCGCATAGCCAAGAAATTAATATCTTCAAGCTTTGTTTACATATACACGATAAAGGTTTCTTGAGTTGAATAAAAAAGTTGCTTCGTGTAACAAGTACTCGCGTCTTGCAAGAAAGAAAAAGAAAGAAAAAAAGAAAATCGTGCAAGTATAGTTTGACATTGATGTATTCAATAGTGTTATTTGGCTATATAAAATAGCGAGTCAACGATGACTCACTATTTTCTTAACGCGAATGGTCTATAGTGTTAACAGGTAAGTGCCATAAATAGCCTGGAAATTCAGGCCTACGAGTTTCGTATGGACATTATCTCCTCTCGAACGATCGAGAAACATTTCAAGTGTAAACGAGGCTTTATCGTATAGCAGTACTTGAAAACAGTACGTGACAGTTTTAATACAGTTTTCCAGTCCTTCTCCATATTTCAATTTTTATTCATAGTTATCAAACACATTTAACATCATAGGGGTCTATCCAAACATTTCATTGTCAGAGGTTCAAAAATTCCGGGCCGCCGGGGACAGAAAAAATTACACAACATCACGCCTGGGTTAGGCAGAGGTGTACCTATAGTACACCCACGTTTTGCCAGTTATGTTTGTATCCCATGTAATAGGGGGCGAGTCTATGGCCAAGCCTAGAAATGTGTGGATAGAATTTCAGTAATTTTGCAAACATATCACCACTAGCAATACCATGCATCAATCACGAATGAATGAATGAACAAGAATAAATTTATATTTAATATAGTAAAAAATTAATGATGATTTCATAGTATACGCTGTAGTGGCATTCTCTGCATACAAATAAGGCATTTATAAGAAACATTTGAAAGCTCTTTGTGGTTAGGGTTAACACCAACCACTTCTTGGTTTAAGGGTTTTTTTTTCTTTTACGGGAGTCAGTTAAAAAAGGAATGTATATAACAATTTCTTAATTTTTAAAATGTATATTTGCTGCTTGAACAAACTGCTTTCAAAAGCTCTTCATTTTGTATATATGTATAAAAATCTTTACATTTTAACTTAAAGTTAGAGCTTTGTTTATTACGGAATTAAAATATTGTTGTAAAAACCAAACATTTGTGAAAGAGCTTTCATTTTCTTTTATTTTCATACACTTATTATTAAGTATTAGGCACACATGCAATAATGCCAGATTCTAGAAAACATTCACATGTAGTGAGAACAAAACGTAATGTACATATTTTAGAGTTTAGACAATCACATTTATAAGTATTAGTTCACATAGTTATATCATATTTTATAAAAAAAAAACATTCAATCAGGTTTAATTTTTAAATCGTCATGCGGTTATTGCCAGATCAAAAAAAATATTTTTTAGGACATGGAACCCACACCTGTTAGTTCAAACTCAATAATTTGAAACAACTTATCTTTCCAAGTTTTTTTTTTTTTGTTTGTAATCGAAAACACTTTAATTTTGAAGACATTGAATGAACTTTTAAGAATTTACATGTAAGAAAACCTCTGTCCGACGCATGAGTGCGATATTAGGTAGATATAGTATATGAAAATTATCATCTGCCGAGCCTTTTCCCAACTGTTGGGAGCGGCTGCCAGTATAACCGGATGCAGCTGAATACCAATATTTTACATGAAGCGACCGCCTACTAGACTGGTTGTCAAACTTTCGGGCTTCTGACGATCCGTAGGTCAGTTTGACAACATAGAAAACACGCCTGCACGTGGTTTGGCTGTCATTCGTAGATTTTCAAAATCTACGAATGACAGCCGGGATCAACGGCTTAACGTGCTTTCCGAGGCACGGAGGGATCTCGATATGTAAAGATGGTCACCCATCCAAGGACCATCCGCGGCAAACGGAGCTTAACCTGATCGATCGATCCGTGTGGCTGTTATTACTTAGCCACAAGTCCCTCATTTATATTATATTATTTAATATATTTAGTAATTTCGGTATGCTCCCCATTTTGTCTCGGACAGAGATTTTATTACAGATAGGTACTTTATTTGTGTTTCACTTCACTATAAAACACGGCAATATTTTAAACAATTCAACTGATTGTTTGATCAGCTACAATTGTTTGCTTTGTCAACATAAAAACAGTCCTCGAAACTTATGTGGACTTTATTATTTGCTTTGGCGAGTACAATTTTGTATACACTCAATTCTGTCATTTTCTTTTCTCTTATTCGGTTTTGAAAGTTGTCAAAACCGCGGCTTCAAATGGAATTCTATAAGTATTCCGGTAGACACATTGAATTCTGTTCGTCCATCTTTTTTGTACGAATGAATAGTTTACTAAAAAGTTGTTTTGTTGCTAAGTCATAATGGATTAGACTGGATTATTTTCTGCCATTTATCATAGGTTTAGAGTCTTATCCAATGCAAGACATTACGGGCTGACTTTTCAATAATCAGATTATTTTTATCTGAAGAATAAATATGACAGATTGACTTATTTTTTATACAAGAGATCTGAAACAGTCATATTTTAAACTTATACGACTATTGAATAATAATCCCGTGACTTTAGAAGTGGACCCTTTAGCAACAAACAAACTTGCCTATCAAACAAATACATGAAATATTCGTGTATTTTACAAAAACTTCTTTAGATTTCAATCTTGCTCCGATCATATTACGTATCTTTTCTCCACTCGTCAACGTTGAACACAATACTTACGGACTCGAATAGGGCTCCGTTCTTGCCGATGTTGCCTGAAGGCGTGAGGCCGAGGCCTCCGACCAGACCCGAACACAAGTCAGACATGATGTCACCGTACAAGTTGGGCATCACCTGGAACATTACAAAATAGGACGATGTGAGAAAGTTGGAAAGAATATTAAATACAGATTGGAGTACACATAAATTACGTCACACGGTCAGGTGAAGGAAGGGGGGTCATCGAAGTATGACATCGTGTGACAAGGGGGGACTATGAGTCATAAGGTTCTAGACACACATATACATTTAAAGCATTCAAACTCTTATCTTTAATTCTAACTAAAAACTTCAAATATTACCAACTCTATCAAGATTATTATAAGGTTTAATTTTAAATTAGTACGTGAAACTCCCGAAATGATGATGAAAACCGCTTCAAAATCCGTTGCGTAGTTTATAAGAACAACGTGGTCACATAGACACGAAGGGAGATTTGAACTTATAATAGAATAGTATAGCATGATCAGTCCATAATGTTGCCACTGCTGGGACACATGATTCCTCTCAGCAAGAGGGAGTTGGCTGTAATCCACCACGCGAGCCCAGTGCAGGTTGGTTGATGTCAGATGTCTTCGAATTTGAATATGTATATAAGTGAACTGACCAGCACGTCGAACAAGGCAGGGTCCTGCACCATGTTGAGGCACACGGTATCGAGGTAGCGCTCCTCGAACTTGATTTCCTTGTACTTGTTGGCCACGTCGCGGCAGCACCGCAGGAACAGACCGTCTGACATACGCCTGGAATCAACCAATGAGGTCTTATAAAACACGTCGCTTAAAAATGTTGTCGCCTGTCAATGATATTCAAGCGCCAAAAGATTTTAGTAAATCTGTTCAGTTATTTTACTTCTGACAGCAGTAACCCAAGAATTGGACCAACTGCGAATAGCACATTTTTTAGACTTGTCAGTGGCAGTAACCCAACAGCAACCGAGGTAAAATAACTGTTGGTAAACATTTATAAAAATTGTATTTAAAAGAACAAGATGGCGGCGTTAGTGTCGATTTTGTCACGCGTCAAAAAGATTCCGTATATCTGTAAATTGATACTGAGGTTAGAATGCGAACTTTCTTAAAAAGACGCGAATTGGCCTTCAGGTTAGTTTCACTGGGCTGAGCGAAATAAATTAATAGTTTCGAAAAGTATTTTTTGGGATTATTGCAATTGCAAGTGTCGTAGTCAAAGTTACTATACTGATTAATATTTATCTATTTTTCTCGGTTTCTATGTGAGGATGAATAGCATCATATTCATGGTATCTTATAATAACAATTAATTGCGATTATCTATAAACCTATTATAAATAATAACTTATGAAAATATCCATGATCAGTAATAGACGACTACGGGCCAAGCAAAAAAATTCTAGTACCATAATATCTCGCAAAGAAGCGCCATCCACGGGAGCTACATTAAAAACAATTAAATACAATATGTGAATTGTGAATTGACACCGTTTTGTTACTAGCCAATACGTCACGTGACATTCCACTGAGGGTAATATTAATATCATATGGCACTTAAACATTCCTTTTATGGAGTGCTGGATTACAACGTGACATTACTTTAGCTATTGTTAAAATTATAATGGCAAAATGTTATTGCTCCTCAAGTAAATTCTAACTTTAAAACCAAGTTGAGTCGGTTAGTTTTACAATGGCAGCGTGCAACTAAATGTTTGACATTTTATTTACAATTTAAAAGGAACTGTGTGTTTTGGCTTTTAATAGTTTTAACAATTATTCACAGATATTTTAAGGTTGTGGATGAAACCGCTGGTTATTTATGTCACCCATAAAATTAAAGACTGGATAGTTACCACACATAATCTTATTTGAAAAACTTGTGTTCTTTTCACCAAACCAATTTTGTTTTCACATAACAAACCAGTGACTTTGTTTGTATAATATAGTAGGTATGTGACAAAGTCAATATTCTCTCAGTGGCGACTTCTTTCACAAAAGCATAAACTCACAGAGCACTTTATAATACGGGTACATAAACTGCTTTTATGAAAGAAGTCGACGAAGAGTTACGAATTAAAGTTGAACTTATGGCTAAGATTTCCGTAATTTATTATTTTCGTGTTTTCTGTTCTTTTCAATAATTGTTGTTTAACACTTTCACTGTCCACAAAGTAGACACAATAGTTTATACCCTGTCCATTAGGTAAACCGTTTTTTGACAGATGGAACTAGTGATTGCAGCAACACACAATACATTGATTGATACACGTACGGTATTGTAATGTCTGTAAGAAGCCATAAATAAGATAAGGCAGTTTATATATTTATTTTATTAAAAAAATTAAAGTTAACTTTTACGTAATCTGGAATATGTACGTTCTAAGAAAGCTGTCAAAAAACGGTTAGTGTTGTTATTGTTTAAAATACTTTTGTAATGCATAAGTTTGGAACAGCCAACCCTCTTACTAGAATTAGGGCGTTGGTAGATTCGTCAGTTTTAACTTTTGCAGCTACCGCCTATTAACAGATTTTTGTTTGTTCCAAATAAATAATAATAATTATTATCTTCCTTCAATACTCACATAATGTTAGCCTTATGCACAGCCGTGACTTTCTTCCTGTTGTTTTCCTTGGCGAACACGAAGGCGAACTCCGCGACCCTCATGGAAGCCTCCTCAGTGATCAGTTTGATGGATTGCACCACTCCGTCCACAATCTCGTGCTCGATGCCGGAATACTCACCCTCTGTGTTCTCTCTCACTGTCACCACGTCTACGTTATCGTACAGGGTTTTGATGCTGCAACAAAATTGAGGTCGGGTTAACGATTTGGAGCAGGTGTGGCCAATTTTGGGAGATAACATAATGGACCCACCATTCTTCTGAAATATTATCTAATGTAAAACGTAACATACAACATAACATACAATTTAATTAAGCAATGCAACATGTTCATTTTGTTGTGTTGCATTTTATGTTACGTTCCAATGTGTACCCACCATTACACATAACATTACATCAAGCCTGTGTTCCCCGAAGGGTTAGGCAGAGGAGTACCTATAGTATAGTATTCACACCCATAATTCGCCAGTTATGTTTAAGACCCATGTAATAGGGGGCGACCATATTGCCATCAACCGTGCACAGATCCAGTACTTAATTGCGTAACACACTTTCAATCAACATCAGAAGGCCAATTCTCGTAATTTAAAACGATCAAACTCTAGTCGCAGTGTCATCTCAGCGACAAACAACTGTCAAAAACTTGTCAAAATGTAGGGAAATTGGAGGTATTTTTGACAGATTGAGACAGATCAGACTGTGAACGTTCGTTCCTAAAATTATGAGAACTGCCCCTCTGATTCATTTTGAAGGTATGCTAATTATAGTAAACTATATTAATACAAAAATGTTACTATTCTCTCAGCGAGTACTTTTATGACAGTTCTTTGACATAACATATATGTATACTTGTAACTTGACTATAAAAGCATGATGACTCTCACAGCACTGTGTACAATATCAATTTTAAGCATTTTTCTTAGCAGTAACTTATTGACATCATAACTTTTATTCTTTTATTATTATATAAAAAGTCAATAATAATAAAAAATATTATCGTATTTCATTAAAAATTGACATTACCTGACATTACCTAATGCATTTTATTAAAATTGATATTGACATTACTGATCAAACTTTTACCTTTTTAATTTTATAATACTAGAACATACCTATATAACTATTTTTTTTACTTGGTTGGCAAAAGCCTCCTTCAAATGTATATTTGTACGCCAAATGGCAAAACATAGAGAAACTATAATATGTCTAACAATGACTGTAACATCTTGCACACTGTTGTAACCTATGTTTACAAATAAAGACGATTGATTGATTGTTTGATTGATTAATAGGCTCGAACAATTTGCACGTAAATAACGCTATGAATGTTGTTAAACTGTCAAAATGAAAGCCATTGCTACTGTTAGTGTGTTCCACTATTACCCTGCAGGGATCTCCGGGTTCCTACTGCGAAATTCCTGATGGAAAAACCCGAGAACACTTTGTCGACTTGCTAAAATATTAGCTAAAGTTATAAACGGAGAACAAACAAATATTTATTCAAAAAGGCTGACAATGAGCACTTAGAATGGCCAAAAGTTACAAAAGAAATATGTCCCTTAACGGCACCCTTCACCATTTGTATTTTTTTTAGTTCTTAACAAAGAGATTGGAAATAATGCTGCATGAGATAGTGGGTTTATTCATGTTACATGAAAAGGAGGGTTATGTCCAGCATAGGTAGCTTAGTCCTAGACAGTTTTAAGTATTTTGTTTTATTTTTGTATGAATACACTGTGTCCCAGCAGTGGGAACATTATAGGCTGATTATGTGTGGGTGTGTGTTATTGTGAGTTACTTAACTTGAGTCAAATAAATTTATTTTCTTTCTTTCTTTCAATTCTTCAGTACAACTCCAGGTGTCAAAACATCACAACTGATTACATAGTAGTGGATCAAGAATAGTTTGGTGCAATACGCAAGACGAGATTCTCCGAGCTACGCGTACCTTGGCAGAAGTCCAGACGTTTAAACGCACTGATGGAGATGACAAATTAATTAAGATTTTTAAACTGTACGTATACGGTACGCTGGTGTAAGAGCGAAATAGACAATGTAACGCGCATTTTTTTGCATCTTAGGGCCTATGCTCATGGCGTATTTTACGCGCCGTCGACGCGCGTATACGCGCCGCAAAGGTAACTGGCGTTGCTTTTTAAAACGGGGAAAATGCGTCGTCAAAATGTTGTTTGGAACGCGCGTACAAAAAAACATGGTGTGCATATTTGCATAGGCCCTCAATAAGAAAGCTACCAAAAAAAAACTATTTAAACGTATCTGTTCCTTGTTTAAATTGCTGAACAGCTAAGTGGTTGTCCTTGTAAATGACTGTATCATTAACAATGAGAAAATTATACATGAGATAATAGAAAATGACTATAATTTTGTTAAAGCCAATATGACAGTGTGGTAGATAATATTGATTTTTTTTTAAGTGACACACAACATTTTCCTTATTGAAGATTAGCTTTCAATAAGGAAAATGTTCGGAAACTGATCTTAAGAGGAAGAGTCATCGAATATCAATTCTAATAAAACATTTTACTTTAAAAAACTCTCTGCTCCACTTAGTTTAGTTTTCTCGATTTTTCCTTGTATTCCCAGTAATTCCTTGTAGCTAGTTCCACATGGAACTATTGCAACCTAAAAAAAGATGAATATTTTGTACCATTACCTACTTCCATGTAATTTTAAACTAGTTTTATAGCCCGATATTGGGAACTATATTTTCTATCACCAAAATTTATATTTGTCATCAAGTTGTATCACCTAATAAATAGATCTATCGCCACGAAATATTTTCGTTCTCAGATAAACAAAAATTGTTCCCAGGTATGAATTATCAAATTAATGTTAATATATGTGTAAAATAAGAGATCGATAACCAATAAAATTATATTGCATTACATGAATATAAACTTCGTTCTTATAATAACAGTTTTGTTACTTAAATAATAGCTCTGTGCTCAGAATGGTAGATCTGTCACCAAATAAATCGATTTTGTAAAAGGAAACAGTTAGGTTAGGTTAGGTTAGAGTATGACAAACAACGCACGAGCCGAGCGAGCGAAGCGAGCGTGCCGCGGCAGTGGCCGGCGATGTGCCAGAAGCGAATCGCTTTTGTAAAAGGAAACAGTTAAGTTAGGTTAGGTCACATTAATGATTTATTGGTGATCTCTTTAAATTAGTTTGCTTAAATACTTATTAGGACACACCTATTATAATACAAGGTGGGCCAAAAGAAATCACCCTATTGCTCTATGCTCTTATTTTTGCAAATGGCGGCCAATGTCAAATCTGTTTTGACATTTGTGGACTAGACAGATGTAGAATACAAGTGAACAAGCCATGGAGCGATACACTCCCCAAGAACGCGGAATAATCGTGTCTATTTTTTTGCGTAACAATTCGTCTGTGGTGTTGGCGCAGCGCGAATTCCGTCGCCGATTCCCCGGTCGTCCGACACCGACTGCGCAAACACTGCGCCGTTTGGCCACCAACCTTGAAGAGTATGGGACCACATGAGACGTTGCCAAGAGTTGCCGGCCCCGGAGCGCCCGTTCTGCCGAGAATATCGCCGCTGTTGCCGAGGATGTCGAGCTGTCGCCGGAAACATCGACCAAACGCCATGCCTCGCAATTAGCTATCAGCCGGTCGTCCCTAAGGCCAATTTTGGTAAAAAACCTGTGCATGTTCCCGTACAAAGTCCAGTCCATCAGCTATCAGCCTGTCGACCGCCAAACGCGTGTAACCTACGTCCAAGCCATCCTCAATCTCGAAGACGAATTGGACGATTTTTCGACCAAAATCATAATGAGCGATGAGGCTCATTTCCACCCCAGCGGGTTCGTTAACAAGCAAAACTATCGCTTCTGGGACACCAAAAATCCACGAGTGATGCACGAGGAGCCATTACACCCGCTTAAAGTGACTGCATGGTGCGTTGTTCACGCTGGAGGAGTCATCGGGCCATTTTTTTTCGAGAACGCCGCTGGTCAAACGACAACAGTGGATGGTGCGCGCTATAGGGCCATGTTAACCGAGTTTTTTCTGTCGCAATTAGACGAATTAGGACTGGAGGACATGTGGTTCCAACAGGATGGAGCAACGGCACACACTGCGCGAGCCACAACCGATATTCTGAAGGCGGCGTTCCCGGGTCGCCTCATCTCTCGTTTTGGCGATTTGCACTGGCCCGCAAGATCGCCCGATTTAACCGTTGCAGACATTTTTTTGTGGGGTTTTTTGAAGTCCCGTGTTTACATGAACAAGCCCGAGACCCTGGAAGCCCTCAAGGACAACATTCGACACGAGTGCGAGAATCTGTCGCCCGAAGTTCTCGCCGAAGTGATGAAACATGCCATAAAACGAGCCCGTATGGCAACCAATTGTGACGGCGCCCATTTGGCCGATATCATCTTCTCGACTTGACCAATAAAATTCTAAAGGTTCAAATAAACATAATCAAAAAACAGAATCGAAGTTTTTCATTTAGAAAAAAAATGAGAGCCAAACAACATCGGATGACTTCTTTTGGCCCACCTTGTACATACAAAAACATTTATTTGGTACTAGACCTTATATCTCAGGATTTTAGGTGATTTATTGTGGAACTGATTTTGCATTGTTTGGTGACTACATTTTGGTGACAGATCTACTATTTTGAGGACAAACCCTATTATTTAAGAAACACAAAACTAATTAAATTGGTGATAGCTTAAATGATACCCCCCGATATTTTTCTTCACAATTTCAAATTACACAATCGGTGTATAGAACTGGCGCAATCGCGAGCTCGCTTTTTTGTCAGGTAGCCTTGTAATTTGAAGCTACTGGCGCTATGAGTTACCAGGAACATAGTAATCCATAGTTCCATACCTACCGATTACGGAACAACTAAGCTGAGGTACCATTTCTGATTACGCTTATGCTCTATATTTAAGAAACGCAACGGTCAGTACAAAATTAAATACAGCTTATTATTTCTTTCCACATTTCTACAAGACATTGACCGAATCGAAAAAAATCTCAGTAAAAACATCTTCGACACTATCTGTCAACCTTGAACACGAATTCAGGCATAAAAGTCATTGACATTGGCTGATAGTGCTGAGACACCCTTATCGGTACATATGTACGTGCTAAATGAAACGTTCTTTATCTTTAAGTATTCGGCGACACTGATATACTGATACTGTTTTGCATTAAAAATCCGTATCATATTCATAACAATTACATTCAAAATATAACACAACCGGAGCATTCCGGTTCCTTTGTTATCAACACGTGCTATATTTTATCAATATACTTACTATTCACCTTTTAATTTAAATGACTGAATTATGACCCCTTGTATTTTTGCAATGAGTCACACAAGCGTGCAGTTGCACGCTTTCATTGTTTACATCCCGATTCAAATTGTATGGCGGCTCGGAACATGAGGCGAGTCGCTGCGCAGTAACAAATGCACCTGTCAGCGGGGGTGAGGGGTGAGGTACTGCGCAGTGAGTAGCGTCTTCAGACCCGCCATAGTTTGAATAGGGCTGTGAGAACTGTTTTACAACCGCAGGAAAAGTTCCGGTTAATTTCCCTGGCATATACATAGGTACAGCATGTATTAGAAAGGTGATATTTAAGGGTACAGACAATCAAACTGAACAACTTTCTACATGGGACCAACATCGTAATCACGAAAAAACTATCAACTGCCCCATACAAACGTTCGATCGTCCCAAATGTCGGAAAAACTCTTTACAATTGTTTAGTTTTATGTTTGTTCTTGCAGTTTTAATAGCCACTACTTGAGTGAATAAGCAAACATTATCATTTAGCACCTTATTATATTGTCATAGAGCTTATTGGTGTTAAACAAACATTTTGGCGCCTCTTTAGTAGGTACATAATATATTAACAACTTATAGCTAATAGTTACGTTGGAAACTGTCACAGCACTGACAGCTTTGAGATAATGAAATTAAAAGTATATTTTTCTTTGTTTTCTTGGTAATCTTCGCTTAGTTTTATCGAAGTACCTATTTAGTAATCTGTGGTTTTATCAACATTACATAATATGGACTCAGTAGGTCTCAATATTTTTGCAGATTACCACCATCAGGAAAAATATTTAAAAAAATACCTTCGCATTTGTCAGAGGGGCAATTCTCGTAATTTCAAGAACGTTCACAGTCTGATCTCAGTCTCAATCTGTCAAAAATACGTCTAATTTTCCTACAATTTTGACATTCGTTTGTCGCCGAGATGAGACTGCGACTAGATTTTGAAGGTTTTAAATTACGAGAATTGGCCTTCTGAAATCGTGTAGCTCAGCTCAATTCCTTGAAAATACAACAGCGCGTTTTTATTTAAGTGTCGCCTATTGTTAGTGAAAACGGGCATGAGAATATCGTTGTCCTTAAAGTCCTCCTTATTGACTTTTAGATAACGGCGACCCTGAGAAATCAATTACTTGCGTGTGCCCATAGATGGCTCGAGAGCATACGAAACTCAGTTTTTTGTATGGTTGTATACATAAAAATACGTCAAGTCTGACAACCGTAATTAAACTATACATATAGCTAGATACTAAAGATATCAATAGCTGACGGTAGTTTATTTAATGATAATAATAATAATCGAGTTGCCATCTGACCTCCGTTAGATTGTACTTACTTACTGATATCAGGGCCCGTATTCCCGTAATTTAAAACGTTCAAAATCTAGTCGCAGTCTCATCTCGGCGACAAAAAAATGTCAACAACTTGTCAAAATGTAGGGAAATTAGACGTATTTTTGACAGATTGAGACTGAGATCAGACTGTGAACGTTCTTAAAATTACAAGAATCACCCCTCTGTAATGTCAACTACGTGTAGTGTTTTCTGTTGCCATTCTATTAACTCAATAGAATTAAAAGGCATTTACTTAGTATGATCAGCCCATAACATTCCCACTGTTGAGACACAGGTCTCCTCTATGTGAAAGGGGGTGGGCCGAAATCCACCACGCGAACCCGGACCCAGTGTGGGTTAGCGGATGTCATGTTTTCGAATTTTTGGGTCTAGGACATGCCGGTTTCCTCGCGATGTTCTTCTTGACCGTTTTGAGAGCAGTGGTAAGTATTATGATACGTAATCTTACATTTTATGAAATGGCCTATCATTTATGTTATTTTATTTTTGTAATACATGGAAGGAAAAAAAGGGAATACGTTACTGTTGCCATATTAGAGTAGAAAGACCAGTAAAATATCCTGGCAGGTGGTGAAAAAATAAATGGTAAATGAATTTGGTTTAGCACATTATCACCATGTACCTTATCAGCCAGCGCCCCTTTTTCTATCGAGATAAATTGGCACTCCATAAATCAATTCAAACCACCTATCAATAAACCACAGTAATAGATCGTGGGCATTTTATCGTAAAACCACTCATGTGATTGAAATCAATTTGTAACGCCCAGATAACGAAGGACAGACAGAACATATGTATATCGATGATAATCAATTCTCTTGGATTACTACAAAAACCGGTTTTTCAGATTATTTTACACAAAAAAACAAAAAACGTGATAACAGATTAAATATCGCGAGGAAACCATGTTTTAGAACCAACAATTCGAAGACATGTGACATATACCAACCCGCACTGGGCCCGCGTGGTGGATTACGGCCCACTCCCACTCACAGAGAGGAGGCCTGTGTCCCAGCAGTGGGAACATTGTAGGCTGATTATGCTATGATGTTATAAATATTATTTTGCAGTTATCAGCTAATATATGGATCATTTTGTTACACCATAGGGAGGTGATTTGATTAACGTTTGATAGTGGCATGGGCAGGTACGTGGTTACCTCGACAACTTTATGATATGACATATGCACGTGCCTATCCGGAGTACGATTTGATTAGATACCGTACTTTCAAATATTTATGTAACATTGTCATTCACGTTGATTTAGTGGTCGCAAGCGTGACCGTTGAGCATGGGGTCGTGGGGTTGATAATGGAATAATGTTATTGAAGAAAGGGCGGGCATTTTGGGGGACTGTCTTATGTAATTTTGACATTCGAAAAGTACAGATTCTCATCCTAATTTATTTATTTGAATAAATGGATTTTGATTTTGGGACTTTTAGTCAGAGGGTCGTCTTAAGGACGGATCCATAATACACTTCATCCTAAGTACAAAATTTCGTAGTTTTATCGACACCGATTTTAAGCTGGTGTCGATACCCGACGCATTTCACACCAGTTTGAATCATTACAAAACGATTGGTAATCGATTCAGTGCGCTATTGAAAAGTTCTAAATCTTTAAACTAGTGACCGACTGGCAGAGTACTACGCTTATGGCAAAAGAGTGTGTTAAGAATGTAGTATGCATTGACAAGTTATGGCGCCGGTCGATCGAGGTGAACGTCCTAGGGCATGTCTTGGCAGGAGGCCAGTTTATACAATGTAAGCTGCCATTTACAACATAAATACAAGTAAAGGGACACTGGTGATCATTGTCTTACGACTACCATCCTCATATTCTTAAAGGAATGGCCATTAATAAACACATTAACATGGCTTAGCTGGAGCGCTTGTACGTCTCGACCACACAGGCATAATGCAACTTGGCCATTTAATTTGTTATTTATATCCCTATGCGTACAGTACAGACATACATTTATTATGAAGTCGTAGGCTGTTTCTGAGACGCAACGTAACATGTTAACCTGTGTGGGGGGAGTCTTTACTGTTACTGTTAGCCTGGATCATCCCACTGCTGGGCAAAGGCCTCTCCCCGTGACTTCCAGCTCTTTCGATCCAGGGCTAAAGTAGACCACTGGTCGTTTGTTTTGTCCAACTCGTCCCGCCATCTTCTACGGGGTCTACCACGACGCCGTCTAGCTGTGTTAGGGCTCCAAGTGGTGGTTATTTTGGCCCACAGCTTATTGGGCATACGACAGACGTGGCAACCCCAGTCCCACTTCAGCTTAGCGGCTTTTTGAGTAACGTCAGTAATCTGTGTTTTGGAACGCAGTGTGGTGTTGCGAATATGGTCTGCCATTTGACGCCTTTGGACACCAAATAATATTTTCAATCTATTGAACACTTCAGAACACTGCGAGATGTATAATGGTGGATGGATAATTATAAATACAAGGTACCAAATTAAAATGCCTGTGGCTTTACCAATTTACATAAAATATAAATATTAATTGCAGAGGGACATGATGCGCACATGTAAACTGACTCCCTTTATCATAGACCTTGAAACAGTCTAGACTCGTTATCAGAGGTGATTATCATTGACCCACAAAGTGTCAGGTTTCACACACGTCGGCCATATAACTTATATTTTAGTTTACTGCACTTTAAGATACTGTGATCCCGGAAACTTTAATTAAGAGATAAAAAGCAAAACAAAAACAATTTGCTTTGTTCTTAAATCACTTAATTTAAACTAACTTCTCACTGTTATCAACTGAGGAATGATGTTTATTTAATTTACATTATGTGCTGTGCATGTGTAATGTTAGTTACACGATTAGAACATAATTTTCCTTTAAGTTAAATGGTTCTTGAATGTATGTCTAGGTTCCTTGAAAGCAGAACAAAAATATTATCTTTATTTAAATACTTACAACTTTTTCCTTGTCACTTTATAATTATTTAGGGTTTTGTAAAAACCCAAATATAGGCATAACATAAATCAAGAAATACAATCTTTTCTGCAATTTTCTCACAAATTATCCTGTCTGAGTCACTGAATAAATGCTAAAGAGACATTGACCAAATTAACTTGGTCAACTCCATGATTTCTTTTCCTCAACATTTTATATTGAAATATTAAATTAAATAAAGAAATACATACCCTTCCATACTCCTGCAAGGCCTGACGTTAGCGTACAAGTCGAACTCCTTACGCAGAGCCAAGTTAAGGGACCTGTAGCCCTTTCCGATCGGGGTCATCAGGGGACCCTTAAGACCGATCTTGTTAGCATTAACCGAGTCAATGGCCTTCTGTGGGATACCCATCTTGCCGTCTGGGCCCTAGAATATAATTATTCAGTTAGTTACCAGAAAAATAGGCTCAGCTTGAATTTAGAGCTTAAGTTGCTGCGGCATTGCAATGTAAATATCACAGGCATATTACATAGTTTGGGGACTTGCAAAATAGCATTTATAATTTTATAAAACAGTGGTCTCATCAAACTGTGGTTTATTACTGCTGCAAACTGAAAATATCTGGCTCAACAAGGATATTTTGATATATGCTTATGTAACCCGAAACCTACACTTTATTAGTGTCAGAATGCTTAGCAATATGAGCCTAATTCGTTCAATGACGAGTTAGTTGCATTTGTCAACTTCCAATACTGAAAATAGGCCACTACATAGAGTGCATTACAGATACAATAGAGTAATGTTTCATGTGATAAAATATGGTTGATATTATTACTAACTTTAATATAAAATGCATTAGTTTGTATTGAATCAAGTGCATAATTTCAGAATGAAAAAGAAACATGTAGCATTCAGTAAAGTAATTCAAAATAATAAATCTCTGTTTAGAATACAGCTTCACTGTAAGAACTTTGTAGTTATTTTCAAAACCCTTTATTTTTTATTGAGATGAGCCGGCCACACGGCCAGGGGCCAAAATGGAACAAAAATGTGGCCCTAGCGAATGGAAGAGAAAGGAAAAGATGGCAGGATAACTTGGTGAGGATGGCTGGAAAAACATGGACTAGACAGGCAAGGAACAGGGACAATTGGAAGGGGTTGAAGGAGGCCTATGCCAAAGGGCACACAAAGACTCAGAACTGATATTAAACATTTTTGTACTACAACTATCACTCTGAAAAATGGCATAAATAAATAAAATAATGTTTCTGATGCAAAGGAACACATTGTTTACAATGTTATTTACAAAGTTATAAATTATAAAACATTGTTTATATTTTTAGGGAATGATTCTTCTGCAGAATGTCATACTTTTTAATACACTACCAGCGTACCATTGCAGTTTAATGTAGTTAAATTCTAAAATAAATAGGAGGCTTACCCGAACAGCTGTAACGTCGACCTCATCCCACTCGATGGGGACTTTCGCGGCCTCGAATATCTTCTGCACAGCGACCGTGATCTCAGGCCCGATGCCGTGGCCGGGGATGAGCGTCACCTTGCGCACGCCTGAGCTGTATTGCGCGGCGCCGCTCCGGCTCGCAGGCACCTACACAGCACCAGCAAATACCAGTCACATAACCTCAAATACATCACCAATTAAACACAAAAAAAAAATATGTAACCTCATCTTTCCCTCCCTTATTCACCCCAGAAGCATTGCTCGCACCCGGCTCCAACCATTTCAGCAGTGAACCCAATACTTTACTCTCACGAAAAGGTTCCAAAAGCACTTTTATGTAATTCCTCGACATAACTATAATACTACGTCTATTTTTGGATGACGAGAATTGTAACACAGTAAACCACTAAAGCTATAAGTTATGAAGGTCCATGCAAAAGGACTCTACGTTAGTTATTATGTAACACCTTACAAACTTACAATTTTCCTGATAATTCTTGCAGCCATTTCTCTAATTTTTGCTAATTCGACGACGAGTGATAACTCCGCGGTGAAGGGCGGAGGGGGAGGAAGTTGCAGCGCGGTAACTACGCATGACCGGAAACTGCTATCAAGGACATTCCAAACGTTTCAAGACAATTCGATTTCATAAAAAATTAACCACAATATTCCATTTTAACGCGTTAAAATAACGAGTTAACCATTAAATGCCATTTATTTAAATGATCAGATTTTAAAATACTAGATGGTTTGACAAAAGAATGGCAACATTGATACCTATACTTGGATAAATGTCATTATTTTGAAGTTTACAGAAATCTATGTGTATTCCGAACACTGCTTCAACCTCTGAATGCTCAAAAAGCCCATGGGAAGCCTATATTACATGGGTTAGCTTTTCATCATAGTAATAATATTTACACAGGATGTCGCTAATACTGGCAGCACTCAATTCCAAATGTCAGCCAAAGATAAAAACTGGAGGAAAGCCAGCTTTTTAGAGTTGTTGAAAGTTTTTTGTAATCGATTTCGAAATCATGCATGGCTGAATCGATAAAACTCCTCATAGATCTTGTAAAGATACCCTAAGCCAAGATCATTTTGTAACACATTAAAACATAGAAATATCAATTTTTTTCCATAATAATGTTTCAAATCTGCTTAGGACACTATCTCTCTGTATAATGCGTGTCTGCTAGCTTACTCCCTAGCCTAGAAATGGATGATTTTTGGTTTAGAAGAAAAACGCTTCATGCCACGAGCATCATGCATCAGCATCATCATGCCTAAGAGATCATTCAATTTAAATCTTGATGAGATAATATGTCATTTAAAAAAATCAAAAATCAATCAATCAATTTCAATTTTTTTTATGTTATAAAAATATAAATATCGATTTTCATATTAATAGAATAAACCAAATATTGGATATCTCTAGTGCTGTCTAGTGCTGTCATCTCCTTCTGTCACGTCAAATACGTTTGACGTTTCAATGTTGACTTGTCAATATTATTGTAATTTTAATTTATAACAAATCAAATTGAGTCAAACGGAAAGCATAACTGTATGTAAATGAGGTGTTTCCTGGTGGTTTTCCTTTTCGTTTAGCGTAAATGTTCACACTTAGTTGAGTGATAATTTGTGTGAAAGTCGGTCGCCTCAAAATGGATCAACCCCTTTCATTGAAATTGGCCTCATTGGGCCTTATTTCTCAATGCAAACTGAAAGAAATCCTACTATTGTGCGGAGATAAAAAGGATCTCATTATAGATCCTACACTTATTAAACCATTAGAGAGGATTTGCGGTGTAAGCTGGCTGCGGTATGTTAAATGTTTTTCATTAATTTATATTAAACTGACGAGTGGTTGCTCTTCTGAGCAAATTTTAATCTTCATTTCTTTATTGACATTTTCAGGTTCTAGAATTTGACAAATTGTGGAATTTTTTCGTTCTGTCAAACAAGATGGTTACTGTAATGGTCAGACTTTAGTGGACTGTATTTATGTTCGGGTTATTTCAATTAAACTCCAGGTCTTGATTAATGAGTTGTATTATTTCCAGCATTATTTCCAGGGTATACAATTGTTCTTATTCAGTTTAGAAGTTCCATTTTACGAAGTTTTTGAGTAGTGAATTTACTCGGCTCCGGCACCTACTAATATAGGTTGTGTACGGGGGCGCAAGTAGTGGGTGGGGCTTGTTTAGGATTACTTGCGCTCCGCCGGTCTGTCTAGACTTGCCGGGGCCGATATTACATACTAGATTATAAACATGGCTACTTTTACATAATCTTACAACTAACATGTTTATATCTAACAATAACATCTAATTTATATTTAATCAGTCTTAATCAAGCGGCGTTCACAACAGCTGCTTTACATATTCTTATAACTAACATGTTTATTTACAGTTAACTAATTTAAGCAAGCGGCGTCCGCAACAGTTCTCCCCCCGGCGTAGCTCGCGAAGCCTCTTCTTTTCTTTCCAGGACGACGAGTTTGCTGGTCGGGCGTCGGAAGGTTCCCGTCCTAGTTCGGACCTCGGCGACGCGGACACTGCCATCAGCTGCTGGGTGCGTGTGCTCGACGACTCCCATCGGCCAAGTGTTCCGGGACAGTGTGTTGTCGACGATTATGACAACGTCGCCGACTCGTAGTGGCCTTGCTTGATTCTTTGGCTCGCCGCGGGGAACTAAAGTAGGCAGGTATTCTTGTAACCAGCGCCGCCAGAAATGGTCAGCGAGCGCCTGGCTAGCTCGCCACGCCCGTCGATCGTCCTCCTTACATGGCCCGGTCGTAGGCAGGCCGTTCGACGACCCCAACAGGAAGTGGTTAGGGGTCAAGGCCTCGGGGTCATTCGGGTCCACGCTGACATGGGTCAAGGGGCGTGCGTTCACGGCGAATTCGGCCTCGGTGAGGAGTGTGCTGAGAACTTCTTCAGCTGGCGCCTTCTCTCTTAGGGTGACTCTGAGGGCCGCCTTGACGGAGCGTACCATTCTTTCCCATGCGCCACCTTGATTGGGCGCTCCTGGGGGTATGAAACGCCACTCCATTCGTTGACGCAATCCCTCGTCGTTCAGGGCGGGCAACCACTCTGTGTAGGCGGTGCGGAGTTCTTGATCGGCCCCGCGGAAGTTGGTCGCGTTATCCGAGTACATGAGTCGCGGCCAACCTCGACGCGCGGCCATTCTTCTTAGCGCCATTATTGCAGAGTCCGTTGACAGGGACGCGACCATTTCGATATGTATGGCCCGCGAGGTGAGGCACGTAAATAAGGCACCCCACCTTTTTTCACGGCGACGGCCCACCTTGACCATCATGGGTCCGAAGTAATCCACCCCGCAATTGGTGAACGGGCGGTGGAAGGGATCCAGGCGGGCGTGTGGCAGATCTCCTGTGGCCGGTGTCTGTGGCGTCCCCTTTTGTCTCTTACAGTGGGCGCAATTTCTTTCCACCGTGCGTACAGTAGGTCGCAGGTGAATGACCCAGTATCGTTGTCGTAGGTCATTGGTCACACGTTCACGGTTAGCGTGACCCGCAGCGCAGTGTTCTCGTAGCACTAGAAGCTTTGTTACTCGGTGGCGGCCATCCAGTATAATTGGCCTCTTCACCTCTCGTGGTACTGATGAGGCTTCAATACGGCCTCGTACCCGCAAGAGACCATCTTCCATCACTGGGTCGAGCCTGTACAGCCGGCTCGTTTTTGATAAGGGACGAGCTGACTGCATCCGCCTGATTTCTTCGCTGAAGCTTTCCTCTTGTGCTTGCTGCAGGAGTGCTTTCTCGGCGCGCTCGATGTGTCTGTATTCCAGTCTCGTAGCGGCGTGTCGACATATGTCGATGAACGCTAGGGCTCTCGCCGCTGCTCTTACCAGCGTTTCATACTTAGAGAAGCGGGCGGGGTCGGGGAGCCAGCTGTCTCGTGGTTTCTCGGCGACGTGCATGACCCCCTGGTCATCGTCTTCAGTGGGGGGTGTTCTCCCGGGCCATTGCTCCTCAGGTAGGTGCAAGAAGCTAGGCCCCTGGAACCATCGATCGGTTATGTGGATCGGCGCGTCGGTAAGTCGGGTGGCGTCGTCGGCTACGTTTTGTTCGGTAGGTAGCCAGCGCCATTCTTTCTTCGAGGTGAGCTCGGCGATCTCTCCCAGTCTGTGCG
Source organism: Apamea monoglypha (assembly GCA_911387795.2). Taxonomy (NCBI): domain Eukaryota; kingdom Metazoa; phylum Arthropoda; class Insecta; order Lepidoptera; family Noctuidae; genus Apamea; species Apamea monoglypha. The sequence continues at coordinate 17,796,382 of OU426930.1, read as the reverse complement.
CGACGAATGGCGTGTACCGTCGCCTGTCGTTCGTTATCCAGTGCACGACGGTGGTAGAGTCTGTCCAGTATACCGTTCTACTGACCTCTATGCGATGTTCCTTTCGGAGGGTGTCAGCGAGTCTAGCCCCTATGACCGCTGCTTGTAATTCCAGTCTGGGAATAGTTTGCGCTTGTCGTGGTGCCACCTTAGCTTTGGCGGCGTTCAACACGACGCTCACGGTGTCGTCGCAGTTCACTATCCTCCAGTAGGCCACGGCCGCGTAGGCTTGTTCACTCGCGTCACATAAGACATGTAGTTCAATGACCTTATATTTACCTAACGTGTAACTTCTAGGTAGTCGAAGTTGAGCGATGTCGGTGAGTCGGGCGAGCCAGGATGCGAAGAGCTCGTTCTCCTCTTCCGGTATCGGTTCGTCCCATGTTATTTGGAGGCGCCACAAACTTTGCAGTATGATTTTTGCTCGTATCGTGAAGTGGCTCAGCAGTCCTAGAGGGTCATAAATGGACATTACCGCGCTGAGTGCTTCTCTCTTCGTTGGTGCGCGCTTCTGTTCTCGTACCGGAGCGGGGACTCGGTTCATTGATGTATTGAACCCGAGTTCGTCTTGTTCGGCGCTCCAGTACAGCCCGAGTATTTTGTTCGCGGGCTTCTCTCCTCCCCCCAGTTGTGTGGGTGTGGTAGCGTGCAGCTCCCGGGGTACGTCGCGTAGCACTGTTTCCTTATTCGTGCTCCATCCACGCAGAGTAAACCCGGCGACCGCGTGCACCTGTCTTACTTCTTGTATTGTCTTCGAGGCCTCTTCCTGGTCATCGTAACTTGCTACCAGGTCATCCATGTAGTGGCTGTTTTTTATGGCCTCTAGCGCACGTGGGTACTCTCGGCCGTGTATGTCCGCGTTGTGGTTACGGACATAATGGGCCATGTACGGAGAGCTGGCCGCGCCGAATATCATACTTGTCATCTTGTAATGGCGCGGGGGCTCTGTTCTATCGGTGCCTCTCCACAGAAACTGCTGTGCCGGTTGATCCTCGGTTCTTATTTTGATGCGTAAGAACATTTCTTGGATGTCGGCAGTGACGGCTATTGCCTTTTCTCGGAAGCGAAATATGATGCCTGGTAACGACAGCAGCAGGTCTGGACCTTCAAGTAGCTTGTCGTTCAGGCACACACCGTGGCTCCTTGCCGCTGCGTCGAACACTAACCTCTGCTTGCCGGGCTTGTTCGGATTTTGTACGGCGAAGTGAGGTAGGTACCAGCAGACGGCACTCGATGGTTCTGTGCCGTCGCACGGCACTGCGTATCCCTTTTCCAACAGGTTATTGATCTGGGCGGTGTACTGCTCGGCCAAGTCAGGTGACGCGTCCATTCTTTGCTCGATTTTCTTTAATCGTCGGAGCGCTGCACCGTAACTTGGTGGCATGGTGACGTTGTCGTGTCGCCATGGTAGTCCGACTTCGTAGCCATTGTCCATCTTCTTTATTGTTCTCTCGACGATGGCTGTTGCACGTTGGTCAGCGTCACTTACGCGTGGTTCGCGTGCGACACCGAGGGCTTCGATTTTGAAGTGGGCTTCCACTAAGTCGTGAAGCCGCCGGTTGTCGTGTTGCTGCTCCTTGTTCTCGTAGAGATGTAACACGTTGTCTATATTCATGATGACGTTTCGTGGCGCGGTCCCGTGTATCACCCACCCGAGCTGCGTTAGGGATGCAGCTGGTTGGTTGGGGCCGCCGACTCGGAGTTTTCTCGACACGATGTATTCCCAGTGGTCTGTCCCCACTAGGAGTCCGGGGCGTGTTGGTTCATAGCACACCTCGTTCACGGGTAAGTCGCGTAGGTGTTCGTACTCCAGCAGAGAGTTTGGAATTGACTGCTGGTGAAGCCTCAGGTCTTTCATGGTTCTTGCCCGAAGCTTGTGTGACGCGCTATCATCGCTGATTCCCCTTACTTGCATCGTGACGATCTTACTTTCTCGCTCTTGCGACGACATATTCACCCCATGGATGTGCAGTGGTTGTGACATCCCTTCGGCCCCTATTCTTGCGGCCAGGTCTTCATCCACGAGGGTGATGGTGGCTCCTTCGTCGAAGAGCGCGTGGGTTTTCACCCCAGAACAGATAAAGTAGTTAGAAGGGCCTTGTGGGCGGGGCAGGCGCGCCGCACTTTTGAGCAGACGCTCAAAAGTCAACCGAAATTTGAATCACCGGTCAACAATCGCGCTCTTGATGTGACAGCGTTCGGAGCTCCGCGGAAAAAAAGAATTATGCCGTCTTGCGCTATTATAACGTGTCGGAAAAGAAGTCAGGAGTGTAATGTGGCCTGAGGAGGGATTTCTTTTCACCGGTTAGTCCAAAAACCTTAAAATACGAGTGATATTTGTAATTATTTCAAAAGTATTATGTAGTTTGTAGACAAAAACGATAAAATCGCATTCAGATGCAAAATTATACATTGCTTGCAATACATGGGTACGATCTTGTACGACATGAGCGGTCGCGCAATGTATTGCGTTCACTGCGAACATCGCGTGCGTCGAGCCAAAATGCGCGTCGATAGTGTTGTACCAAATTGTAAACAATGTCGATATTAAGTAAGTGTATACGAATTATGTTCAGAAATTTGTATTACAATTAAAATAACTTTGTTTTTATTAACACCAATTATTGTGTAATGTGAATTATTAATTTAATTTCTTAGTTGGTTGTTCGTCTAAAATTTGGTTTGAGGTTAGTAATTTACGAAGAAAAATTTTTTTTTTTAGGTTTCCGAGATATAAGAAGAGACAAGAAAACTGTGGATTGAGGCAACTGGTAGAATTGAATGGATACCTACTAAATGTAGCACAATTTGTTCGCAACATTTTTCAGAAAATGATTATGTAATTAAAAAGTTGAAATTGAGTCTAAATTATTGTTGAATATTAAAATATTCTTGTATTTTTACTTGTGTCATTTATTTGCTTATGTACTTACTTTAGCCCATGTCTTTGTACGCTTGAATGACGTTAATCGCGGACACAGACAGCCCAGAAGGCCAATTCTTGTAATTAAAAAAATTAAAAATCTAGTCGCAGTTTCATCTCAGCGCCTAAAAACAATGTCCAAAACTGGTCAGAAATGTAGGGAAATTAAAGGTGTTTTTGACAGATTGAGACTGAGTTAAGACTGTGAACGTTCTTAAAATAAAGAGAATTGCCCCTCTTAATTAATCCTTACCAAATAAATACGTTACTCATCACAAGTATTTAATTTTGAACAAAATTGCCCTTGACGTCATTGGATTTCAATGAATATCTTAGGAGATGTCATGGTTTTAAAATAACTCCGCAAGGCGGCGGTCATTAGCTTCCTATAGTAATGTACTAACTAAATGATAATCGTAAGTAATACTCTTAAAGTAATGGAATATATATATGTGTCAGCGGGATTGTCCGAAAGGGTTACCGCTACCCCGGAACATAAAGGGCGAAGGAAGGAACATGGGGTGGGTTTTAGTCAGTAAGAGTCTGACACTCCCTTCCGCTCCACCCAGAGCGGGAGCGGTCATTTGATGATTTCCCACCAAAAAAAAAATGGAATATATGTATTATTTTAATAGGATTTTTCCTAAAATTAACGCGAGTGAAACCGGCGGGCATAGCTATTATTCATAAATTAACATGATGAAGTTAATAAATACATTTTTCACAGAGTAATTCACAATAAATTAATTAGATTATATTATGTTAATTCGACTTAGCATTCGAAATGGCCGTGAAATTTAAAATTTCTTTTTAGTTTTTTTGCAAATTGTAGCTTTGTTTTACATTTTATGTTATTCAAAATGTTATTTTTCTTTCTTTCTATTATTATGACGTAAAACAGAGCTGCAACTAGCATAAAACGAAAGAAAATTTAAATTTCGCGGCAGTATTGGATGTTCCCCCTTAATTTCACTTCGATTTAATTTTATTTATATGTAATTAGGAAGTCCACATTATTCGTACCGTACCCGCAACTTAAAAAATTGCAAAACTTTAATTAACAAAATTACAGTAATTTTATCGATATGATTAATCGACCTTTTGGTCGCCGTAAAATATTTGAGAAACAAAATTGCTTTTACACGTGTGTGAGTGTACGTCCAGAGCAGAATTTGCGGTAGTGTGACAACCAATAGCAAACACGCGATCTAAGTGCATGTGGTTTATTTGTGTGCGTAATGCGCGTACGTATTGATCTCTTGCTTGTAGTGGAGAGTGAGAGTGGGAGACATGCGGCGACAGGCGTTCTAATACAAATCAGGAACTATTTCCATTCTATCCTCTTTTATCTGTTCTGTGGTTTTCACCTCCCCCCGTGGTCCTGTGATGATCACGGGGCACATCTTAAGGAGTACAGTCTTCGGGTCGGCGGCTGTTGGGGTAGCCACCGACATGACTGCTTCCTCCCTTGTTTGTGTTTCAGACTTATGTTCAGTCGCTGACTCTATTTCGGGCGACTCTTTCCTTTCTTGGTGCAGCGTAGCATGGTGAGGCCGACGGCACTGGTTCACACCGCACGGTTTTGCTTTGCACATGATGCGTCTATGTTTCTTCTGAGCGCACTTAAAACATATCTTATTTTCCTTCACTATTTCCCAGCGTTGTTCCACGGTCATTGCTTTATATTTCGGGCACTGGGTTAATACGTGGCTTTGTTTACAGCTAGGGCATTGACCTTCCTCGGGTTCTTCGATCGTGACGTACACTGTGTTGGGCCTTTTCTTCAGAGTTATAGCAGGCCTGGTCTCCTTCTTATGCTGTGTAGTTGCGGTATTCGTCGTCGGGGCGTATGTGTAACGTAACGCCCTGTCCGCTTCACGCATTAAGAAACGAGATAACATCACTATTTCGGGCTCTGCTGACCCTTCGTTGTCACACGCGTAGTCGCACCATCGAGATCGGAGATGGGGACTTAATTTTTCGAGCACTTCCCGGGTTAGCAAGGGATTATAGAGGTACCCCTTGCGGTCGATTGTCTTTAACACACATATCGTATTTTGAATCTTGATCGCGAAACTATTTAGGTCACTTGCACTAGCACTAGGTTTTGGCATCTTCTTTAGTTCGTCGAGCGCCTCTGGTCGACCGAAGCATTGTTCCAACGTTCTCATAACAGCGTCCGGTTCTGTGGCCGCGTGTAAGAGAGCCGCTACTGTTTCTCGTGCTTCGCCTTTGAGGCAACTTCTAAGTCGCTGTAGGTTCTCTGCCGGTGACACGTTGTACATATTGGTCGTGTCGTAATAGGATGCCTTGAATGGTAACCATTCACTGACCGCACCAGAGAAAGTTGGTAGGTCTGTGTGCCGAAGTCGTGGTCTGGCCATCTTCTCCAGGGTCGCAGCTAATTGTTCGATGCTGTTTCTGGCTCTCGTTGGCGTCGGCGACCTTCCTCGTGGCACATCAAAGCGTTGTTGCTTCGAGTCTTCTTTGGCTTCTGTGTTCGCGCCCCCCTCCCCCCGTGTACTGATGGGGTGGGTGCGTAGCCATTGATCCACCTTCTGGCGCTGGTTTTCTTCTTGAAGTAGATCTTCATGGATGCTTTCCTGGTCATCCTGGATCCCGGAGACCTCGGCAGCCAGTCTCTTCTTCACTAGATCTGCTTCAATTTCCAGCTCCTTTCGTCGAATCGTCGCTAGTTTCTCGGCCGCCTCAAGTTCAGCTAACCGTAGCCGCGTAGTCGCACTCGTGTTCGATTTCACTGATCGCGGCGGCGATCTTATTCGTCGCTGTTCTGACGATGGTCCCGCCGTAGCGAGGTCTGCGGCGGTGGTAGGTCCAGCCATACTCTCGACTTGAGGCGACGCCGGTGGATCAAGCGATAGTCTTCGTATTCGTTCTCGTTCTATTCGTTCAGCTTCCCTGCGTCGTACCGATGTTAGCAGCTCTTCGTCCCTTCGTTCTAGGGTTTGCCGGTATTCTTCCAATTCTGCTAAGTCACTTTGACTACGGGTGACTACCATCGCGTTCGGTTGACGGCGCACAGTGACTTTGAGGAACACACGGCACAAATATGCAGCAGGGGTACACGACAGGTATGCAGGTAAGTTATTACTGGTTCAACTTACGAATAAAGCGTTCTTCAAGTCGCAGATTCTCCTTTCATAATGCGGCTGCGAAGGACCAGACTGTAATGGTCAGACTTTAGTGGACTGTATTTATGTTCGGGTTATTTCAATTAAACTCCAGGTCTTGATTAATGAGTTGTATTATTTCCAGCATTATTTCCAGGGTATACAATTGTTCTTATTCAGTTTAGAAGTTCCATTTTACGAAGTTTTTGAGTAGTGAATTTACTCGGCTCCGGCACCTACTAATATAGGTTGTGTACGGGGGCGCAAGTAGTGGGTGGGGCTTGTTTAGGATTACTTGCGCTCCGCCGGTCTGTCTAGACTTGCCGGGGCCGATATTACATACTAGATTATAAACATGGCTACTTTTACATAATCTTACAACTAACATGTTTATATCTAACAATAACATCTAATTTATATTTAATCAGTCTTAATCAAGCGGCGTTCACAACAGCTGCTTTACATATTCTTATAACTAACATGTTTATTTACAGTTAACTAATTTAAGCAAGCGGCGTCCGCAACAGTTACCATGGAAAATGTCAACAAAGAAATGAAGATTAAAATTTGCTCGGAAGAGCAACCACAGCCCCTTTGCAATTTCACTAATTTGTTTTCAATAAATAAAACCTGCTACGGTACTTATAATTATAATATGTTTATTTTTATGTTTATATTTTCCAGACAACATGGTATTGACAAAATATACAAAATGGACCCTCAACTTGGGAGCACAGCTAACACAAATCGAGTATACTTCATACCAGCCTGCATTTTGAAATACAAATGTGTCCTGGACCAGATTTCTTCAGTACTCAGCCAGAATCCAGCCCTTGCTGACCTAAAATGTTTCCATATAATCATAGTACCAAAAGTCCTTTCAACATATGACTCTGTGCTCGAAAGTAAAGGATTGTATGGCGTAGTGAAGCTCTATACATTTTCATGGGAGCTCATGGCGTTGGATGAGCAGCTCCTCAGTTTAGAACTACCATTTCTGTACAAGCAACTGTTTGTTGAACAAAATCATTCATTACTCTCAAGTATATCCATGTCACTGTGGAGTCTTTTCCATGTTACTGGGAAACCTAAGACCATATTTTCTGTTGGTAAACTATCTGCTAGTGTTCTAGACATGTTAGAGATATACAATGAAACTTATGCCAGAGATTTTCTTGACACACATAGTTCTAAAGAAATCGGAGCATTGATTGTCATAGATAGGAACCAAGACTATGCATCAAGCCTGCTTACTCCTGCAACTTACAGTGGTCTACTAAGTGAACTGTTCAACATAAACTGTGGGCATCTAGACTTGAATGTCAAACAGACAAAAGTGAAAAAAGGCAAACTGAACTTTGGTGTTGAAGCAGAGAGTGCAGCTTCCAAAAACATATTCATGACATTAGATAGTTCAATAGACACTTTATATGGAGAAATAAAACACAGGCATTTCTCTGAAGTATTAAGTGTATTAAGCTCTAAAGCAAAGCTTTTGAAGAATGAGGATATAAAAGCTTTAGGTATCCAAGAAATAAAGCACTTTGTAGCAACTAAGTTGCAACAAGTGTCACTGTTCAAACAGAATCTAGTCAACCATGTGCTCGCCTGTGAGACTATTATATCAGAAATGAGCAACAAGTTTGAAAACTTAAAACTTGCTGAAACCGAGATGTTGAACAACAGGAACAAGAAGTCAAACTTCACTTTTGTTGACGAAAACTTTGGAACAGACATCCATATTTATAACAGTTTGCGTCTGATGTGTTTGTTGAGCTTAACTCAATCACTAACTTATGATGAATACAATGCTTTAGTCAGCAAATACTTACTTGCTTTTGGTTACAAATATCTGTATGTATTCAACAACCTCATCAATGCTGGGTTGCTAATCCAGCCATCAAGCCCAAAACTATCTCTGAACATATCAAATCTTGGGAATCTAAGTGACAGACTACCAAAATGGCAAAATGAATTCCAGAGTACAGCCAATAAGTTAAAGCAGCTTCCATCACAACCGGATAAGGTGGGGAAGACATCACCCAGCTACGTCTTCCATGGAGGCTATGTACCATTAGTTGCAGTAGTTTGTAATGCAATACTAACATCGGACACATTTGCTGATGTTTTATCAAAACTATCTGCCATATCAGATTTGAAGGTAGGCGGTACAATCCTAGAAAAATTTAAAGATGGAATGGAGACTTTGAATGAGAAACTATCCAATTTAAAGTTACAGAATGACTTGGAATTTGGATGTAAAGATGTAAGGAGTTTAGCTAAGGTTTTGAAGAGTGAGCCAAACAAAGGAGGTTGCTTTCCGTTGAAGCCTAAAACTGTGTTAGTGTATGTTGTTGGGGGTGTGAACTTTGCGGAGGTAGCGGCCTGTGACGTGGTACAGACTAATACGGGAAGTAAAATATTTGTGGCCAGTGACTGCATATCCAGTGGCGCTGATTTGATGGCTGCTAATACTTGAAATATGGAATTTGGATCTTTATCTTAAAAAGGGAATATTGGGTTATTACATGAGTCATGAGATGTCATGAGTGATCTCACTGAGAGCTTGTCTTTGTTGCTTCCTAATGGTAAAGCCCTTTATTCATAAACATTGCGACTGTTTAACCATACATGTTTAAACGTCACATAACCAGCTTATAATGTTCACACTACTGGGACACAGGCCGCCTCTCCTTTAGAGGGGGTGGGCCGGTGCGGGTTGGTAGATGTCACATGTCTTCCAATTTTTGGTTCTAGGACATGCCGGTTTCCACACTAGTCTCTGGCATTCAAAAACGAACTATAGTTATTGCTGTAAAGGGAAAATATTATAATCCCACCTAAAATCTAAAGCAACATGTCTGTTCTATGCCCATTGATTGAGTTACTGTAGCTTTAAATGTTTTTGATATTATTATTTGTATATTTCTTATAAATCTTTGTTCTTCTAACGGAGATTAAGATGATACAGGGCTAGAGGTAGTGATAGAGAGTTGTTCAAGCGAATTTATTTACATTTCTATTTTTAAGCTTTTAAATGTGTCATAGGTAACTGTTGTTAGGTATAAGGATTAAAAAAACAATCAAATAGTTGTACATGTACAGTCGCCGGCATGTAACTTGGCCAGTCTTGAGTCGTTTCTCTCCTTTCTTTAGCTCTCTTCACAACAGATTATGTTTAAAAATAAATTATGGCAATAACCATAGAGTGACAAGTAATAAAAGTGACAATTTGCACTAAATATACATGCGCAAACTTACTCCCACTGCGCTAAGTTAGGTGCCGGCGAAATTATAAAGAAATGAAAATCTCATTCATATTAAAAATAGCTTTTTTATTATTATTCATACACACCTAAAATACCTATTTATCACAGAATATTGTTTGTCCATTTCCACTTTGCGAACAATTTTATGTAAAAAAACTAGAAAATGGTAATTATTTAATATAATTAAGTTATCATTCTCCTGTCCTTATCCCCATTTATTTGGGGTTGTCGCAACATGTCTGTAGTCCAAACGTAATATTTTGTCAATAAATATGATAAACACGAGAAGTTTTTTTATAACATTTTGTATCCTGACAGTTCTTTAAAACTTTTATATAAAAAGCGACTTTTTCGATATAAAAAATGATTACATTTTAAAACATTGATACAAAATTGAATAATGTCTTTTGTAAAAAGGCTAACCAGCCAATTAGTCTAACAACCAGAGACGCGCTTTGGCTACAGGGACTAAACTTCTTTTTATGTGGAGTGTGTACTCATGAATACCCTCAGCAAACGGAAGACTTAAATTGTGTCTGACTTTGAGTGACGTAAATCACGTGTGTTTCTCAAACTACCGCACTTAAAAAAAAAAAAATTAAACAATTTCAAGTTTTGCCGAAAGTTCATTTTCCCTGCTTTTGCGACTGATAGTGCTTGTGAAAATATACTTTTAAATCTCATCGCGGTCTATTTCCTACCACGTCCTAACGGTCAGCGATCGTTGCGCTGTTTTATAGGAATGCTAGCTGTACCCGCGACTTCGTTCGCGTGCATGTCGGAAAACAAATTAGGGGGTCTACTACGAAGTGCAAAGTGCGAATGATCGGATCGGACCGACACATGGCCGAACCGAATATTATTGAAAAATGCGAAAAAAGTTCGGATCGGCTCAGTTGGGTCGAGACCATAGTCAATATTCGAAAGAGTGTAGGATCGGGACCGACCAAACCAAATAGTAACTTCGTAGCAGGAAAGGGCCGAACATTCGGCCAATACCACTTCAGAGTAGACCCCTAGATTTCATGGGTTTTCATTATTTTGCGCGGAAGCCATAAAAAAATAAAAGTTACTCTTTATAACATCAGCTATCTACCAGTGCAAGATAGCGGCAGCGGTCCAGCTGTTTCGGAGATCAGCCGGAACAAACAGACAGAATATTTTTTTTTGTTATAATTAAAGCTGTTATTGACATTATAAACATCAATTTTATTTATTTTTATGACGTACTCGCGTGATCAACCAAGTCCCGTAAATCCTTCTAATATTATAAACGCGAAGTGTGTGAGGATGGATGTTTGTTACTCTTTCACGTAAAAACTACTAAACGGATTTGGATGAAATTTGGCACACAGATAGTTTATAACCAAGATTAACACAGGATACTTTTTATCCCGATATTCCCATGTGATCGAAACTTATGCGGATGAAACCGCGGGACGCTTCTAGTACCTTCTAATTCATACAAACGATCGCGTCGATCGAGCGCTCGCGCGACGTTCGCATTCGGTCAGGACGCGAGGTAAGAGTTCAGTCCCTAAAACCGCCATAGCGTCGTCGAATAACTCTGGCCTATTTCCTCCAATATTGTGCGAACTTATGGAACTGTTCAACTAGTACTGCCATGACGGCTGTGACCGACATGTCCAGGAGGTTCTGAAGGTAGTGCACTGCTTCCTCGTCACCTAGGTCCAGTCTGAAAGTAATGATAGATAGGTAATAACTTACATCAAACATTGATAATTATTTCATGTTTTGACCCCTTTCGAGGAGGGAGGGGCGGAGGCGAAAGGTTTAATACTTTAATTGTTGTGAACTCATAGGCCACAGAAAAAAATTGCACTCCGTATCTGGGTTGTGGAGGTTAGATAGGTAGTCGCTTCATGTAAAGTATAGGTACTGGCATGGTAAGACTGGCAGCAGAGCCCAATATAGTTAAGAAAAGGCTAGGCCGATGATGTAAGCACTAGAATTAATGAGCCTTGAAAATTGTAACTAAAATTAGTACCTATTTAAGTTACATAGGCCATATATACCTCAATTTATCTTGCACTTTTTTGACAGCCTTGTCGGGTTCTAGTGCGATGTCGGGCACTGAAGCGTCCACCATCAGGGAGAACAGATTCAGCATCAAGTTCGCGTGTCTGTAAAGAAAAGATTTTTTTTTATAGTCTATAGTTTTACGTAGAGATGTGTTGATGTGACTATAATTGCCAGTTTTCATTAACACTTACTACGTGTAACCTAAATTGAAAGACTAAATAAAATCGTGAAGTTGGATTTTCAACTTTCAGCGCTGAGCAGAGCTTTGAAAGTCCAAGTTCATGAGATTTTTTATTTCAGACTTTTTTCATTAGATAAAGCTGCATTGCTGCTATTTTTAATTTGGCATGCAGAGCTGCTTAACCGGGATTACCTGTGGGTGCCTCAACAAATGAAAGCCTCCAGCCAGGGCTGAAACAACGTATGTAAAAACCAAGCGACAACACGCTAAGCCCCCCCCCCCCCCCCCCCCCCCTGTACAGTACGGCCTCGGCTTAGAGCGTCGCTAGGAGAGGGGGCAAGGGACAAGTTGGATCGGATGAAAGCTGTGTTGCGTTTAATAGGACCAGTCTTCAAGGGTGATGGTTGGGAGAGGCCTATTTTCAGTAGTGGACGTCCTTTGACTGAATAATGATAGTGGATACTTTAAAATATTGCAGTAAAATGTAAGTTACCTCCTCAAGTGCAAGAAGGCGGTGTAGCACTGCTTGCGGAACTCGTGGTAGTGCTCGGAGTGTACGCCGCCCATGGCCTCGACCATCTCCTTGCTGAGCTTCATCGGCGGCGGCAGCGGCTTGGGGTCGCGGCCCAAGATGTAGCCGAAGTCGATGTGGAAAAGCGCGCCGGCCTTCGTCAGCAGCAGGTTGTCCAGGTGTCGGTCGCCTACGCCTGGGCAGCGGGGGAGGACATTAGTGAGGTGGCTGTATAGCTTTTGCAAATATCATAGCCAATTAGCCAGAATTTTGAAGGATTTAAAATGCCATCTAAAAATGTAAAAATGCCAGTTTGTTTTGTTTTTGTCAAAAACAATAAATTAGCACAATGCACCAAAATTCTGACAGCTGAAATGCTCCTAATTAAGTTAATTACCTCTTAAAGCCGAAACCTAATATTAACATGACATAACATCACGCCTGTAATCCCCGAAGAATTAGGCAGAGGTGTACCTTTAAATGTACACCCAAATTTCGACAGTTAAGTTTGTAATAGGGGGCGAGCCTAACCTAACACTACTTATCTTATTTCCTCCTACTATACTCGTGGCATTTTACATTATTTTTCTCCGATCGATAAGTAGGTATGTTGAATCAGCAGTTACGTTACATCATCATCTGCCTAGCCTTATCCCAACTATGTTGGGGTCGGCTTCCAGTCTAACCGGATGCAGCTGAATACCAGTATTTTACATGGAGCGACTGCCTATCTGACCTCCACAACCCAGTTACTGGGTAATACGATACCCCTTGGTGCCCGTAACGACTGTCAAAGATCCACGAATAACAGCCGGGACCAACGGCTTAACGTGCTTTCCGAGGCACGGAGGGGTCTTGATATGTGAAGATGGTCACCCATCCACGGACCAACCGAGGTAAGCGTAGCTTAACCTGATCGATCGACCCGTGCGGCGGTTATAACTTAGCCACAAGCCCCTTCAGCAGTTACGTTACATGAACATTACGTATAAATAACCTATGAATATTACGTATAAATAACCTCTCAAATTATAAAATGAACAACTAAAGAAATCAAGAAAGATTAAACTAAACACTTACCAAGCAAATAAGTAATAACACAGTACCCTGCACAGCTTCTTATATACGTATCCATAGTTTCCGGCTTAATTCCATAGGGGGCGCCCTCACAAGGATTATACTTCCGGAAGAAATTCTGTATACTACCCTCCGTTGCCAAGGCTTCTGCTACTGTCACAGATTCGACAAATTGTAAGAATCCATGCTTAGAACTTGTTGCTAGCACTTTGTAAGGGGTTAACTTCAAGTCTAGATTTTCTCGTCTTAATAATTTGTCCATTAAAGTTATCATTTGTAGTATAAGTTGGTCTTGGCGTAAGTCGTCTCCGTGCTTGAATATGGCTTCGTATTCCATTCCTTCTGTTGTAAGGAAGGTCAGTTTTGAAGGCATTAGGGCTGACTTGAAAAGACTTGCTTTTTTGGCGACGATTCCTGGTAGATAGAAAGGGTATACGTTTATTTTATGACATTTAAACTGTTATAAAATATATACTAGACAGTTTCAGACAAGGAAAAATAATAAATTACTAGGCTCGGGAGTACAAATATAAAAAAAAAATAATTGGAGAAGTTATCATGATATATAGTTATCGTTTAGGATGTATGATTTGAGTAGACACAATACTCAAATCGTTGTTCCTGCATGTACCAGGTTTTGCACTGCACTATACAGCAGGTTCAAATTAAATTAGTTAGCAAAACTCGCAGGCGTGATTGGTATCGATATCTAATTGTAAAAAAGATGTTTTTTTTGGGACTTTCAACGACCTTATGTAGTGTAGTTACTTGAAATATCAGCCGGGCGCTATTCTGTACAAACTTCACCGTGAAAACGTAGGTGAAGTGAGCTTAAAGTGAGCAGTCATTCCACCTAACGCTATAGGGATTGACACTATTGACACCTCGCGCGCGCGCGCGTGTCGCAGGTTTGATTCCCGCATGGAACAAATATTTGTATGACCTACAAGTAGTTGTTCCGGGTCTGGCTGTTTGTGTATGTGAGTTTAAATGTTTGTAAACGCACCCACGATACAGTAGAAATTCCTAGTGTGGGGCAACGTTTTTTTAAAAAAACAAACAAACAAAACACTTCAAGATCACTTCGCCTAAGTTTTCACGGTGAAATTTTTATAGAATAGACCGGCTGTTGTTGTGTGAGCTACACAGACGTGGGTATCGCACCCATCACGTCAATGGGAACATTATAGGCTGATAGATTATTCTATGATATCGTAAAACACATACCTTTAATAGTAACATTAGGATCCAGCGGGAAGGGCATGGGCTCAAAGTTCGTAAAATTAAACTTGAACGCGTCGGGGTCGGCCAGCAACTGCTGCAGTCGTTCTGCCTTCTTGTTCCTGTTGCCGCTCTCCCGAGTGACGGTCTTCACAAGTTTGACGAGCTTGTCGATGAAGACCTGTTGCCGCGCGAGGAAGGACCGCGTGCGTTGGTGGTCAGTGTTGCCTGTAAATGGAGAAGAAATGGTTTAATTTCTTTTGTTGGTAAAATGGTTGCTCATTGTACAATACATTGAAATTCATTACAATGTGTGTGTTGCGTAGATATGACGTATATTTTCCCGTAACTTCTTTTGTGTTTGTGTTATTTTCTTTGCCTTAAGTGCAATTAAATATTGTATTTCCTTTGTCCCTTCCCACGTACCCTTGGCCAGGCGATGGCTGAAGCTCCTCATGACGGCGAGGTACATGCCGCGCGCGGCGTGCTCCCGGCCGGCGTCCTGGTCCTCGCACTCGATGAGCAGGTACCAGTACAGGTAGTTGGCCACCACGCTGTTGTTGCACGCGCGCGAGATCAGGAACGAGGCGAGGGAGAGGCGCTCTTCGGTTGGATCTTCACTGAAAAGATGAAAAATATAACGTTCATTTTAAGTATGGGGGAAAGTCAATGTAAGCGGTGCGGGCTCCGTTGAACTAGGTAAGCGGAACGGACCAAACGAGTGAAAATAGGTAAAAACGAGTTTGCTGCGGTCAAAACGATTTCTTAGTGGAATTTTAAGACTTCGTGCAGGACCACCGAGCCAAGCCACTAATTACTTATATACAGCGCTAACCGTAGCTAGTTCGGCACTGCACCTACCTTAAAGGATTGTTGTTGTCTGCGTTACTGTTGCTGGCACTGACACTGGCGCTGTCCTCTGAGGCAGCGGGAGCTTCCTCGACAGTCGCGTCAGTGGAGCGACGACTTGACATTGATGACGTCATTTCACTTGCAGTAAGAACTGGAAAAAAGAATGGTTACTGACATTCGGATGTTTTCTTTGAATGTTAGTAGATAAGTGTTAAATCCTGTAAATATAACTTTATGCTATTGAATGCCGTATTGTAAAACTACTACGTCCGAAATAGTGTTTCTAGAATCTTGAAAAACTCTCGTTTAAAAGTTTGTCGTCTTAGGGCCGACTTTTTGATCCGTAGTTAAACTCAACCAATTGTTAATTATTAACTAATGGTTATTTTTTTAACTAATAGTTAATTATTTGACCATTAGCAATGATATTGGCGCCGATTCCCTTGTTCTCAAACTAAACTAAATTTAAGTTCAGTGCATCTTTTCCTTTCTATTGCATTAAGAAAAGGACAGAAGATAAATATTAGTTTAGTCCTGTCAAATTAAGATACTCCATTGACAAGTTTGACGTGATAAAAAAATTGGCTAATAAAATACGTCAATTTACGTCAGGCGCAGTGTCAGACTTTTACTGACTAAAACCCACCCGTGTTCCTTCAGTTGCCTATGCCAGGGACCACGGTATCTCTTTCGAACAACCCGCGGCCCTGGCAGATTTGACCCTTACCTGATGTTGACAACAAACTAGCTTGGCTGCCTCTTTGTCCACTCTGCATGAGACGACTTTCACGAGACTCCAGTTCAGCAGAACTCGGGTCCTTACCGCACACACGAGCGTATTCTGAAAATATAATGTCAATTAAAAGCGTCTTACTACGGTCAGTGTGTCGTCAAAAACATACTCGTTTTTTTTTTTTTGCTTTTCTGATAAGGGCAGACTTGCACTAGATCTCCATAGACATTGTTCCATCTTTTTAAATTTAAAATAGCGTTGATTATAAACTAGCTCTTAACTCTTTTAATTTAAAATAGCGTTGATTATACTCTTAACTCTTTTAATTTAAAATAGCGTTGATTATAAACTCTTTCTTACCGTCGTGTATCTCCACGAAGTCTTCGTACTTGAGGGCTTGAACTAGTTGCAGAAGGTACAGTAACAAGTCATCATCAGGTGCCTGCTTTAGACGGGAGATCGCGTACCTGAAATTAGTCATCAACTTTAGTTGTAAAAGAATCATATTTGAGGAGCCAATACTGTTTGGTATGTTTGCTGTTACGGTCGGTTTGATCATCAGTAATGTCGATATTTTGGCGATAGTAGCTCATATTGCGACCATTGTGAATATCTTATTTTTTTACTATGAATAGCGATAGTTATAAGAGTAGGGGAAGACCAAAAAACCGATGGATGGACTAGGTGAAAGATTGTATGGTGAGAAAGTATGGAAGAAAAACACAATAATTTATTTGGGATCGGCGCTGTATTGGGATAACCACAAGAGAATGATGATGATGATCTTCAGTAAACGATTATAGTCGAGCTATTTTAGTTATTAATATAAAAGTTGTAGCGGTATCTACAACGCCACATGCGAACAACGCGTCATACTGACGTCACGCAAATCCTGCATCTCGCAAGCAGAGTTTACCGCGCAATTAGCATAGATACAATTTCCCAACATCAATCGTTAGGCAGTTGCCCGCCTGACACAACACCCGTCTGGTTGGAGGATCCTCCCTTTTCTATAGAGTATGAGTGAAATTTACACCCTGTTCCTCAAACCTCTAAAAAGTCAAAGCATTTATTTCAAATAGGCACAATAGAAAAAAGACAGGAAAAAGGAAAGGCATAATAGAATTGATTCTAGTCGCCCCTTCCAAATGGTAGTTTTCGTATGGAGAAGAATCTGCAAGAAACTCCACCGTTACTCTTTTAAAATGTTTTAGTTGTATAGTGCAATAATATGTGAAGACGATGCTCCTAAAATAAAATAAAATTACTATATCACAATGGGTAAAATAATTAAAAATGAAACCATGACATATAAATTAATTATGTGATAGATACATGGTGCTCACATATATACAAACATTGAAGAATATGGTAGAGTTATGAATTTATAATCAATACATACTTTCTGACAGCGGGATGTGTAAACTTGGGAGTCAACAGCTCGAGCGCGTCTTCTACGTCCATCGGCGCCCATTGCTTCATCATAGACAAGGCTTGACGCACCTCGCCTGCAATGGAAGCAATACTATTACTAACTTGGATTACGACAAGCAGACATGATCAATCACTGGGCTTTTGGGTCAAATGATTGACACAGATGTTAAGTAGTCTTTGTTAGTCCGGAGAGCAGAGGTTTTTTTTTTCTTCTGGATTTTCAAACCATTGTTAGCGGTAGTAGTTACAGACCAAAAACATTTTTTGAAGTTACGAACATCATCATCTGCATAGCCTTTTCCCAACTACGTTGGGGTCGGTTCCAGTCTAAACGGATGCAGCTGGGTACTAGGTATTTTACATGGAGCGACTGCCTATCTGACCCACTACCCAGTTACTGAGTAATACGATACCCCTTGGTAAGACTGGTTGTCAGACTTTCGGGCTTCTGACTACTCGTAACGACTGTCAAAGATCCACGAATGACAGCCGGGACCAACGGTTTAACGTGCTTTCCGAGGCACGGAGGGGTTCTCGGTATGTAAAAATGGCTACACAACGTTTTCCTTTAGCTATAACTGTTACCTGGTAAGGTTTATGTCACCTTTGTCTTAATAAATAATTAGTAATACGAACTATCATCATTCATAGTTAGTTTCAACTGTTTGATCAATTTGAGTTTTAAAATGACTGTTGCCACCTAAGTAAAGAAAGCTGACTAATATAGGTACAAATTAATCCACGTGCGTATATGTAAATTCATAGTAACTTAATCCAGCATATTCATAAGGCCTAATTTATAGAAATATTCAGAGAGATTGTATTGTACTAAAAAATTTGACACACATATAGTTTATAACCTCTATACTCAATATCTTTATTGTTTTTGATAATGTGTGTGTGTGTGTGTGTGTGTGTTTTTTTTTGTTTTTGATGTGTGGTGGTGACTATATAATTTAGATCATTATGGACCCTGTAGGGCACAGCAAAAGGGTAGAAGGGTAGAACCTGGATTAATCCAGATTTTTTTTTAAATCTGGTGGTACGTTCCCGTATGTTAATTTCCGACATCTACGCGGGCGACGCTGCGGGCAAAAGCTGAATAATAAATGAACGATTCCCTGCAAATGGCTCACCCCATTTCTCGCCATAAGACATATAGCATTACGTAAAGGGATGAACAGCATTGTCCTCTTGTGTTAATTATTATAATACTGTGGCTATCAGTTTGTTTTCACAAAACAATTATATTGAATTTTGCTTGCACAAATTAATTTATACGTGATTCATGCACAGTGAATATCGGTTTAAAACCACTGATAACCTGATTTCAAGAATTTTCGTTCCTCAATTTGAACCTGAAACTCTTGTTGAAAATGGGAATGGGACCAACTTCGAACACCCTTTCAAATAAAAAAAAAAGAATCGTGAATATCAGACTACTCTATAAAAAAAATATGCGTGTTCATACATAAACAGGGTCCATAATGATCTAAATTATATGTATACCGCCTAAGTACACATTATGATAAAGCAATAAAAATATTGAGTATTGAGTATTAAAAAATATATATATATATATACAAAGTGGAGATGACAATACGACATAAAATTTAAACTGCGTAGATCTAATGACCCATGTTCCCAGTCTGCATACGAACATTAAATCAAAGACATCCAATAGTTCAGTCAGTACCTATAGCCAGTCAAAGATTGGCAATACCCATAGTCGACCCATCACTACTATTTAGTTTTGTAAAAAAAATCACTTCTCTAATTTTGGAAGTATTAAATCCTAGCATCGGGATTTAATACTTCCAAAATACTTTTATGCATTAGTATTGCCACTGATTTCATTTGTTGTCGTATTGTTGACTCGAGTACCTCCTCCTTTTTTACGTCGGTTAAAAACACATAAAGGACATACCTTTACACCCCTTACAGCGCATCATTCTCGTGTGTTTACTGATAGCAATGGTACACATGTTTATATAACATTTGATTACCTATTATTTACTGTACACATCCACTGTTTGTCTGTCGCGTCTTAAGTCCTAACTGATATAGTTTAGTTAATATTTATATCAAAATAACCTTGAGTTTTAAATACTACAACGATATCTTGAGTGACCGTTACTGTGACGAATTTAGTTTTATTTTTTTAAACATAATTAGTGTAATTTCGCAGGGGATAAGTAATAACAGCACACGCGTCGATCGATAAGCTACGCTTGCCGCGGTTAGTCCGTGGATGGGTGACCTTCTTTACATATCAAAATCTACGGGTCGTCAGAAGCCCGAAAGTCTGACAACAAGTCTTACCAACGGGTATCGTATAACCCAATGTTGGGTTGTGGAGGTCAGATAGGCAGTCGCTTCATGTAAAATATTCAGTTAAGTACTTCTGGTATTTAGCTGCACCCGGTTAGACTGGAAGCCAACTCCAACATAATTGGGAAAGGCTAGAGATGATAGTGTTATGTCGCATGTGGTAGCCGAGCAAAGGAATGAAAGTTTCTAGTTCTCTCTTCAAGAGTCTTTTGATTTTTCTTTTATTTTGATTTTTTTTATCTGTTTGTTTTCTAAGGGCTGACTTTTCCAACGCCAGATAATTTTATCCGAGTCATAATTTTAAATTTTTTTACAGTTCTTTCATACAAGATCTGTCAGACGTCAATTTTATTATACGAATAAAAATGATCTGTCGATTAAAAAATCAGCCTTAAGAGTCGAATAAGTAATTAATATCTTCTTGTCGTTTCGACGGTACATCTATTAGGGTTCCGTAGTCAACAATGTGTAGATGTTTGATTTTAGGGTTCCGTAACCAAAGGGTGCCAACGGGACCCTATTACTGTTCGTCCGTCTGTCTGTCATAGGGAGACATTTGAAATTACAACAGAGTCTGTACATCCATTATACCTATTGCTGCTACGTCATATTTGCTTTATTAACTTTTTATGATAATGTGTAGCTTTTTGTCACGACGTAATAGAGAGGCGAATACCGGGTTTATTTTATTTAGAAACCTGTGTAGATGTTTGGTTTTAGGGTTCCGTACCCAATGGGTGCCAAAGGGAGGGTCCCTTTGGCACCCATAACTAAGGTTCCGCTGTCCGTCCGTCTCCGTCACAGGGCTGTATCATTTGAATCGTAGTAGACACATGAAATTTTCACATACCTATCGAGTACCTACAAACGGGGTGAATAGGGATGCAGGGGTGAATCAGTATGAAACTTTAAAATGGATTTTAATGTTGAAATAATATAGTTTGTTGCCAACATGGACACTTAATCGTTAATTATAATACGGTAAACACCTTTTTGGCAACAAACGATTATTTCAATGTTAAAATTTCTTTGAAACGTTCGTCACAATTGACCCCTGCATCCCTATTCACTCCGTTTGATGGTACTAAACTTCATGACGATATCGGCGTTGAGACGTACAAAGGGCCAATTGGCTCCTTGTGTTGTTCTATTATATAAGTAAGTTTAATACTAAAAGTCGTTATTACGCTAACAATCCGTGTGCCCGGTGGGATTTCCTGAAAAAAAAACGTCGAAATCCTATACAAACTGTCATCCCCTATTTAACCCAGTTTGGGGATACATTTAAAAAAATCCTTCATTAGTAAAATTTGCATGCTTGTAGACGCAGAGGGTTAGGCTGTGCGTTGTCTGTCATTTGTGAGTGAATGAATGAATAAATTTAATATTTTTTATGAACTAGATCTCAGACATACCTGGCCTGTTCCAGTTGACGCATTCCAGAAACTTCGTGAGCGCTCTGCGATCCGACGACAGATAGAATCTGAAAACAAAAAGTCATTTTAATATTTTTGTTACCGGACTGTCTATTGCTGATAGATCTATACACCGTGTTCCGGACGACATACATAAACTTCGACCAGATGTTCAGACCATGGAAACAAACATTTTTCATTATGGATAAATTAATGAATTCTTATTTTTTGTTAATTTTCATATCTTCCGTAAATCACCCGATATGCATGCCTCTTTATCCGAATTTATCATTTTAATTGCACTAAGCGGCAACATAGGCCAAATTAAGACCCTTTCTTACTGCATAGCTCAATTAAATTTCATTAAATGAAATTACAAATATATTTGTAACGAAAACTTTTTAAGTACTACTTTCCTTGTTAGATTTGATTTGTAAAAGCTATACAAGTGTTTGCCAAAGTTTATGAATAACGTGAAGAACACAGTGTATACTGCTGTCTGCTTTGTTATATCAATTTTATAATTTCTGACTTAGTTTTGGGATCATAGTTAGCTTTTTATATTCGGGCATGAGCCGGTAAAAAGTTGGTAAAAATCAAGTTCGACTTCCTTCTTCTATTGATACTTCGTCATAAACTGTCATAACTTCAAATATTCTCAGTGGTGCAGCAGGATTTGTCAACATACTTAGCTACATATAGGTCATACGTGTCGACAGTTAAAGAACGTTATTTACTTATAAATAATTGTACTCCAACCACACGTATTTCATTTTTGTTACACGCGGTCAGTCAAAGGTGAACCTTATTCCCATCCCCACTCGACTAGGTATATGTTCTTGGCTACCTGAACTTCCACAGTAAGTCCTGGTCGGTGGCAGTGAGCGGGCGCGCGGGCGGCGCGGCCACGAGCGCGGACAGCTGGTCGCGTTCGGCAGCTGTCGGCTTCGCGTCGCGACCGGAAACACCCGAGCGCAGGGAGCGAGCGAGGCGGTGATGTTTACTTTCTACTAGGTTTTCCTGTTCAAAGATAAGATATAATAATTTAATTAGGTAAATTTCAATATAATAATTTGTTATTAGGCCATTTTTATTGTATGTGAAGGTCGATGGGTGAAATTCGGTGTGGATATCGGGGAAGTCCTATAATGATCTATGTGTTCGCATTTTACGTGTCTTCCTAACCACTGCAACATGGCTGCAGTGGCGAATTATCTGAAGAAAATGTCGAGAGAACAAAAGCAAAGTGATTGCCAGAGGCCACTGCCCCGGAATCCGCAATGAAATTCATTAGATAGAAAATAAAATAAGGAGAGTACAAATATAGGAGTGACATTGACAAAAAAAAAATTAAAAAAAAAAAATCATCCGTACACACACCGCACAAGTGTGTTTCAAATATGTCAAACTAGATTCGGAATGAGAACCTCCTCACACGGCGAATTCACAAGTAGAACTAGAGTCGTGACATGGTCGAAATTATCTAACATTTATTGAGGTATTCGAAAAATTGTTTGGTTAACCTTTGAATGCATGCAGACGGGAACTGGCGTAAATAGAAAAACGTGTTAAACTCACATTAGCATGAAATTGCAGCAACACCGGTTAAAAAACATAATATTTTTAATATCAACAATAATAGAAAAGATTGTAGTCAACTAACTGTATGTCGAGGTAGGTGTAGGTTGATCTAAACCCGATGTTGCCAGTCAACTTCTACTCAAGACAAAATGCAGCTGTATTTTTGCACACAAAACAAGAATTTTTTCTTTAGATTTTTTTGGTCAGCTACGGTTATGGATATTTGCAAACCGTCGCAGGTGCGTTGTTAACCCAGGATAAAACTATAATGTCCCACGTGCTTGTAATGCAAGCTATAGGAAACGAATAGCCTCCCGACCACTTTCCGGTCACGGTGGCCAATCTCAAAGGAGATTAGCTACGTACGCAGGAGATATTATTGTGTACAACTGTGTGCGTACACACAGATGCACTGCCCCTGTTCCTTTACTCTCATAGTTCGATGGGACGGCGTGGTCGCCACGTACAGAGCAAAGGTAATCCAGGTACCCTACGCAAAACGGTCAGTAACATCAAGGCGTTGCTAGCCCTCCTTGAGGAGCTGAGATGGATCGCATAATCGCTGTTCTCACCCGTACGCAAAACACGCGCATTGACGTGGAGTCGCAGACACCAGCCCGTATTACGTATGTGCCTGTAATAATACCAGCACCCACCCGTTTCAAGCAATAGTGCTTGGTGGTAGAAATCGGCATGTTGGTAGTACTTTTCCGGACCAGCTTCCTCACAGTTTCAAAAAAGTTTTCAAGGTTTCCGAAGGCATTCACTGTGTATTGATTTACATACCTGTAAGATCTCATAGTCAGGCACGGTGACGATGTCGGCCTCGGCTCTGAACTGGTACATCTCATCACCGTCTTGTTCGTAGTACACTACTGCATGCTGCAACAATATTAAAGTCTTAAAACCTATTCCTAAAATGTTGCTAGGATAAGGCCGATATCAGACGCTTCACTTTGTTATTTTTTGCCTTTCATTCGGTATCTATCACTCGAAGTGAAACGTCTAAAACAAATTGAATCAAAGGGGAAAAATGAATTCATTATACCCTGTCCGCTAGGTTAGGCGTTTTTTGACAGCTGTCTTAGAACATAACTACGTAAAAGTTAACTTTAAAATGCGTAATAAAATAAATAAACAAACTGCCTAATCTTATAGAATTATCTTATTTATGACTTACTAACAGACATTATAATACCGTACGTGTATCAGTTTTGACAAAAAACATTATAATTGCTCACTAGATCGATCTGTCAAAAAACGGTTAACCTAGTGGACAGGGTTAGTAAACCGATCCAACAATGTTGGATTTCGGCGCTCCGAATCTTTCACTCGCCTATCGAATGAACGAATAATGTAATGAAAAGAGCAGATGAATATTTATGACAGATGATGAAATAAAGAATGCTAGAAAATGTACGTTCGATTCGGATATACTTAAAACAATAAAACTACTCTCGGGTCTGTCTTTAATTGGCGTCCGGCGCGTACGTAACCGTTGCGTATTTTTACCACAGTATGACTAGATTCATATACTTCAGCATAAGAGAAAAGCAGCGAATGGGATCATGCTCCTCATACATCAACACAATCCATCTGTAATACTTACAGTAATCCCTTGAACCTGCACTGTAGGAAACTCGATCATCAAGTACATGTAGTTAGAACTCCGCTTTTCTTTCTCGTTGATCATCTCGATCTCTCTGAATGTCAACCTGTCTAGCCAGTCCACCTGACAAGCAAAATAACACTTTATTACGACACTTTAAAGTTTATTATTGAACAGCTAAATAATGAAGCTTAACACCTGAAGGCCAATTCCCGTAATTAAAACGTTCAAAATCTAGTCGCAATCTCATCTCAGCGACAGTCAATATATAGAAATTAAAGGTATTTAATTAAAGACTGAATGTTCTTAAACTAACGAAAATTGCCCCTCTGATTGTGAGAACCGGGTACCACGTGGCAGACAATTATCATACAGACACAAATAATGTGTGATCACTGCAAGGCGACGACATCTTGGCTGGCCAATCTGGCTACGACATCTTGGCTGGCCAATCTGGCTACGACATATTGGCTGGCCAATCTGGCTACGACATCTTGGCTGGCCAATCTGGCTACGACATCTTGGCTGGCCAATCTGGCTACGACATATTGGCTGGCATCTGGCTACGACATCTTGGCTGGCCAATCTGGCTACGACATCTTGGCTGGCCAATCTGGCTACGACATCTTGGCTGGCCAATCTGGCTACGACATCTTGTCTGGCCAATCTGGCTATCCCAGAAAAGTAGAACTGTTTCCGTCTTATTACAAAACAAGTTCTAACTTTAGAGCAAGCCTAAACCTTCTAGCATGTAATGTATTTGTAATGTATTTCGAACTTTACTCCGACAAACGTAAAATTCTTACTGTAAATTTGACAACTTAGACTCTGGTTTAATGTTAGTTTTTGTAATACTTTAGCTTTGTCGGATTATAGTTCGAAATTTTAAAATGGCTCGATGGTTTATACCTGAGTCTAAAGATTTAAAAACCCTATTTTGTAATAAGCCCGTTTGGCCGTCGTATTCCACCAATAGGCAAGCCAGATTAATGTAACTCTCAGCGTAACGCAATTTTTTTTTTATAAACCGTCTATTTTTTTACCTGTTTCTTTACATTTAACAGCAAATTCAATCATTGGTGAAATTCCCTATCACACATAGAAAACACATTAAATCCACGCCCCAAAACAAAATAATTATAATTACAGTTAGTACAGGAGTACAGTTCTAAATAAGTGTGAACTATCCTATTGACTTGTAAATAACCAATAATTAAGTCGTTCCCCTCAATTGAACCCCACTCGAGTGCATCATAGATAAACTTTTAGGTACAAACTTTGACTTATCGATGCAGAGAAAGTATTTTTTGAAAACGTCAACAAAAATATTATGATGCCACAATGAGTCAGATAATTAGGGGATAACTTTGTTTATTCTGCGAGAAAATATCAGTGCTTGACACGACTTGGAGTACTAACACTTTTTAATTTCTGTAACTCTGAAATGACAGTGGATTTAACGATTTAAGGTCGACGGAGACCTGGCGAGGCAGAGTAAGGCGGATCACACACCACAACGTACCACGCTAAAGGGCGTGGGAAACGGAGCCAACGTCACCGCGCGGAAGCGCGTTTTTATTGAATTTGTATGTAAGAAATAACGGGCGGAGGCGCGTCATCTGCGCCCCGTCGTGTGGCGCGTTGAAGTGTGTGATCAGCCTTAGGCGTAATTTTCTCTGCCAAACAAATATCAACACTGCACTTCTTAAAATAAAGTCAAAGTTAAATAAACTTAATCGCGTAGCGCTGTCTGCTTTGATGCTCTCTCAGACTAATAGAAGTTTATTTATTTTGAACTTTATTTCAACTGACGCTAGTTTGATATTTTTTGTTTTACAATGTTCTTCTTCAGGTCTGCGTTTTTAGTTACGACTGTCCAGCGGGAATTCAACGAAGTAAACATCTTTCATCGGACTTTAATACAAATACATATTATATAAGTGCATTATGTTATTATAGACACTTATTCTGCACACATAGGAATGCATCAAGCATGCCAACAGAGTCGCAGGGGGCACAAGTAAGAGATAACTATATCTTGCCCCTCTTACGTCATACCACTCACTTCGTCACTATTATAACTCTCTGCAATATGCATCGTTTTGCTTAGGCTACTTCAAAAATACTGTTACTTTTAGCCTGCATCATACCTCGTGACTCAAAATCAAAATAAAAACGGTTATTTATTCAAATAAGGCTGAGAACCAGCAGTTTTTGAACTTAAAAATTACATAAGACAGTCCCTCAAAACGCCCGCTCTTCAGCAATGCTGAAACGTTATAGAACTAGGAAATTCCAAAGGACTTGAAGGTCCGTGGAATAGGTCTGAGATATTATCGTTCAAAGTTGATCATAATATCTCTTATTATGTTTTCTGTTTGCATTGATGTCAGCTATCGACTCTCGTCCACTTTTCCATGTTAGTTATAAATTATATAATATTATTGTCAACGTAATTATTGTCTCTATGTTAATTAATGTAACTGGTGTTGTACCGTTTTATTGTAATCGGTTGTCACGGTATGGGCATGTGTTAGGGAGAAATGTGGAAAATGTCGTGAAGAGTTTTTGAGTATGAATGTCGATGGCTATAAGAGTAGGGGAAGACCAAAGAAACGATGGATGGAATGTGTGAATTATGATATGGTTAAAAAGGGGGTGACTACCGAGATGACGACTAATAGAGAAGTATGGGAAAAAAATACATGTTGCGCCGACCCCAAATAAATTGGGATCAGGGCGGGAGAAAATGATGATGGTGTTGCCGGTATTAAAACGGTTTTAATCAACTATAAATAAATAAATAGATTTATATGTATCGGTTTCATGAGTGGCCGCCATTTCGAAAAACAAAATGTCGGACAGGCAGGTATGCCAAGGATCCAAATAAATCCCCTTGTCATTCAATATTTTTAGCTAAGTACGAAGGACATTTGAGCGACATAATTTGCTAAAAGACAACGATTTTTAAAATCCAGAGAAAAACAGTATGATTTTTAAAATCCAGTTTAAAGTTGATAAGAGAATTTGGATGACCTAAGATATCACATAGCATCTACTTATCGTGCCCGATCTTAAAGATCTGCGGAAAGATAAACATATACCTGATGGCAGCATATTAATTTGCGTATTGGTGATTAAGTGTTTTTCATAAATGTTAAAATTATCTTCATAAAATATAAAAACTGCAAACGACATGATGTAAATGACTACTTTTTGGTTAGGTACTGAATGTCCAAGAAGTAGTCTTGATGATTTAAAGGAGATAAATTAAATGACAGATCTTCTTGTCAAACCTTATGCTACTGCGAGATGGGCCATTGATGTTTGACTGTGCCTTTATTTATTTTATAATTTAACCACACAAATGAACTGATGAACATGTAAAGTACCTTTCCATGGCTACAAAGAAGAGGGGAAGAGGACGAAAACCATATGGATAACGAAGGTCCACAAGAACATGAGGGAGATGGGACTTGAGGACGCCTAAGGTCGAAATAAATGGCGTCGCATTATTGGGAAAGCCGACCCCGCGTAACGGGATGGCGAGGCCAAAGAAGAAAGAAGAATACTTTAAGCACACAAAGTACAGAGGCGAACTTAATGCCATAGGCATTTTATATACCAGTCAACCATTGAGTGATGCTGAGACAAACTGTGGGAGGTGCAATAATGAAAATTGAAGAATAATTTTTCTTTTTTGTGCTTGACATGTCCTGTAGCAATTATAGTAAAATATGGAATAAGTGGTTAGCTGCTGTGATAGTCCCTATCAGGCTGGCCATTCGCGATTCTATCGCATCGTCACATTCGTTCAAAGTACAAGAAACACACCCCCCGCAGACCAGACTAGACTTCAAAAAACAGTTTCTAAAAATTGAAGAATACGCAATGCTTACTCAGATACCTATAGGCAAGTGCTGTTGTAGGTAGCAAATACGTTAGGTGCGAAACTGTGTACAGAGTCGGCAGAAATACTGTGGTTTTTTTCGATACCCACACTACCAGTGAATATTGTCCGTATCTCGATAATCCTTTATTGGGTCTCCTTGTACTTATGTTAGGTCAGATTACAGCCTAACCAAAGCACTAATTACTTTGTTCAGGCACGTACTCGTAAGTCTTAGGAATATAATTTACATTTAAGCAAAACTGTACTAATTTTCATGCCTTAAAATTTTTGAATAAATATATTATTAACTCGTTTTTAAGGAGCTTTTTTATAAGCGACCAAAAATAAAATAAAAAAATTACGGTACCTTCGGTATATGTCCATTCCGGTGCTTCTTGGCCAGTTTGGCCAGCCTCTGCATCTGTTCCTTGCCCTTGTCAGGAGCCTTGCCTGGGGTCTTCTCACTGCCCTCCACGCCCGGCCAGACTCGAAGGTCGAACATTCCCTTTTTGAATTCGAAAAAGTTTTTTAATCGTTCTATAATGTTGAGGTAACATTCTTTGCAAAGTTGTAACGTGCTGTGCGATTTGCCCATTTTGTTTAGAGGTATGTTTCAATATATATTAAAAGAGGTTTAGGGTTAAATAGGTATCATTAAGAAGAACGACCGCACTTCATATTAGGAGTAATTACACTTTTTATACATGTGAATTTAGAATTTTATTTGGTTTTTAGAAGTTAAAGAAAAATCCAAACAAACATCATTTTTAGATTTAATAAAAAAAACTGGGCTTTAAATTATAACAAACAATTTTCGGCACATAAAATATTAGATAGTCATTTTTATCTAATTTGAGATTTTTTATTTTTAGAGAGTCATTTTTTTACGCGCGCCTTTCCGCCTCTACGGAGCAAGAACGACTGAACTGCTTGTGAGTTGTGGCATTTTCCAGACAATCGATGTTTGCACCAATGTTCCTTTATATCAGGTCATAAACATAAATAAATATCCTATTACATATTCTTGAGATAACGTTAAAAAAAACAACGCTGTATGGTAAGCTCGGTGCCGAATGAACTTTTGTATTCTTGCAATAAAAATGTTGTTTGGATTAGTGGAAACAATAACATAAATGAATATTAACATAAATTATAAGATGTAGACAAAATAAAAGTATGTTTTGTTTATGGTGAGTATGATGTTTTTTTAGATTGATAACCGGATTTAAACTTTTGAGAAATAAATTTTAATATTTTATAATTTCACTTCTGGTCCAAAATCAGTCATCTTATCATCATAAAAAATCATGGACAAGGAATTAGTTATAGTCGACCGCATACTTGTTTTGCCACTTCTATACTAATATAGGTCCGGAAGGGTTACCGCTACCCCGGAACATAAAGGGCGAAGGAAGGAACATGGGTGGGTTTTAGTCAGTAAGAGTCTGACACTCCCTTCCGCTCCACCCAGAGCGGGAGGGGTCATTTGATGATTTCCCATCCCAAAAAAAAAAAAAAAGGCTGAAAAGTTTGTTTGTTTGAATCTCCGCAAAATACCAGTCGGATTTGAAAAAAAAAATATGCATTTGATTTTCCTCAAAAATAGGGCTATCAAATGCATATCCATTTTGTTTTTCTTAATTCCTGACGCTATGACCCTAGGAGCCGAGCAAAAAGAAAAAAAAAAACATAAGAAAAGTTAACGAAGTAATAGCGCGGGTGCGATGCGATGCAGCTGTGGGTCGAGGAGACAAGAAATTTTATGCGGACAAAGTCGCGGGCGGAAGTTACGGTCATAATAAACCCCAGAAAAGCTAAACTTCCCTTAGATTGAAACTATCTACTGAACTGTCACATAGACAGACGATGTAAGTGACATTAATGTAATCTTAGGGTGAAAACGCAATTAAGAGGTTGACTATACTTATTTTGCAATTTGAAATAGGTTACTCTGTCATCTGTAGAGAGAGAGAGAGAGAGAGAGAGAGAGAGAGAGAGAGAGAGATGACGAATGATTCTGCTAAACGTGTTAGATCACTGCATTTTGGGAATTTCAAACGGGGTTTTTTTGTAAACGTTGCTTGAACTTAAAGCAACGTTTATAAACTCCAGTCATTATTAGTGACTGCGTTTATTTCAATTAAACCATTTACAGGTACTTTTGTCAAGGAGTCGGTCAGTTAGTCAGAAAGTTGAAGCTAGGTGCCCTTTCCAAAACGTAGATTTCTATGGAGAAGAAATAAAATTCAAATTTTCTTCACTTTTTTACAAATTTCAGGTCAGTGACAGGTTGTATGTAGAAGAAACTACGATTCACGAGCGTTAAAATGAGTTTACAGAATTAAAAATATGAATACAACCCTCTAAGTTGCTGAATATTGAACATTGCTTATTATTTCATGACAACACTGACTTGCAAATTCCAAAAAAACGTAAGAAAATTTAAATTTCGCGGACTACCCTGGCGTTTCCTCTTTAAGAGATAAGTCTATGTTTTGTCAAAACACTTATAAAAGGCATTATACCCTGTCCATTAGGTAAACCGTTTTTTGACAGATGTAAATAGTGATTGCAGCAACACGCAATACATTGATTGATATATGATTGAAGATAAATAAGATAATTCAATGAGTTAAGGCAGATTATATATTTATTTTATTACGCATTTTAAAGTTAACTTTTACGTAATCTGAAGGTCAATTCTCGTAATTCAAAACGTTCAAAATCTAGTCGCCATCTCATCTCGGCGACAAACAAATGTCAAAACTTGTCAAAATGTAGGGAAATTAGAAGTAGGTATTTTTTGACAGATTGAGACTGAGTTCAGACTGTGAACGTTGTTAAAATTACGAGAATTGCCCTCTGGAATAATATGTCCGTTCTAAGACAGTTGCCAAAAAACTGTTAACGTAAGGAACAAGATATAGCTATTCGCTCGGAATTGCAATAAAATCAATAGTAGTTGTGTCATTGAAAAGCATGTCAGAGTAGAACACCCCTGCCCTCTCTCCATACTTGATTGTTTTAATGATAATTTACATAATTAAGGTGGAGCAAGTCTTTTTAGCTAAATCCAATTTATTATTTTATTGTACGTGTTTGTAGGTCATTATGATGTCATTAGGCGGGAATATGACGGATTATGATTAATAAATTATTTAAAACCGGTCCTATGCGTGTCGGGCATACGTTAATTAAGGCCTTTGAGGTTGCAGCCATAACAATATGGAGTATTGGCCCACTTTCGGCAAAAAAAATTGGTCAATCACCAATTACTTTGTGAAAGAGTTCCGATTCAGGAATTTGAGGAGGGAGACAGAATTATTTACATGTAGGTATTTTTCCAAAGAAAACAAAAGCAAGGTAAAGAGCAGTTATAGGGCACTAGGACCCCACACACAGTGGTAATGGACCCAA
Source organism: Apamea monoglypha (assembly GCA_911387795.2). Lineage (NCBI taxonomy): Eukaryota > Metazoa > Arthropoda > Insecta > Lepidoptera > Noctuidae > Apamea > Apamea monoglypha. The sequence continues at coordinate 17,764,723 of OU426930.1, read as the reverse complement.
CTTACGAATTGTAGGTCGTGAGTTCGAACCCAGGCAGGTACTTTACTTTGTGTAAATTATTTCATCACCACTACTTTCAAAACGGTGAAGGAAAACATCGTGAGGAAACCGGCGTGTCTTAGAACCACAAATCCGAAGACATGTGACATCCACCAACCCGCACTGGGCCCGCGTGGTGGATTATGGCCCACTCCCTCTCAGAGAGGAGGCCTGTATCCCAACAGTGGGAACATAGAGCCGACACCCTAAATAGTATATTTAAATAAAAATACTTAATAATTTTTACATTTCATAGAATAAATTTAAAAAAATAAAGTGTAATACCTCTTATTTGCCCAGCCTGTAGTTACATACCTAGAAATTTGTAAGGAACCCTCGGTGTGCGAGTCTGATTCGCACTTGACAGGTTTTTTTAAAACGTTTTTTTTATAATACTGGGTGTTGTGAATTAAGATTACGCATGAATTGCAATTGCATCGAGAAGAACTACTTGAGACCTTAAAGACTGGGTTATCATGCCCTTATCTCTTGAGAAAGGTCTCGATATAAAAACAATGACATCGCAAACATATTTACAAATAACATTTCTCAGTTAATAAGGAGCGCAAGACAGAATGTTTTTTTTAATTGAATGATTTATCATTTAATTTAAAAAAACATTTCTGCACCCTAATTGCGTAGGTAACGCTATCAATCTCAATCTGAATCATTTTGAAGGATATTGCTAACCCATTGCTTCATATGTTCGAAAAATATGTCTGTTCAACAACGTAAATAACGCAATGAATGTTGTTGAACTGTCAAAATGAAAGCCATTCCTAGGTACTGATAGTGTGTTACGCAATTATCCCGCTGATTACGATTTGATTTCATGCGAAAGTAACTCTGACTGTTACCCATTCTCGTCTAAAGCCTGTGTCTAAAGCCACTGAGCTAATCTCTTGAAATACAAATACCTATGTAGACTGGGATCTGGAGGATAAGGCTAATAAAAAAATATGAAATAAAAACTAGATGCAGACAAAGTCGCGGGCAACAGCTAGTAATAAACATGTTTAACTAACCTGTTTCAACATGCCATGTTTCCCGAACAGCGAGATAGTGGTCCCTCCGACGACCATGACCTTGCCGGGTCCCGCGCAGTCGTAGATCGTCATCGCGAGCATCGCGTTGCGAGGTAGGTCGCTGTAGTACACCGGCAGGGTCACCCATTCGTTCCAACTGAGGAGTGGGAACAAACGAGGAAGTAAGAGATTATTCACTGTATGTTGTTAATTGATAGACAGAAAAAATAGCTTAACATAACGTTTTATTTAAACGGCATTGTATTGGCCCTGAGACAGCGAGAAGGCGTCGCGGCAGACCCCGTAGAAATTGGCTGGACGAGCTCGACAAAACAAAAGACCAGTGGCCCACATTAGCTGTTCGCAAGTACTGGAATTCATGCTTTTGCGCAGCAATGGTATGCCTAATAGTAGATAATACTTATTTAATCATTGTAGTTATTTCCAGAGCATTGAGCAGTGTGCCATGCATTAGCAAAATAATACTGCTAATAAGTTGCAGTCATGGTTCTGACAAAAATATGATTTCTTATGATTAATAAGAAACTGCGACATGGCAACCCCTGTACAGGAAACGTTTGAATTGAATAGGTGTTGGAACATTAGGCCAGGAAATTTTAAATAGAATAATATGTATATCCTTTTCAGTCGGATGATCTCAAGTGCTCGACTACACTGCACCACATAGCTTATGCAGGGGCAGTGACGCAGGGACATTGCCGCACAACAAATTACCATGGATTCAGTACTTGATTCTGCCAATGGGTTGAAATTTATAGTCGGATATTTAAAAAAAATCTGCTCTTTCCTACAAAAGTGCAACACCTATGTGGTCAGAATGTATGAAACAGTAATTTTTTTTAATAACCTATGGAAAATTTAAGTACTGGATCCATGGTAACATGTTGTGCGTCAATGTCCCTGCCACCATGTAAAGGGTTTTTCAATAGGGACGCTCGAACTTTGACAGCGTATAGCGACCATTTTGGTAAAGCGATAGCTGTCAAATTTGGCGGGAATACAGATTTTATCGTGACATTTCACCATAGAACGCTACACGCTTCAACAACGCGTAGAAATTGTTAAAATGTATCATCAAAATCAGTGCTCTGTTCGCCTTACGTTCCGTGCATTGCGTCCACAGATTTATAAACTAAAGGGAGATATGCCAAGGGGGCGTGGCGCGTGCGAACAATGTATGCACAAAACAGAAGAAAACGCGGGCGCCGTTGATTAGTCGTGAATGCAACTACACACGGAGCGCATCACTAATGTTTTCGCAAAAATGCCAAAAGCTGTTCGGTGGTGATTTGTAAAAATCGAAGTGTCACAAAAAACTACAAGTCAGATGGCATCACCTATCATCGGTAAGTACTCAATTAATGTCTTATTTTATTTCCTTTAAAATAAAACCAAAACTGTGGCAATATCACTTAAACAGGGGGGTCTACTACGAAGTGCAAAGTGCGAATGATCGGATCGGACCGACACATGGCCGAACCGAATATTATTGAAAAATGCGAAAAAAGTTTGGATCGGCTCAGTTGGGTTCCGACCCAACTGAGCCGATCCGAACTCTTTCGAATATTGACTATGGTCGACCATAGTCAATATTCGAAAGAGTGTAGGAGTCTAGGATCGGGACCGACAGAACCAAATAGTAACTTCGTAACAGGAAACGGCCGACCATTCGGCCGATACCACTTCGGGGTAGACCCCCAGGTCATTTTATTTCATTTCAAAGTCCGAGCGCACTTAATAAAAAACCCTGTATAATATGTGTGTAACTAATATCAATGTACTGAGGTCTGATATGTAAGCATTGCCTTGAAAAAATATATTGTTTCAGTAAGATGATATTTATTTGCCCATTCAGTTTGTAATAATAATATTCTTTTAATGTATACTTGCACTTCTCAGTGCGCTTTATGTACGGTCAAAAAAGGAGATAAGTAACCAGGGTCGTCGGATATAGTTGAAGTTTTGTAAGAAACCGATGGGTGTTTTCGTAAAATCTATATTCGACGAGCAAACTCTGTCAGAAGATTGGCGCGTTGAACGTGTTAAAAAAAAGTCTTTTTTTTATTTTCCTAATACAAAAACGTTTAAGCAGACAGTACCCACACTAATGCAACCCATACTATTGTAAACTAGAGACGTTAACTGGTCTATTCCACCCTATTTTATTTCTGTACAGCGTGGGTACAGTTTCCATACAATGGTGCCCCGTGATTTTCATTCGAAAATACCCATCGGTTTCTTATAAAACTTCAACTATATTCGACGGCCCTGGTTACTTATCTTCTTTGGTGACCGTACCTAAGGTAATATGAGAAAAGTATTTTTCAACATTAATGGGTAGAAGAAACAAGTGTTGTACTCTGATTATTAACTCCTCTGATTGCAATAACCCTGGACGGAATGGCAGCATGTTGTGGATGTGGAGCTGTGTCATAAGCTATGTTCCACCTCCTACCCTGCTCTATGTGCATCAAAACATGCAGCTACAGTGACCTCTGCGCTGCCAAAGATGGAAGTGGCGCAATTTTGGGCCAACAAAATTTGAATAACTGTGGTGCCGACGACACGAAAAAAAAGAAGAAGAGAAATAACCCATTCAAACAATGTCTACATATCTCATGATCTGTTTTTTGTGATCAAAAGATTTTCTAAGAGGTATATTCGACTTTGGAGACCATCTCTATCTATCTATTTACCCTGTAATTTCTGGTCATTAGGCGCATAGACAATATGTTGACTGTCGAGTGTCGTTGAGAGGAATAACCCATTCAAACAATGCCTGCACATCTCATGATCTGTTTTTTATGATCAAAAGATTTTCTAAGAGGTATATTTTGGTTACAAAAATAAATAAGAAACTTACTTCCATCTAGTACTAAAGGACTTGTAGGATGTAGTGACTGGTAGAGCAAGAGGCTGTCCATCACTCAGTATCTGACACGTCACATACAAGTCGGAGCATCCATCCTGGTATAGCCCGGAGTACTTGAGCATGGGGTCTAATAGCAGCTGGTCATATTCTGGTTTAGCACGCGTTCCTTCCAAGGTGCCGCTGAAAAGATGATGGATTAATGCTAGGTGAATTTAATAAATAAAAATGAGAAAAATATTGCAGTTACTTTCGATTTTCCGCTAAACATTTCTTAATATTTGTCCCTCACTCAGTTTCATGCAGGGTGCATATAGGATAGTATGATATTGTTAAAATATCAGGTTTAATTCCTTACTACAAAAGGAGCTTATGAAAAAAAATACTTTTCAAAATAATGCAGTGTTAGGTTTTGTAAGGAAAACAGTTTATAATTCTGAAGGGGGCCATCCATAAATTACATTGTATGACAAGGGGGTGGGAGGGGTCCTAAATTATATGTGATATCACATTTCAAAATCTATTATAATCTAAGTGTTAAAACACAAACTTTGAACTATTAACGAAAAACCCAAAAACATTTGCAACTCTATCTGTATAAACATAAGGTTCAAATTGTTTTGTCGGCCACTCACTCTACTGGTAAATTCGCTCCACTGTTACTTCAGCTAGCTTTGGATCTCCGAGCGTCATCATATTTGAAGCAGGTTCCGTATGATAGCTATTGCCCCAGTGTCGAGGCATACTTGTTTAAGTGATCATGTAGGACCTATGGTCTATATTTTGCATCATAAAAAAAATCATGAAATTCGTGTGACGTAATTTATGGATGGCCCCAAGGTTAGACTTCGCAATCACTAATTTCCTTGAAGGAAACTAATGAAGTTGAACTTTCTAAAGCCTTATGAAATATACTAGCTTGCTGTGACTGTGAAATTTCTTATTCCCCTAACCTACAGCATCGCATTCTATCCCACGCTTTTACTTTGTTTTTGCTTAGCATTATTTTCACTTATTTTCTTTTTGTTCGTCTCCTTAGGGTCATAGCGTGACGTTAAAAAGCCTTCCTCAAGAATTGGACTATCAAATGCGAAAAGATTTTTTCAAATCCAAATGATATTTCCAGACATTAGTGCATTCAAACAAACAAACTCTTCAGCTTTATTAATATAGTTTGATGCAGTTATTGGTAGTTTTATCAACAGTAAAGTTATGAGAGGTTTTTATTACTTCAACCAACATTTCTCTGGATATCTGATTACAATTCAAATAACGGTAAAAATTTTGTATTGTTTGGCTGGAGGAGGGGCGCGAGTGAGGGGGTGGGTGACCCCTCTCCCCTGGCACAACTTCTATGAAAAGGTAACGCACCGTTCTTGAGAAAAACAAATCACCCATTTAAATGTTTTGTTTTTAATCAGATTTAAGGGTAGATTTTGTTTTATTAATTTCTCAAAAATTATGCATTACCTTTTAATAGCGTTATAATCGGGAACCCAAGCCCTACCAGCTTTAACCTCTTTTACCCCTCCAACTCCTGCCAAACGATACTAGATCCAACCCATATGCAGATCTGAATACTGTGCTGTGCATTGAACCGTTCAGTATTTTTGAAAGTATTGAACTGGCCATTTCGCAAGACACAATGAACTACTTATAATAAAATGCGAAATTGGTAAATAGATATTGCAAAATATAATACACAATGGAATCATACTTACATCTTAATCTCCAGTTTGTGATCCAATGCAGAACTATACACATAGTAGAATTTATCATCAATCTCGTCCATAATGATTTTATTATGAATTAAATCAAAGATTTAACAAAAACACAGCTGTTAGTTTATTTGACTGTTTTCTGTTTTTATTTTTATTAACTAACGTCAGTCAACACATTATGACGTGCAAAAAGGGGTTTGACACCAAGGTTTTTAAGATATGTGGTATGTGTAGATTAGCGGCTCTGCGGCGGGGGGGTTAGACTGGGCTGAAACAAACAAAAAGACAAAATTACATATTATAATATAAGTGTTAGAACATTAAAATAAAATATACCATATCCAAACAGATATGATATGAAATTATGATTTTTTTCCTTAATTATTCTTAAGGAAATAAATCATAATTTTATATATTTGTGACGGATGAACTTGAACATCATCAGTGCCACAAACAATTCTGGAGAGGAATAATGTGAAAAGGGAGGGGAAATTAGTCGGAAGAAAGATCTTAAATTTGGGGAGACAGCTATAGAAATCTAGAGGTGAGATGTTGTTAGAGCATTTGAAAAATATGTGATCCAGTTCGGGTTGGAGGGCCCTCCTCTAACCCGAACTCGCAGAGAGAGGAGTCACGGACATGGATCTTTTGTAAACAACAGAAGTGAACAAAAACCTAGGCGGATTCTACAAAGAATTCTTAAGAATTTTTGATTTTTAAACTGTACGTACATTTACTTTTTAACGGATTTTGGACTAAAGCTTGCAAACAATAAGGGAATCTATAAAAATGAAGGCTTTCTCAATGTTATGGTGTGACTATAAAAAGACAAGCTTACAATTAGCTCTCATTTGATACCCTTAGGATATTATTCTATGATACTAAGGGGATTGATAAAAAACAAATATCTGCCATCTTGGAGCGGCGGCCATATTGAATTTAGTGTAATGTTACTAACTTTATCGTTTTCTACTCTTCAAGCCCTAATCATTTGATACCAATATAGGGGTTGAAAAAAAATTATAATCCGCCATCTTGGAGCGGCGGCCATATCGAATTTAGTGTGATGTTATTCACTTTATCGTTTTCTACTCATCAAGCCCTTTCATTTGATACCCATATTATGGGGGTTGAGAAAATCTAGTGGTTAGTATTGCACATTGTGTTGTCACTAGAACTAACTAAAGGTGTATGCAAAATTTCAGCTCAATAGGTTTGCAAATTTGGACGGACAGCTTACATACGAGCATAAAAACTTGTAAAAAACTGTTAAAAGAGTTGGCATCCTGAGGGGAAGCAAACTCTACGGCCACACGGTTTCTACCAACCCTAACACCACCACGAACTATGTTCGCAATGTTGTTGATTAATCAAAACTAACGGGATGTAATGTGGTGCTTGAGTTGGGTTGGGTCTCTATACGGGAGACGTGGACGATCTAAGGAGCCTTATCCATTGCCGAATATTTGACATGTCCAATAATTGGACTAACAAACAAACAAATAAACAACAAACAGGAGTAGGAGACAAAATATCTTCGTTACCGGGACGTTTATAGGCAGATTGGTTGACACTGTACACTATAGACAACATCCGCGAATTGCGATAGTGAATTCGGGGAAAAAGGAAAATATCCCTTGGATAAAACGAAATTAAAATACAATCACAATACAAACCTGTTAACGAACACAACGACAACACACTTATCAATAGCAAGTCACAAAAACGACAAGAATCACAAAAAAAAAACAACAAATTCTAATCACACGTGTTAACCAAGAACACCGGTGCGAGAACCTGCCTTTTCAATGATAAAAATGTACTCTGTGCAATGCATTTTTTCATTATTATTGTATTACGGACGTCATTTTTATTTCACACAATCTGTCAAATTTATTTAATAGATTTTCAACTTTATCGCTAAAACATTAAGGTTCAAGGTTGATTGGGAAAATTAGACAGTTTCGGGTAGCTTGACCTGCTGTCGTCTGTACCTCTACCCTCCATAATTTCAACGTCTTCTGTTTTTATTTTTACTAATCGTCAATACATTATGACGTCAAAAAGGGGTTTGATACCAAGGTTTTTAAGATATGTGGTACGTGTAGTTTAGTGGCTCTCAGCTCAATTTTATGTTTCCGGACGTGTTTTCAAATGCTGGCAATACTGTCGGAAAAACGTCAGTATCATGTATCCAGTATCACTGACTTTCTTTACCGTCAAACTCAGCTGTCAAGTACAGTGTGGTGATGTGTTTTAGATTTGCCGACTCAATTTCTACAAATAAAAAGCTCGTGCTATACGACAATTCCTGAAATAATAGGAAACCAAATAAATCGTTGGAAGCTGCTGGTAAATTTTCAGGTATGTCATTCTTCAAAAATACAGCCAAACTAAAATACAGCCAAGTTCTACTTTGTTTACTTTGAATTCGATTCACACTATTATTTTAATTTCAGAGAGATGACGAAGTTACTGGAGTGGATATCAGTGCTCTCAGCATTCTTCGCCGTGTGGTATTCCTTAATCGGAGGTTACGTGAAGCACCCATTGATTGAGAAAAACATGACTTTGGTACTTGTGTCTCCGATAGTCTTTGTGCTGCTTTTTGGCTTGTATGCGGTGACTGTGATACTGTACCGAGTCTTTACGTTCAACAACTGCGAGGAAGCAGCCAAGGAGTTACAGGAAGAAATAAAAGAGGCTAGACAAGACTTGCAAGATAGGGGACTAAAATGGTGAATTCATTCATTCCATTATAATTATATCTATAATATAGAAGTTTTATAAGTAAATATATTTTGTTTATTTTAATGTGTGTTCTTATTGAAATTACATTTTGGTTTACTATGGATACAGTTACACCCACACAATCAATATCAATTTGACGGTATCATTCTGCACTCGCAACAAGATAAGGACCATTAAGGTGTTTGTAGATGAGCTGTGGACTAAGAAGTGGACATTTATGTTTGTCAATTCTATTATCATCATCATCTTCCTGTCCTCATCAAATGTCACAATGTCACACTTGCTGGAGTGCCCTAAGTGCCTGTACACCTGCACCTTGAATGACTTAATGAATGCCACTGGTACTGCAACCAACGTGGCCACCTACTGGGTTCAAACAATATAAAATATCGAAGAAGAGTACCATCAACACGAAAAGAAGAAGAATGAATAGGGTAGCTATTGAAGGGTTCCTTAATCTAGCGTCCAGGTCAGTCATCAGATCCTTGTCATTAGGTAAAATGATTAGGACTTGTTGAGACACATCTAATGAACCCACTCCCAATGGGTTTACTAGTAGTTATTCAAGAGTACCCTTATCTAGCGTCCAGGTCAGTTATGAGGTCCTCGTCATTTGGTAAAAGGAACTACTCATTGAGACATGTCTAATGAGCCCACACTTGAGGGGTTTACTTTTGATTTTTATTCACTAGCAGTTATTCAAGAGTTCCGTTATGGGACCAGACCAGGTCTATCATCTGACCACCATGGTACCATATTATTTTGTTATCATCGGAATGCATACATTTGCGAATATTCAAATTACTATTCAAGTATTCCGATATCTACCGTCCAGATACATTCTATGGAACATTGACATAACATTTTTCACACAGTGATTTGATAAGAACCACCATACTAGTTATTGCTCTTTTATTGACATATATTTGGTTGTTATTGGCCGTGGGGACCATTTTGTCCGGTCCTCCCATTTCTCTTTCCTACTCCATCATCCGGTCACCATCTATCTCTACTAGTAAACTCCTCGATTGTGGGGTCACATCTGTCTCAACTAGTACTGTTCATTTTACCTGGTCCTTATTTAATAAACGTTACAATCCGACAATTTTGTAAATAAGTGACATATATGTAAAGTTGTATGACAAGTGCTGTTTATTAAACCTTACAAATATGTGAGAATTTTACAAGTAAAATAATTACAAATGCTTTTTAATGGACGTTTACATGTGCAAAAAATGCCCTGGAAGGAAGTTCCTCCTGACAATGCGAGCCGTGTCCAGAAGTACCGCTTTCTGAATCAAGCCTTTGATCCAGCTGCCCAACGAGAGCCTCCTCAGGTGTTGGTCGAGGTTCTTGGCTATTAACCCATTGGCTGTCACGACTATCGGCACAATGATTGCTGAGTCCACATGCCACATGTCGACAACCTCGCGAGCTAAGTCAAGATACTTGATTTGTTTATCTTTCTCGGCTTTCATGAGGTTCTCATCATGCAGGACGGTTATGTCAATAATCATTACGCGCCGCTCTGATCGATCCACCACCACTATATCAGGCTTTTTGGCAACAATAGTCCTGTCAGTGATGATGGATCGATCCCAGTACAATGTGATATTTCCATTTTCGAGAACTGGGTCGGGTACATACAGCTGTAGTACGGCACCTCAGATTCCACAAGGCTGTATTTCAGAGCAAGTTGCTGATGGATTATTCTGGCTACAAGGTTGTGTCTATGCAAGTACTCTCCGTTAGCTAGACGAGAACACCCGGAGATAATATGCCTGATTGATTCTCCCGGCTGGTGGCATGCCCGACAGATGTCAACCGTGCCGTCTTTCACAATAAATCTCCGGTAGGTAATTTTTCGTCATCGTACCTTCGTCCATAATTGCACAGACAAAACCTTCAGTTTCTCTGAAGAGGTCACCAAAACGCAGCCAGGCTGCGGACGCTGGTAGATCTACATCGGTTCCATGTAGGGCCCGGTAAAAGCGTCCGTGAAGCTTACTCTGCCATACTTCCATGCGATCATTGGTGTCAAGCACTACTGGCTTGCGCCAGTTCTCTTTAGCCAAGGAGCCCGGGGTGAGGCCCTTGTCCACCGCGACTACATCTCGATGCATCCGATGACCGTGGGTGATGCATTCGATTTGCAGTCAGCAGCGTCCGGACCCTCCTATCCAGGGCGTCTAGTTCGGTTTGAGTCCATTTGAGTATGCCGAAAGAGTACATCAAAACCGGCATGACCCAACTGTTGAAGGCACGCACCTTGTTTCCGCCTGATAGAAAACTATTAAGTACTTTTTTCAGGCGGTCAAAGAACCGCTCCTTCAACGATTGCTTCATGTCAGTAACATTGATGCCTAACGCTTCCGACATACCCAAATACTTATAGGTTTCGGATGCGGGGAGGGCTCTAAGGTTTGTGGAATCCGAGAGTTGGGTTCCCATGGATTCTACAATCTCCCCTCGTTTTACATACATGACCGCACATTTGTCCACACCAAATTCCATTCTGATGACGTTACTGAAAGTTTCAGTTACTTTCTGTAGCTCCATCAGTTGCAAATTGTTGAGAGCAAAGAGTTTTAGGTCATCCACGTAGAGAAGGTGCGAAATAACCTGACCACCTCTCCTCAGCCGGTAGCCTAGACCTGAATCCTCCAGCAGTGTGCTTAGAGGATTCAAGGCTAAGCAGAACCAAAGCGGACTCAAACTATCGCCCTGAAATATGCCACGCTCGATCCTTATCGGTTCGCTATTCCTCTGAATATTTCGACATCCTGGATAGCGAAGGACCGTCCTCCATTGCCCCATACACGACATCAGGAAGGTACGCAGAGTTGCATCTACTTTATACAAATCCAGCACCCTCATGAGCCCATCTGCCTAGCCTTTTCCCAACTGTGTTGGGGTCGTCTTCCAGTCTAACCGGATGCAGCTGAATACGTATTTTACATACATTGCTCATGAGCCATGTATGTATATTTATTAATATATATACGGCACGGTTGACGCAGTGGTTGAGCGATTGACTGCTGCGCTGCGTGTCGCGGGTTCGATTCCCGCACGGAACAAATATTTGTATGACCTACAAGTAGTTGTTCCGGGTCTGGGTGTTTGTGTATGTGAGTTTAAATGTTTGTAAACGCACCCACAATACAGGAGTAATTCGTAGTGTGGGGCAAGGTTAAAAAAAAATATGTTTTTTTTTAAGTTTGAGGTTTTTGTTTTTGGAAGCAGAAATCATCAATAAGGTTTGGTTTAAGGGGCTGTTCTTTTATTACGTAAGGCAATTTTAAGCAATTTCTGACCCCCCTTCCGCTACGTAAGAAAAAATAAGACTTGAGAACCCCCTCCCCCCTTTGAATCTTACGTAAGATCAGTATCTACCAAAATTGCAAAGAAAAATTAGCAATTTTTTTTAAAACTTCTCATTTTTTCTTACTTTTGTGATATTATGTAAGAATAATCTAGACCCGTCCCACCCCCATGTAAGAAAAAATAAGACTTGTTTGGACCCCCTCCCCCTCAAATCGTCTTACGTAATAAATGAGGTGTTCATTTATTAAGGCATTGAGTGACCGACAACAATAGATTTTCTATTGTGTCTGTTGTCTGGCAGTCAACGTGGTAATATTGTCATTACAGTTTGGCCTTAAAGCCTAGTTTGATTTAAACGAACTGTCAGTATTAACGGTTCTGCCTTCCATATGTGGTGCGTCAGCTTTAGGTCGACAATCGTCAAAAGTGAGTGTTAGTGCTCCGTGTATAACGGAAGGCAGTCTCCGATTCTCTTTAGCCAAATGCAATTGACAAATATCTGTCAAGGTACGGATAAGGAGATGGACACAGAATACAAGAGAAAATAGCATCAAAGATTAATTACGATCATTTAGAAGAGTTGTTTCCGTGCTGGAACAAATTATTATTAATAGCTTCTCAGCTATATCGCCCTTCTTCCTAGTGTTTGAGCTGGGGAGAATAATAGCCGCAATAAACTCTCCAGCAACACATATCTGTCTGTTTAGTTAGAGGAATTTTAATAGATACCGTTATCAGCCTAGGATAGGATAATTATTATAATTAAGGACTCTCCCAGTCGCACCAACACACACACTAAACTATCACGTTCACACCCTCTGATTCCCCAAAACTGACTGTCCCTACGTCTTCGTTATAATTCCTAAAATCACCACGTTGAGCCCTTTCTATCCTTTCGCAGAATCGATTTTGTTCTTGGGTTTTGTACCAGATTTGGAACTATAGGCCTACCGCTTACCTGAGACGTTGCTCGAAGCAGCAGCGCGGTCGCTAGTTATTAAAAAAAATTGCTGTTCCATACATTTTCACTGCGTATTCCACTTTTCTATGAAACAGCTGTTTTTTTTTACAACTGGCGAAATATTTCTACACTAGTGTCTAGAATCATGTGCTGAATCCATGGTTACAGTTTGTGTGTTGATGTCCCCGCCAGGTATTCAGGTTTTCTTAGACATCTTGCAGGAAATGAAAAAGCAATTCAGTACTTTATAGGGTAGTTATCTTTATTAAGCTAATTAATTAAATTTATTTGCATACAATATTTACAATTGATATTTAATTCTACAGTAATATCTGACTGAAAATGTTAACAAAGAAGGATAACTTAACTGAATATAATATTTATTATTAGGTCAACATAGACTGAAAATAAATAACAATATACATTCTTGTTTTTTTATTCATTTACATAAACACTTAAATATTTGATAAATTGCTGATGTAACAATTAAAAAAAAAACAAAAATATTAGGTAAACAATTGGGTCTTATTATCTATATTTTAAAGCTGTCATTCTTAACAATTATGTATGCAAAATATACAACCAGCAAAATATCACATACCATCATTATTTTCATAATTTAACTTTTAGTCTATTGTAGACGGTGCAAAGAAGAGAAAATCTTGCTCCTTTTAAGAAATCAAAATTAATATCTTTGAAATAACTCTTTTGTTTTACAATTTGGCTTAATATTTTGAATTTCTTAGTAAAAAGTCAGCCAAAATCACAGCACTTACATTTTATTGTGTAAAATTTTAAATGGTGCAGAAATATTCATGCAATATTTAAGTAATAAGTACATTATTATATGGCACACTTCTATTTCATAATAATTGTAAGCAAGATGTGACTCAAATATTATTTTAATTATATGGACGCGGCTCAATATTTTAATAATATTAATGGTTTTTAAATAATTTTACTGAGAAAGGGATAGGAAATAGGAATAGTTTTATAATTACAGAAGTAAAAGTCTTGTATTTTGGCCGAAGCTTTTATAAATAAGTAAAATATTGGAGGTATTATTAATAATCGTGAAGGATTTTGGGAATTCTTATGATGTTTTCTAATTTATATTCTAAACGATGTTCCCCTAACTTCATAGCCATTTTTATTAATTAATAAATATAATTAAATATTTCATTTTTAATGATTTTCTACCTACGTAAGAATTATACTTAAAGTAGGTAACTAACAGATCAGCAACATTTGAAATCATGATCTAAGCGTGTTATTTAATGCACAATTTATTTATAATAATTATAAATATTACATTTTGTTGGACAAAATATTAATCTTCTTGAGAGACAAGATAAGAATAAATCATGAATGTGGATGATTCGCACAAGGACAGTTGACCATTTTAATGAGCTAAATAAATAATTATTCTACAATAGTTCCCTAGTTCTGATCCCGCACTTACGTGAGCTACCCCATACTTGTTATATTACTAACTATTATAATTACCTACCTACTGAATGTGTGACTAACGATAATGAAAATATCTCAATTCCTTTATGTTTTTTTTTAAAATGGATAGGTATCGTTCATATTACGGTTGCCGCTATTATTCTATTATTATTGCCAGCGTTAAAACAAAAACTGCTATGACAATCCTATCAGTGTTTCGGAGCAGGTAACTAGGTACATATTATGTCACCGACGGTCATATCTACGCTTTTTTGCGTAGGCGGTTAAAAAGCTTATATTCTCAGTTACGTATAATGTAAAGTAGGTACTATATTATCCAATGTAGCATAATCAGCCTATAAAGTTCCCACTGCTGGGACACAGGCCTCCTCGCTTCGAGAGGGAGTGGACTGTAATTTATTTATATAATTATCACCACATGATCAATCTACCAAGTGGGCCCAGTGCGGGTTGGTAGATGTCACATGTCTTTGAATTTTTAGTCCTAGGACATGCCGGTTTCGGGTTTCCTCACGATGTTTCCTTCACCGTTTTGAGGACAGTGGTGATGCAATTATTTACACAAATTAAAGCGCGCCTCCCTGCCTTTGAATCCACGACTCGTAAGTCGGGGCCGTTACTGCTTACTAGGAGGAGCAGTTATTCAATAAAACTGGGAACATTTCGTCTACAAAATGTACTTAATGAGAATAACAAAAAGTAACAAATCGAGCGTAACAAAAAGCACTCGATTATCTTCGTTAAATTAAATCGACCCGAGGACATTATTAAATTATACGGCTATCTCTTTGAATTATTTCGCGTTCATTTGAGTACCTACCTGAAGTACCTACCTATAGTCGATCTTGTAATTTCTACACACTTTGTCAACAATTCCCAGCAAATTGAAACTTCAATAAGGGTGAAATTGTTGAACTGTCACATAGGTCAAATAGACCTTGTCGTCTTAGGGTCAGTTCACACCGAGACGCGACGCGACGCTGCGCGCGCGCTTGAAAAGAGTGACTCAAAATATACTTTATTTTCTACACGAAAAGGTACACATTGCATTGTGAGAGTTCAGAATACGTTGCGCCGTGCAGCGCTGCGCCTCGCGACGTTGTGATGCGTCTCGCGGCGGCGCGCGGCGCAGCGCGAAATCACTGGCCTCTTCCAGTATCGTCGCGTCGCGTCGCGTCTCGGTGTGAACTGACCCTTATGATCAGTAAGTTACATTGGGGCCGATTATCTTGTATGTACACCGAAATAAACTAACTAAAGTATCACTAAAATTCCTTACTTTTGGCTATGAAAATCTTAAAGCTTATCCTAAGCTGCAAAAAATATATCTAAACTTAAAAATAATTTTGACACAACTAAAATCGAATTTGATAATCGCGACTCCACGTGGTACTTGTTTGCCCTACCCCGTGAATTTTTTTTAGAGCCGGAGGCGCGCAGTGCGGACGTCCTCCACGTGTTTTATATGGAATTTTTCACTTTTTGTATGGAAAATATGAAAAATTATTACCTACATGTTGAGTTTTAGGGATTTATAGTAGGTCTTATAAAGGTGGGTCTAAATTTTCATTATTTTGCACCCGAAGTCGATCGAGATGTTGGTGTGAATTTTAGTTCTTGACAACTAATTTTATTCCACACCGTTTTAATGGCGATTAATAATTATCAGGCTTAGTTAGACAATAAAATTTGTTCGGTGTTTGTTAAATTTTGTATGGTGTTTGACAAGAAAATCGGCACCATTCTCAAACTTAGGGTGGTAAAGTAATTTATAGGTTGACTATACCTAGGCATGTCGTACCTACTTAAAGGGTTTTAGATAATATTGTGATGGCGATCAGGGGTCTGCTCTCGAAGTCCGACAACGAAGATATGGGCCCTTCCGAAAGTACGTAGTTGATCCGTCAAAACAAGTGACACATTTTTTGGACGGGCAATAACACAGGAATTAGGGAAAACTGTCAAACCGTGTCATTCTTTTTTAGTTCGGGCCCCGAACTAATCTTGTCCGTAAGTGATAACGAAATTACGGCCGAAACTACGGACTTCCTGCTAAACTACTAGACCCCCTGCTACGATCTACTGCAAGTGGCTAACTGTTTTAAGTTTTTTTACCAAGAGCCCGAACATCATCAATCAATCTAACTTTACAATTTTTCCGTTCCGTAATAAATCATATAAATCACCCGATAGAAGCGGGTTGTCGGACCCGACTCCCGGTACAGGTCTCTGCAGGTTGATCTTCGGAAGGAAACGGTTACATGTTTTACCTGTTCCTTTATGTGTGAGCCGATCGGTACCGAGTTGTCTTTACCGGGAACCCGCTTCTTTCTACAAGCACCCATAAATAATAAACTCTGCAAAAGTATTTAGCTCTTATCAATAAATTATTTTTGATAGATCTACGGGTTAAGTTAACGCAGGGTAAAGTTGAGCTCAATAATAGGTACTTATAATACGGTACATATAACGACTGTAATACGCTATAAACGAAGTCCACGTCATGCAATTGTATTCGTAATTAGTTGCGGGAATTTATATTCTTATTGTCAAGGTTATATTATGTATTAAAACTTGCTTGAAAAGCAAAGCAATCGGGGTATAACTTTCTCGTGTATGTAAATTGGATTCGCAAAGGACGAAACGCTCTCAGCCATGCAGGTTTTATTTCACGGCATTCTACTCTTTGAGCGCCAGGAATAGTGTTCGTTTTTCAAATGTATTTATTTAAATACGGTGTTACCAGCTAATTGTCGTGTAGTGTGTATGCATAATAATGGCGCGAACGAATCGGCCCCATCGATGCCCTTAATAATATCGTAGTGTGAATATGACGTGCCGTATTCTTTTCTAATATTTTAGAGTGCATTTTAGGTTTTATTGAGGGCACTCCTCTATGCTACTGCAGCGGTTTTATAATTTTACAAATGAAAAGCGTTATTACCTATAAATACAAGCTTGAAAGCCTACCTATTTACCTAAATGTCATTTAGATACCTATGTGATACAGATTTCAGTTTATTTCTACATATTAATAGGTAAAATGTTTATTTGTAGGTAGGTTTAGATACAAAGTAACTGATCTCTTAAGACCTTTGATTCCGTTAGGATGAGCACAGAACAATTATAGTGACAATGTAGGCTGTAGCCAATCCACAACATTGCTACATTGTTTTTAATAGGCGTATAGACAATAAAGTCTAGCAAAGGCACTGGCAGTCTCCAACACTATACACACAAAGGTTGAAATAATGCCGAAACTGTTTGGTTGGGAAATGAGACATTCAAGAGGAGCTGTGTTCAGGAATGGAACATCACTTTAAGTGTTATAGTGATATCATCAATAATGGTAATCGTATCTACATATCGTAATACTGTGAAATATTTTCATATTGACAAAAGTTTTTCGATATAAATCGTCCACTCCATACATTAATCATGACAACTATTTTTCATCCTCTGACAGGCCTTTTTATCTGTCAGTCAGATAAAAACTGAGACGCATTTTTATTCCCTTGTTACTTTATGTAAATCGCTCGATAAAAGATCTGTTTGAGCAAGATGAGGACGTTCTCGTTCGAGACGTGTCGCTTCCTTTTTTTAACAGCCTACAAGGACTACAAGCTATACCTCTAAAAAGTTTCTAATAAAGAGGTGATTGAATTTGGGCGGTTTATTTTTTAACGTTATTTCATTAATTTTTCAATCGACAGATAATTTTTATTCGTGGAATAAAATTAACGTCTGACAGATTTTGTATGGAAGGACTATCAAAAATTCAAAATTATTCCTCGGATAAAACTATCTGGCGTTGGAAAAATCAGCCCTACATCTGTAAGTAGCACTATTAGGGCTGTATCTACGCTTGGTCAACTTTGTGAGTTTTCCGGTCTATGTTTATAGGACTGTGCGACAGCAAAGACAGGGTTATGTTTCGCGTATCTATGTATCTTTGCATGTGGAATTTAACCATCGTTCCGCCACTCAAGGCACTTCTGCCATGTGGTACGACATTATAAGGGTTTTCCTAAGTGGAGGCACTTTTGTCACTTTGCGTGACAGGCCCCAGACATGTCAATGTTTCCCAACGAAGCTTTCTTATTGTATAGCGTGACGCGAAGTAAGTAAAGTGAATAAATTTAAAGCACTAGTTAGCATGCTAGTCTGCATTAAACAGGGCACAGTTTACCCTCGTACAACTTGCTCGGAGTACAGCACTAATTCAATTCCTAAGTCGGAGAACTCCTCAACTATTGACGAATACAAAGTAATGTAACTTCTCATCATTTTACTAGATATAATATTGCACTATTATATTTATACTAAATAGCTGGGGTGCGATTCTGTAGTTATTCTATATGGCAGAGAAACTCGGGTAGTGCTCCTCATGATTTTAATAAGAAATCAATTTTAAACGCATTTGACTTCCGAAATAAGCCAGAAATGGGAAAAATTCAAAAGTCTTAGTGTAAAAATTTAATTTTAATTCATAATAAACTCTAAGCGTGTTTTAAGATTTGCCTCGAGTCTCTCAAGGCACTTTGCTTTATACCTGAAGTTTGCTTGAAAGAATTTCTTATTAAAATTATTGAAAGTAGTTTCTTCAAAGAGCTTTCCGCTATTTCATTCAGCCAGTTATTTCTCGAATAGAGTAACCAGCGAATCCTAGAAGTATTCAAATAATTTACAGAATCGGACGCCCGATGATATGAGATTTAAAGCTACAATTTCGAAATGTGTCTAGCTAAGTGAAATATTTTAAGAAGTGAAGAAATACGCATGCGTACGGTATGCGTGAGTCGACTAGAACGAACCGAGATTTTTATTAGAGTACCGCCTATTATTACTGATTAATGGACTTACAATTTACATATGGACCGGGGGAAATAAGTATTTTATCTGTAATGTGACACGACCTAGTTTCTTTCCTATATAAATCGACTACAGTGGCACCATTATTGTATGTTGTTCGTAGTCTGAAGATGGGTTTTTCTTTAATTTGAACTTTCTTTTCTACCAAAACAAAGTGACGTTTTTTGTCTAATTGTCTATGACGTAAGGGTCCTACTTTTACATTTCACATTCAACATCAAAATTAAGAAAAACAAAAGACAACACGACGCTACTCGGTTACATAAAATTGGTCCGAATTTATTCATTTTGTTGTAAAAGGAAACAATATAACAATAATACGTAGAGTGTAGGTACTCTGAATATGAAAAATCATAGTTCTAGAGAAATAAGGTCCCGCAAGTATTAGCACAGGACATTCTTAAGGTATAGGCAGATCGAAGTACATCGAATGTGAGTTTTGGCTTTCAATACAAACTAAAACCCCCCAACTGTAGTGTTGCCAGGTAAATAATTCCCTCAATTTCAAATGATTCTCAATTGGTTATGGTCTACGCGGTCCGTGTTTCATACGAATCGTGCGACGGCGACTGCTAGGAGGGATATTCCGGCTTTAAATTCGATGGAGGGGCCCTGGTGGGGTGCTGAGGAGTTGCCTGCGAGGATGAGGGCCCGGAGACGCTGCCTCTCCCGGTACCGGATGTCCTCGCCAGGGGGGTCGAGGCACTCGAACTCGCAGCATCGCGAGCCCACGCGGAAGTTTTTGCAGAACTGTGGAAGTATGATAAAGGAACTTTTAACATGCACGTCTTTTTACATCGTTCTTACATATAAGTATACATTCAATATTAATAGTGTATTCTGTAACAATATACATAGTTTAAAAGAGTGTCCATGGAATTTCTTGGCTGTTATTTTCCATAGGTACCTAACAAAGTTATGGAATGGCCGACAAGCTTCATCTATCTGACTGACCGACTCCTTTGACAATTCAAAAGTGTCTGTAAATGGTTTAATTGAAGACTAAAGGCTTTGAGTTTGACTTTGAATGTATGTATCATGGTCATTTATACATAATAAAAAAATCCAGTTTTTCGTCTATCCCATGACCAGAAGCCCACTTGCCTACCAAATCTATGAAATATGTAAAAACTAGGTGCCGTATGCCGTGACAATTGTCAATTAAAACTTGCCCACATAACAGAACTTCGTTCCACGTAATGACTCATAGCTAGTTGTTATTCGAACCAACAAGGGGTGATTGTTATGAACACGACAGTCAATAACCATGCACAGCTACTAATAGGGTAGTTGAAAGTTTAAGTTAAGTTAAGAACAAAGATTGAAGTGATGAGTGACCAGCAAGCGAGCACTTTGGTCAAACTCCCTGCCTCATTTAGGACCTATGTCACCAATGAAACTAAACGCGATCAGCACATCTTAACCGCGTTCAAGAGCTGTCAGTGTCAATATTCAACAACAAAAATGACAGTGACAGCTCTTGAATGCTATTCAAAACCGCTGATATATTTTCACTGGCCGGCCGCCAGATGGCCGGTGGAGCAGACGAGTCTTGGAGTGGAGACTGCGTATCGGCAAGCGTAGTGTGGGACGCTCTGCAGCTAGATAGATAGACGACCTATAAAAGGTGGCTGGGACAGACTGGCTGCGGAAGGCGGAGAACAGGGTGTTGTGGCGCAGTCTGGGAGAGGCCTATGTCCAGTAGTGGACTGCAAAAGGCTGAGTTGATTGATTGATTGTGTTAAATGTGTGGCGTTGAGCCATGACTTGCTGTGCTAGAGAGGGTCCACAATGGCCATTTGTTTGTACCCGAAAATCCACTTGTACAGTCAGCAATGAAAATCGATTAACACTTACAATTTTTAAATAACTTAATTATTAAGACCCTAATTGCGTAACACGCTTTCAATTACAATCCGAGAGTCTTGAAGGATATTGCTAATCTATTGCTGCATAGGTTAGGAAAATTCGTCTGCTCAACGACGTACATAACGCAATGAACTGTCAAAATGAAACCCATTGCGATCAATTGTCATTGTATATGTGTACGCAATTACCCCGCGGTCTATCAAGTAATGTAATCACATTACTTGATAGACCGCGGGGTAATTGCGTACACCTAATCATAGTCATGATTAGGTTAAAGAACTAGTCATATACTCACATAAGGCGGATCACAGTAAATAGCCTTGCACCACATGGGCTCCGAGTGGTAACAGACGCACAGCGAGCAGACTCCTGGGCCGGGCACGTACAGCAGCCCGTGGGGAACTGACTTCCCTTCCCAGTCGATGCATTCTTCTTCTACGCATGCTGGGGACAAATATCGAGAGTTAGGCAGGAATATGATATATGATAGGAAGTTCTAGGAAGGATGACACATGTCATGTCTGCAGTAATAGACATAAGAATCCTCCAATGACGTTCATGATGATTTTTCTTTTGGATATCTCTAGAACCAAAAATTCGAAGACATGTGACATCTAACAACCCGCACTGGGCCCACGTGTTGGATCGTGGTCCACTCCCTCTCACCGAGAGGAGGCCAGTGTCCCAGTACATTATAGACTCATTTTGCTTATGCCTCTTGGATATTCCATCTTGAGAAAGCGATAGGTCAAATTTGTACCCAGCAAAACCACAAGATGTCTGCCTTCAACACTTTCCGAGGATCTGGGATTTCCAGGTAGACCGCATAGAGGAACTCCCCTATGTCGTCCACCCGGAAATCCCTGAATCCGGAATCCCTGTTGCCTAGTCCCGGGGCAAACAGAGTTGGAAGCCCGACAACTTCTCGTTGCACGGCAGCACGTGACCACTATGTGCAATTGTGCACCCTGCCTTACTTCTCTGAATACACATTTAATGAAAAGTGAGTAGTTATGCATCAAAGTTTAGAGCCTTTTTTAAGCAAGTTGTGTGGTTGGTTCTGATACTGTGGTGTAAGTAGAGTAAATTATTTTAAATCAAGAATTAGGTACTGCCCTGAAAAATGGTTGAGCTGGATGGTGTGATCTACGCTTCGTGGTCGTAAACGCGCGCTCAGTTGAGACTGGTCACTCTTACCTGCCAGGGCTTACTTTTAATCTTATATCTTGAGTTGTTTCTTTATTTTATTTATTTTACATTGTTCTCACATACAGAAGCAAGAAGAATAATGTACCCAGAATTTTGTATGAAGTGTCCTTGGAGTTTTGGAATGGGCTTCAAGGTTCCGACTAACTGACCGACTTTTTGAAAATTCAGAAGTAAGTAAATGGTTTGATTGAGTTTTTAAGAATGGTTCATGAGAGTCCAATTAAAATAAACACAAACTAGGTTATAAACAATGGTAATAAACCGCTAGCTAAAAAAACCAAGAAGATTCATACCTTCTAACTACCAAATGCGGAGAGCATTGGAGAGCATTAGCGTCTGGAAAATGAATCCGACTGCAAATCGGATTGATCAAACCATTACAGTGAATAATCCAATCGAGGGAAGGTGGTAAAGTCTTCAGTAGTAATGGTTTTCTTTACGCTTCGTACTTGTTTTTATTTCCTCTGTTAGCAGTAACGTTAATTTTATGTATTACTAGCTTACTGTACTAGCTGGTTTCACCTGCGTGGATGTCAGAAAATATTCTATGGGAACGTAATACCAGGATAAAAAGTATCCAGGTTATACTATCCTTGTGCCAAGGATCATTGGTCGTAATCTGAACCGGTTTGTGAAAAGTTGCGTACAAAAACCAAACTATGTAGATTTATTGAGTTAAGTTTTACCCGATTTTTAATTTCATGTACTTTTTTTTTTTAACTATGGGAGTAAAGATTAACAGGTCAATAAATCAATTTTTAAACAGGTAATTTTTTTTCCTATACGAAAATGTTTAGTTAACACTCATAATTAATGGGGCAAAATAAGTAAAAGTTAATAATAATGCCTGATTAAGAAGTTAATTGTTGTTAAAAAAATATATATATAGAAAATTTAAGTGTATTTTTCCAAGTGGAAAAATACACTTTATTTTTTTTTGGCCAAACAGACCTTACCCAGTACACACTCTAATGCAATTCATACTATCGTAAAGTAGAGACTTTAATTAGTCTATTCCACCCTATTTTATTTCTATACAGCGTGGGTATAGTTTGCATACAATGGTGCCCATTGATCTTTCATCCAAATCCGATCAGCTGTTTTTGCGTGATTGAGTAATAAACATCCAAATAACAAATTATATTTTTAATATTACATTTATAATTTATAGTAAGGTTCTACTGCACGAGTATTAGAAATCGCCGCGTAGCTAACGCGTAGAGGTCATTGCTACGCCGCTACGCTGACGTAACCGATTCATTATTCTTGAAACATGCGTCGATCGGACGCACACTAGACAGTCTTTTCTTGAGCATTTACAATTTTAGACAACATAGGAAAGCAGCAACTTAGGTAACTGAATTATACATCATACACACAAAATTTTTAGAATTAGAGCGAGCACAACGGGCTCTTATCAAGTGCATGTATTTTAAGAAACGTAGATACTGTACTGGAAAACTTTATCAAATCAGTAACCTTTTAACGGTCCGGAAGCTCTACATTACTCAAGTTGTTCTCACAAAACATAAAACACCAACCCATGATCCCAGAATATTGGCTAGAAGAAGAAAACACATTATATTAAAAATACCACAAACTAGAACACTATTTGCCAGTATTCAACTTTGTAAACGATCTGCTCAGCTTTATAATGCTATTAATAAACACATTTACATCTACCCTAAGAATTGTTATGAATGCAAAAAAATACCAACGGAATGGATAAGAAAGCTAACCTAAAGTGAGACTGAATCACTTTTACAACAGATACACTAACACTATACTAACGCAGTACTCCACACAAACACACACGCCCTCACACACACACACCCTCACACACACACACACACCCTCACTTACATACACCCACCCTCATTCACTCAAATCACCTTGTTTTTGATTATGTAATAGTATTGTATAGTTTACACTTCTTGTTTTTGAAAGAGCGTAGTCTCCTAATACAGGCATATTTTGCTAAGGAGGCTCCAATCTCAAATTTGTTATACGTTTAAGGTTATCACATAAACTATTTTATTTATTTATTTTACATTTAGATTATTTTAGATGTCTATTGTTTTTTTTATCTAATACCCAGACAAGGTTCTTTTGGCGCGTCGCCAAAGCCGGAACTAACACTGCCATCTTGTTTTTCAAAACGTTTATATCAACAACGCCCCCCTGTCAACCTCATTCGAGCTCCGTCTGTTGTGACAGGTCAACTCAAAGTTGCAATGACTCTTTCTTTAAAAGGCCCTTCCAGACATGTGTCTAACATGTGACAAATCCAGAACATGTGTAAAATCCTAATAATATAAAGTCAAAGTATAATGTTTTAACTTTAAAAGAAATCATGAATGCCATCTAGTTTTAAAATATTGACGCTATTTCTAGCTGACCGATCTCTTAGAAGAAATGTCGAAACAAACTCAGAGGTCATGGTCTGTTTTAAAGTTCAAACACATACATTATATGTACATACAAGGATCATTTGAAATTAAATGAAATGTTGATTTGTACCTAAGTAAACTTACACATAAACATTTCCTTTCATTTCAAAAGATACAAAATGTACATATAGCAGTGTAATAAATATCGACACTACCTACCTGTCATGTAATATTTGGAAAACAAAAGCAGTTCAAACATCATCAAACGTCATGTATGTCGGATAATGATCCCAACATTAAACGTTTGAAGAAGTCTACCAATAATATTTCCTATTTCTACATCATGTTTCACATAGTCGCGTGCACGAGACAAATCAAAGTCTGCATATTTCATTGATATCGATCAAACAGCGCACTCATAAACAAGTTATGGTACAAGTCACGATTCTAATGCATTTACATTGACATTGATTCGACACAAACATTGTATATATATATTGACCTTCACGTGCTGAAACTAGGTTATTGCTAATGTGTATTTGATTTCAAAACAATAAAACGGAAAGTTTTTATCGATCGATATACGACTCTAGTAGGACAGTTGTTGACGGCATTCGACATCGGCATAAAATATACTGCAAACACGATTCTCGTAGGAGACACTTGCAAAAACAAAGGGGTTGGCTGATTGGTGCTCTTGATCACCTTGAAGACAAGGCTGATATGATCTATAGTTTTACCGTCAAAGCCTTCAGATGGAAAGTATAGCAATGGTGCTTGATAACAGAAATAGGTGGACATAGTGTTTACCTGGTCGATCAAATTCGTGAAAAGCTCGCCTACAAAATTGCGTAGGCGTATTCATTAGATATTTAGAATAAGTACTACCGAAACAAGGGATATCTTGTTACCCAGTAAAGTGGTTGTGGAGGTCAGATAGGCAAATACTGGTATTCAGCTTCATTTGGTTAGACTGGATACTTAACATAATTGGGAAAATTTTAGGCAGATGATGAATGAGTTAGTTATGTAGAGTCTGAGTAGATGAATTAGTTTAGTTTAGATCATAGGTTCTCAGCGTGGGCGATATCGCCCCCTCGTTTGAGACTTTCAGGGAGGCAGTAGAAGACCCAGAGAAAATTATATAACGTATCTTACGACTTCATAATATAACACGTTTAAATAAAAATCAATCGTGGCAATAGCTGTTTCAGATTCCCGACAGATGGTAAGAAAAAAAAAACTGGGGGCTCTAGATAAAAAGAAAATCTCAAAGTGGGTAAATAAGGTTGAGAAACTATGATTTAGATCTAAGCCCAAACATTCATTCATAACGCAAATTACATCAACGAGCTCTAATTGATTCCATAGCTTTGAATTCCCATAATAATTACGGTAAATGAACAGAAATAGCGAGAATAGTAAATTAGCAGTGGGGCCTAGCTAAGCAGCTAGATGAAACGCTACTGAGACGCGATAATTAATGAATGGACTTTGCCAAAGGCGAGTGCCTAAATTATTGCGGAAGACCATTTCTGTATATTCGCAACGTCATTTGAGTATTACGTTGTAATTGTTTGTGCCAGATATTTGATATAAATAACTAATCAAAATCACAGATTTGTGTAGCGCAGGACGAGTCTTCATTTCGGTATTATCACGGTATTTTATTTATTATTTGGAGAATATTATGATGTCATAAACAAACGAAGGAGAGATAAAAGTACCACAGATACAGAATGGAAAAAAAAACACTCGAACAGAGTTTTTAAGCATAGAAGAAACGTAGTATTCTTTAAAAAGTTGGCATTGTCTCGTCGACGCTTATTTACTTTTGCATAAAGAACATTAGAGCTCTACATATACATTATTAAAATTAAATGCTTTACTGTTCCTCTCGAAGGTCTTTCCTGACCCCGTTATAATAAGCGAGAAAGGACCCGAGATGAACAAAATATGTAGATCCGAATTCTAAAAAACAGCAGACCCTAATTTCATTAAAAGGTCAGGATCTGCTCGTCAGACCTCAACAAAAAATAAAACCAGATTATAAATAATTCCTTCGCAAAAGTCGATGTTATTTACGTAACCTATGAGTTCAGTTACAGTTTGGGCCAAAGGGCAACACTTCAATAAAATGAATAAAAACTTTTTACTTTGGCATAAGTTTTTGAACTGACTGATGGAACGAAAGAAAAAAGTCAGCTGTCAATTTTCCCGCGCAAACTTTATGGATTATTTTTGTTTCTCATTGGCAACAGTCCGCTTTCTGGTACACCTTTCTTGTAGCAAAATATAAATAAGTAATAATGACTAGTTTTAATTTCCAGAAATACCTCTCAAGCTCAGAGCTGATATTATAAAATAAGTATTAAATACATTCATATTATCCATCACACCGGCTATTTCTGTTAGCCTAACCGAAGCTAACCACAAAGCTATTACTGGAACGTCTGGAGCTTGCCACTGCCAGACGTTTGTTTTCTATTTGTGAGATAAACAGATGACGAGCGAATTTTTATTTGTGCTCCAGCTTTCTTAAACTTGGCCTTTTCACATTACCGAGACGACCTAGACCTTGAGTTACGTCTGCAAAATAAAGAAAAAAAAAAAAAAACTAATGTCAGATTTTGCTGCGGCAAAAGAAAACGGGAAATCGTTAAAACACTAAACGTTTGCCGTACTGTATGCTTAGTGTGAGTTTCACAACGTTGTTCGAATGACTTTACCATCGCGTAAATCGAGTTAACGTCAAACGTGTCGAGAACCGAATGCATGCGAGTGTGAGTTACAATCGAAGCTAACCATCCAATACGCGTTTGGTCACCGTGAATTGCGAGCATTATTTTTCTTATGTTGGTGTCACGTAAACGTCCTCCGATAAACCGACCAAATAGAATGACATTTAAATTCAGTGTTCCCAATGATAGCGGCTGTCTATCAAATTTGTGTTGGTTATAACGACTTTGTTTAGGTTTCGTGTTTGTGTCAAGTTATTGTGATTTAGGTTATTGATCTAATATTGGATTCTATTAATTAAAAATGAAGACAAGTTCGTCCCAATTATGTTTTGATGGGGACATTTATGGAGTAGTAAGTGGAATTTTAATTATTTGGTGATTAGCGAGCTTATAATCTGTGAACTTTGCAGAAATAAAACAAAGTTTATTTTGGTCTTTATGGAGACCTCAGCAAGCTATCCACAACAAATATCATTGGTGTGCGAGTCGCTACGGGCTTGGCAATAGAAGAAGCTGGGTTGTCACAGGTTTAAACTTCCTAAATAACACCAACCGGTAGTATATAATTAGGTTACTTTATTGTGTCTCATAAATTGTATTCTCTTACAGGAGATTCACATTCAGCCCAATTCCACCTGTTACTTGTGTGTGCCCAACCTCTGAAGTGTTTTTGATGAAACTTGGAAAAGAGTTAGCCTGAAGTATAGTTAATTGTCGTGGCATCAGCTGAAAAACTTTAAGATCTGAAGAACATACATTTTTTATGTTCTATGTATCCAACCTAATTGGAATGAGCCAGGGCCATCAAGAGTCATTGCCCCAGCACAGTCGCCACCTACCATGGCTCCTACTCCTCTTTCTTTTGTGGAGATAAAGTGGAAGGTAAGAAAGAACTTTATAAGTTTGTTTAAAAGGGTCTTTAAGATGACAACTCATAATATAAATAACTTTTATTATTTTTTCTAGAGACGGGGCATGCTCTTCCCAACCAGAACTTCGTCTCATGTCCGTGTAGTTCAGCCAGAGCCTGTTACGTCTGTGCAAACTACTTACTCCTCGTCGTGCAAGAATCCCAAGCAGATTCGTTTTGGAGAAATTTTAAGGAACAGCAACATAAAGATTACATGGACTCGAGGAGAGAGCAGAATAGGATCAGAGAGATGGAGGTGCAGGCTCAGAGGGAGTGGCAAGCTGTAGGCCACAGAGGATTAAATCTTTTAGAGAAAATTGTAGATACATTTTGCAGACTAATTAGATATATTTAATATTAAGCACTACTACTGCCCACCACCTTTTTTGGTATTATTCTTGTAAGTTAGTTTTAAGTTAAAAGTTGATATTTCATAAGAAGTTGTGTGATATATAATGTGTTCCTATTTACTACTTGTTATATTATTATGTAAATAATTTATGGCAATAGTTATCTCAAACCTATAACTAGTTAAGAATTCAAAGAATTGTTATTATATCAAAATAAAGTTCCTAGTTTGTGACACAATCTAAGACTGATTAATGATGAATAAAAGTACTACAACCTTCTTCGTGGTTGGTGTTTCATTACCTCTAATTAAAATTGCAACTTCTCTTACTACTATTCACTACTCAATCTTTCTAATTCTAAACAGAAATAATTCATAATTATTTTACATGCATATTATACACTTTCTGACTTGGACACTCACTACACAAAGCCAGCATGGTCACCATGGAGAAAATGCCTATCTTATCAGATAGGCAATTGCTCCATGTAGAATCCTACTGGTATTCACCTAAATCCAGTTGAGACTGAAAGCCGACCCAAATATGGGAACGGAATAGCTGATGATGACTGTAAAGAATATGCAAATTAATAACAATCATAATTGATTATATGATTGTTATTCATTTAAAAAATACTGAAAGTAGGTACCTACTTATTAGATTTGATCTTGATTAGGAAAAAAGTAAACATTTTGTTAAAAGTGTGCCAAAAGAATTTATTCTAGAACATTCTTGACATTGATTTTAAAGTAACGTCTACGTAATTATAATAATATTCATATTGGACTTATTGTAAATCACAAATCTTAATATTAATTTTATTGTACTTAGTTATATAAGAATGACATTTAAATATTTGTACACCATAATATGTTGTGGTAGTGTAGAGAACTTAAAAAATATTAACACCGTAGGTACTATGTAAAACAACATTCATACAAATAAATAAATTCTAATTCTAACAATAATTTCAATTAGACCATTATAAAGGCACCTTTGAACATCAAACTTACAAAGTTCAAGTATATTAAAAATAAAAGTGTTGAAGTCTTTTAACTATTTGTTCCCTTAAAATCCTTCCTCTGATTGTCAGATGTTGAACCTCCTGTTTACATCTCTGTGGCCCATTGTGTTTTTCTTCATCATGTTCCAATCCTAGAAAGAAGTGTAATTTAGTATTCAATACACATAAGCTATGGACTGATTTGTAGAATTTGTCACCATACCGAAGATGTTCTCTTCTTCTTCTACAGCATTAAAATCAAGACCAATGTTATGGAGAATGCAGCAGGCTTGAATAATTCTAGGACATTTAATAGGCTCGTAGTGTAGCCCTCTATGTTTGTCTAGACAGCGGCATCGATTCTTCAGCCTCCCAAACATATTTTCTATGATGACTCTGGCTGCCACATGCCTTTGATTGTAATTGGCTTCTAGTGTGTCTGGAGCAGCACCTAAAATCGGAGTCATCAACCATGGCTGTTGTGGATAACCAGTCTCCTAAAATTATAACCATCTTTTAGTTGAATCATTGCCTAAGTTGAATATACAATGCAATTACATTTTATTGTGGCGAGCTTACCCAAAAGCCACACTATTTCTCCATTTTGGTGCAACAACTGCACATAATTTATTGATGTTGCTGTTCTTCCTTAGGAAAGAGTTGTGATTTGCACCTCCAATTGAAATTACCTTATCTTCCAAGGTTACCCGTTGTGTAGACTTTAAACCAGTCAGCTGTTTCAGCTGTATCTCCTCTTAAATCCGGCCTTCGGATGATCTCTTAGGGCATTGCTAGAAGTACGGGCTTTTGCACGAACACTGGACATGTAATTGCGCTCATCTTGTGCCCTAGCGGTCTCAAACATCTTCCAAGTAAAATGTATTAGTAATAATGAGCCCACACAACGAATTAAAATACAATAACTTTGAAAATTCACCACACTCACAAGGCTCTCACTACAAATCCTTCAGTGAAGAATTAACTCATTCGAACGTGAACGCGTTTCTCAAACGAGCTGTCAAAACTGTCAAAATTGCAACTTACACTCGCGATAACACAGAGTCACGTTAATTTACGAGCTCACTATCGAGTGGGATTCGATCGTCACCATCGACAAAGTAAAATAAAAAACTTACACTCGCGTTTTTTAGTTCTCGCGTATGGCACCAGGTGGCGCTAATGCAGCGCCATACAAATCAGAGTTAACTCTAACGCGATGGTGACGTTTAAAAAACTCGCACTAAGCATACTGTATTGCACATAACCATAAAGTCTCTTTTTATAGTGGGAATTATGGCTCGAAATAAAGTTAGCGACGCCGAGGCAAACGCAAACAGCTATAGGTACGTCCCTAGCACACCATTTAAATGAAATGGGTTGTTCTGCAGATAAAAATTGCTTACAACACATTCACATTCGGTGTTACTAGCTTGAAAATATTAAGTTTATAGTTTTTGTCAAATCTGTAATAGACTTGAGATTGTTGGAAAACGAAATAAGCTATTCCTATTTATCTCAAAATTTGAATTACGAATGTGTTCGCCGTTGAATAAAATTGTATTTTAAATCTCCCGCGGGATGTTGTTGGGAGTTCTCAGAAGCGTGTGTGCCAGAAAAGAAATATGACTAAATAAGAACTAGGGATTAGGGAAATAAGTTGGAGAACGTTGGGGTATTGTTGAGTGCTTGTATCAAAGAAGGTTCCATTAAAAATGTTTGTGATAACTAGACTGTGACAAAGAGCGCACTCACCGTCAGAATGTTCGTTTCCTTTGCCTGTGTGAACATTGCGTTTGTTTTTCGCGCTCTAATTTACCGCGTTTTTTCCATAGTGACTTCTAGCAAAATATAAAAATAATTTAATTTATATGCTTGCGGAGGGAGGTTATTATTCTCTGTCGCACGCGTAATATTCAATTTATATTAGTTATTACGACAGCCAGCGCGGCTACGATCTAGAGTACCCGTACGTAAACAATATCTCGTGTGCAATTTTGTAAAATATTTATGTGTTTATCCCAACACCTATTTTCTTTCGTTCGATATCGTTTTTGCATGAATAGAATTATGATAGATTTTAAGCAGTTACGAGAATAAATGTCATAATAAATAATCTGTATTTTTTTCAAGGTAAGTGCCTGAAATGTGCCACCATCTTTTAACCTATGAATAAGTCACTTGCATGTGAGTGTTATAAGTTTGTACCTTATTTAAACTGTGTGGTTCTTTTCTCAAATGACCATCTCAGACATCGATCTACGTGGTTTTCATATGATCTGACCAAAATTATGTCTGGACTTTAAAAGGGACTGTGACCTCTGCTAGTTTGTTTCGGCCTTTCTTCTCAGACTAGTCAGATAGGAAACGCCGACCTCATCTACTTTTAAAATATGATTGACGTGTTTAAAAGTGTTTGTCAGAGAACAAATCTACTTACAAAATAAAATTATTTATCATTTATCAAACGGTCAGATACAAACTTTTTGCTAAACAACCATAATTATTGTATTTATCGTGTTTCTCAGTAACAGCTCGCAGTCCGGATTTGTGCCCATTTGTGGCATTAAGCTCGCCCCCTATTGCATGACGAAATGGGGTGTAATCATCGCCTCTGGTTTACCCTTTCATTTTATGATATTTGTTAAAGCTAGCAAGTTAGCAACTTAGGTAACTGCTTTAAATGGTAAATTATAATAACAACACGAACTATTAAAATATACGTCTAGTTTTTTATGGTAACATTAGGGACCCAGTTATTACCTATTCTATTTTACAAAATATTCCTCATTAAAGGGCAGAGGACGGACATGATAAAATGGACGATAAACCTGACAAATGAGGATACTGTTAAGGATACTCGACTAGAAGGTTAACATAATCTCTTAAAGAATGTCCCTCATCCCAGTATATTTTGAAGATCCCGCATTGCAGTGGCAAAGCTCGAGAAATATGTTCACTCTTCGTTTCAGGATTTAGAAATTATATTTTAAACTAATGTGTACATTTCCAGATTTAGGTGCACTTTTCGGCGGATATGCTGTCTGCAATTAGGGTCAAGTTGCACTGCGACTGAAAGTCTAGTGTCGCATTTTTTTGAGCATTTGTTTGTGTCATCCAAGAGTAGATACACGTACTCACAACAAGTAATTTATGTTGTAAAAGCATTGCTTAAGAGTCGCAGTGTGTGTGTGTCTTGATTTTAAATCTGTTTAGTTCTTATCTTGACACGTTTCAAAAGCATGTGCCAAAGTATGTGCTGGAGTAACTAGCTCAAAGCCAAGGAAACAACAAACAATGAACGTAGACTCAAGTTTGCACAAAGCACAAGGCTTGTGTTTAAAGTGAGCATGCAAAATACTTTCTGAAACTTAGGATCATCATGAAGATGCACTCTTCAAAGGTACGAAAAACCTTTGAAAGCCAAAAAGGTACATTGCATAGTTGTTCCCACTTTTTGGAAAAACTGTTCCACACGACACGTCTGACTTTATCTAGCGCATTAGCTTACTCAGACAATCCTGAATGCATCATAAGCAGCTTATAATGTTCCCACTGCTAGGACACAGGACTGCGCTCCGTGAGAGGGAGTGGGCCGTAATCCACCATACGGGCCCAGTGAAGGTTGGCAGATGAATTTTTGGTTTTAAGACATAGGTACCGGTTTCCTCACGATGTATTCCTTCCCCGTTTTGAGAGCAGTGGCGATAAAATAATTTACACAAAGTAAAATGCCTCTCTGGGTTCGAACTTAAGACCAAAAACTCGTAGGTCGCGGCCGTTTCCACTGTGCCACCACTGCTCATCTTGAATTAATAAAAAATAAATTTTATGGTCATAATATTTTTATGACTATAAAGGTCAATATTGCCTAAAAGCAATGAGGACGGAAACAGAGGACGCTTGAGGAATGGAGATCATTCCGTTAATTGCAAATTGAAAGTTATTGATGGCGAATTTGCCAACAACGTTTTGCACCAGATATTCTAACGTCTACTCGTATTGTCGTAGATTAGGTGATATGTCACTACGTAGCGGTCCCTTAATTGTAGATATAAATACTGATGTGTAGTCAAACAATGCTTCGAAGAAATAGCAATGAACTGCTAGAAGATCAGTATTTGACTTTAGAGAAATGTAATGTTCTGTTTTCAGCGGGGTAATTTCGTAACACACTAACAGTAGGAATGGCTTTCATTTTGACAGTTCAATAACTTTCATTGCATTATTTACGTTGTTGAGCAGACACATTTTTTGAACATATGAAGCAATGGATTAGCAATATCCTTCAAAATTATTCAAATTGTGATAAATAGTATTACACAGTCAGGGTGCGGGTAAGAATTAAGAAGTTGGATATTTCAATAAAACCTAAAATACCTAATATGCTATTACTTCAATAGATAGCCACAGTTATTATGATATCCTAGCTATTTGAACCCCGCTGGTCATTAAAGAAACACTTTTGCAAATTAACACTACCAAGGAATCTATTCATGTTCCCGCCAAAACAAGACTCCATTTTTATTTCGTCGATCAAAGCTAATGTTATCGTTTCCGGCGTGTGAGCTAACAGCCACTAAACCCAGCATGTTCAGACGCACTGTCCGTCTGTCATGTCTTTCGTTCGATATCTTTTGATACGACGTTTACGACAAAAGTTTTTATTGTACGACTAGTTCTCGGTCGTTACGGCAACATAAAGGCAGAATGGAGTATGACGTTCGACCGTGTTGCTTTTTCATTTAAAAAGTTAATTTGGTTGTCTGTGGAACGAGTTCTTTTGTCAGTGACAAGTTATTGCATAGCGCGGAATTTCGTGGAAGATGAAAATGGACATCGGGAAAGCTACCCAAATATTGTTTTAATTTTATTAGCTCTTTGACATAAAAGGTACAGTTTCAGGAAAATGATTTGTTAGGACATTTTAATTTTACTGTAAAATATACTTCATTTTGTATTTTTAATAGTAGGTAGCATAGTCAATTACTCATAACTTTAGGTAATTAGTTGTCACAAAAACTTAATTCGTTGAAATATTAGTACCTAAAGTTCGTTTTTTAATCCCAGATAGTAATCTGACATTTAAGTCTTTTGTGTTTGCGAGTTTTTGTATAGAAATTTGACATTATACCTGTCAAATTAGTATTTGGGTTTAAAAAACGAACTTTAGTTCAGAACATAATAAAAACACAACGAAAACATCTGGAATATAGGACTCACAAATAGCAAATCACATTGTGACATTAGTTGTAGATAATTTCTGTGTTGCGTCATGAATATCTAATACTAGTTGCTGCCCGCGACTTCATCCACATGCAATTTCAGCCCCGACCCACCGCGTCGCATCGCATCGCCCGCCCGCACTATTTTCCTAGAAGAGGGGTGATCGTCACGTATGCGGCCGTAATGTCAGCGGTGTCAAATGCTGGTAAAAATTACAGATTTTCGTGAACGGATGTCATGAAAAATGTAATTGTCATACATGTAATGGAACCGCTCTTCTAGGAAACCGTAGCTTTAGCTATCTTTCGGATTTTTTTTTCTTATTTTCTTGAGGAAAATATAAAAAGAAAAAAAATCTGTCAAATGCAAAATGCACCCTGAGAACAGGGCGCTCAAACAAAAAAAAATCTCTTCAGCTTTATACTATATTAGACTATAGATAAATGCTTTTTATTTTTAATATCTACGTATTATACAGCGTGCTTCGATACGTGCCAAGAGCTATTAAAATGATAAACTGTTGTGGACCTACCGAAGAACGTAGGTATATTGTGTATATTGTATAATAACGTTTTGTTACACCGCGCCTTATTAAAATTTCCAACAATAACATCGGTTTGACGCAGGGTCCATTTTGCGGTTGGCGTGTGATATTTTATAAAGAGGAATTTCAATATTCCACGTTCATGTTTACTGGCAGCGTGTTCTGCGTGAAATTAGAAAGCGGTGCGTGTGTTCCTTGACCTTGAGACCTTGAGTAAAGGTAATTTTAATCAATTTCTTTATTTTGATTATAACTACAGTTACAGTTTTCACTTACACCTAAATTAATGCCTAATAAAAGCGTGCTGTTGGATTTTCAACTTTCGGCCCTGAGCTGAGCGTTGAAATTCCAACAGCATGCTTTTATTTAGATATCCTTACATTTAGGTGTTGCCTAGTGTTAGTGAAATCAGGCTGTAGTCTCTTGGTCTAGACATGAAGTCTAGAGGTTCGACTCAATGTTTGCGTCGAGAATAGATACAGGGGTGGTGGTTGCATCATTGCATGACACATCCCCCTTATGTAAGATACTCTTTTTAAATGTTTGATGTAAATTGATGGCCTGAAACACAAGTTTTTCATAAACCTAGATCAGGCAGGTCTACATTACAGTTAGAATTTAACTTTCCTCGATTGTAATTAATGTAAATCATATTTTTACTTTACTTTATACTTGAATAATTTTTTTTATTATTTTTTTATTATTACTCATGTAGTCTGTCTGACTCTCTGTTACTTTTTCACTCCTTAACGGCTGAACGTATTTCGATGATTTGATTTGACACACAGGACGACCACGACCTGGGATAGGTCATAGGATACTTTTATCCCGGTAGTACCTACGGTCCCGTGGGATAATTTCAGACCTCGATGCGGGCGAAGCCGCAGACAAAAGCTAGTATTCCATATAGTTAGGTAACTTTAGAAATATGAAGGTATGGCATACCTAACGTTCTAGATTCCAATAGCTAGGCCATTATTAAATATAGGTCAATACGTACCCGTATTAATTTTACAAGTGCTCCGGTCCGGTTCAATTTATTAAAAGTCTTTCACACGGACTGTAATTTTATTTGTTGGGGCCATTTTCTAGATCGATAGAATATGGTTCACACCTTGAACAGCGGAGAAATTGCGCAACACACTATCAGTAGCAATGGGTTTCTTTTTGACAGTTCAACAACATTCTTTTCGTTATTTACATTGTAGAGCGGTCAAGTTTTTCGAACATATGAAGCAATGGATTAGCAATATCCTTCAAAATGATTCAGATGGTGATTGATAGTGTGTTACGCAATTAGGGTGCAGTATAGTGTACCGTAAAGTCTATTTCCTATATCTTTGATGGTCAAGATAATGGCTAATAGAAAGGCTAAAGCTGTGGCGAGTTAGTGCTTCTCTATCAACCCATTCGTTCCATCTGCTGAAAATCTCCCGCCAGAGTTGGCCTGATTCATGGCCTGGAAGCCTTTAAATAGACTCCGGACCCAGGTTTGCCGAAGCAAGGAAAACCTGTTTAGGTGGAGATTCACAAACGTAAGTAGCAAACGGAGTTTAAAGGTGGTGCTGTTCCACAAACAATGGGACACGAAATATCATGTCCAGCGTCCTGTTGCCTGCACGTTACAGCAACTGATGGACGCTACGGAAGGTGCCAAACTCGTAGCCAAATTCTGGGCTGATTCTATCTAGATTGCCATCGACACGGTAAGAAAAATGGTAATAAGTGTCATCTATGGGCCATCCCACAAATTTCCACAAGGCCACAAATCATGTAGCCACTAACTTTCCAAGACCTACTATAGACGTATGAGGAACAGGGTATAAAGTTCACTCATCCTCTATAGAAAAGGGAGGATCCTTCGACCAGACAGGTGTCGTGTCTAGTGGGCAACTGCCCCGTCGATTGATGTCGGGACGTTGTATTTATGCTTGTCGAGCGGTTAACTCTGCTTGCGGGATGCAGGATTTTGCGTGACGTCCGTATGATGCGTAGTTCACATGTAGCGGTGTAGATGCCGCCACACTACCCACCTGCTTATTCAGTTAGATAATTAACCAAAGCATAACCTAAACTATAAGACAAGAAGAAGAACAAGAAGAGCATGAATTTATAATTGAGACTGAGGTAATAATTTATTTTAATGTTCTATGTCTTGTAAACTACTTTGCATACCTAGTACTTTATACAATCAAGTATTTTATAACTGAACAGACAGCTGTGCTGCTGGGGAGTTTGTTGCGCCACTTCTCCCCAGCGAGAGCATTAGGAAGTGGTGAAGGCTCACTTCACTAAGTATTACAGCTATTCTGTAAAAATCTCACCGTGAATACTTAGGTAATAACAAACTCAAACTCAAACTCAAAGTATTTATTTCAATTAAACCAATTACAGACACTTTTGAATTGTCAAGGGGTCGACACAGTCGAGGACACAACAACAGTCGATCTATTGATTGACTGTTGTTAAAACACCGCTTCGATGCTGGGTGGGCCGTGTGAACGGTCTCTAATTCAGGTACCCAATCGTAAGGAGGCATCCGCCTTCGGTATAGCCTGAATAAAACAATGGGTACGACTATAATGCTGCTCGTACAGTCGTATCTACTCGTACACTTGTGCTCGAACAATGAATTTTCCTCTACCATCTGTAATGGCGGCTGTACGTATTGTATTTAGTTATTTATTGATGATAGGAGGACGATATAGCATAATCAGCCTATAATGTTCCCACTGCTGGGACACAGGCCTCCTTTCTGTGAGAGGGAGTAGGCCGTAATCCACTATGCGGGCCCAGTTGGTATAGATGTCACATGTCTTGGAGATTTGGTTCTAGAACATGCCGGTTTCTTCACGATGTTTTCCTTCACCGATTTGAGAGCAGTGGTGATGAAATAATTAACACAAAGTAAAGTGCCTGCTTCGGTTCGAACCCACGACCTATTTACTCGTAAGTCGCGGCCGTTACCACTGGACCGATTCTAGGAAGGAAGGCATGGGTTTGTGTAATTAGATTTAAAGTCAGTGGAGGTATTAATATGGAAGTTCCTTTGTTCTTGCATGTCTTGGAAACGTACGTGAAGTTCAGTTATGTTCAGGCTATCGTTTTGATAATCAGTTTAGTAAAGGGTCTAGCTATTTTAGTTAGATTAGGGGGGTCCAAATCATGTACTGAATCCATGGTAAGCGGTTGCGCGTCGATGGCCCTGCCACCCTGTATAGTTGGAAAAATGTGGGTGTACACGTACCTCTGGCTAACCATTCGGGGATTACATGCATGATGTTATATTTCTGTATATCCAAATAAGCTGGTACCTAAATACAAAACTTATAAAAGTCTAGGTTGAATCAGAAAATGTTTCCAAGTATCTTATTGCACTACACTACAAATCCTAACACTTGCTGTTATGCAAAATGGATTTTCAGCTCAAAAGTGTATTAAAATAAATATTGTATTGTGCATTTTGTAGTGGAGAGTCTAAAGCCAAACGCGTGCTCTGGAAAGTGAAGAGCGGATGAGGGGCAGCTAGTCTAGTATAATCGAACTATTCGCACGGAAAACTAAACAGTGCCACTAGGTATAGTGCGCAAAATAGATAAGTTAATAGTTATCGGATTAAAAAAAATATATAGTTATAAGATTTTATTTTATTGTTTTTTATTTAATGTGTATATGTAGTTAGCTAATGTGGTATACCTAAGTTGTTAGGTATTTGGAATATAAATTAAAACAAATAATTACTCTATTGATGACTAGAAAAAAAAAATAGCCACACACAAAACTGTAAGTAGGTACTTTTGGAAATTTAACTTTGTGATGAGTTTGTTTTGACCGACCGTAGCATGTGTTCTGTAGTTTCTGTCTGCCCA
Organism: Apamea monoglypha; assembly: GCA_911387795.2. Classification (NCBI taxonomy): domain Eukaryota; kingdom Metazoa; phylum Arthropoda; class Insecta; order Lepidoptera; family Noctuidae; genus Apamea; species Apamea monoglypha. Next base: position 17,725,562 of record OU426930.1, on the reverse strand, counting down.
ATAGAGCGTAAAAGCATGAGTTTTTGAAAGAACCGAATTTGTATTTGAAACTACTCGTATGGTAAACACAAATAAACGTAAGTATTTGATTTAGTTTTCGCAATTATGTACTTACTAGCTGTGCCCCGCGGTTTCACCCGCATAAGTGTCGATTTTTATGTGACTAGTGTGACTAGTGTGACTTTTTATCCCGATATGCCCCTGGGGCATCCATGGCATCGGGATAAAAAGTATCCTATGTGTTATTCTGATATACATATAAGCTATATGAATGTAAACTTTCATAAAAATCTGTTCAGTAGTTTTTGCGTGAAAGAGTAACAAACATCCATCCATCCATCCATACACACTCTCACGTTTATAATATTATAGTAGGATATTAGTAGGAAGTAGGATAGGATGTGTGGTCTTGTGCATACTTTTTGGCAACTGCCACTATTTTGACTTATCTGCTAGCTTCATTTTAGACGGGTTACAAGGTAAAAAGAGCCTGTGCAGTAATTAAAATGAGGCAAGAAATAGTAATTACTCCGCCAGACGGCTCATGTAACAATTACGCACACATTTTAACGACTCTTATCCCATTACTCACCTGCTTAGCTAACAAATTTATCGTGTATATACAGCTCATAATCCGTCGCATGGGTAGGATTAGGTGTCGGATATAATGGACTCATGGTCTGGCTGAGCTATTGTGAAGCGGTCATGTGTGCTGAGGACATTATTGTGTCATAAATACATCTATTAGGTAAACTGGCTAGGTCGTCTGAGGTCACTTCATGCCTTCGTTGATGTTAATGGCCTGTTTGACAGAGATATATCATTTTGACTTTGTCTTTTAGATAATCTTAATATGTGATAGAGAAGTATATTCCCTATCACTATTTGCATATCAGGTTAATTATATGCACCTATCTAACGGCCGCGATTTAGTTGCAAGTTGTAGGTCGTGGGTTCAGACCTGGGTACTTTACTTTGCGTAAATTATTTCATAATTTCTGCTCTCAAATGAGGAAGGAAATCGAAGACGTGACATCCGCCAACCCGCACTGGTTCCACGTGGTAGATTACGGCCTACTTCCTCTCACAGAGAGGATGCTGTGTCCCAGCAGTGGGAACATTATAGGGTGATTATGCTTATGCACCAGATACTGGTAGTGACTCTTTCGTCCGAAACATGAAGCGTTTTTCACAAGAAATTAAACAAAAGAATTGACTTGCTCCTTCGTATAAAAAAAAAAAACACTGAAATTTAAGCTAACTTTCAAGAACTTCAGTATAACAAGATTTGTTTTTATCCTAAACCATTCTTATGGCATGTGTACGTAACAGCTGGCATGCACGTGTAGGTATATCCAAGTGCATGTCATTAGGAAATTCACGTGTATTTTGTGCCAGCTGCTGTCAATAGGCAGGCTGGTTAGTAGCGAAAGTTTATGGATGGACTAGCTGCGCCCCGCAGTTTCACCCACATAATTTTCGATCCCGTGGGAATATCGGGATAAAAAGTATCCTATGTTTTAATCCTGGTTATAAACTATATTTGTACCAAATTTCATCTAAATCTATTCAGTAGTTTTTGCGTGAAAGAGTAACAAACATCCATCCATCCATCCCATCCATCCATCCATACAAACTTTCGCGTTTATAATATTAGTAGGACAATAGGGAAAACAAACAGAAGTATAGTATAAATAAATAAAAGGATTTTTTGGGTTTGTAGTGACCACCTATCTACATTCTCTCTTTATTTGTCGAAAACTTTCAGTTTCTTAAAATCATTTCAACCATCACGAAGCGCAAAGTTGGTTTTCCAATTGAAATTGTTACAATGAATAAAATTTAATAACCAAGTAGGTTTTGTAACAACCTAAATTCATAACCTACAAACAGTTCAATAACATTATTCAATTGAATAAATGACGATCTTCAAATTGAATAAATGATAAACTCCAGTATACAGACCAAGAGTATTTGCGACCTCACGCCCCCGCTCCGTGTATTTTTAACGTAAGTGTCCTGACCTCGACCCCCGAATGTCTTGAAGGTTCCTGTAGTTTTCTCCGTATTTTGCATATTTTAACAATCCGTAAATACGTGGAATATTTGCACGTATGCCTGTACTGTTTGAGTAGGAAAAAGGTCGCATGTAGTTGAAGGAAAGCAGACGGAATTGGATCATTAAAGAATTGTTTGTATTATAGGTACTTACGAGTATGTAATTTAAGGGTCGGTAGAAGGGTTCAAAGTTATTTTTAGATTTTAGATATATAATTGAGCTTTTGTAAAGACATTTCCGTAGCTACCCATTTACAGTATTTACGTGAATGTTGTTGAATTGTCATTTGGATTATGAGTGTGTACGAAATACGCCCCTGGCCTAATACTATAATAAATTATTGTTTGTTTACAATCGGTTATTGTTATACATATAAAAACTCACAACACAATCGCAATTACAGTACAACACCAGATTTATCACCTGTTTCAATAGTTAATGACCCACAGTTAAACCCCTAGAGCCTGCAGTAACTCTTCAAATCTTCATTACCAAGTCACAGTAAATAGCAACACAGAACACAGCAATTAAGTTCATTTAATGAAAACAGCTTAGATAAACTTTCGCGATACCAAGGCAACTTCGTTCAAAGGATGCACTCTTGAAACTCAATATTGAAAGCATTCCCAGGAAAATTTGTTTACAATGTTGTTGAAAAGGTCGGGAGGAAGTGCAGATAAAATGATTTTATACTAAGCTTTGCAGAGCTTTTGCATCTCTGACTTTCTTGCAATATTTTGAAGAAGAAATAAATATGATTCTCAGAAGCCACTTGGTCCGTACTCACTGAGAATTGATTTCTTTCTTTTTTTCTTTTGATAAATATTTAGCTTTTTCAGGCGGTTTCACTCGCATCCTAGGGGATAAAAGTCTGTCAATCTAGGATATAGACTATCGTGTATTCCTAAAGTGAAAATTGTTCAACAGTCAAATCGTGGTTGAGAGCAAACAACAATAATACTCAAAAAAAAAAAAAAAAAAATAAGAACAGAAACACAGAAATAATTTTTTAACAAGATATATGCCCCTGCCAAACTTCTAAGCAATCTGTTGGTCAGGCGTCTTCACATTTATACATAAATAACATACATAATCAGCCTATAATGTTCCCACTGCTGGGACACAGGCCTCCTCTCGGTGAGAGGGAATGGGCCGTAATTCACCACGCGGGCCCAGTGCGGGATGGCAGATGTCACATGTCTTCGAATTTTTGGTTCCAGGACATGCCGGTTTCCTCACGATGTTTTCCTTCACCCATTTATACATATCTATGTGTCATTTATAATTCACACCTTTTCACTTAGAGGTAAGCTAAACTATTTATGTATTCTTTAAATTTTATGCTACAGGTTATAAAACCGACAAGTTTTTTAAATATTCTCTACAGTGAGGTTTTGACAAAAAAAAAAGATAACCTAGTTCTTGCACAGATTCATTCTGTACCGCCAGTTCTTCGTGAAAAGCCCCACCATTTAAAATCGTGTTAGGACAAAAGAAAACCTGTGAAATGATCTTGACTACGACTTTAATTAAGTCCCAACTCCCACTACGTTACTACAAAGGGAAAGCTTCCTTAGCCAAGCTTTTGAGATGAAACTTTTATGATTAGTGACTGACTTGTACAAAATCATTTATATTTTCAATAACTGTATTGACCCCGAACTTGACGAATTTATAATCCCATTTTATTAAACTTGTCATTATGTATTGTGTTGCCTATTTCAAATTACGTACTGAATTTCTTCTTGACATGGTAAACTTATATTGCTTTGATTGAATGTGTTAATAGTATATATTAATGACTCTTTATTATTACGAGTATAGCTAAAACTGGTTGCATGTAATAAAAGGATCAATTTAAACTTACTTTTTTTCGGGATAGAAGGTACCTTATGTCCGTTTCTGTACACCTAACAACGTATATGCAAAATTTCAGGATGATCGGTTCAGTGGTTTAGGCGTGAAAAGGTAACACAAACTTACTTTCACATTTATAATATTAGTTACGATAGTTAGGATTAGGATTATACAAAGTGTCGTTTTGCTTTTGCATCCTCGTCAAATTTCAGGCGGCTGTTATGTAAGACATAAATATGTAATCAAATAAAATTACGATCCCTGGTAAATAATGAATACATACTTGTTTTTTTGTTTATTTAAGTTTGACAGTATTTCACAATACACCACTTTCAAAGAACAGAATCGCGTTATGGTATCGTCTAAGCGGCCGCGTTTTAAAATGCGTGTCCCACACATGCTGACTTCAGAAAATTAGAAAAAGAAAAAAAGTACCTACTTATTTTACTATTGATTCGTGTCGAGAATCAGTAGCATAGAACAGTTGCCTCCTTGAATTTGACGAGGATGCAAAACGACACCTTGTATACTCGTAGTAGGAGTTTGCGTCACTGCCATACAACGTGGCAATGCCGTCAGACTTTTGAGCACATACATATTAGCAGTCGACAACGATGCTGAGGAATTTGTCAATGATTTATTTTTGTTTGTGGTTCGGTTTTATGAAGTCAAGCTATTTTGTTGTTGTTTTTTTTTTACAAGCCGTTTGCAATCTATACTTATAATAAATCTGTAGAAGTGAAAATTCTGTACATTGAAAATATCAAAAAAATAAATGGCAGGGGGTTATTTAGGTTTATTTTTATAAGTCGTAGGTATATATTTTAATTTTAAAGTATAGGTAGTTTATTTGATAGTGTACGTAGTGACCGTAGGTTATTTTATAATACTGTTAGGTAGGATTAGTCATTCGTATAGATATTCGTTTTTAGGGATTTTGCTTATTTATTGAGTTTAGATTAGTTATCATCAGAAATAGGTTTATTTAGGTAGGTAGGTATTTTATTTTCTGTTATTGAGTTTATTTTTTTTAATTAGGTAGGCACTTAGGTTTACTTTTATAAGGCGTAGACCGTATAGATTTTAATTTCAAGTATAGGTAGGGGCCCGCGCCGGGACAGAAGTATTAATACCGGTATGCTCGATAGATAACGTTCTACACAAATAGCACTTTACACAAAAAACTCATTGATAAGTTTCGTCATCCACGCGAACGAAGTCGCGGGCTCAGCTAGTATATATTATAACTCATTTATTTTGATTATTTCACTTATCTGCTACTAAGACTTAGTTAATTATAGTTTTTTTTTTATACAATGTAGAGATTTTTATTTTAATCAAATTACTAACTCAATATACAAATAAATACAAAAAATCCTTTAGTTTTTAGTCACTTAAGCATCGAAGTACTCGTCCGCATCGTCATCGGTGTCACCCGGAAACGTGCCCAGAAGACCGGCAGCATTGCCCCGATGAATGGCAAAACTAATTCTAATCAAATCACAATAGTGAAGGAACCTACTTCTTAAGTGGTTAACTAACTTTCATAATCGTTGGCACATTTTGTCTAGTTAACACACACACTAAGTTCGTCGTTAATTCCTTTCAGTGCTTATCTAGGCGAAAAACTTTATTATCTAGTGTTTGTATTACATACATACACTATAAATTAAGTGTTAGTTTTCATAATTATTATGTAGGATAGAAGGCAGTTCATTTTGCTGATTTTGTTGAGGGGCTTTTGGCTAAGTAATAACAGCCGCACGGGTCGATCGATCAGGTTAAGCTACGCTTGCCGCGGTTGGTCCGTGGATGGGTGACCATCTTCACATACCAAGACCCCTCCGTGCCTCAGAAAGCACGATAAGCCATTGGTCCCGGCTGTCATTCGTGGATCTTTGACAGTCGTTACGGGTCATCAGTAGCTCGATTGTTTGATACCCAGTCTTACCTAGGAGTATCGTATTAAGCAGTAATTGGGTTGTGGAGGTCATCCGATTAGACTGGAAGCTAAACCCAACATAGTTGGTAAAGGCTAGGCAGATGATGATATGACATCCCACACCCAGACTTTGTCCTACAGTGGGACAGGGTATAATAAATAGGCATAGCTGGGAAAAGGCTAGATAATAAATTATGAAGAAAGACGGAATACTACATGAAGAGTTTTCAGATAAGAATTTTCAGTGACCTTGACCGAACCTACAAAAATGTAATAAAATTCAAAGCGACTTGGCTACGTATGTAGTTTGGCACATTTGCTATGTAAATGTAAACGGATTACCTGCGGAAGATTTGTTTCTTTGAAATTGTCTGACGTACATAGAGTCGTGGTTGAGTCGCTCTCACGTAATGAAAGTGCACGAAAAGTTTTGAAAGATTTTTCAGGATTAAGAAGAAGAGCATTATTATTTATTTATTTATTTAATTTTACATACATGCACAACATTACTTGATAGGATCCCAAGGTGTTGTAAAGAGCATTTTACAAACTAAAAAGTGACACAGACACACTACATTTTGACAAAATGTAAACACGAGAAAATAACAACCAAAACACAAGACACCATAAATTATGATGACGTAAAATGTCGTCACAATAATATGCTCTTTTGATTAATGATTTAGAGTTTTCACAATATTAATAATAGCCTCCCGACCGATTTCGGTCACGGTGGCCAATCTCAACGGAGATTAGCCAGGTACGCAGGAAATATTATAGTGCATAAGTGTGTGCGCAAACGCAGGTGGACTCTCTGTACCTTTACACTCAGTCCGATGGGATAGCAGGGGAGAGATCAGGAGCAGGACCAACCCCAATAACACGGGAATAAAAAAAACATGCCTGGCGAAATGTGGGTGTTCTATAGGCACACCTCTGCCTAACCCTTCAGGGATTACAGGTGTGATGTTATGTTATATTATGTATTATGAGAACTCCAAATCATCAATCAAATGAAAGATTTTCTTGCAGGCCATGCAACAGCGAATAAAATATCGAGTATGTACTCGTAAGAAATTTTGTTTAATTTTTATGAGAAGTGTTGTAATGTTTTTAAAGATAATCTGTGTCTTCACGCTGTTAAGATTATCTTCATGAATATGTTTATCTGCGTGACAAGAGGCAGGTGTCACGTTGTCACGGTAATGTTAACTGTGTCTGTGACTGTGCGACAGACGTCAGTTAAGAAACGCCGAGCCTTTGTTAATTGTGGTTTGCGAAATGTTCTTGGTTGTCTTTTATTATTTTCAACATTCTTATTCTCGACTTAACATTTAAATAGGCTCTAGGAGATGACGATACCGATGGTGTATGTAGGTACGTATTGCGCATCCTAGGTATAGCTAGGTATAGGTGAGCTCGCTGCACTTTAGCATATTCAGCCTATAACGTTCCCACTGCTAGCCTCTTCTCTGTAAGAAGGAGTGGGCCCAGTGCGGGTTGGTAGATGTCATATGTTTTCGAATTTTTGGTTGTAGGGCATGCCGGTTTCCTCACGACGTTCTCCTTCACGTTTTGAGAGCAGTAGTGATGAAATACTTTACACAAACTAAAGCGTCGGTGCGCGCGCGAGGATCCGAGAAGCAAAGAACCGGTCGAAGTGTGGCTGCTTGGGGGAGGCCAATGTCCAGCAGTGGACGTCTTTCAGCTGAAATAATGATGATGATGAAATCGCCTGTCTGGGTTCCAGCCTACGACTCGGAAGTCGCGCTTAGCACTGGGCCACCACTGCTCTGCTGCACTGCGCTACACTTTGCTGACTGGTATTTGAGCTGTTTTAATACGGCAGGATCTACCTATTCTTTAACAGTTCATTCTGGTACGAGGTAAGAAGACCAGGACACCAGAACCCCTTCTAAAATTAGGCCATGGAAGTCAGTATAATTAATTACCCCACATAATTCCTTAACCAAGTCATAACGCGGTAAGTGAGCTGCCCCCTGACAGATAACTTAAGCCCGAGGTATTACTAAGGAATGATTTACGGAGGAAGGTGGCGGGGAGTAAATACCTATGTCATCCCGCTTCGCCGAGCAAGTGTTTATAGCCAAACTATAATTACCTACTTATACGTTTTCTCACAATTTATCGTTTGGCCTTTCCTGCTGAAACAATTATATTGCAAACCAGCACATACCATCGATTCCAACAGCGTTATTTTCTTAGATCAAAATTAATACGAATGTAGGTGCCTTTCTGCTGTTGCCTGCGACCATTGGGTAAATTCTCGTAATTTTAAGATCGTTCACAGGCTGATTTCAGTCTCAATCTGTCTAAAATACCTCTAATTTCCCTACATTTTTGACAAGTTTTGTCACTGAGATGAGATTGCGACTAGATTTTGAAAGTTTCTTATTACGGGAATTGGCATTCTGGCCTGCGTGTATTTTATATTTTTTTATACAAATATCAATGATAAAGATAGATAGGTCTTTGAAAATTCAAAAGTGCCTGTAAATGGTTTAATTAAAATAAATGCTTTTAGTTTGAGTTTGATGAAAAGTAGCCTATGTCCTTTTCCAAATCCCAGGCGAAACAAAAAAAAAAAAAAAACTTCATATCGATCGTTTCACTGGTTTCAGCATGAAAGGATTACAATCATACAGAGTTACTTTCGCAATTACAAGATTAGTATGGATGCATTAAACCTTTTAGCTAAAGTGCCTTCAAAATTGCTAATTTATCGGCAAATACTGGCCAATTAGGAAGTCATGTTTAAGAATACGTAGTCGTCTCTTACGGTTGGTGTAGTTTCCTATAGCATACTAATTAATTGGCAGGGCTGACTTCACTCCTGACGAACCCCATCACTTATTAGCATATTCATTAATTAATTGGCAGATAGAGGAGGCCTATTATGTGCTCAGTATTTTGTGAATTGTGGTAATTATTTTATTAATGAGCATATTTTGTCGCATTTTGTCGTAGAGTTTTACCTACCCTTGGCAAGCATTAAAATAACTTCACACGCGATACATAAATGTACATCCGGGACACCTTAGGCAGTAAGCCCCGATACCACCTTGGATATATCATGACTGGATAGGTCCACTTAATCTGTGTGGTTCTTTCCTCACAACACCATTTCATACACTAATCTACATGATCCCCACATGATCTGACCAAGATTATGTCTGGACTTTAAAAGTTGGTTTGTTTCAGTACTTTTTAGTCAACCTCACACAAAAACATATAATATGTATTATATGTAATATGTTTTAAATATAATATGTACTCGTACTATAAATATAATAAAATCGTAACGGAGTGAAAACTGCACATTTTTTGTTAAAAATAGTTTTTAAGAGGTCTGGGAACGATTCTTATGCCGAAAATATAGTTTTTAGAATACTTACACAGACATCAATTTTCAGTGTCACAGTAGTCGGAAAGGAAACACCGATCTCATCTAGTTATTAAAATATGATTGACATGCAAAAGTGAAATAAATCTACTTACAGAAATAAATATATCAAATAGTTCGTGCTGAAACGACAGAAGAATATAAACCTTCGAAAAGATACACGATTACCTACGTATAGCACTAGTTACAAAAATAATTAAAATAAACATAAATATGAAGAAAAGTAAACAATAAAACGATTACATAATTGAACATCTTGTCCGAACATAATGGATTCCGTAGAGCTCGTTGAATAATAATCTATCGAATGAATAATTTATTAAAGTGCTTCCAACTGCGGCCATGTTCTCGTAACATTGTTGTAGTCAAGTGGAATGATTTGACTCTTTGTTGAACGTCTTGGAAACTATTATGGGATAGTGCTCAGCCTCTTTGAGTAAGGAAAGATTTTGTAGGTTTGCGAAACGTAAAAGTGATAATAAACAAATCTAATAAGTGAAATGGCGATCTCAAGTCTGACAATCTAATTCGCAATATTGGAAAAAATAACGCACAGAAATGATAGAGAGTTTATAAATAATTCCATAAGTTTATTTTTATCCTCAATCCTAATAAAAGTGTTTAAACGGTAGGAAACCTTAGTCGATCGGGAAAACTTGGACAATAGGGAAGTAGACACGTTCATAGCTACCTAGCGATTACTCAAACAACACTCTGTTACTGAAAGCTTCATCAATTCATCTTTTGTCAAACCTTATGCGAATGGATGATGGTATATTTGTTAACCAATCACAAGCAAGAGTTTGTGGATGAAGTTGACTGAACATTTCAATGTGATCAACTAAGAAATGCCCGTAGTGCCCGTTCACCAGCCCCTCGGGTGACTTAAATAATGCTACTGATGCTGCAATCAACGTGGCCACCTACTGGGTACAAACAATACAAAAACAACGAAGCAGAGCACCTTCTGCCAGGGTCGCAGGTTGTTCAAAAGAGTAAACGTGGCCCCTGGCACAGGCAACTGAAGGAACACGGGTGAGTTTTAGTCAGTAAAAGTCTGACATGCCCTCGGAGCTCCACCCAGAGCGGGAGATGTTATTTGACGATTTCCCACCAAAAAAAAAAGCAGAGCACCATCAACACAAAAAGAAGAAGAAGCTTAGAAATGGGCGCTCCGTTTGAGCCTAAGACTTTGCGGGCTATCCCGAATGTAAAATCTCCCGTGAGTAAATCCCTACAAATGAAATTAAAAGTCATTTATTCAAACTAGGCTGACAATCAGCAGATAATGAACGTCAAAATTACTAATGACAGTCCCCCTAAAACGCCCGCCGTCCACTTACTAGTGTTTTAGCTGGCAAGAAGTGGCGCAACAAACTCCCCAGCAGCACAGCTGTGTGTTCAGTTAGAAGAACTTGATGTGTGTATTAACACATCGTCCATTTGAATGAACATGTAACATCACTACGATATTGACACAACACTACGGTTTTTGACAGGAACTGTGAGGATTATTTTTCCCGAGTTCATCCTTTTTACCCCTACGATTTCTATTGTGTGACTATCACTGTTTTTTTCTGATTGTATCAATTTCGCTAGTGTAAGTAACAACTTTGTGAGCGTTCCTGGCTGATTAAACTGATATACATGTCGCAGCCAACTGGTTAAATTAGCCGTTTAGTCAACCGCCTGGCCTTTGGAAGTAGTGCTCGCTTCTCTTCGCTCTCTCGGCTCGCACGCTATTGATCACAGTTCTAACCTAACCCATTAGGTCGGGGTGCCCTGGCTTAGTTACTACGACCAATTCGGCTCGCGCGTGATCGGTTACAACCTTAACTATAATTTATTGAATATCATTCAGGCCGTTAGTTGAACGGCCGCCGTTTTGTTAAAAGGCCAGACGGTTGACTAAACGGCTAATTAAACCAGTTGGCTGCGACATACATACAACAACACAACATCCTACATGAGCTTAAACCAGGCATGAAATGTCTAATTAAAATCCCTTCGAAATCGTTAATCAAAAACGAGAATAACAAGATAACAGAACACGCCACAAAGCTATCAGCACGTAGAGGATTAATTATTCCGTGATTATTACAGGGTTGTCGCGTAATGCCTTGTCCATCCATCACTAACGTAATTAATTATCGCCAACCCTAACAGCCTCGTCTAAAAGAGGGTACTTCGTCTCAAGATGGATGGCGTTGATGGGTGTAAGTAGGCAGGGATAGGACGACGTCATTTGGGTTTTAAGATCATAATTTTATAGGGATAATGATGTTGTGGAAATATTATTTCCTGGTGTTGTTTTAATTGTATTACAATAGCTTCGTGACTACGTCAAGTCGACCCTTTTTTAAATCAAAATATTGTTACAAAATATTGGTTACTTACATCATTCATGTTGAAATTATGCATGTGAGAATTAAAATATTAAATTAACATAAGCCAACTAATTATCATCAAGCATCTTCGCAGGATGGCTGGTAGCAGCTGAATGACAGTTGCCGAAAATCGACTTGAATGGCGTGCTATAGGAGATGCCTATGTCCAGCAGTGGACTGCTATAGGCTGACGATGATGGTTATGACACTAGCTAATAGATCAGAGCCAGCTAAGCAGCTAAGAGATCACCAGACCCTACTGACGGTGCCCGTTCACGAACATGACGCGTGGACTAGCACCATTCAGCTCAACTATTTTGAGGGGGGCTAGTAGATTCAAGACATGCGCCACCATAAGGGAGCCTTTTTTTTTAGAAGATTTTTTAGGAGACTTTTTTTTATTTTTTATTAGAGTGAGCGTGACATGCTTTCAGCCGCCAGGGCACATTCAAGTCAATGAAAGAAAACTAGAACCCTGTATTTACTGGGAGTAGTTGTCAACAGAGGTAAAGTAATTTCATAGTTGGCTGTAGGTACTTCGATCCGACTCAACCTGGGTCAGTCGCTGTAGTCAGCCACTTGGTAACAGTTATTCTTATTACTTTTTATGCTGATCTAAAGATGGAGAAGAAGCCCCTTTACTCCATTTAAGGAAACCCCCAGTCACACAGCGTTCATTCTTATGCAAGCAGCAAAGTTGCGTTTCATACATCGTTCGCGATTCATATGCCAAACATGTAAACAAATATGAGTATTTGGAAAAGTAACTTTAATACCCACACAATACAGTTCGGTTTACGCTACAACTTTAAACATTTTTATAATTTTTTAAATAATGCTAGTCTCTCTGAAATCAACTTAATTATCACTAAAATACTTAATTATCACTAGTATTGTCTACATTTCTTTTTTACTTCTCCTTTCGCAGGTCTGCTGGAAGAAATTTCTTAAGAAATAAGCAGTACCTATGTACTCATATTTTAAATGTCATATCCTTATGCATTTTACTGTGTGTACATAAATAATAAAATAAATAAATAAATAAAATAAAGTTAATATTTGTTTAATATGAAATAACAACATTGGAAACATACATTTGAATAGACCTTAGTTCCATTAGGTACCTACATTTCTAAATCTTATTCTAGTTTCATTCCACTGTTCAATATAGGTCAGCTCTTCCAGAAGCACTTTGTTATACAATAAGGATCGTACAAACCGCAACGGAGAGCTCCTCAGTTTTAACTGAAAGATTGATCGCTTCGGTACATCTAGTGATAGGAGAGATAGTGCTATTTGTTACAAGGATTACTGGGTATTGCGTTGGATGAAGATTTTGTACATAAAATAAGCTCATTTTGTATTTATTTGTAACAAGCTGAATCGACAGACGTTGTCCTGTCCAAATTTTAATAATTCATAAAAAAATCTCAGGGCTAAAGGATGCTCAGTTTTTGCCAAATGTTAAAATTTTCCAGATCGCTTTTCTAATTTTTCTTTGCATAAAAACCTATTTAGAATTATTAGGAACATTTTAAAACAAAAAATTGCCGATAAAAGACTCTATGGATTACTTTTAAACTCTTGAGTAAGTTGCAACAAAGTTACAAAACTAAAAGTCACTAAATATACAAACAAACCTGCAGGTTTTCTGATCCCTATAGTTTATAAACTTTAATTTTCGAACCACATGCACGACAAGTGTTCCAAAACAATATAATATTTGTATCTTATTAAAATAAGTACCTATTAGGTATTCAAAATATTGTCTCGTCGTATCGTCGTATTTATGTCGGCAGAAGCCCGAAAGTTGACAACAAACCTTACCAAAGGGTTTCGTTTTACCCAGTAACTGGGTTGTGCAGATAAAATACTGGTACTCAGCTGCATCCGGTTAGACTGGAAGCCGACCCTAACATAGTTGGGAAAAGGATAGGCAGATGATGAAACAGGCAAAATATGTATGTACAGTACTTTAAACCTTTAAACCACCAACTTTTACCTATATTTTCTGCAAATAAATGATTGTTATCCTTATTCTTAAATTATAGATAGATAACTTTTTATATAATTTATTTTTTATTTTTGAATCGTCATTTTTTTTTTAAATCAATGTTGTCACACAAAGAATACTTTTGTTATACCAAAATAATTGATAAAATAACGGGAACAACAACCAACAGCTTCAAGAGCTTACTCAACCGAAGAGGAAGGTTCTATTATGAAAACCGAGTATATTATCTACTAGAGTACTTAATGAAAACGTTACATTAACATGCAAATGGGTCGCTTGTGCATGCATGAATGCATTTATTAAATGACAGTAACTAAGATACAAGACGAGATTGGCGAGGTAACTGCATTTTGTGTTATCTTTCAATTTGAATAGCTGATGTTCCAACAACAACAGCAACAACATGTGCAAAAGCTGTGTGTGCCTTGCTACATCCCTGCTGGAGAGTTTGTTGAGCCACTTACTCTTCCCAGCTAACGCACTAGGAAGTGGTGAAGCAGGTGCTAATTCTCAGCCTAGTTTGAAGGAATGATCCGCACCCAAAAAAAAAAAAATACTGTAGCATTGTGAACTATGTCTGTATTTTATACCCTCAGGGAGTAGTTTAATTAATCCTAGGAAAGCATGTCTGAATTCACTTGGATAAATGTCGACTGTCTTATGTAAGTAATTTTGTCGTTCAAAATGTGCTGATTCTCAGCCTAGTCTTTTAATTTTGACAGATCTACTACTATTCGTCCAGAAGTAAAAAACTAACTGAGTTCTTACAGATATTATAATACCGTAAGTGTATCAGTTTTGACAAAATAAATATAATTGCTCACTAGTTCGATCTGTCAAAAAACGGTTAACCGGTTTAAGTATACCAGTTTTATTTCTAGAGAACTAATGTTTCCTTTTGCAAGCATGGAACAATTTCGAAATGCTCACCAACTAAAGGTATGCATCATTATAATAAATAAACTTAGCAATATCCAGCGAGGTCCCGTGGCGAAAATCAAAAATTCCAAGTGACGATAAAGAAAATTGGTGGTACGCTTTAACAAAAGAAAATTTGAAGAACACGCATTCTTTGTCAGAATTCGGGACATGGCAAGAGCGACATCTAACGAAACTTATTACGAAGTTCTTGCACAAGTTGTGTGATTAATGAGAATTCGACTGCGGTACAAGTATCAAAAATACATCAGTCTAGTTGGAACGCTTTTGGGAATATGACGTTTGTTTAATTGGAATAATTTTATTTAGGAATTTCTTTTCGAATTGTTTATTTTTGTTTCAAAAATACCAAGTTTCTAACTACAGGGTGGATGTCCATACAAGAATTGGGGATTCGGGATCTTTGGCAAAACGCACCGTACCGCACAGTTTGGCGCGTTTGGCGTGTTCGGTGGAAAAACAAAATAGGTACCTAGTTTCCTCATCCCGATGTATTTTCCTCCGCTTGAATTAACCTAGAATGCACTAAATAGACTGAGAAAACTCATCATTCACCATGATTTAAGGAAAGTGGCTGCCATTTGATTTGCAAATCCTGATTGGATTATCTGACAACATACATCCTAAACTACTGAAGATAAATTAGAGTGTGTCGAGACTAAAATAGAGACGCATTAAAAAAGTTTTCAAAACTCCACCCTGTGCGGATTTAACAGAGGTTACCTACAGTTTGTATCCAACAACAGCTAGTTGCGTCAATAGAATCGTTAATCACCCAGAACAATTAAATAAACCATCTCTAAACAGATACAGGCATACCGTCAATGTGTCGCATAACGACCCGATCCCCAGTGAGGCAAACATGATTAGATTATTCATTGATTGCCCGCGCCCGGTAATTATACAATCGAGGCTCTCTAAAGGACAAAGGGACATAAACCGACCCCAGTGTTATTTATTGATGCATGAGGGTAACAGATTCATCATAATTGTTATTTCACGGGTTAAATGTACACAGAGGACTACAAGTTTTCAAGGAAAGTTGGGCCTTTGTTCCTTTGTGACGGGTTCATTTTTGTGTGTTGTGTGGTAAATAAAATATGTTGGAGAAAGCCGCAGTTTGATGAAACTGATACCAGCCGGTTTATTCTGTAAAACGCATACCGTGGGTGAAATGTGCTGTCATTTCAGCGAATGCTAGCGATTGACATTATTGACAGCTCACTTCAAATAAGTTTTCACGGTGAGTTTTTACAGAATAGATCACCTGCAGTAGATATTAGTAACTAGCGGAATGGATGAAAGCTTATGTAATTGCAGATATTTTAAAGAAAACTGGTTACAGTTATAACGAGTTTTCGTGAATTGCTCTCGAGCAAAAGCATTATATACTAAAATCACATGAATCACATCATTGAAAGATGAGGAGAGAGGACGAGGAGTTGCTTTAGAAAATGATAAGACCAAAGGTAGAGTTTCGTTTATCTTCTTCATAGTTTCACAGCAACGCTTTAGATTCTAACTTCACTAAGCGTAACAGAATATGAAGTTAATAGTCTACGTTACATAAGCTATAGTTCGCACTTCGCTGGAGTTTTTAAATAAGCTGTTCCCTCACCAGATTGTATATTTTTATCTTTTTCTATCACGATAAAGTAACTTCATCATAGAAATGTTGGAAAATGTTGTGAAGAAAACTGTCGATTAAAAGAAGAATGACAGGACCCCAAGAAATCTGATGGCAAAGAAACATTATTTGGTAGTCGAATAAATCATCTAATTTATATTAAGTACTTTCTTATATTAGAAGACCTTCATCGAATAACTGAGCAGCCAGCGCGAGCGTCATGCCATTGGCTGACATCGTCATTGGCATCACTATACGATGCTGATCACACATGCTAGCAGCAACTATCACCTATTGCATTACTTTAGACTCGATCATCTCTGCATGCGGCTTTAATGTATGTATATACTAATGATAAAGCTGAAGAGCTTGTTTGCTTTTTCGTTGTTTGTTTGAACGCGCTAATCTCTGGAACTGTCCGTCGGATTTAAATTAATCTTTTTGCTTTTGATGGCTCAATTTTTAAGAAAGGTTTTAGGCTATTTAACATCACGCTAGAAGCCGAGAAAAAAGAAGAAATGTAAGAAAGAACGCTATGTGAAAATGAAGTCATAGCGCGGACGGGCGATGTGATGCGACGGGGTGAGTCGGGAGAGCAAGAAAAGAACACACGGCCGAAGTCGCGGGCAGTAGCTAGTTTATAATATGTATGTATAGAAATTTTACATGGAGCACCGTTTCGAATAAATACAAATTGCATTGTTACTTTAAAATCTCTACAAAAGTAAACTGAACTGTATTCAAATATATAACGCTGGCATTTACGTCGGAAAACATTATTGTTTCAACTGACGTGCCGGAATAAATCTGATTCAGTTCAGCATGGAAATGTGAACAATAAAATGTGAAATATAGCTCGCGGCAAGGCTGTTAACTGATCTGTCAATAAAAATAAAATGGGATACGTGATTCAACGTAATCTATGTATGTAGCATATTCAAAATTTACTAAACGACAAAGGGATAACTTTACAAGAGAAAAGTTTAAAGGTTAAATATTCGGTAAAAAAAAATCTGATTCAGAAGATAAAATAAGATTTCCAAAACAGTAAGGATTACGCCTGTAGGATGGTAACAAGAATTTATATGATATTTTTAGGGTACCGTACCTCAAAAGGAAAAACGGAATCCTTATGAGATCACTTCGTTGTCCGTCAAATACTCAAATTTGCAAAGCAGTGAAAAAATCAAACTTCTAAGTCCACAATTCAAAAGATACGGGGTTTATGTTCCGTTTATGCCACATATTTTGTCGCTCGCAAGGGAATCAAAACCTATAGGGTACTTACCGTTGACCTAGAATTATGAAATTTGGCAAGAAGTAATGTCATGTAGCACAAGTAAGGGAAACAATCCGAAAACAGTAAATTTGTAGTTACATTCATACAAATTTGCTCGGAACCCTCGGTGCGCGAATCCGACTCGCACTTGACCGTTTTTTTTTTGAAAAGTTAATTTTTAACCATTAGTTAACCGTTTGTTCTCCTGTAAAGTTAGCCCTGTGTCGCTTAGTCAATAATGCCTTTCATGCGTTGATATGTATAACTATACGTTTCCGGGTGACAGAGAAGTACTCCTCGTACTTCGGTACCTGGCCCTTCGCACACGACACGATTTCTTTACGGTACGGCGTATAAACCGCGTCGTAGAAATAACGTGTCCGTCCGATCACCATTGCTCTCGATTCTATCGAGAGCAGTGGTGGCCCCGTGGTAACAGCCGTGACTTACGAGTTTATAGGTCGTAGGTTCGAACCCAAACAGGGGTTTTACTTTGTGTAGAGTTGGGACTTAATTAAAGTCGTAGTCAAAATCATTTCACAAGTTTTCTTTTGTGCTAACACGATTTTAAATGGTGGGGCTTTTCACGAAGAACTGGCGGTGCAGAATGAATCTGTGCAAGAACTAGGTTATCTTTTTTTTTTGTCAAAACCTCGCTGTAGAGAATATTTAAAAAAATTGTCGGTTTTATAACCTGTAGGATAAAATTTAAAGAATACATAAATAGTTTAGCTTGCCTATAAGTGAAAAGGTGTAAATTATAAATTACACATAGATATATAGGTGAACGTAAACATCGTGAGGAAACCAGCATGTCCTAGAACTAAAAATTCGAAAACATGTGGCATCTACCAACCCGCAATGGGCCCGCGTGGTGGATTAGGGCCCACTCCCTCTCACCGAGAGGAGGCCTGTGTCCCAGCAGTGGGAATATTATAGGCTGATTATGTAGTGTAAATAGTTTTATAATACCTACTTTTGTATATTTCTCTAATTTACCTGCCCATGAAGGGTGGGACATCGACGCCAAACCTGTTACAAAAGATTCAGTACATGACTCTGAACCCCATGCTAGGGGGTCTAGAATCATGTGCTGAATTCATGGTTCCTGCCACCCTGTATTTCTCTAATTAAACTACCTATGTATCTATCTACCATACCAATCCCCGCTATATGCCACCATTCTGTTAAGCCATCCTACCAATTCTCATTGAGTACAAAAAACATATAACTTCAGTGTATTTCGGTTATTCTTTTTAGGTGGATTTAGCTTTCCACTGCCCAACTTTTTACAATACCTTTAGAAAGGGATTAGCTTTTAAGCCGGGTAAGATTCGATTAATAATACAATCGGTAATGGCTACGTGTAAATATAATCACAGATCCCGTTCACCAGCGGGGTAATTGCGTAACACTCTACACAGTAGCAATGGCTTTTGATTTTGACAGTTCAACAACATTAATTGCTGTGGCGTTATTTATGTGGTTGAGCAGACAATTTTTTCGAACATATTTAAGCAATGGATTAGCAATAACCTTCAAATGATTCAACAATTGTGAGTGAAAATGTGTTACGCCTTTATCGAGCTAGATATTAAGCTAAAGGCAGCAGCATACGTTATTGCCCGCGGCTTCGTCCGCGTAAAACTTCTTGTTCTCCAGACCCACCCCGTCGCGCAGCGCCATCTACGCAACACTATCGTTTTCGCTTAGCGTTCATTCTTATCGTTTTTCTTTTTGCTCTGCTCCTAAGAGTCTTAGCGTGATGTTACATAGCCTAAAGCCTTCCTCAAAAAATGGGCTATGAAATGCAAAAACATTTTTGAAATCCGACTGGCAGTTTTGGAGATTAGCGCGTTCAAACAAACAAGAAACTCTTCAGCTTTATTATTAACAGATATAGATAATGAAAAGAACTAAAATAATGTCTTTTGTACGGGTTTACTATCTGTCCGGGTTTGTCTGGATAGGCCCGGCTTTTTGGCCCCGTTTTTTTATTACTATTTATAAACGCCAAGCAGAGAATTGGCTTTGAAAACCATATTTTTTACTTTATGTTAGTCAAAATTCAAAATTATTTATTCATCACAATTTGTACAAGAATAGAATAGACGGCGACCCCCAAACTAGGCATTTGCCTGTATCTTGGGAGTCAGAGTTGCGACATTTTCAAAATGTGGTACATACTGATTATTGCAAGTTAGGAAAACAAAAACTAAAATTTAACTAAACTAAAATTAAAACAGTATCATCGGAAATGTGCGTTGGCGTTACTAAGACCACATAGGTACTGTAAAGGTTGTCTGCCGAAAGCAACCTTAAGTTGTGCAGGCCGGCTATAATTTAGCGCGGGTTCCATTCGAACGTTCAAGCCAAAAGCTAATTGAAATAAGGTGTCAAATATTTAATTAGAATTTTCGTTTACATAGAACAGTCAGTGCTAGTTTGGTCGGAAATATGTAAAGACGTTGTGTCAATATAAACTTAAAGGAATCGTACCGTTGTTTGATTCCTGCCATTACCTCAGCCTTCTACAGTACGGTGTATTTGACCTTTATAACCGACTATTACAAGTAGGCTGGTAAGTAAGCAAATAACAACTGATTTCTAATTAATAAAAAAAAATAACAAAATTATATTTACACAAACCAAAATATAGCGTCGAAAAATTCATCCGCATCGCTGTCGACTGCATGTACCCAAGAGACTGGCGGTATTACCACGCTGTATGGCAATGCTTAGCCTCTGGCCAAGTTAAAAGCCAGCCCTTAGGTCACGGGAAGAGTCAACCAGCCGATTCGAAATTTCCTTAAAAATACCGTGAGCACTAGGACCACATGGCCCGAGGGTTTCAACCCCAAACGGCTCGGAAATATAAAGTACTTACTTCGAACATGCGAATGTCCATAATATTCAAACTACACGCACGTTCAAGACACGGAAAACTAAAGCAAACAGTGAATCATGCCCTCAATAATACTGCTGCCATAAAATGTTAACATTGGCCAGAAATCAAGCCTCGTTCCTAACCTGACATGATCGTAAAAACTATGTTAAGGTTCCGTATGTATTACTAGGGCTATTGCGGGGTTAGGCTGTGTCAGTTTACATGTAAAAGGGTATTTTTGTGTACATTTGTAGCAGTGTTGTGTACGGTACATAATTATGATAATAACATAGAAAAACGCTGTAAATAAAGATTGAAATAAAAACCGGTCAAGTGCGAATCGGATTCGGGCACCGAGGGTTCCGTCCTTTGTAGGTTTGTAATTGTAGCTACTTTGCAGTTTTCGAATTTTTCCTTTACTTTTGTTACATGACATTGTTTCTTGCCGAATTTCAAGATGCTAGGTCAACGGGAAGTACCCTATAGGTTTTGATACCCCTGCAAGTATTAAAATATGCGGCATTAACGGAACATAATTGCCCGTATCTTTTGATTGCATTGATTCAGAAGTTTGGTTTTTTCAAGGGATTGCAGCCTTTGAGTTGCAGTATTTGATATTAATTTCAACTTGTTACCTTCACGCGTTCCTGAGAAAAAGGGCCTTGAAAGACGGACAGACAGACGGACAACGAAGTGATCTCATAAGGGTTCCGTGATTTCTTTTGAGGTACGGAACCCTAAAAATACACACACGCACTACACACACTCACATACTTTCTACACATTAACCTTGAGCTGGTCTAGCGTAATACGGAGTTTCAATCCAATAAGAGGTCAGCTTTTATTACCAGTAACGTGCAGCTTACCGTGCCTACACTGGCTGCTGTTGTTTGACATTTTTTTAAATAAAAAACCGAAGCAGGAAACTGAAGGTTCAGACAGGTGATTACGTCAAAAAAACTCGAAAATTATCCGTAGTTTTATGCATTCGCGCTAACTACACGAAAGCTAGTCGGTGCGAACATCTGCAGTATTTTTAATAGCTTACCAAACAATCATTTCAAACATTTGTTTGATAAAGAAAGACACACACAGACATAAATCTGTAAGAAAGACATAAAACCAGAACACTATCTCGAATTCATTGCCACAATAAATCAACGTTGCTTCTATTACAAAAACGATACAAATCAAGAATACTGCACTGCAACGAAATACTCGTATATTTCTATCTTCGGTACAGTGTTGGGGAGATCGCCTCACATGACCTCGGCCGAATAAATCTTGCTTTCCGATGGTTTGTCGCAGATAGTTGCAAGAGATACAAAATGTATGGGATATTGTGTTTCGAACGAAGGGAAAAGTTCTGGAGTGAAGAATTGTTCATGTGATTTGATTGAGGATAAACTGACAGAAATATAGCTGAGCTAAGAGAAAATAGAGTAAATGTGGATTGTTATGGGGCAACTATTTCTATCAAAGTCATTTAATTACTCCGATATTGAATATTAGTACATTACGATACGTGTGACTTAAGTAGCCCATTATTGCACGGCGTGAAATTAGCGCAGAGTGTAGCGAGAGTGCTAAACGCCCAGAATTAAAAAAAAAAAAATATTATGGGTGTATTAATGGATACTTAAGTGACACGTATCGTATACTATGTTATAGCACGTGTGACCTAAACCCGAGCTTAAGTCACGCTTTTCTGTGTAAAAATGGACTACTTAAGTCACAGAAAAGCGTGACTTTTAAGTGCGGGTTTAGGTCAAACAGTGCTATAAAATATTATTTTCATAGATGCGTAGGTACCTATTTTAATTCGAAGACATGTGACATCTACCAACACGTACTGGGCTCGCGTGTTGGATTACGGCCCACTCCCTCTCACTGTGAGGAGGTCTGTGTCCCAGCAGTAGGAACATTATAGGCTGATTATGTACAACATCGCCTTTCTTCTTCGATCAGCAGATCAAGTTCTCATAGAAGTGAAATTATAACTAATAAGTATGGTTTTTCTAAATTTGAGAATCGTTATATCATTTTCTTATCCTTTCATATATGTATTGAAAATGGCATCAAGTTCCCATTATTTTTGAATGCCAAAAAATACACAGTCACGTGAACGAAACCGCGGGCACAGCTAGTTTGATAAACCTGATTGTACGCACGGCTACACATCAAGCTATACAAAACCAGTATAAGCTGCCTTCTGATTGTACGAAAAACCTATACAATGCGAGGTCAGCTAAAACTGGAAATGCATAGCTTGATGTGTAGCCGTGTGTACAGAAGCGTGATTTTAGATGTTAAAAATGTATTTGATTTCTGAAAACCTGATGAAGTTTTTGATTAATACATCTGCTATATATATATCTAGACATTGACGCACAACCTGCGGGGTAATTGCGTAACACACTATCAGTAGCAATGGGTTTCATTTTGACAGTACAACAACATTCATTGCGTTATTTACGTTGTTGAGCAGACGCATTTTTCGAACTTATGAAGCAATGGATTAGTAATATCGTTCGAAATGATTCAGATTGAGGTTGATAGTGTGTTACACAATTAGGGTGCTGTTACCATGAATTCCGTACAGGATTCTAAACCCTATTGCGTTGAATTTTAACGTCGGTTATTAAAAAAAGAATTTGCTGTTGTTCCATATATTTTGACCGCGTAGGCTCTTTTCTATGAAACAGTTGATTTTATTTTGATAACCGGCGGAACATGTTTGCGCTAGGGGGTCTAAAATCATGTGCTGAACTCGGTTTCAGTTTGCGCTTCAATGTCTCTGCCACCCTGTATAATCATACAGGGTGGCAGCTAGAGATTTCATGTCAGCGGTTATAGTAGGATAGCTAATTAAGTCTTCATTCATTCGATTAGACAAGGTTTCATAGTAGATAAAGGGCAAAAAGGCACCATTTTCCTTCCATTCAAACAAGCCTATTAATCCATTGAGAGAGTGTAGTGACATTGGCACATCCGCAGAAACAGAACGCTGGCACTCTGCCTACACACACATTCGTTACATTTCGCCGGTTTCCTTAGCTAGATAAATTCTCTTTTCTTTTGTAAGGATAATCAAAATATTTACATAGAGTAGCATCTCGCGTATTCCTCTTGGGGTTTGGCAGGATAGGAGCTCCGAAATTGCGTGGGCTTATGTATGATATAACGCTACAGCAAGTTTACTTCATTTAATATTCAGGCATCTTTTCATACTAACAATCTTGTTCAGTTTACTGTAGGTCCAGCGGGGTGATTGCGTAACACACTGGCAATGGCTTTCAGTTTGACAGTTTAACAAAATTCACTGCGTTATTTACGTTGTTAAGCAGTCGCATTTTCCGAACATATCAAGCAATTAGCAAGAATAGAATAGAATACTCTTTATTGTACACCATGCAAATTATAAAACATAAATATACAAAATTTTTACATAGGGTGACACAATGGGCGGTCTTATCGCTAAGAGCGATCTTTTAAAGACAACCTTTGGATGAATTATAATTAAAGAGAGACAAATATGGTAGGTAGTCTGTGGTGTACCATTTACATTATACAATCAATATATACATAAAGTATATTTTAGCAATATCCTTCAAAATGATTCAGATTGTGATTGAACCTGTGTTACGCATTTAGCGTGCCGTAATTTGATAAAGTGGTAGTGCTCTGTCGCTACAGCCGGTTTATTCTGTAAAAATCTCAGCGTGAACATTTAGGTGTAGTGAGCTTGAAACTGTAATTCTACCTGACGCTGGGGAATCTAGGGGTTGACGGCTCATTTTAAACTCACTTTAACTAAGTTTTCAAGATTTTTTACAGTATACCATTACAGGACAGCTATCCTTATGCCTGCCTCAGGTTATGATAACCCCTGCTTATTATAAATGCTTTATGTGGTGAGCAGTGGTGGCCCAGTGGTAACGGCCATGACTTACGAGTTGTTGGTCGATAGGTTCGAACCTAGTTGGCGTTTTACTTTGTGTAAATTATTTCATCACTACTGAAGGAGACCGTTGTGAGAAAACCGGCATGTCTTGGAACCAAAATTTCGAGGACATGTGGCATCTACTAACCCGCACTGGGCCCGTGTGGTGGATTACGGCCCATTTACTGAGAGGAGGCCTGTGTCCCAGCAGTGGGAACAATATAGGCTGATTATGCTATATCTAGTAGGTAGGTCACATCTAACTTAGACATGTCCTAGTGTAAAGGTTAACATTTTCCTACTTGCATACTTGGACGCACTCTTCCAGCTGCTAATTCGCCATAATTAAACTGAGCTTTAAGCAGCTTCGTGTTAACGCCTTAAGTTGGCACTTTCCAAAGCTTCGTTTAGCTCGTTAGAAGACTGCTCAAGTTTACCGCAGTAATACAGTGGCAGGCAGCTATTGAAAGAAAGAAAGAAAGAAAGCGTGGGTATGCGTGTGTGTGTGTGTGTGTGTGTGTGTGTGTATTGCAGCTAATAATGGCAGAAACGGCGCAGTGACGTAGTTTCCGCCTTTCGAGACCCAGTTCGAATGGAAGACGAATTGTATTGGTTATGGTACATTAGTGTTCACCGATAGAAACAAATGAATGTCATCTATACTAATAATATAGCTGAAGAGTTTGTTGGTTTATTGTTTGTTTGTTTGAAAAAGATTATGTCTCGACTTTAAAAGAGACTGTGACCTCTGAGATTGTTTCTGCCTTTCTTCTCAGACTAGTCAGATAGGAAACTCCGACCTCGTCTAGTTTTTAAATAATATAATTGACGTGTAAAAGTGTTTGTAGAAACCTACTTATAAAATAAAATCATTTATCATTTGCACACGTTAATATCTGGAACTACAAGTCGGATTTGAAAAATTCTTTTAGAATTTGGTAGTCGAATTCTTGAGGAAGGCTATAGGCTAATAACATTTAACATCACGTAAGGTCCTCTAAGGAGACGAGCAAAAAGAAAAAAGTCCGAAATAACTCTAAGCAAAAATGAAGTAAAAGCGCGGGCTGGCGATGCGATGCGATGCGATGGGTCGGGGGAATAAGAAAATTCATGCGAACGAAGTCGCGGGCAGAAGCTAGTAGTATTAACAAAGATGTCTGTCAAATCATGTTTTTACAACATCAAATAGTAATGGCAATGAATAGCTTTTAAGGCAAAAGGGGAGTACTTCATAATAATTTTATTTTATCGGACATTTTAACGTTAGCAAGTCGTAAATATATTTGTATTTTTATTGGCCAATGAATTATGGACGTCAGCGTCATAGTAAAACTCTTTCATGTTAGAAAAATATTAAAAGAGGAGTTAAAATATAAAGAAAGACTTTATCTTAGAGTAAAAATCATACTTACTCGAGCAATCTTTTCTCAAAAGATTCTAACTTCACTAAGACACTCTCTAAAAGACATTCTAATTTTTTAAAATATTAAAAAAAAAATGCGAAGACATAGACTAGACCATGGATTTTTTTTATAATTTTATGCTATAAACTCACCTCATGAATACAGGTTCCTTTTGAATACCAAACCATGCACATGAGTCAAATCAAATCAAAATATTTTATTTCACGTGAACCTACATGGGTCTTGGGCACATGGTGCGCGGTTCCAATTGATCCTTTTCTATGGAGAAGTGTCGGCAAAAACTCCAAGGTACAATATTTCCAAATTACAGTGTATATAAATAGGTATGGGAGGACATTGTAATATGTAGTGTGGTGATCCTTTCGTTTACTTTTCTTTGCCGGAAAGAGTTCACAATAATCTTATCAAATACTATGACCTACCAACTAAGCTCACATTGTGGAATCCAATATAATCAGCCTATAATGTTCCCACTGCTGGGATACAAGCCTCCTCTCTGTGTGAGGGAGTGGGCCGTAATTCTCCACGCTTCACCACGTTGGTGGCTGTCACGCTTTCGTTTTTTTTTTATTCTAGAATAGAATAATATTTATATGCTTAAAAACATGGTATAAAATGATGGTAAAATACAAAATAACAAGAGCATACATGTTTTTGCTTAGCGAACAAATTTTCACAAGCATATTCAACATTTATTGTTAAAGAAGTCTTTGACACTATAAAAATTATGACTATTCATGCAATTTATTTTTGAATAATCTCATATTTAAGGTCTTGAGATTGCTTGGTATCTTTGTCATGCCGGTTTCCTCACGATGTTTTCCTTCGCCGTTTTGAATACGTTGAGACGAGAAGATACGTTAATATGTAGAGAACAAATACCTACCTATGCCCACCTCAGTAGTCAGAAAATATATGATCCCGCACAAGGAGGTGACGATGATTGATGATTTAAGTAGAACTCCGAAGAATTCTCGTTACAACGTTCATTAGAATTTATCATTTCGACATTTGGCTGCCGTAATATATTTCGGAAAATCGCGGTAACCTTTTCCCAGCCGGTCATTAACCTCAAAGGTCAACAATCGCTCTACGTTCATGGACTAATGTTCTTATCATAACTCTTGGCTTAAAGAATGGTGACCGTAGAATGGAGTAAAACTGCTGTCAAATCTATTGACAATCCTGAATCGCTTTTTGGTGTGAGTGAAAAAGTCCTTTCTATAGAATTACTAATCCATGGACCAAGAGTAGTAATTGCTATGAGCTGTGGAGTTTCTTATCCGTTCTTCTCCATAGAGATCTACGTTTTGAAATGGACAACTAGCTTCAACTTTCTGACTAACTGACGACTCTTTGAGAATTCAAAAGTGCTTGTAAATGGTTTAATTGCAAAAAAATGGTGTTTGAGTTTGAGAGGGACTCAAACTCAAACACCATTTTTTAAGGATTTCTTTTGTATCGTGGGTGCGTTTACATAAACATAAACAAACACCTCGAATCGGAAAATTTGTCTGCAGGCAAATTAAATTCCTTCAGAATGGGAATCGAACTACGTTCTCGCTTAGCCACTGCGCCAACCGTGCCCTCATTATGAAAAAAATGCACACAACATTGTTATCCTATATCACTGCCCATGTCCTAAGATGCCACAACAAATCGTATGTATACGTAATCCAATAGAACAAAGAATCTTGAGTAAATTCAATTACTAGCTAATGCAATACTGCTTGTAAATAAACGGAGCATTTAATGTGATTACGTAACGTAACACAAACAGTCTGGATGCCAGGGGCAAGTCTCTGTTTATCTGCGAGAGAAGAATATGACCAAGATTATGTCTGAACTTCAAAACAGTCTGTGACCTCTGAGTTTGTTTCGGTCTTTCTTCTAAATAAGATACGAAAAGCCGACATCATCTAGTTTTTAAAATATGATTGACGTGTAAAAGTGTTTGTTTCATTATACAGTGTGTTAGGTTAAACGAGGGACAAACTTTAAGGGACTCATTAAAATGAAATACTTTTAATATGGGACTAACACTGAAATGTTAATATAAAGCCGCCGTTGCCTACCGAGTGTAGGATATACTTTGTAAGCACCGCGATCAAAAGGTAGGATTTTTTTCATAATTCAGATTTCTATGAGTACACTTCCTTAACGAATTTCCCTCGTTGAACCTAACACTCTGTATTTATAACATCAAAAGATCAGCCGATCGATTCTGTAAAAATCTCACCGTGAAAAGTTAGGTGAAGTGAGCTTAGAGTGAGCCGTCAATAGTGTCAAATCCCTAGTATTAGTTGGAATGACAGTTCACTCCACGCTCACTTCACCTAAGTTTTCACGGTGAGATGGTTACAGAATCGCACTGCTGGTGATCAGGTATCGACGGTACCTTTAAGGCAAAGTAATGTCTTTTTACACGACTGCTCAAAAAAAGGAGTGTTATGTTTTCAGGGTTCATGTATGTTTGTGAGTTTCTTTATTCCACCGTAACTTCTAAACGGCTTAACCGATTGACAAAAATCGGTTAAGCCGTTTTACTGGCAGCCCTTCAAACCAAAAACACAGCATGCTTGATGGCTTTCCCAAACTCTACTACTGAATTAATAAATTTATTGCAAATTTTTACGCTACCTGTACTATATGAACCTGAAAAAGAAACGCTACGAAATCGGTTTATCCTTTTAGGAGCTACGATGCCACAGACAGACTCCGCCAACATCTTCATAACACCCTCTCACTTTTTACCTCGGCGAGTATAACGTTAGTTCGATTCAACTTAGAACGCACGTCAGCGGTGCCATGGCGCCATACTGTCTACGACTTCCCCTTTCGTAACGTTCGGGTGAAATAATATTGAAGTTGTTTGTCATCCCATGAATGAGGACAATGGGTTACTCTGGTCTGTTTGTAGGCCATGACACACTTGCTAACTTTGCCAAAATAGTTTTGTAATAACCTACCCTAACACCATGCCTTTTCGGGGTATTCGACTGATTATGTTCTTTTATTATAAACAAACCATAGAGCTTTTTGATAGCAGTGGTGGCCCAGTGGTAACAGCCGCGACTTACAAGTTGTAGGTCGTAGGTTCGAACCCCGTCAGGCGCTTTACTTTGTGTAAATTATTACATCACCACTGCTCTCAAAACGGTGAAGGAAAACATCGTGAGACATCCGCACATTCATCTATCCCGTGGTGGATTACGGCTTACTCCCTCTCACCGAGAGGAGGCCTGTGCCCCAGCAGGTAATGTTCCCACATTACCTATAGGCTGATTATGTACAGAGCTTTTGGAAGATAGAATTTTATTTTGTATTTTTTATCCACTTTTGTTTTGCTGCACGACCTACACCTCTGCTTATCCTTTGGGGGATACAGCGTGCTGTTATGACATGTTTTTGTTTTGGTTTCAAAAATAAAAATGAGTACAGTTTGATTAAAACAGTAAATGTGACAAATAATTTTCAGAAAATATTAATCTATATTTACTTATATTAATATTAATTATTAATAAAGCTAAAGAGATTGTTTTGTTTGTTTGTTTGAACGCGCTAATCTGTGGAACTACCGGTCGGATTTGAAAAAATATTTTTTCATTTATCAGCCCAATTCTTGAGGAAGAATTGGGCTGGCTGGCTTGGCTGCTATCAAAGTCAGTATTAAAAATCACGCTACGACCTTTAGAAGCCATGCAAAAAGAAAAGAAATCAGAAACAACGCGAAGTGGAAATGACGTCATAGCGCGGGCAGGTGAAGCGTTGTGACGGGTCGGACGAAGTCGCGGGCAGAAGCTAGTTTGAAATAAAAAGAAACAACTTAGATGTGTCCATCTTTTTCAAAGAATCCTATCAGGAATTCCTTTTGCGAGTACCTATCTATTTGTCTAATACACTTTAGGGAACAAAGGGACTCGCAAAATCAGCAAAGTACAAGGAAAAGTATTGTTTAATTTAATTGGAAGACTTCCTGAACACTTTCGGCAGTATTATTTTAATTATCTTAAGACAGAAGGAATATATTCGTGTTTTATGCCGCCATCGTGGAGTTTCAACAACGATCCTACTTCAGGAGTTTACTCCTTCTACTGAGAGAAATCAACTTTTAATTGGTTTGAAGTTTCCATCTGTCTGTTTCATGGGATGGGAAGGGCTCTATGTGGATTTAATGAGTATTTTATACAATTCCTTCATATTAGACCGTAAAGATGAGGCGTGCCTCATCTGAATGAATGAATTTAACGATCAATTCCTTTCGGTTGACAGGCAGGATCAGGAGGAAAGCACTTTTTTGATAATAGTAGACCAAAAATGTCACAATCAGCCTATAGTGTTCCCTCTGCTAGGACACAGGCCTCCTCTCTGTGAGAGGGAGTGGGCCATAATCTACCACGCGTGCACAGTGCAGGTTGGTAGATGTCACATGTCTTCGAATTCTTGGTTCTAGGACATGCCGGTTTTCTCACGATATTTTCCTTCACCGTTTTGAGAGCAGTGATGGTGAAATTATTTACACAAAATAAAGCGCCTCCTGGGTTCGAACTTCGAACCCACGACCTACAACTCGTAATTCGGGACCTTTACCATTGAGCAGGAGTGGCCCAGTGGTAACATTACATACATTTGCAAAAATCGTGGTTATGGTCACGAAAACAAACAATTAATCTAAAAGATTTTCCAAGAACACTGAATAAATAAATAAATAGTGTCGGGTTGCGGGCTTTTCCTAAACCCCGGTGACCCAGTTCGTATCCTATAAGTTGGACAAAAACTGCGGACACACTTAATTTGTCTTTCATTGTCGCGTAACAGACAGATTGAGTGAAATAACATTAGTGGGGATGAGAGGGAAAAACTGAGCAGGGAATTTTTATTAGCTTTATTATGTAACGTTTGTGAGATATTTGTTTATGTTTAATAATGGTTACGAGTTAACTCGCGTGTAAAGGAGATTTCAAGATCAGTTTTGGGCTTTTATTTAATACTTGTTTTTCCCCGCGACTTCGTCCGCGTGAACCCACCCTGTCGCATCGCATCGCCTGTCCGCGCTGTCACCTTTATTTTCGTTTAGCGTTCTTTCTGACTTTTCTCCTTTTTCTCGGCTCCTTAGGGTCATAGCGTAATGCTACATAGCCTTAAGCTCAGAAATTGGACTATCACATGCAAAAAGATTTTTTTTAAAAGACACTACATACTGAAAAATACCTAACTTTAATTTCGGAAATCGGTGGCAAAGAACGAAAATACGAACCCAACGACACCGACTTCCGAAATTAAAGTTGTTTTTCACTTCGTACTGTCTTTTTGGAAGTGGTTCTTTTTTTTGTAAAAAAAGTTTTTCTATATTAACTGCAATTACAAGGAAACAGCCTTTATCCATATTACCTATAGCCGACGAAAAAACGAAAAAGAAAATATTTAAAGCTTCGTAATGTTTCTACCGCATCGAGCCAAAACAAAGTTGTTTTACCCTAATTACAACGAAACTTCTCAAGAATCAACAAAATAATAACAAACCATTTCTTCCAACAAACAACGAAGATAAATTAAATATGAATGATCTGAAACCTAAGACTTACCGAATTAATTATGAACCAAAGCAATTTTAATCAAAGACCGCCTCTTACCGATAGTTACGTAAAGTTGAACGTCTAAGCAGGTTTACAGGAGTTGTGCAGTAAATCCCGCCGGTGCGCGGTGGGTTGTTTGTTTACCTCCAGGCAGACTCGGTAATTTGACCTACATCTAGGGAACGTTAATAAGAATCGCTTAATTATTATATTTTGCCCAGCTTTTCGGAGAAGGAAAGCTGTGTTGAGATTTATTGAATCTTCAGGAATTATAATCAGCCTGTACGAATTGCTGTTTTGAATAAATACGATTTGCAGGTAAGTCTAAATAATAACACAGATGAAACTCTTCGGGGCATAATATATACAGCTGATCGATTCTGTAAAAATCTCACCGTGAAAAGTTAGGTGAAGTGAGCTTAGAGTGAGCTGTCAATAGTGTCTATCCCTAGCATTAGTTGGAATGACAGCTTACTCCACGCTCACTTCACCTAAGTTTTCACGGTGATATGGTTACAGAATCGCACTGCAGGATAAATTGTTAGTCAGTGCGCTAACTGTAATCATGAATTCAGCATAACTAGGTATATGATTCTAGAACCTTAGCGTAGACATTTCTCATGGTTTTATTTTTGTTTATCTATACTGTCTCACTGTTGGGCAAAGGCCTCCCTCAAATCCTCTCTAGGAACTCTTTTTCCTTGAAACCTGAAATTTAAATTTTTAGTAGGTTATAAAAAAAAAATTGCACTTTTCTATGAAACAACTGATTTTTTTAAAGTACGTAACCGGCGACAAATTTCGTTTCAAGGTCATATGCTGAATTCATGGGTACAGTTTGCTGGTTAGTTATTATTCTTTCCTGTAAATATTCCTATCTGGACAAATTAAGAAAATCATAAATACTTATGTCCGTAGTCCTTCTTAGGCAACCTACGAATTTAGAAGGACACTTTTCCTTAATCCTAGCCCGTTTTTTTTAAAATTCAATTGAATTTATTATTTCCCAAGGACGGTAAGTACAAAATAAGGTGACTTTAACGTAAATCGAGCGTTAAGCGTTAAGCGTTATAAACTTCTAGAGGACGAACTGTCAAACTATTTCGATGGTAGGTTATGATGGTGGTTATATTTATTTCATAACAAACAACTTCAGTCCAGATGGGGCTTGTGGCTAAGTAATTACGGCCGCACGGGTCGATCGATCAGGTTAAGCTATGCTTGCCGGGGCTAGTCCGTGGATGGGTGCTCATCTTTACATAGCAAACCAAGACCCCTTCGTGCTTTGGAATAGTCTCGGCTATCATTCAATCACCTCGTAGCGTGTCAGATTCCTTCGTAGACCGTCTACAAACTGCTACGGATCACCGTTTATTGACCCAAAGGCTCAAATTTCCTATTTATCTTTCGTTCTGAGAAGATATAATAATCTCTCAGATATGAATCGAGAGATTGTGTAATCAATTAGTACCAGATCAGACAATGGAGCCTCCAATCACAAAGCGCATGAGGATTCATTAGAGATTAACACCAACATCATTGTCTTACATGCATATCATTAATTTATACATATATAGTGTAAGATTGAATGGACTATATAATGGACAATATATATATGAGTTATATATTGTCCATTATTATTTATTGTTGGGCGACCATCTTCACATACCAAGACCCCTCCGTGCCTCGGAAAGCACGTTAAGCCGTTGGTCCCGGCTGTCATTCGTGGAGCTTTGACAGTCGTTACGGGTTGTCAGAAGCCCGAAAGTCTGACAACCAGTCTTACCAAGGGGTATCGTATTACTCAGTAACTGGGTTGTCGAGGTCAGATAGGCAGTCGCTCCATGTAAATTACTGGTACTCAGCTGCATACGGTTAGACTGGAAGTCGATCCCAACATAGTTGAGAAAGGGCGAGGCAGATGATGATGAACAAATGCCTTCAGTCCCTTATTGACCCCACAATATTTACATTGAGTCCAACTGAAAGTATCAATCGAAGATTTTTCTCAGTGCCTACAGTTTTATCCTTATTATTCTTCTCTTTTTCTTGCAGTATGTTTGACATCGGCTTGGCTTGCCATATAAATAAATCGAATAAAACAAACGACTTCAATCTAAGTAATGTTTTATAAACTAACCTCTAACCCCTGTGATAGCACTTTGTTTATAAAAGTCTTATATCTACTTACATAAATATGCATCGCCTTGAAATAAACATTTTGACGATTGTTTTTCATAAACAGGCAAAAGATTTTCATGATTTCGCTAGTAGACAGAAAAACGTTGCTGCTTACCCTCTTGAGATAATCCCAAGGTCTTCTTTCACATTCAACATCCATGGAAATAGGCAGAGCATAGCAAAAAAAAAGCTCTTTGCTTAAAAAAAAAAACAATTGGAACACTGCGGTATCCGTAGCCAAACTACAGCCTGACCCAAATAAAAAAAAGAAAACAATAAAAACCTCTTTCCGAATTCAGTGTAGAAGTGAAGTGAAATTCAAATGAAGTTTAGTTTTTAATGTAATCAGCCAGGGCTGCATCAAACTCGTTTAGTTTGTTCCCGGTTTCAATTTGTGAAAGTTGTATGCAGCATTTGTTATGCAGATAAGTAGATTCCGTTTCGCCTGTTTATTCTTTTATTAAGCTTTGTTTGTACTGCAGTAATAAAATCGGCTTTAAAGCTTTGATTTTTATGCTTAGGTAGGTATAGTTTATTTTTAATATAAATAGGTATATTATTAATTTTTCGTTTGTTTTTAATAATTCCTAGCTTACCTTTTCTAAGATTTAAACAAAAGCGTTTTTGTTGCTACTGTTGTTAGCAATTTAAAGTGTTTTCTACTTACTGTTCCAATTTCGAAAATTCCAATGTTTGGAATCCTTTAGAAAGGTCGTTGTCTTAAGTAAGTAGAGCGAAAGGTTGAGTTTATTGTCTGCACGAGTATTGTCGGTATTTCTACGTTTGAGCACGAAATGTTACGTTTAATTTTAAACCGTAAAACAGATGCCGGTTTCTGTGAGGTTAGATTTTATATTTAGTTTTTATTGTGTTATAAATTCGTACATGTTTAGAACAATGGCGTAATAAACAGCCAAAAGTTATAAAAAAAATGTATACTTCCTGTTATGTAACCAAACTAATACATTATATGTGTTTTCATTCATAATCCACTGAAATCATAAAACAACCTGTGTTAAGCAAAAACAACCCGCGCTATAAACCAACCACAATAAAATTGCCACCTTGAAAAATCCAAAACCGTCACTACCACCTAAATAAAAATTAATTTAAAAACAAATGACAGTTGGAATGATTCTAAATTCGAAATGAACTCACCGACGAGAGCCGCGAGTACCGCGAGCGTGGCGGTGGCGAGCGCGGCCGTGGCGTGCGCGGCGCGGGGCATGACTGCCGGAGACACACCGGGCGTTAGTGTTGCTAGATACCAGAGGAAAAGTGCGCCAATTTTCCAGATGGGAAAATTACCAATTTGTTGTTGAAATGTTTTTATTAGACGTGAACTATGTGTTATCTTGCTTTACGCGGTCCATAGGTTATCTATGACGAAAACTAATGCTGATTGTAGGAAGGCGTGAAGATTTAATGAGCTGTGTTGTAAAACCTAAGCAAAAATGTTTTCTTTATCAATATTCTCCTGTTTTTGCCGCAGCAGCGTAATCGGACGGATAGTATTGGTTGCGCTGTTAGTGTTATGATGCTACGAACTTCTGGCTGAGCTTGCCTATTTAAACTAACTTTCATGTTGCACTGTGCCTCACGTTTATTTAGTTGTTTGATTACACAGCTGTTTTTAATCTCAAGCGCATGCAAGTAAACAGTGTACCAGTTAACATTACAACACAGTATTTAATTACAAACAATTCCCACAATTCCCAATTCCAAAAACAAATTCTCATAATAGACTCCAGTTTGTTTCATGTTTTATACTATTGCACCATTACATTAAAACCGCACAATATCTACGTTCCACTGTATCTGGCAACCCCGCAGGCGTCGCACGCTTGCCGCACGCGGCCGCAGCACGCCCCGCCCCGCGCCCCCGAATGCGGCACTGCGCTCTGTGACGGCTCCACGCTTGCACTGCCTCCATTGTTACACGGGATGCGTGAACCGTTATTGTCAGGAGATGGTAAACATTGGGGTTCAATAAAAAGTCTTCTTCATTGAACTCTTTTTCAGGCAATGCCACACGCTCAGCACAGTCTGCCAGGTCCACTATCAACTTGCTGACTGGAATATTCGTATAGTTTGTGTCGACTTGAGACATGGAGGTAAACTTAATATTTCAAAACAACGATACATATAATAAGTACACTGTATACCTCTCATACTGTCTTTGTTTCAAGAATTTAGTCTGAAATTGCCAACAAAGAGCATGCGTGGTGATAGGTACTTAGATACTTGTTTCAAAGAGGTCTTTGCCCCGTCACTGAATTAATAAATAGACTGTTTTATATCTAAAGTAAGGTTTCAGTCATATCAAGTGTCGGAATAATTCAATTTCAATAACTGGTCCAAGACATCTGCGACATCAAGAGGACGATTGTTGTAGGTTTTAGGGTGTTTCTCAGGATAAAAATATGTAAACCTACACTTTCTTGCTTCATTCAAGTTAGGTGACGTTCAAACGTCAAAAATGTATGGTTAAACAGTCGCTAATCACTACTTAACTGTAAGCAACGTTTATGAATAAAGGGGTTGATCTCCATCCGTCATTCTCCTGCAATAAAAACACCCCACATTTACTTACAATAAGTGACAATGGAGCCACGTCGCCAGTGTGTGATACAGCCACATTCATCTCACGCCAGCACCTAGTTACACTCACTGCTTGTCACCTTACGTTGCTAGCGATATAGTGCTGTCGAGTAGATTAATATTATGGATATTAGTTCTAATATAGGTGCTAATATACCTATTGGGTACGGTATCAATCAATCAACTCAGCCGATCGCAGTCCAATGCTGGAGATGGGCCTCTCCCAGACTGCGCCACAACACCCTGTCCACCGCCTTCCGCATCCAGTCTGTTCCAGCCACCTTCTTAAGGTCGCAGGTCCATATAGCTGGGGGGCGTTCCACATTACGCTTGCCGATACGCGGTCTCCACTCCAGGACTCGTCTGCTCCACCAGTCATCGATCCTTCGACAAACATTCATCGTGTACTGTATATCCTTTTTAAATTTACGAATAGGTATGTTTCTCATAATCTGTTGGCACATCTGTTATCTTTATTTAATTTTCCATTGCAGGAGAGAGGACAGGTCTGATCTTTACATCGGGGAAAGAAGGGTAAAAAATATTTTTTTTCTTTATTTGGTACGAGTACATCAAACAGCAGTACATATAGAAAGCATAATCAGCCTATAATGTTCCTACTGCTGTAACACAGGTCTCCTGATGAGAGGGAGGGGGCCGTAATCCACCATGCGGGCCAGTGCGGGTTGGCGGATCACATGCGTTCAAATTTTTGGTTCTAACACATACTGGTACTATGTTATGGGTTTGGTTTCCGAACATATTCTTTCAGTGGACCATTGTGCGGGGACCATGGCGGTCGTCGGTGGCTATTCCAACCAGCCCACCTCCATCCAGATGTTTATTAAGTCTCCTGGCCTGTTGAGAACATTTGTGTGAGCTCTGGGTTTCTCGAGGGTTTCTGACCTAATCTGGGTGACGCCTGTGCACTCAAAGAGCACATGCGCAACGGTTTCATCAGCCTCCATGCAACACATACTGGTTTCCTTACGATGTTTTCCTTCACCATTTTGAGAGCAGTGGTAATGAAATAACTTACACAAAGTAAAGTGCCTGCCTGGGTCCTAACCTACGATCTACTACTTGTAAGTCGCGGCCGTTACCACTGGGCCACCACTACCCTCGCAGTACACAAAGTAAACAAAATGAAATGTATATAAGTGCTGATATTGTAAGTTTGTTACAGGTATACACAGCATTCAGCAAATAAATCCGAACATTTAGTGTTTTAGTTCTCTTTGTCGTTTACACTACTATAATTCTTGAATCGGAAGTGTTACCGCGTGTTCGCATCGGAAACAAGAAACACAGTTTGGACCTCGAATAATTAAAGACAGTTACTATATAACTCTCATATATATTGTCCATTACATAGTCCATTCAATCTTACACTATATATGTATAAATTAATGATATGCATGTAAGACAATGATGTTAGTGTTAATCTCTAATGAATCCTGATGCGCTTGGTGATTGGAGGCTCCATTGTTTGATCTGGTACTAATTGATTTCACAATCTCTTGATTCATATCTGAGAGATTATTATATCTTCTCAGAACGACAGATAAATAGGAAATTTGAGCCTTTGGGTCAATAAACGGTGATCCGTAGCAATTTGTAGACGGTCTACGAAAACGTTTAGTGCGTCTACGTAAAACGTAGCCTTGTAGCACGGGTACGCAGGAATCTGAATCACTACGAGGTGATTGTTTTGCACCTATAATTATTTGGTTTAAAATCATCTAAATGTGTTGAAATTGTTTAATTTACAGAATATTCTGCTCGGCAACCTCTTTGCCTCTTACGAAACTATAACCCCCTTTATTTTAGCAGGCTTTATTAAATAATAATAAATAAATAAATGTTTTATTCAGTATTAAAATTGGCAATATATTTACATAAAGTCTTAGAAATTATTTACAAAGGTATAATAATGCTAAATGCCTTTACTAGGATAAACCTGTATCACAGGCGGCATGAGCATGCTTTATGGTAATTGTAGGACAATAAAATTCTTAACAATATTTAACATTACAAGTCTTGAAATAATGACAAAATTTTATTAATTCATTATTTTATACCTAGTTTACTTAAACACTATTTACCTTAAAGATCAAAATAATAAAAGTACGTAATTATTTAGTAAATAGCTTCTTGCACTCTAAAACTTAGCTAAACACATATGATATGATTTTGCGTCAGCAGAAATTGATAAGTGGGTTAAAGTCAATGTTCCAGAAAATAAATCACATTCGGAGCAATGTGTTTATTCGATTTTTGCTGCGGGTGACTAATGTGCTTAAACATCAACAAAATCGAGGGTTTGTATGCCAGTGCAGTGTTTAGTTGAGTCAACAGCAGGCATTAAACATGGAGGTTGGCCTTAACTATGACGCTCTAGGCGCCCTCGTAGTCGATAGAGTACCTGTACTCCGCTATTTTCCTAGCAGGGCAGCATTCAGCATCTCCCGTTTTGTGGTTATTGGGCTTTTTAAAGCGTGAGCAAGTTGCACATTTTTCTGGCTTAATTTAACCACGCTCAATAATGAGTCCATAGGCATTACTGGGAACTTGTCGGTTACGTTCTGTTCATAAATGCATCTGAAGACTTCAGTTTCAGCCAAAGTAGTCGGCACACCCACAACCACGATCCGAGGTTTGCGCTTGTTTGGTTCGTCGGCGGTAAGTTCGGATGTAGAGAGCTGGACTGTGTGCTCGAGTTTGTCAGCATCATGTTTGGTCTCTGTACTAATAATAGCGCCTCCATTTTTGGTCTTTCAGACACAACGTACATGCAATTTCATTTGATCTGGGCATCTGATTGGGTAAACATTTCCTGCAGAACTTGAGTCCTTAATCGTCTGCTTGAGGTCCGAAATATGTTCCGTCAGGTCGCGCTTTTCCTGAAGGGCATCAACCGCGTTATACGCGTGAATGGCTTTCTGCTTCAGCGACTGGTATAGGACTGCCATTTGTGAGGTTCCAGATCCTACTTTACGGCACAGGGTAGAAATTTTCAGTTTCTGCTCCGAGTTGAGTTTGCCATCCGCGGCAATAGAGAAAACTTAATTTAAGTGATGTTCGATGGTTGACATCCATTTTTTAATCTCGGGCGTTGAAACAACATAAGCCGTGACTGACTCAAGGGCTGAGTTCTGCGTCATCGTCTTCGACGGCGAGGCGGAGGGATGCACTGGCCCCCTTGGATTAAAGAGGCTGTTATCCATTTTGTATTTTTACGAGTTCACTAATTCGTGTCCATTATTCACTGAAACTACACACTAAGCAAAATTACAGTTGCATTACGTTGGTAATGCACTAAAGGAGGTCATTATTATTAAAGTAGATAATTACTAAATGTTGCTAACGAGCACGTCTGTAGCTCACCGCCCGATCAGGACCAGGCCCGTGCCGGACGACGCGTAAGTGTTCTACGCGCGCCTCAAAGAGATGTCAGCATAATTCGAGGGGCCTCATAGGGCCGAAGCCTGCCGGGTCAGCGGGATTGTCCGAAAGGGTTACCGCTACCCCGGAACATAAAGGGCGAAGGAAGGAACATGGGTGGGTTTTAGTCAGTAAGAGTCTGACACTCCCTTCCGCTCCACCCAGAGCGGGAGCGGTCATTTGATGATTTCCCAACAGAAAAAAAAAAAAAAAAAAACTACACACTAAGCAAAATTACAGTTGCATTACGTTGGTAATGCACTAAAGGAGGTCATTATTATTAAAGTAGATAATTACTAAATGTTGCTAACGAGCACGTCTGTACACTGCGAATGGTACATGAATTTTCGAATTGATCATCATTTAAGTTAGTATATTTCAAGTTACTACATACCACACATACACACACACACACATTATACACACAAGCACACACTGGCACATAGACACACAAACCGTTACACGGTTATTACATATCTTAAACTCAGACCAAACATATTGTAGACCGTATACCGATAAATGATAAATGACTTTTGGTTTGTACAAACACTTTTACACGTCAATAAACCAGTATACTTTTTCAAGCAAAGTCTAAACCTACAACTCGTAGCCCAGAAAAGCAAACGTTTATCCACTGAACCATTGTTTAATAGCCGTATATTACATGAAATTAAACTCATGAATGACGGTAACATTACCCATGAATTACCCTAAAAAACATCAACGCTCATCAAGAAGACGCCAGGCTC
Organism: Apamea monoglypha; assembly: GCA_911387795.2. NCBI lineage: Eukaryota > Metazoa > Arthropoda > Insecta > Lepidoptera > Noctuidae > Apamea > Apamea monoglypha. Next base: position 17,685,229 of record OU426930.1, on the reverse strand, counting down.
GATTGTCTAATGTTTTTAATGACACCTTTTAATTACAGCCTTACAGCGCTGTATACGAGGCTTCTGAACTTAATGAAACACGCTCAAAGGGATGACGCCGCTTTCAGCAGCTTTTTGACGAGCGCTTTCTTTAGCTTTAGGCTTTCTTACATCGAATCTTTTTTGGTCCGAACCTCCGTTAAAGTGAGATGTTTTTTACCGTTCTTTGTGTTAATAAGTTGGGTCTTGTTGCAGGTTTTCAGGTGATTAGCAATGTAAGTAGAACATTATGTATATATGTATTATGTACATATGTATTTATTATGTAAATGGTACACCACACACTACCTGTTGTCTTTAAAATATCGCTTTTAGTGATAAGACCGCTCATTGTGTCACCCTTTGTAAAATTTCTATATTTAATTTATATCATGTACATAATAAAGAGTATTCTATTCTATTCCTGTTAATCCTAATTCGGTACTCATGTTAAAACGAAGTCTTACTCGTCTATAAATCCGTATTATAGACAAGAGTAGGTATAGACTTAGGGCTGATTTTACCAAAGTCAGATCTTTCATCCGTGGAATAAAACCGTATTGACGTCTGACAATTCTATTATGGAAAAACCGTCAAAAATTCTAATTTCATAGACTTATTCTAGATATAAAAGTTTGGTAAAATTCGCCCTTAAGTGACTAACTCAGCGTCCTGTGCGGGACAAATCTCGTAATTTTAAGAACGTTCACAGTCTGAACTGAGTCTGAATCTGTCAAAAATATCTCTAATTTTCCTACATTTTTGAGAAGTTTTTGACATTGATTGTCGCTAAGATGAGATTGGATTGCGACTAGATTTAATTACGTTAACGTTTTTAATTACGTGAATTGGCTTATTGTTGTTCGGCAAACTGGAAGGCGCCCTTTGTCTGCGGCGCGACCACGCGTTCCGGTTCACCGAACAAAAATTGACATTTATATGAACGCGACGATTGCTTTCTACTAGGACGCGGCCCTATGATGCACTATATAAGGGTTCCTGAATAATAATAATAGTACAATAACCAGGGTATTCGTGTCTCATTATTTTATTCATAGGAATTGCCTTACATACGTACCTAAATCAGATCGATCAGGTTAAGCTACGCTTGCCGCGTTAGTCCGTGGATGGGTGACCATCTTTACATACCAAGACCCCGCCGTGTCTCGGAAAGCACATTAAGCCGTTGGTCCCGGCTGTCATCTTTGACAGTCGTTACGGGTCGTCAGAAGCCCGGAAATCTGACAACCAAGGTATCGTATTACCCAGTAACTGGGTTGTGGAGGTCAGATAGGCAGTCGCTCCATGGTATTCCGTATGGTATACTGGTATTTAGATGCATCCGGTAAGACTGATAGCCGATCCCAATATAGTTGGGAAAAGGTTAGGCAGATGATGACGTACCTAAACCAGAGAATTATTCTAATTCAATTTTTAAATTATAATTTTGAGATGTCTCCAGCCATTGTTTAAAAGAACCCGCATACAAGACCCAAAATACCATCCCTTATTATCATTAACAAAACCCCAAATGCTATTCTGAACTAGACATTTCTGTCTCACAATCGAACCACTACCCTTGTCACCAAAACCGTCCGTTCCACTCCTCCATTGGGTCACCAAAAATAACCATACTAAACATTCTTAACCCCAGAAATAAGTAAATTATTTATTTAAATCGACTAATTAAACCATTGACCTCCGAGGGTTGTTTATTGCCCGTTGCCTAGCAACGCAACGGCCCTAGCAACCGATTGAAATATTTCAATGACAAGTCTTTGTGTTTTGCAATAATTATTTAGTGGTACGAAAAGATCTTTATTTCTGGAGGGAAAAGAAAAATGGCTGGAGTTACTAGACCTATGAGTCAGATGCGAAAACTTGAAACTGTGAGTTTATTATTTATTTTTTAGAGATTTGTGTTATTGCGTGGTAACGCAGTCGGCGTGCGTGTATGACCAGCTCCCTAATTGCGTAATACACTATCAATCATAATCTGAATCATTGTGAAGGATATTGCTAATCCATTGCTTCATATGTTCGTAAGATTGGTCCGCTCAACAACGTAAATAACGCAATGAATGTTGTTGAACTGTCAAAATGAAAGCCATTCCTACTGATAGTGTGTTACGCAATTACCCCGCAGATGCATGAACGTAAACGAGGCAAAAGGGGTATGTGAGGTTCGTAGTAGGTGGCGTTCTATAGTTTCTACCTACCCCATGAAAAGAAGGCGTGGTATATGTATATCCTACTAATATTATAAAACAGAAAGTTTGTGAGGATGGATGTCTATGTTTGTTACTCTTTCACGCAAAAACTACTAGACGGATATGGATGAAATTTGGCACACAGATAATTTATAACTAGGATTAACACATAGCCTACTTTTTATCCCAATATTCCTACGGGATCGAAACGTATGCGGGTGAAACCGCGGGACGCTGCTAGTATATTATAAAATAACACATATATTGTATTCTTGAGACCTCAAAACTCCACGTGATTCTTACCATGACTCCTAAATAACTGCTGCTGCTAATTTTATAACAGTGCACTGCCGAACATAGGCTTATCCTAACCAGGAGAATGTAAGCAATCTGCTAAGGCTGAGGTGCACAAAGGAACGCTAAGGAGCGTCTTATTGTGACAACCTGTTCTTCATCATCATCATTTGGCTAGACTTTTCCCAATTATGTTTTGGTCGGCTTCCAGTCTAACTGGAGGCAGCTAGTATTTTACATGAAGCGATTGTCTATCTGACCTCCACAACCCAGTTCCTGGGTAAAACCCCTGTTCTTAAAGTTGCTAATTGTTCTAAAATAAGGCACAGCGAAGAATGATATTCTGTCTATACCTACCGTAGAATAATTTACTAGCCCATGTGATATGGCTTCCTTTATAGGTAGTCACAGCTACGGCTAGTCCTTTGTCTTTGTCTGTTGTCCTAAAAAAAGCGGCCAAGTGTGAGTCGGACGCGCACACGAAGTACCGCAAGGCAGAAAACGCCGAAAGAAACACGTTACTTGCACGGAGATCCCTTTTAATTTTTAACTTTGTTTTATTTTTATTATTTGTTGCTATAGCGCCAATAGAAATATACGAGTACACTCTATGAAAATTTCAATTGTCTGTCTACCTATTACGGTTCATGAGATACAGTCCGGTGACAAACAGACGGACGGAGAGCGGAGGCTTAGTAACAGGGTCCCGTTGGCACCCTTTGGGTACGGAACCCTAAAAAGTGTTAATTTAAAATACATTTAATTAATCAGGTCTTTATGACTACCACCTTAAAACTATTATAAAATCGTTTTATAACAACTAATTTAATAATTTTCATATATACAACATCTAGGATCAAATTATGTAGGCCATTCCATACAATTCGTCCTGATTCTCGAATCGAAAGCGTGACCCAGAGCTCGGAAGACAAATGTCTAATCCTTGTGCCAAGTAGAGCGACGAATTTTTACTATATAGGTCGCTAACGTGCCATGTGGTCGCCAGCGGGAAATAGGTCATCCCCTTCTCTTCTATGGGGGTTGAAAGAGATGGCTATATTCTTAGGTAAACCTTGGACAGTTTTTCTGGTATAGTGGTTCTTGCAATGAATGTATGGTAACTGAAAAAGAATAGAAAGAAAATACGTTTACGCGGAGAAAGAACACAAACACAAATAAGAACAAGTTGGGGGAAAATATTCGTCACATCCTCGCAAAACCGCAATCGCTTAGCATAATGCTACGACACTCTGCGAGACAGAGTCCCAGCGCTGCAATCTGCATCGAGTTCTGCGCTCATTTCAGACTTTACATTAAATGAGTATCTATACGAATAATAAAGCTGAAGAGTCTGTTTGTTTGAACGTGCTAATGTCTGGAAGTACCGGTCGGATTTGAAAAATTATTTTTGCTTTTGGTAGCCCAATTCTAGAGGAAGGCTATAGGCTATTTAACATCATGCTATGATCCTTAGAAGTCGAGCATCAAGAAGAAAAAGTTAGAAAGATCGCTAAGCGAAAAGGAAGGGACAGCGTCTGGACAGGTGATGCGATGCGACGAGATAGGTCGGGGAAACAAGAAATTTAACGCGGACGAAGTCCCAGGCAGCTAATTTAGAATAATTTGTTACTGCTACATCGAAATATGAAATTTTTCTGTTTCAACTTTGAACACAGAATATCTATGCAGTTTATGTAGCCTTAACTTTAATGATCTATTATTACGCGACCCCCGGGGGTCTAAAGCTCATCAATAAGAAGAAGAAATATTAAAGCACACAACACTCGAATAGTAAAAATCCGGTTATAAAAACCTTAGAAACCGGACTAAAATAAACAAAAAACACGTAAAAATAAATACCCAAGTAAGTTGAACATATTGAGTAAGAAGCATACTCTCTTTTGATGTAATATCATCTTCTAATATATAAAAATCAATGTTTGTTTGTTCGTATTTTATGCGTTGCATACCGTTATCAGTGGTGGCCCAGTGGTAACGGCCGCGACTTGCGAGTTGTAGGTCGTAGGTTCGAACCCAGTCAGGCGCTTTATTTTGTGTAAATTATTTATCTCAAAATGGTGTAGGAAAACATCGTGTTGAAACCGGTATCTCCTAGAACCCAAAATTCAAAGACATGTTACATTTACCTGTACGCGCACTGGACCCGCGTGGTGGATTACGGCCTACTCCCTCTCACTGAAAGGAGGCCTGTGTCCCAGCAGTGGGACCATTATAGGTTGATTATGATATTGCATCCAATTACGATAGAACTTTGTCAACATATTGCTAGCACTTTCGCGAAAGTTACAGGAACACAAAAAAAAAAACACGACGCAAGTCGCGGGCAGAAGCTAGTATAATATATTATGTAGCACACAAAACAGATTGAAAGTTTCCCAATAAGCCGATTGAAGGAATAACAGATGTGGTCGAAGATTGCATTATACTAACTTCGGGGTTACCCTATTATCCTCAACTTTATAGTGCTCCACAATAGAAAGTTGGTTTTCTCTCACTTAGGTCGATACTAGCTTTTTTAGTGCGGGTTGGCGTAGTCACATGTCTTCGAATTTTTGGTTCTAGGACATGCCGGTTTCCTCACGATGTTTTCCTTCACCGTTTTGAGTGCAGTGGTGATGAATACACAACTGTCTTTTCACGCCACCCTGGGACCTGGAGCACGACATTGGCTATTTTCATTCTGGATAATTGTATTAAAAAAATGATGACATGCTAAATACCTATATTATACCCTATCAAAATATCAGATGAAGTCACGGGAAACAGCTAGTCTTTTATAGTAATATAAATCAGCCTTTTACAAAAATCAAGGCTGACTTTTCAAAAATTTAATTTTATATAGGAGATATATGAATAATAATTAAAATTACATAAGGTCCTACTTAAGAGCTAAGATTGCTAAGAGGTATAATATAAGAGAAACAGTGACAGACTAAGTCGTAGCTCGTGTAACGAAACCATAGCGAGATTCAGGATTCGATGCCGGACGCACAACGCCATCTATCGAACTCGCTGAAAATAGCAGACGGCTTGGTTTGTTACATTACATTAAAAGGGCTGATTTTTCCAACGCCAGAAAATTTTATTCCAGGAATAATTTTGAATTTTTGACAGTTCTTCTAAATAGGTATATAAAATCGGTCAGACGTCAATTTTACTCCACGAATAAAAAATATCTGTCGATTGAAAAATCAGCCCTAAATTGCATTAAACAAGGAAAAAGGCTTAGACAGTACGAAAATATTTTGTAATGTAGCTAAAAATTTGAAAAATCAACTTAAGGCGCTGCCCAAACGTATAACACCGTAAACCGCTCAGTTTTTTGTCGCACAGTAAGGCCTATTTTTAATATTTAATATTTTTCGTCGCATAATTCTCAAAATTATGGGAATTCAATCAAATAAAGAAATACATAAAAAATATTCCAATGAGCCGTGCATTTATTAATTTTTAATTTAATTAAAACTGCAAAATTACTTTTAATTCTGTGGTCGTTCCATTCAACTAACATCAAACGCATCGCTGTTTTGAACCTTATTTGTTGCCGGGATGCGCTATTATCAATTACCTAGAAATTTGCTTTTAACCGCGCCTTAATTTAGTAAACGATTTTAGATTAATTAATATTTTTGAGAAATAATTCAATAAAAATAAAGCCACGTGAACATTGTACACGAATCAGACCGCGACACGTCACAACTTCCATTCCATTCCAAACAACTTTATATTTGTCAGACTTAGTTCAGTAGTTTTTTTAGTACCAATAATCGTACGAAAGGATGGCGTTTAACTTACTAAATTCATATGAAGGTATATACGGTAAATGTTTGTCTGTTTGTTCCGGCAAATCTCCGAAAAATCTGGACCGATTACGACGGGACTTACACTGGCAGATAGCTGATGTTATAAGGAGTAAATTAGGCTTTCATTTTAGAAAAAGATAGAAAATTAAAAGGTATTAATGCCACGCAAACGAAGTCGCAAACAGCAGCTTGTAAATAAATTAATGAGTCCAATATTTCTCTGCATCTGTAGAAAGAAGCCCTGTTTCGAGCGAGGAAGCGTATCCTCAAATACCTGGTGCTGGGCTACCTGAAGCAGGAGGGCTTTTTCCACACGGCTGAGACCTTTGCGACAGAAGCTGCTCTGACTGGAGAGTATGAAGTTTGTGACAATATCGACCTGGATATTATTCTGCAGGTAAGGTTTTGAAGATGGGTAAAGCCAGGGCCCTATTTATCATAACTGAGAATGCTACATATTTGTCAAAAAAATACTCATATACAAAAATGAGGTGTAAATGAAAATCCAAGATGGCGACAACTTTATGAGAGCTTCTAAAAAAACTTATATTGGATGGCTCTGTATTAAAAACGCGTATTAACTTTACACTTTCTCTCTCCCTGTCTCTTTCTAATAAATACGAGTGTGTATACGTGCGAGTATCGCGTAAGGATCTTCTTTCCTGACGGGGTTCCCCGACCGCACAAGTTTTTTTTATTTATCATTTCGGTTGGCGAATCTCATACTTAAGCTATTTTGATTCATAAAATTATAAAAAAAAAAACATTATTGCAATATGGACTTCATCCACTGGCATTTCAATTTTCGAATTTTTGTCGCTCGCTCTCGCATCCTTGCTTGCTTTTCAAGAACAGCATAATGAGGAGATGAATATACTCCCTGAAAAAAATTATCCTGCTGCTGGCGAGGCCCATGATATAGGTAGAGTATAATTGACGACACGGTTGGCGCAGTGGCTGAGCGATCGACTGCTGTGCTGCGTGTCGCGGGTTCGCTTCCCGCACGGAACAAATATTTGTATTGCCTACAGGTAGTTGTTCCGGGTCTGGCTGTTTGTGTATGTGAGTTTAAATGTTTGTAAACGCACCCACGATACAGGAGTAATTCCTAGAGTGGGGCAACGTTTTTAAAAGAAAAAAAAAAAGAAAAAAATGTTACGCACGTTATACTTTCTTTTTTAGGCATTATTCATTTTTTGCAAAATGTTACTAGATATACAAGTACCCACATAAACTGAGAAGACCGGGTTGGGGGCCTCATTTTGTTTTACCGCTCCGGGCCCCCAACATGCTTAGTCCGCCACTGACTACATCCCTAACATATCTCCGAAAAGCTACCGTTAATTATTAAAACAAATTCCCAAATACACAAGGCACAGCGACACTGCAGTCACTGCTTGCTTACGAGTATCTCCCACCCTACCCAATTAGGATGCCACAAGGGACTACAAACGTACTGCTGTAAAGTAAATGTACATAGGTCGAAGCACGGAATAGGGAATAGTTTTGGATGTCAGTGTGTACCCGCTTTCCGTAACTCGCAGTTCCAGTCTCATGGGTGTTCCGGCAGTGTGTACCTTACTTTGGAGTCAATATTTTTATTAGAAGGAGGAAAGGAACTTAGTTAAAAGAGCCGAAACAAATCTGAATTTTAGCGAACTGTTTTGACCGAATGCATATCTTCTTTCATCATCATCTGCTTAGCCTTTTCCCAACTATATTGGGGTCGGTTTCTAGTTTAACCGAATCCAGCTGAATACCAGTATTTTACATGGACCGACTCTCCTCCGACCGTCTGACCTCCACAACCCAGTTACTAGGTAATACGATACGTAGAGTCGCTAGTTTGTAATGAAACGTAGGTTTTAAAGGTTAAGAGTATCATGAAGCCTCTAAAGCTCAAGTGTAAGATTAAGATAAATGTTTTTGAATCATCATGTAAAGGAAAATTCGGAGTAAGCTTTTCGTCAGTCTAAGTGGAATACGCAGGTTATTGCAAGTGTGTGAGGATTATGCGGACAAACACGGCCTCATGTATAATTCCGTAAAAAGTCAATACATGGTCTTTCAGGCCAGCGCCAAATGCTCGCAACATGTACTACCCATTCGCCTGAATGATGCACCTTTGGAACGGGTGGACCAATTTAAATATTTGGGGCATTGGGTAACGGCCGACCTGAGGGACCATGTCGACATCGAAAGGGAGCGGAGGGCACTGTCTAAAAGAGCAAATATGATAGCCCGTAGGTTTGCACGCTGTTCTAATCAAGTTAAGATCACGCTTTTTAAAGCCTTTTGTACCTCTTTATACACGTGCAGCCTTTGGGTTTCCTTGGCGGCAGGTTACGGGAACAATCTGTGACTCCCGCATTCCCCTTAAACTTAAGGGGAAGATATATAAAACCATGATTAGACCTGTTGTCTTGTATGGATCAGAATGTTGGGCCACAAAAGGGATAAATGAAAGGCAATTGCATGCAGCTGAGATGAGAATGCTAAGAGGGATGTGTGGTGTTACACGAATGGATAGAATAAGAAATGAGTACATAAGAGGAAGTCTGAAAGTGGCACCGATAACTGAAAAGTTGTGTGGAAATCGGTTGTCATGGTATGGGCATGTGTTACGGAGAAATGAGGAAAATGTCGTGAGGAGAGTTTTGAGTATGAATGTCGATGGGTATAAGAGTAGGGGAAGACCAAAGAAACGATGGATGGAATGTGTGAATGATGATATGGTTAGAAAGGGGGTGACTACCGAGATGACGACTAATAGAGAAGTATGGAAGAAAAAGACATGTTGCGCCGACCCCAAATAAATTGGGATAAGGGCAGGAGAATGATGAAAATGAGCCTTTGGGTTTCCTACACACGAGCGGCTTAGTCCCCTCCGTATCCAGTACAATAACGCGTTCAGAGCGGTGTTGGGGCTGCCCCGCTTCTGCAGTGCCTCGGGCATGTTTGCGGAAGCGCGCGCCGACTATTTCCACACCACCATGCGCAAGCGGTGCGCGTCCTTGGTGCGCAGGGTGCGAGGCAGCTCCAATACAGTTCTGGCGATGATTGTCGGGAGATTTGATTGCCCGTATATCGGACATTGCTGTAGCAGGCATGTTGCTAGCTTTGTCCGATAACATTTGTCTTATGTGTGTGTATGTATGTGTATTTATGTATTCTGGTTGTTGTATGGGTGCTTTTGGATTACGAAATAAATGCGTTGTATTTTATTTATTTATAATCTTGAAGATCGTTGCTGACAGGGTTTGATTCTAATTTTCATTTTAATTTTTCATTATCATTTTAATATACATTTTAATTATTATTTTTATTTTGGTTTGTGTAATATTGTTACGCATGATGTACTTACCTATGGATCCTTGATATCTGAATTAAAATTATTTTATTTTATTTTATTTATTTTTTTCGTATTCGGTGTTATGTGGTCCAGCGGAATTGGACAAGAAACACTTTTTATTTATAATATACAGAAAATCCTTACACGTCATCGGTCAGCGCACAAAGGAACGTAAATAACGAATGTACGCGTAATAGACTCGATCTTTCGTTTTTTCGATTTCTTCTGCATTTATAATTCGAGGACATATCCAACTTACGTGATTTGTTTTTTTCCCTCGTACAGACGCCAGCAGGTCAAGCTACCCGAAATTGTCAAATTTTCCCAATCAACCTTAAACCTTAATGCTTTAGCGATAAAGTTGAAAATCTATTAAATAAATTTGACCGATTGTGGTAGCTTGATATGCTGGCGTCTGTACTAAGACGTGGTTAGTTTTTAGCAAATGTCAGTCTATGTGAGCATATGGGCTCTGCAGCCTGTCTAAAAATACTCCAACTTTCTAGTACAGCCTCATTCATATCCTCGTATATCTAAATTCGAAATGAGGTGTCTCAATAGGAATTTATCTGCCGCTAGAAGCAAGTAATCCCAAGGGAGGCGTGAACTCGAGAAGGTGGACTTAGCCAAAGTAGAAAATGTGGTGTAGGAAACAAAATAAAGGCAGGAGGAAGTATTTTAAGTGCTGGGTATACAGAGAAATATAAAGCGTGTTTTTTTATTTGAATGCTTTTAAAAACCTTAGGATTCCTCCGGCATCATGGTTGCGTTTACCAACACAAACAGCCACACCCGGATCAAATATATGTAGATTATTCAAATATTCGCATCATTATCTGCCAAGCCTTTTCCCAACTATATTGGGGTCATTTCAGTCCAACCGGATGCAGCTGTATAACAGTATTTTACATGGAGCGACTGCCTATCTGACCTCCACAACCCAGTTACTGGGTAATACGATATGCCTTGGTAATACTGGTTGTCAGACTTTCGGACTTCTGAAAACCTGTAACGACTGTCAAAAATCCCCGAATGACAGCCGGGACCAACGGCTTAACGTGCTTCTGAGGCACGGAGGGATTTTGGTATGTAAAGATGGTTATCCATCCACAGACCAACCGCAAAAAGCGTAGCTTGACTTGATCGATCGACCCGTGCAGCTGTTATTACTTAGCCACAAGCCCCTCAAATTTCGCATGTGGGAATCAAATCCGCGACACGTAGAGTAGCAGTCAATAGCTCCACTGTTTGGTGCGTGGTTCATTTGTTTGCCAGCCACGAGTTTGTGCGTAGCATGGTCGTGGGCCACAGTGGATGATCCCGTCTACATTTCCATACAAAGCGAAGCTAAACACACGTGCGAACCTTAGCAGTGGACTACTGTGGAGCCTTAATGGTTTACTAAAATAGTTTATTGCATTTTTGGCATTGGGCTTTATTGGTACAGTTTTATTTACTGCTCTTTTTTCGTCTGTCACATATTTGGTCCCAGGACCTACCAAAAAGCTTAATCCCACTAGAATTTTGAACCACGTTCAATAGCTACTAAGCCAGAGGCTGCCTCCCTGGAGAGGTGCACTTTGCTATCATTGAGTTATGTTACTGCGGTGTGGACTCGTGCCAGCCTTGTTAGAGAGAAGGAAGTATTTTTCACGCTTATGCGCCTCTTGGGGGTAAGCTGATGTCCAAGGTCGGCGGTGAATTTTCGTGTAAGTGTCGGCTGTTATTTGTGGTTATTGGTTTAAGGAAGTGTGCCAGCCGTAATTTTATATTTTATTAATGGTTTTTCGAATGGCTCGGGATTTTATTGAGCAGTCGTTTTCTCTTAAAAGATTGCAGCAACTAAAGTAAAGATTATATGATTTGTTTTTAATTTTTTTGACATACTTTGGAGAAAAGACAAACAGAACTCATTTCGTAAAATATCTTCGCTGTTATAATAGTTATCCCCGTACAAAAGGTGTCTTCTCTAAGATCAAATCTCCCTAGCTTGTTAGTTGTAGCACTGGTGGCGCAGTGGTATCGGTCCTGACTTACGACTTTTAGGTCGTGGGTTCGAACCCAGGCCGTGTAACTTTACTTCGTGTAAATAATTTCATCACCACTGCTCTCAAAACGATGAAGGAAAATATCGTAAGAAAATCTGCATGTACATACTAGATACAAAATATAGAAGACATAACGACATCTACCAAACAGCATTGGGCCCGCCTGGTAGATTATAGCCCACTCTCTCTAAGAGATGAGGCCTGTGTCCCAGCAGTAGGAATATTAGGCTGATTATGCATCAGTTGTCGTGCTATTCAGACAGCTGGTCTGCTTTTTTTTTTCTTTTTTAATTATTCTACACTGTCCCACTACTGAGCAAAGGCTTTCCTCAAATTCTTCCAGGCATCTTTGTCTAGAGTCACCTCCATCCAGCCCTTGTGGTATGAGTTTAGGTCGTCTCGCCACCTCTTCCTGGATCGGCCTCGTCGGCGCCGTCCATCCTCAGACACCCACCGTGTTGAGACTGTTGTCCAGCTGTCACGGTGCACGCGGCAAACGTGACCCGCCCAATCCCATTTCAGCTTCGCAGCCTTTTTGCCTACGTCTTGGGTTGGAGCGCAGCGTTCTACTTAGATATTTAAAACTCACCTCCTATATCCACAGTTCAGCAGTGGTCATGTCCTCTGCATGCTGTAACAACACATTCGTGTGCCTTTGTCCTTTGTAATTGACGTCGGAACACGTCGCTTGTTAGTGGCGACACGTAATAGTCACGTTAGCACGTCGCGGTCGCGTGACACGGACCGTCCTTTGTTTGTGCCTGTTATAGGCACAGTTAGACACGAAATTATAATAACACTTTAGCTTTTTAAATCATTTTATAATACATTCAAAATTAGAGAGGGGGCTCTTGACTAAATAAAAACAGCCGCCCGGATTGATCTAAGTAAGCTACACTTGCCAAGGTCAGTCCGCGGATGGGTGATCGTCCATTACATATCGAGACCCGTCCGTGCCTGAGAAAGTACGTCACGCCTTTGGTCCCGGTTGTCATTTGTAAATCACTGATAGTCGTTTCGGATAGTCAGAAGCCCGAATGTCTGTCTGTTTGTCTACGAGTTTTACCAAGAGTCATAACCCAGTAACTGGGTTGTGAAGGTCAGATAGGCAGTCGATCCTTGAATAATATTTTTCATTCAGGTGCATCGGGTTAGACTGGAAGTCGACCCCAACATAGTTAGGAAAAGGCAAGGCAGGTGATTAACACATTAAAATTAGGCTATTAATAGAGCAGTATGGAAGAAGCACATGCTGCGCCGACCACAAACAAATTAGAACAAGGGCAACATAATGATGATGAACGTATTTCAATTAGTTTCTTGCCCATTGTTATCCATAAGAACGCTTAAGTCACGCTTTGGAACAGGCAAGTAGCTTCTGAAGGCCAATTCTCGTAATTTAAAACGTTCAAAATCTAGTCGCAGTCTCATCTCAGCTACAAACAAATGTCAAAAACTTGTCAAAATGTAGGGAAATTTGAGGTTTTTTTTGACAGATTGAGACTGAGATCAGACTGTGAACGTTCATAAAACTACGAGAATTGCCCCTCTGAACTACTTTCTGATCCGATAACTGGCTAACTCCTTGTCAAAAACTGATTTGTTATTCTAGACTGAAACAAAAGTATTGAGTTATGGTGTGTTTATTAAAAAAACACTGTACAGAAATAACATTAAAATAATTCTAACTTTTGACTTTTACAGAAACTGCTTGAAAGCAGTCGAATAATTTGTGTCAATTTACACGTTATGTCAAAAAGCTAGTTTTACCAAGTTTTATTGCTGACCGTACCTTCCTAGGTTATTTATGCAAACAGTTGCTACGGATTGCTACTCTATTGCTACGTTCTGCTACGCTATAGTTACGGCCTGCTACGCTGTCGCTACGGCCTGCTACGCTATAGTTACGGCCTGCTACGCTGTTGCTACGGCCTGCTACGCTATAGCTACAGCCTGCTACGCTGTCGCTACGGCCCGCTACGCTGTCGCTACGGCCTGCTACGCTATCGCTACGGCCTGCTACGTTGTCACTACGGCCTGCTCCGCTGTCGCTATGGCCTGCTACGCTATTTTACGGCCTGCTACGCTATAGGTCCAGCCTACTACGCTATATCTACGGCCTACTAAGTTGTAGTACGGCCTAGTATGATGTCGCTACGGCCTACGCCGATTTGAAAATGACGGTCTCTAATAAAGTAACAATGAAAATCACCATACAGTTTCAGTCTATTTAATTGGCATTCATGTCTTCATTATTTGTCAAATTGACAGGTTAGGCAAAACAACACGGTTTATTTTTTTTATTTACGCGACTGTCCTTGCGTTCAAGTACTACATATTATTCTTGCTTTATTCACCTTTTTCCAAGTACGAACCCAATATTGCAAAAAAATCCTCTCCATTTTATTTCACTCACCTGTCTATGTCATCGTGCAAGCAATCAACATACTCTCACGCACGCTCCACATTCCAACAGCTCTCGTTTGAAACAAAATGGCAGCTGAAAACTTTTAATTTGAACCAAATGTTCCGACGCCCGGCATAGTTCTGTGTGTTACTAAATGAATTTTATACCTCATTTGCGAGGACTAAGTTGTGACGTAACGTATTTAAAAGGAACTGATTTAATTTGGCGGGAAATTTAATAGAAACTGGTGGTTTTTAATATATGTAAATGGTATGTTCATGACAGAGAAATTTTATTTTTGGCAAATAGTATCGACAAACAACAATAAGTAAAAGTAAGTTTCTTTGGTATTGTTCGTCGAATCGTTGAGCTCCTGAAATTCTGAGTTGCGCTGCATGAATAATGAGATATGCGTGCACTGACTGGACAGGTTCACTCAATCTATGTGGTTCTTCCCTCAAAAGACCATTTCAGACACCAATCAACATAGTCTTAATATGATCTGACCAAGATTATGTCTGGTCTTTAAAAGACACTGTGACCTCTGAGTTTGTTTCGGCGTTTCTTGAATAGTCAGATAGCAAACGCCGACTAAATCTAGTTTTTAAAATATGACTGACGTGTAAAAGTGTTTGTACAGAAATAAAGTCATTTATCATTTAAAATTGTTTAATAACTGTGCCGCAATGATAAGATCAAGCATCAATACTGGAATAAGGTTATGTTAATGATAAAAAGTTTTTTTTTTGTAATTGTTTCCGTTTGGGTGGTTAAACTGGTTTTAACCAAATGACATAAATACACAACACTGATGGACTGATTTATGGATCTACCAATAACCCCGGAATGTACTTAGTTTCGTAGCTATGAGGGGTTACAAAAACATGCCTCGTTCTTTATTTACTCCAATGAATTCTTCCGGAGCTACGCACATCATCGGTTCACGAAAAAACACCCAATCTTGTTCAAACATCGATTTACCCCGTCTACGTAAAGCATGGTCATGGTGTGTAAGAAGTCTAAAGAGGTATTGTGAGTTCATGATCTTATTTATGGCAGCTCGGAAATTGAGCGGCTGGGAGTCAGGGCTGGCAGAAAGGAAAATTAAATTATTCCTTTGTCGACATCGGAATAAAATCTTTCTTTTTTACTATTTGTTGTTCAGTGAGAGAGAGCAGTGTTGGTAGTGGTATCGGCCGCGACTTACGAGTTGTAGGTCGCAGGTTCGAACCCAGACAGGCGCTTTACATTGTGTAAATTATTTCATCACCACTCTCAAAACGGTGAAGGAAAACATCTTGAGGAAACCGGCATGAACCAAAAATTCGAAGACATGTGACATCTGCCAACCTACACAGGGCCCGCGTGGTGGATTCCAGTCCACTCCCTCTCACCGAGAGGAGGCCTGTGTCCTAGCAGTGGGAACATTATAGGCTGAATATGCTTGTTGTTCAGTGCGACATAAAAATCTAAAACACACACAACACTTGTGATAGACAATCAGCTCAGTTGTGGTCAGCTCAAGTCCGTTTTGAAAGTGCCGCTAAGATTACTAAGCGGTAGGCTGGATAAACATTACACACATCATAAAAATAGATAGAACTGCCCTTGAATTATCACAAGTCCACATAAATGCACTGACCTTGAAATTAGTGTTATTGCTATCAAGAAATGTGCAGAAAACTTCTGAAAATCGTTTTGGCAAAAGTCTAAAGTAGTAGTAATTTTCAAGTGAAAGCAATTCTATGAAATGGGAGCGTCGATTGGCAGCTGCATCAGTGCGAAGTGACCGGACGTTTCATTTCCACCCGCGTCTGGCGCCGGACAAATCACGTCATCACCGGATTGGTCGATTGAAAACCGGACACGTCACTAGGGTTACCATCTGCTCGAATTAGTCGGCTTTTTGGCCCCCCCACCCGGATTTTGTCCGTCGTTGTAATTTTCAACTTTTGTTTATTTTGGATTGAAAAAAAACATGCTCGTGCCTTCTCTGTATAAGAAGAAGCTTTTGTCCTCCAGTAGGACTTTAATACGCTGGTATTGTATGTATGTATATTATCTGTCAACTGTCAATTAATGTTAGTTGTCATTGGTCCATGGCCTTGACAGCGAGCAATGGACAAAAGTGTCAACATTTTTATGCATGAGTACGTGTCTTATGACTATAATAATGTATCTTATTTCTATTTATGTCTGTCTGTTGTTTATTTTCTGTCTGTCTGTTTGTTTTTTTGTATTTATGTCTTTTTCGTTTTTTATTTAAATTATTATTATTATTTTTTTACTTGTAATTGTGCGTTTTGTTTGTGCAGAATAAAATATTTTTCTTTCTTTCTTTTTTTTCTATAACATTTAAAAAGCAAAATTAATACTGAAAAAAAAAGAAATAATAAAAAGTATTTTGTCCCGCTTTTTGTCAGGACTTTCAAATTGGTATGGTAACCCTACACGTGACAGCCCTGCCCGAGAGTGGCCATTCAGACGTGTATAATAGTGTGTTCCACTACATAAACTCAAGGCTCTTTCACGTTATAAAGATTGTTTTTTGGATTTTTTAACACTTTATTTGCGGAGAAGGAAATTTTTGAGGAATTTTTAATGCAGTTTATGAAAATTGCATTATACTATGCTCCAGTCTCTTCTGCATCCAAAGCTTGGTCAAAATAGTTGTCCCATATCTCTATTTATAGATCAGGTTCCCTTTTTCCGCTTAGTCACTTACCCCGAAATAAACTTAGCCGGTCTTGGTTCATTATATAAAATTAATGGCCGTCCAAGTCGTACTCATTTCACCTAAGCTTTAGAAGAAGTAGAAGCTGATCACTGTACACAAATCTCCACTTACAAAAATCTTCAGTAGGTACATCTTTATTTAGGCCCAACGCTCACAATATAACTGGAGCAGGTCATTAGCTGGCTTGAATGAGACTGTTTGCAGTGTCAGTGACACGGCTTAGAGTGCACGATGACACCTGAATGACGAAGTGACCCCACGGAGCGAAGTCAATTATTAATTGGAGGGGTTATTTTTGGATGGTCTAAGATCCGGTAATAGAAATATATACGCTCATCTGTTATTTAGCGTCAAATAACAGATGAGGGTATATATTTTTATTACCGGATCTTGCACTAGGAGGACTTATGCCCGTTTTCACTAATATAGGTGACATATAAATGTAATGCGTAGATAATAAGCATTTACCACAGCTTTCATAAGAAAGCGGTGCGGTATTTAAAAATATCCGAATAGACGTAAAAGTTAAATTATATTATATTAGCTGCGCCCCGCGGTTTCACCCGCATATGTAAGTTTCGATCCCGTGGGAATATCAGGATAAAAAGTATCCTGTGTTAATCCAGGGTGTCAGCTACGTCCATACTAAATTTCATCAAAATTGGTCCAGCCGTTTGAGCGAAAAGAAGTAACAAACATACAAACACACACACACTCACTCACAAACTTTCGCCTTTATAATATTAGTGTGATTATCTCTTAGCTATCACATGAAATGCTGAAAAGCAGCTTATCAAATCATTTTGTCAATGTTGATGATGTAAAAGTGTCTGTGTTAATGGACCTCCATATCTGAGCGTACCTATAAAGAAAGAAAGAAAGATAGAAAATACGTTTATTTGCGGCAAACATGACGCATAAAAAGAACACAAAAAAATAACGAGTTGGGGGAAAACACGCGTCACATCCACGCAAAACGGCCATCGCTCAGCATAATGCTTAGACCCTATACGAGACAGCCCCAGCGCTGGTTTTCAGCGACAGCCGGTGTTAACGTGATGACGTCACCCCGTGCAGCATACGATTAGATATAAATAAAAAACAACAATCAAAATAAGAAATAAAATAAATATACATTACATAAATATGGTTTATACCTACACTTACACCCATAGAGCAACACGGGCCACCGACGGTCCCGTCCGCCGGTGGCCCGTGTTGCTTTATGCTTACACCTATAACCTACACTTTCAGCGGTCGTTATATTTTGAAAGTCACGCCATAAATAATAGGTATTCAGCTACGAAACATCTCACTACGATTTCTAAATTATCTATCTCTAGCATGTGTATTAATAAAGCGTTTTCCGGGATAGTCGTAATTTTAATTTGACGAAAACATTTGAGCGAGCCAAAATCATTCGTTTTATGATAGATACGTCAATGTTAATTTTTAACAGCTTTTTAAATAAACCGCAAAAGTTGTCTTCTCTGCGATAATTAAGTATTCATCACCTGCCTAGCCTTTTCCCAATCATGTTGGGATCGACTTCCGAGGTGGTTGGGAGCGACTGCCTATCTGACCTCCATAATCCAGTTAGGTACTGGGTAATACGATACCCCCTGTTAAGACTGCTTGTCAGCTTTCGGGCTTCTGGCGAACCGTAACGTAGAAGATCCACGAATGACATCCGGGACCAACTGCTTAACATGTTTTCCGAGGCACGGAATGATCTCGGTATGTAATGCATGGTCACCCGTCCATGGACAGACTTCGGTAAGCTTGGCTTAACTTTAAAGATCGACCCGTGCGGCTGTTATTATTTAGCCACGAGCTCCTCGATAATTATTATTAGGATTCAATTAATTATTAATGCGGTTGTTTTTAAATGAGTCTACTTTTTACACTGTTACGGTCGATTACACATTTCTCTCAGTAACTAGCTGGCTGTCTTCAGCCTTAACTGACTGTTTGAAATTATAGAAGGAAAGAAAAATAGGTTTGTTTGTCACAAAAACAAGCTCGTACAAAAAAGATGAGTTAGCTGGAATAAGAAAAAAAAAATAAAAAAACAAAACAGATATGTAATCACGACTCACGAGCACAGAACAAAAATAGTCGGCAGCTGCACGTCGTGACTGTAACTGTTTATTTTACTTCACTTTATTACCTATTTGTTTAATCTGTATAAATATTTAAATCTAACTTGGTTTCCGTACGTCGTTTTCGGGTGACCTCTGAACATCAGCGCTGTGCAAGCATGATGTTGAGCTATGGGGCTCCCACAAGCCCCATAGCTCAGCATCATGCTGAGTGGATGCCCGTTTGTTCTTCTAAGTATATAATATACCACCAATAAGATGAATACTTCACATATCGCTGGCACGACTTTATTTTAAATCTTGTTTTCCCAAAACTTTGCCACTGCCTCGGCGTTGTCGGTGGCAGCGCAGCGGTCACTTTGACTGCACGTTGAAGATGAATAAATACTAAATACTATAAAATTCAATAATAGTATATAATATAATGTTTGTTTCTTCCCGTGACCAGAAGGCTGGCCTATTTTTAGCCCAAATAATCAGCATTGCCATCCAATGTGGTAATGCTGCCAGCCTTTTGGGCACTTATCGCATTGACAGCGATGCGGACGAATTTTTTGATGCCCATTGAGCTCCTGCCTTTTTCTATATTTTTTGTATTATATACTTGTATTTAATTGTATATATATTTTAGTGTTAGCTTGTAAAAATAGTAATTAATCAGTGTATGTTAAATAAATATGTTTGAAATAAATCCAGAGTCATGTTTTTACAGTCTACATAAACTTCAAAATTGTGCATTCCATTTATAACAAGTATAATTACGTCTTTCCATACGATAAAACCATATGAACATAATTGTTCAGTTATAACATAACATTCATCTATACATTTTATAAAGTCGATTTTCGTGTCTGGCAGACTTTGTGACCGTGTCTTTCTTCCAAACTTACTACGCTACGGATTTTGATGCGGTTTTCACAATAATTTAGAGAATAAAAAAATAAAAAATCTAAAAGAATTTCTAAAATCTTCCGAAAGATTTATGTATGTAATACATTCATATTAAACTTACAAATAATAAAGGCGGCAAATAATAAATATCTCGATGTTTGTTTAATAACCGTGCGAAGCAGGGTCGGGTCGCTAGTAACATTTAAGTACAAAACTGAACTACATACATATTAGGTACCCACACTCCGTGTGTTTACGTCTCGTTCCCCGAGCCGAGCCACTTGGACTGGTGCCTGCGACGCGCAGACGCCGATGACGTCACGAGCGGCCATGTTGCGTGACTTAAAGTTCCGTTGCATTTCCCTCTTTTGATGGACATACGAGTATGTGGGTTGTGTGTCCATGTTGTATAGTTGGAGTATATTTCTCACATTATAGACCAACTATTTGTTACTGGACAGTTATTTGTTTTCTGCAAATAAATTATTCATTCTTATTCTTATTGTCTCAAATGTTAAGAAGCTCAAGTTTTTGAGCTGTAGCAAGTTAAGCAGAGTCCCTATTTGATAGATGAACTGGAAACTGGATTTAAATGAATACAAGTGCGGTATTTGAAGAAAAAAATAAATAATCTTTCTGAATCAGCTGAACTGTGCTCGACTGACGAAATTTTACAATTCTCAACAGTATTTCCCACTACTGTATTACACACACAGCTACAAGTTTTCTAGACGAAAAGTGATGATTAAGTGGTCTAGCCTATTTGACCCAAAAAGGCTAAATACCTTATGTGCTTCTAACTTAATGGGATAGATCGACAAACTCGGAGCAATTTTATCTTATTTCAAACTAGAGTTGCATGGACCTTTGTAGACACATCGGAGACCTTTGTAGTCACGTCGGATATTTATCAAGCTTGTGACCAGTCGGTCTGGTAATGCCGTGATATGTGGACAGAGTAACAGCTATTTATTTTTGTCACTTTCCCGCGGAACGCTTTTTGTACCGTGTACACACGTCCCATACATACCTACTAAAAACATGCAATAACTATGAGCTCAACAGACAAATAAAAAGAAAGAAAGAAAATAAGTTATATTTGCGGTAAACATGAAGTAGAGAAAGAAAACAAACAGAAAACAACAAGTTGATGAAAAATATGCGTCACATCCACGTAAAACGGCCATCGCTCAGCAACAGCTCATAATGCTACGACTGTATGCGAGACAGCTCCACCATACCTACCATACCAATCCATACCAAACCATACCATTCCAACTTTTAGTTGATAACATTATGATTAGCTAGATATGGAAACTTTCTAGTTTCGGCTAATTAACGGAGGGATACGAAAGTATTTCAGTGAAAACTTTCTGCGTTAAGTACCACTTGGCACATGTCAGCGAAAGTTCCAAGTGGAGGGAATTTTAATTTAAATAAAAATGTCGCTTATTCACATAATACAAACTAATGTGATACCTAGCTCAGTGTTTACGACCAAGATTCGCTTTGGGGATTAGGTACCGTTAAACAGAATTTGTCCATTTTTAGGATTCCGTTCCTAAAGGGTGTCAACGAGACCCTATTACTAAGGCTCCGCTGTCCGTCCGTCTATTTGTACAGGGCTGTACTTTTTTAACCCTATTTGGTAGACACTTGAAATTTTCACAAATTGTGTAATACTACGCCCATTATAACAAAACAATAATAAAATAAGTTAAAACTTACGTATACTGTATGGTATACTTACGTAAGTTTTGACTTATTTTATTATTTTTTTAAAAAAACGGTGTTTAAAAAATAAATGTATTCAATATTGTGTGGTGGTACGGAACCCTTCGTGTGCGAGTCCAACTCACACTTTTTCTTATTTTTCATAGCCTTCACGATCCTTGCTTTAACATTTCTTACTTAGATATTTACTCAGTAGATAAGGCGTGCTATACACTTGTTCAGATTGGCTGTGACCCGAACTTGCGTGTAAGCACCCATAAAGTGCGCTGATATTATTTTGACAACATTCAGCATCTTAAAAAGACCGGAAAAACCTCTTTAAAATTCCCTATCTCTTCTCCAGGACTACTGCAGCTACTACCTGATCCGCTTCAACAAGCAGCCGCAGTTCTGCCGCAAGGTGGAGGAACAGCGTCCTCCTCGCAGACCTCAGACCAGGAAGACCAGAGAGCGAACAGAACCTGTGGTCAGCGCAGAGTGTGTCTGTGAGAAGGGTGATGCTGATCTGCCTTCTACTTTCACTGTTACTAAGTTGTTGAAGGTGAGTGTTGCTGGTAGTGTCCTAAGACGAGGGCGGAGAGATTATAGACATCCAAATAAATATTATTCACGTGTAAAAGTGTTTTGTACAAACCTACTTAAAACTATAAAATCATTTATCATTTAATTATCAATAAAATTGAAGTGTTTGTTTGCAATGTCAAAATAGCAGCTTTTTACTAAATGCATATGAAGAAGTATAGTAGTTACGGTACTTATGACAAAAACACAATTTTCAAAAAAAATATCTGTCTGTCTGTCTGTTTGTTCCGGCTAATCTCCGAAACGGCTACACCGATTTTGACGGGACTTACTGACAGCTAGCTGATGTTATAAGGAGTAACTTAGGCTACGGTTTTTTTTTTATTAGCCGTTTCTACTTCACTGCTGGGCAAAGGCCTCCCTACTCTCCTTCCACCTCTCTCTCTCTCTAGAGCTGCCAAGGACCAATCTTTATTAAAGGAGTCCAGCTAGCGGTAGCTATTGTATAGCTATTAAATTGTAAATCCGTAATTGGCTGTAATACTATACCTCGACTTTTAATCGTATTCAGTAACTTGACAGTTGAAGGGTTACCAGGTTTTGACAAAAAAAAGGTAGTGAGGTGGTCCAAGAATGAACGAAATTGAATGAACTTAAATAATGTATACTTAAATGCAAACTTTTTATTTTAAATTTAATAACATGTCTTAAACATGAATAAGAAGAATTACGTTAAGAATGACGTCTACGTGTAGGGTTGCCAGAGGAAATAAAATGACAAAAGTGAAAAAAAGTAAAATAACAAGATTTTTATTTCGTTTCTATTAGAACAAAATTACTACTTTACTTAACTAATAATGAATTCTATTAATAATTATTCTTATATTCCACATCTTACTTAGGAATATTTAAAGTTTTATTTAAATTAAATCATTTTTATCACTCGTTTTTTACGCAAAATTGTTAACTACTCCAACACTATAGTTTTAGTATGGTAACATTATTTTTCTGTGAACTGTCAAGTTACTGAATACGATTAAAAGTCGAGGTATAGTTTATTTTAAGATAAAATTTCAAAGAGCAGTGGATTTTGTGAATACTAATTAAATAAATAAATCCGCCATCTCCGTCTTGGCTTGCTCCGTCTAGGCGTCTAGACTTGGTTATTCTAGAAAAATAATCAGGTTTCCGCGCAACTCGGGCACGAAGGGTTCCGTACCATTATCTATACAACATTAGACACTATAATATTATGTTTTTTTTTTATTGATATTAATATCGAGCAAAAAACGGCAAAAAAATCTCGTCTGTTGTATGGGAGCCTCCCTTAAATATTTATTTTATTTTAATTTTACTATTTGTTGTTATAGCGGCAGCAGAAATACATTATCTGTGAAAATTTCAACTGTCTAGCTATCACGGTCCATGAGATACAGCCTGGTGACAGACAGACGGACAGTGGAGTCTTCTTCGTTTTTACCCTTTGGGTACGGAACCCTAAAAATGGCTTAAAAACGGCAAATTGGCGTAGTGTGTTAATTTAATAAACAATTATTTAAATTCGCTGACCGCGCACTTACCCTCTGCTGCGTCAGTCACCTAATTGTTTCCGGCCAACAACATAAAATGTGTTTATACGGAAGTGGACGGTTAATAACTTTGATATCCATTTAAAATGAAATGCAGGTGAAGGAAATAGTTTTATTACAGTTTTCTGGCGAGCTTCCAGCAATTTGTCACAGAGTGACATATCCCAGGGTCATCGCAAAGTTGATGGCTTGTTTATTATGGATAATACAGTTGGCAAATAAATATGGCTTTAGAACATTTATTTGGTATAATAAGAATCGGCCATGTGATTTATTGAATCCATATATGGTTCTTGCGAATATTTTCTTCGACCTTGAGAATATTTCAAATTACTTTGAGTCGAAGTGTGCATTCACACGAGCGGCATGCGTCAACGGCAGAGACAACTGCAGCCGCCGACGGGCATCGACGGCAGCTGTTGACAACGTGCCGCTCGTGTATTTGTACGGTACTCGAATACACGAGCGGTAAGTTTGTTGGACGCGTTATTCGCATGTGGCGTGTTCGCAATAACGCGTCATACCGACGTCACGCAAATCCTGCATCTCGCAAGCAGAGTTTACCGCGCAATTAACATAGATACAATTTCCCAACATCAATCGTTGGGCAATTGCCCGCCAGACACAACATCCGTCTGGTCGGAGGATCCTCCCTTTTCTATGGAGTATGAGTGAACTTTACACCCGTGTTCCTCATACCCCTAAAGTGTCGACGACTGCAGTTGCCTCTAGCGTTGCACTATGGTTCGCGTAGAACAAGCTAGCTGGACAAAATTATTTGTTTGTATTTTTATTCATAAATGAGGTTATTAAGCGTAGATATGAGGGTCTTAATACTTTTTTGAGGACCATTGGTCGTTTGAGCAGGTATAGTCAAATAAAAACATAATATTTTTTTAAAAAAATAATTTGTCTACAAATGTATCTAACTATAAAATCTAATAACAGATAGGTACATAAAAATACTTAATAACTAAATCTATCACTCATTATCATCAGATGAACCATCCATTGAATAGTCATGATCACGAGTGGCAGAACTATGGAAACTAGAAACTATATCAACATTTTGTCCCTTACGCTAGGTTGAACTATTAAATCTAGGACTTCGGTAGGGAACGAACCTAATATCTTCCGGGGAACTTCTCTTAAACCATTTATTACAGGGTCAGATGTTATCAATAACATATTAAGTAAATCTCTATTCGTAGCAATTCGCGATCGTTTTCGTGTGTTGTGTTTACGAAATCTTCTGCAGTCCTTATTCCGAGCTTCCTGTGCTTCCTCGGAAAGCTGACCGATAGGCAGAAGTGATGATTTAATTACATCACCACTGTGCAGAAGTATTTTGTGAACAGTCGCGGTCATATAATACCATGGATAGAGATTTACGTAAAGTTGTCTGGTTTCTTGAGCTAAGGTTTCAAATTTTTCAATATTTATCCTGATGATAAAGCAGAAGCAGTGTGCCAAATTTTTGTATAGGTCAAATATCTAACCCCGTAATACCGGCACTTGCCTCGGGATTTTCAAAAAATCTTCGCGCGGTATTTCCGTCATTAGTGTTACCGAACCCTGGTTTTGGTTTGTCTAAAATCAAGCTCATTTCACTTTTAAAACGTCTTTTAATGTCATCTGAACATTGGTTCACACCAGCTTTGTCTTCGGCTAATCTAAGTTGCCATTTTTTTACATTAAGTAGATAGCTAATGTGAACCCTTTTTTGGGTTGTTTGATTGTACATAAATAAACGGACACATCGAAAGATATGTCAACTCCCTTCAGCCACGTCGAATTCTTCCACAGCTGCTCCACTTTTCAGCTACTTTTGACGAATATTTTGAGATGATGACCTTGACATCTCTCAGGGGCTGCTCCGTAACACCATCAAAATCATGTCTCAAAGATATAAACCGAAACAGCTCCTCATTCCGCGTTTCCTTTGGGTGTTTTTCGAAAAATGCATTTTTAAGACGGTGAAAACTGTTTATTGAAAAAAAAAAGAAAAAAAATTTGTTGTGCAAATAATTCGCAATATTTTTTTTTACTAATTACTACTAGATGCTTGTGAGAATCATCTATACTTATAATAAATGTGTAGAAGTGAAAATTCTGTACATTGAAAATATTAAAAAAATAAATGGCAGGGGGTGTTACTAGACCGACACCGAACCCAAAAATGTGATTAAAAAAACCTGTCTGTCTGTTTGTTCAGGCATCACGCAAAAACTACCGGTCCGATTACGATGAAAGTCGTAAGTTACGTCACCCGCAGTGGAGTTCACTAAGGGGCGCTGCACACGGCTAAGATACTATAATATTTTATCTTAAGATACAATATCGCAAAATCCCTAAAAACTAATATCTTAGTTTTTAGGGATTTTGCTTATTTATTGAGTTTAGATTAGTTATCATCAGAAATAGGTTTATTTAGGTAGGTAGGTACATATTTTATTTTCTGTTACCTATTGAGTTTATTTTTTTTAGGTAGATACTTAGGTTTACTTTTTTAAGGCGTAGACGTAAATAATGATTAAGATCTCATAAATCATTCATTTCTGAATGAATTATGAGATCTTAATCATTATTTTCAAAAACAACTACCTTTTGAAGAGTGAAGTGGGGTCTTAAAAAATAACAGATTTGACTAAATGAGTATGAAAATGAAAATATACACGCTAAGTGCTTATATAAAAAACATTTTTTTTTAATTTTTGTTTGTGTTTTGTTGCGGCTAATCTTGAAACGGCTGGATCGGTTCTGACGGGACTTTCACTGGCAAATAGCTGATGTTATGGAGTAACATAGATTTAATTATTTAAACTTTTTGCATACAAAAAAGGTACAAAGGCTGGCTTAATGCTTTAATAGGCTGTATAGGCTACTTTTTGTTTCGGTAGCATGTTCCCGTGGGATAATTTCCGACATCCACGCGGGCGAAGCCGCGGGCACAAGCTAGTACAAAATAGATTCTATATTCTTCTTCTATGGGTGAAAAAGTCTACTTTTATCTAAACAATTTATTTAACAAAATTATAGAATGAAGTTCCTGTGATAAAAATGAATTAAAACAAAACTACTTACCCATATACAATCTGTAACAAAAACCCTGTCCGATCCAATAAAGGCGTATTCCTGGGTCAACATACGTACTAGAAAAAATTGTTATAAAAATGTAACTCATAAAAACCAAAAGTTATTGATTTTTAATTTTTATAATCCATGCGAAATTTAACACTGAATATGGCAAATTTTCATAAGTTGACAACACTCCACCCGCCGGCAAAATCTTTTTATTTTTACCTATTTTTATTTCAAAGAACACCGCCCTACACTACCGCGTCGTAGACACTCTTTCAACTAGTCGCCGACTCTTTTGATGTCGCCGCCTAGTTACCTACCGACGCGATACTTGTTGCTAGTCTTTCGTGGAGATAGCTTTCGATCTGACGTCCGTACGTATCAAGCGCTGTCGTTTCGCGAACAATGTCGTATTCTAATCAGGAATATTTTAATATGTTGATGTGCTTAGGCAAGACCGACTGCAATTATGCAGCTGCGCGTAATACGTACGAGGTGCGTTTCGCTAATAGACCAGGTGTGACAGTACCGTCGGAGCGTGCGTTCCAACGCCTGCATAACGGTGTATACACCACAGGCAGTGTTCATGGGCACGAGTCGCAGGCCACTGATGCTGGAAGACCACGAGAGCGCAACGAGGAAATTGAGGAACAAGTGCTGGATATGTTTGCCGCGGACCCCACGCAAAGCACACGCTCTGTTGCGCGACGATTAGACACAAACCACAGTGCGGTTTGGAGTGTGCTGAAGGGAGATGGTCAGCACCCTTATCACTACCGGCGGGTTCAATCCCTTCTGCCCACTGATTACGAACCAAGAATGGAATTTTGTAAATGTGTTTGTGTGTGTTTTTTTTTTGTAAATTTAGCAAAAAGGTGTCGAATGTGTATTAGTGTTGGAGGTGGACATGTGGAGCATGATCGCCGAAGTATGCAACAACAACAAGTGAACGTTTTAATAAACTAACACCTGCAGTCGGTAAGTACATTGCCAGAAGCACATCACATTTAAAAAAAAGCCCTTATCAGGGCTACATTTAATTCAATTAATTGTTTCTTGATAAACAGAATTAAGTCAAAAACACAAAATACAGAGAGTATCTGAAATCCGGATTACTATGCCTACAAAACAATATCAGCTGATACCTACGCGCACCGCGCGTAGTGTAGGTATGTTTGGCGGCACGCGACAAAGCGCGGTTCATGACACGGGCGGCTTCTTTGACACAAAACTGTAGGTAGTAAGACGTGAACTTTGTCGAGCGATCAGTGTTACCTTTGGTCAGTTTTTATTTTTTATTTTAATTTAATGATATTCACTGGGGAAAAATAATAATCTCAAATCCATTAAATGATTACGCATATGTGTACGCAGTACGATGCCGAATAATACTCTTAAGGATCGGACAGGGTTTTTGTTACATATTGTATACACAATGCATCACAATAAAACTATCACAAATTTATTTTAATTACTTAAATAATGTTATCAATTCTTTAAATACTTACCTTAATGACGGTCCTAATGAGGGTAGTTACGAAAATTAATAGGTGTATTCCTTAATGTATAGGGCTAATGAGTTTATATTAGTAATTAACTACTAGGAATTGAAGAGTTGTTTCTGTCCAGCTAGTTTGACGAACTACACGAACCAGAGTGCGTTGGTGTGTATGCACACTAAGGTTGTCAAATCCGTAATATACAATGGTAGGATTGGGGTAGTCACTAATACGCATCTCCTAAAGTCTATAAGCATAGGTAAACCTTGAAAGGCCAATGGAATCTGTCTTTTCCAGGACGAACAAGCCATCCAAACAATCCCAGCTATCGAAAGGAAGTCCCTCGCTGCTTTCCTGAACCACGCGACCCCTGACAAGAAGCAGCTGGTGGAACTCTTGTACCAGGACATCATCAGACCCACAGGGGTGTCGTGGGACGATGTGAAGGGACTCGCTTCTGCTAAGAGCTTGCTTATGGAGTCCGTTGTGTATCCTGTTCGGTAAGAAAGCTGGAAATCTGCAAATATATTTTGGGGTTTCCCGTTTTTTGTATCCAATGGTGACCGATATTAACCATTGGATACAAAAAACGTGCCTCATCTAAGCCAGAAATGCCTTTTTTAAAATGCCCAAAGTAACCTATGGGGGTACGAGAAACAAGTAAAGTTCACTCATCTTCCATAGAAAAATCCTCCATTTTCTCCGACCAGACGGGTGTCGTGCCTGGTGGGGCCGCCGATTGATGCCGGGATCGGGACGTTGTATATGACGTCACGCAAAATCCTGCAGGATTTTGCGCTCTGCTTGCGCGATGCAGGATTTTGCGTGACGTCAGTATGATGCGCAGTTCGCATGTGGCGGTGTTGATTCCGCCACTATCAGTTTCGGAAATATTTATGCTCTGAATCTAATGCTAAAAATGTCGGAGATAACGACAGTATTTATTGCTTTAAAATTTTTTAAACCCATTTATCGTAGGTTCGAATGCCTTTCAAGCATTATCTTCTTCCATTTTTGTCTAGTTATCCAGAAGTTTTCACCGGTCTCCTGGAACCCTGGCGAGGGGTGCTGCTCCACGGTCCACCTGGCACTGGGAAGACGATGCTTGCGCGAGCTGTCGCTGGCGAGAGCTGCTGCACGTTCTTTAACGTGTCTTGCAGCACTATTGTCAACAAGTGGCGCGGAGAGTCCGAAAAGATTGTAAAGGTGCTTCCTCAAAAGATAAAATAAAGGATATTTTCAAACATTATGTTACTAGCAATCGGCCCATGCTTCTTACTGTTTGTCGACTCGACTAAACATCGATATTTCTTTATTACCTACTTGGGTAGGTATTACTTTATAATTATGTAGGTAAGTTTAATATTAATGTATTATACACATAAAACTTCCCGAACAAATTCTCTAAATGATGGTGAAAAACGCATCAAAATCCGTTGTGCAGTTTAGGAAAACGCGGTCATACAAAGAGACACGAACGGCGACTTTAAGATATGTCCAGGATTTATCTACCTCGATCGATTTTATGAAAATATCAGACTACCACTCGTATGGCCGTAGATTTGACGGATTCAGCACATTTCTCATAATCTAACAGGCAATGATTGCCACATTATTCCGTCTGCTATTCAAACTTTATGGCGGCTCGGAACATGAGGCGAGTCGCTGCGTAGTAACAAATTCATGTGTCAGCGGGGGTGAGGGGTGAGGTACTGCGCGAGTAGCGCACTTTAGAGCCGCTATAAAGTTTGACGCGTACTTTATGTTTGCTTTAGTGAATTTTCAAGGACTGTTATGAAACCATAACAATACAACACAACACCTGTTACTTCTAGGTCCTCTTCGAGATGGCTTCATACTACTCTCCCTCCATTATTTTCATGGACGAGGTGGAGACGCTGGCATCGGACCGATCTTCTCCTGGCGAACATGAAGCGTCACGACGTCTGAAGGCACAGCTTCTTACTGAACTTGATGGCATCGGAGGAAGAGATGGGATCATATTTATGCTGGCTAACTCTAATATGCCTTGGTGAATTATCCTAGAACTTTCATCATAATTATTATACCTATTGCCAATGTGTGATATCCCACTTAACATTGGTCAAATACCCCAGCTAGATGGACGTACGACCTAAAGAAGGTGGCTGGGGTAGACTGGATACAGAAGGCGGAGGACAGGGTGTTGTGGCAAAGCCTGGGAGATGTTAATTGATTGATTGATGGGTCAAATTAGGATAGTTGGACACTAGAAATAATTAGTTAGACCTGGCCACAAAATATATTAGGTACTCCAGGCAGTACGCGGCTATTTCAGACCCCCCAGGGTCTGGAATCGGCTATGTGCTGAAATCAAGAGCGGTTATTGCTACTTTTGTGAGGCCGTTGCGCATTGACACAATATCCGATTGACTTTAGAAAGATTTTTTTTTTAAATTTGGTTTATTTTCAGGGAAATAGACCCAGCCATGTTACGAAGATTAGAAAAGCGAGTCTTCATCCCCCTCCCTGACTTCAAGACTCGCGAGGAGTTGTTCCAGAGCTACCTGAATTCGAAGAATATGGAGCTATTCCCCAAGGTGGACTTCAAAGAGCTGGCCACCAAGACTGAGGGGTACTCCGGCAGTGATATCAAGCTGGTCTGCAAGGAGGCTCTTATGTCTACAGTTAGGAAAATGCTGCCGTGTATGAGTGGAAAAGGTGGGTATAATAGCTAACCGATATATGTAAGAATGCAGGCAGTTAGTTTCGGAACATGAGGCGAGTCGCTGCGCAGTAGGTAACAAATTCATGTGTCAGCGGGGGTGAGGGGTGCGGTACTGCGCGCAGCCAGTAGCACACTTCAGAGGCGCCATACAGTTCAGTTTGAAGCTTACTATACTATTTACCATATAAAACGTTCCTTTCAGGTACCCTAGCCAATCGTAAGGATAGACTGGACCTGAACGATATACTGACAGCGATTGAGAAGACCAAGCCAGTCTCGAAGAATCTAACCAAGAGACACGTGGAATGGCAGAATGAGATGGGCTGTTCTTAGTATTTAGATTAATGGGAAATCCGGGGTCTTCTTATACATAAGTAGGTAGTAGGCCAGTTATATTCATTACTTATTTATTGAAATCTAGTTTGTAAATCGTAGGTTTTCCTACGAACAGATTTGCAGAAATCAAAATGTTTGAATCACAATCAGAGCTTTTTTGGCTCTTATAGCTTAAGAGAGACAGAATGTACTAAATTGTGTTTGATATTGAATATTTGATAGGTAATCATGTTGCTGTAGCCATGGACTTTTTGATATTATTGTAAGATGTTTGAAAACGAGTCGTTTTTTTTTTCGAAAAAATACCGAGTTTTGAATGATTTTCTGGTGTTTTATTTCTTCTCATACTAGGGTCTAGGTCAGGGCCGTAGCTAGGGGGGGGCATCGTGGGGCAATGCCCTACCTTGAAATCACAATGCCCTACCTTAACTGCAATCAAGGCCTCAAACATCGATCACTAGCCTACGATCTACTAGTGATCGATGGCCTCAAAGACTGTCAACTGGTCACGAGAGAATGGCTGGTATGGTATTTCTGTCCTTTGAAAAAAAAAAAAAGAACAAAATCAGTTGATCTGATCGAAGTTCTTCGCATTTTTAATAACATGGCGAATCATAGAATTCAGCTGTTTTAAATATTTTTTATTATTATGTTTTCCTTTATTTCATTTACATACTTACAGATTATATTTTTAAATATTTTTATAAACAAAAAGATAAAAAAAACATTTAAAAATATAAAAAATAGTAGCCCACCGGTATCGGGAACACGGTCCAAGCTACGCGGCTAGCGGCGGTCAGGGCTCCAGAGAGAGGAACCTCCTGACAATGCGAGCCGTGTCCAGAAGTACCGCTTTCTGAATCAAGCCATGATCCAGCTGCCCAACGAGAGCCTCCTCAGGTGTTGGTCGAGGCTCTTGGCTATTAAGCCATTGGCTGTCACGACTATCGGCACAATGATCGCTGAGTCCACATCCCACATGTCGACAACCTCGCGAGCCAAGTCAAGATACTTGATTTGTTTATCTTTCTCGGCTTTCACGATGTTCTCATCATGCGGGACGGTTATGTCAACAATCATTGCGCGCCGCTCTGATCGATCCACCACCACTATATCAGGCTTATTGGCAACAATAGTCCTGTCAGTGATGATGGATCGATCCCAGTACAACGTGATATTTCCATTTTCGAGAACTGGGTCGGGCACATACCTGTAGTACGGCACCTCAGATTCCACAAGGCTGTATTTCAGAGCAAGTTGCTGATGGATTATCCTGGCTACAAGGTTGTGTCTATGCAAATACTCTCCGTTAGCTAGACGAGAACACCCGGAGATAATATGCCTGATTGATTCCCCCGGCCGGTGGCATGCCCGACAGATGTCAACCGTGCCGTCTTTCACCGGTAATTGTTCGTCATCATAACTTCGTCCATAATTGCACAGACAAAACCTTCGGTTTCTCCAAAGAGGTCACCGAAACGCAGCCAGGCTACGGACGCTAGTAGATCTACATCGTGTCCGTGTAGGGCCCGGTAAAAGCGTCCGTGAAGCTCCTTACTTTGCCATACTTCCATGCGATCATTGGTGTCAAGAACTACTGGCTTGCGCCTGTTCTCTTTAGCCAAGGAGAGTGAGGTGAGGCCCTTGTCCACCGCGACTACATCTCGATGCATCCCCACGTCGGTTTCTAGGAAATATTCCCTGAGACTGCATATCTCGCGATTGTGGAGGGTCTTAGCGTTTAAAAAGCCTCGACCTCCACACTTTCGCGGGATATACAGCAGTCATTACCGATGACAGTGGGTGATGCATTCGATTTGCAGTCAACAGCGTCCGGACCCTCCTATCAAGAGCGTCTGGTTCGGTTTGAGTCCATTTGATTATGCCAAAAGAGTACATCAAAACCGGCATGACCCAACTGTTGAAGGCACGCACCTTGTTTCCGCCTGATAGAAGACTATTAAGTACTTTTTTCAGGCGGCCAAAGAACCGCTCCTTCAACGATTGCTTCATGTCAGTAACATTGATGCCTAACGCTTCCGATATACCCAAATACTTAAAGGTTTCGGATGCGGAGAGGGCTCTAAGGTTTGTGGAATCCGAGAGTTGGGTTCCCACGGATTCCACAATATCCCCTCGCTTTACATGCATGACCGCACATTTGTCCACACCAAATTCCATCCTGATGGCGCTACTGAAAGGTTCAGTTACTTTCAGTAGCTCCATAAGTTGCAAATTGTTGGGAGCAAAGAGTTTTAGGTCATCCATATAGAGGAGGTGCGATATAACCTGACCACCTCTCCTCAGCCGATAGCCTAGACCTGAATCCTCCAGAAGTGTGCTTAGAGGATTCAAGGCTAAGCAGAACCAAAGCGGACTCAAAATATCGCCCTGAAAGATGGTTCGCTATTCCTCTGAATATTTCGACATCCTGGATAGCGAAGGACATCAGGAAGGTACCTACGCAGAATTGCATCTACTTTATACAAATCTAGTACCCTCATGAGCCATGTATGTGGCACCGAGTCATAGGCCTTCTTATAATCTATCCAACATGTCGACAGATCCTTTCGGGAACGACGAACCTGTTTTCTAATGGCCACATCAATGAGGAGTAGCTCCTTAGTACCACGGGACCCATTCTTACATCCATTTTGAGAGGCAGACATCTTAATCCATTTTGAGAGGCAAATTATTATAATATGTAAGTTTGCAGAAACAATTTGATCTAAATTGTATTTTTGGTCGTATCTATTTACTCGTATCACCCAACAATTAATTATTACCTCACTCTCACTCAGACGTGGATCTCTACATCCAAATCTGGAAGTTCAACCATCTTGTTCGCTTGTTCTTCATCATTGAGGATTTAATAGTTCTTATATCCATGCTCATGCTCTGTCACATAAATTATTTGTCTACGAATAGCTATTGAATGTACATCACTGACCTAGAGGTCAATGATATACATGGTGATTGATTTAGGAGCCCGTGCTTCGAGGGCAGATCAATTATGATATTTTTTTTACTTCCGCCCTACCTGTAACCAATGCTGCCCTACCTCAAATTCGACTCTAGCTACAGCCCTGGTCTAGGTTTGCCAAACAGTACAGCTAGTTAGAAGCTTGTGGAAAAAAGATGGTCCTGGATCGACCATAGAAGCGTATAACAATACGGCCGTCGAGAGAATGCGTTCCTGACATCTATCATTGCGACAATTATAGTAACTAATAAACATCAAATTCGCAAAACACGTATTCGTTTGTATGAAACTGACAGGAGTCAAGAACGCACACTCGTCAGCCGCAATAGTTTGACAATCTTTTAAAAAGTATTATTTGTTTTTCTATCGTGTCAGTTATTACACTGATGCACCCGGCACATGACACTCTTCGTTGGCTGTCAGAAGCTTAATTAGATGCTTCACTTTTTGTTTATTTTTCTTTCCTTCGGCACAAGTGAAACTTCTGCATCGATCAATTCACACTAATCAATCCAACAAGGATGTGCTGCAAGTGTATGTGTGATGCGACTTGTCTTCACGCACACATTCACAGCGTGTGTGCACAAGTAAAGCGCGCGTCGCTTCGTGAAACATAAATACTATAGGTACCAAGAATGAAACCAATAATACACTGTTATTATTTATTGACGACATCTAGACCAACATCAGTTCCTCTATACAAAATATTGTTTCATTTAGATACACTTCTTATGCTACAAACACAGCTCAATTCCTGCATTCGCTTCCACATTCTAAAATAAGCTTTATACAAACAATATAAGGTCTAATATTAGTTACAATTCGTCAGTTGTTTATTGTAAAAAAAATAATACTGGAGAACCAATCGTTGCTCGCTGTTATAGCAATTTTGATCTAAAAGATTAAGGATTCCGTTTAACTTCGAGAATAATTTACAATGGCAGCTTGCTAAGTAGGTACGTTAGTAACGGCGGTACCTAGATAGGTATTAAGGGCTGCATACTAGAGGGTAATTCGGCAGTTACACTAGTTACTAAGTAAGAAAAGAGTAAGAGGGTGCTACAACTGTCAAGTCTGTCAAAATCAGTGATATTTATTTTATGTTATATTAAGTAAACTGCTATTGTAAATTATTCTCGAAGTTAAACGGAATCCTTTAGGCTTGACGTGCACTATCGCGTACAGACACAAACTTGAACGCGCAGCTGTCCTTTCAGTTGTCCTCTGATTTTGCATCACTGTCCGAATCACAGTGATCTTTATTCTCATTCTAATAAAGTTGTTGTTGGGTTGCAGCCACTGACAAGTATGTCAAAATTACTGAGATCATTATTCTCATGATGTCGCTGTTAGGTTGCTGCTGTCAGAGGTCAAATAACTGTGAACGGACTGTAGCTAATGTTAGATGCTGCTCCAAAAGAGGACAACTGACACATACAGACTTTAAGAAGGGAAGTCCTTTTTAACCAGAAAACACAAAAAAAAAAATATCGGAACACCATGCTGCGTTCCAAAACGGGTATAATAGACGTAGGCAAGAAGGCTGCCAGGCTCAAGTGGGATTGGGCGAGTTACATCAGTCGCATGCAGGATGGTGGGCAAAAGTATCCACACCACGGGTGCCTGGAGGTGGACGGCACCGCCGAGGCAGGCCCAGAAAAACCGCGACGTCGCGAGCGTTGACGAAGGAGAGGCCTGCACTGTGACCCCCCCCCCCCCCCTCCCGTCTCGCCACGCACGTGCCGAAACCGCGGTACAGCGGCTTCGTCAGACTATAGATGACGGATATTTAAGCCACGACTGGGACCGAGTATCCGCAGTAGTGCACGTCTTTCCCTTATTCAAACAAGTGTTTATAATTTGACTAGACAAGTACCAATTCAAACAGACACTTTTATAAAAATCAACTGATGACATTTTTTTTTAACGTTTTTTTTATAAAGTTTTTGAATAAACGACACAAATTTAAAAATACTTACGGTCAGGTTCTCGAACGAAAATTATCGAAAAATTAATTCAAGCTGCCATTGGTGGAATGATTTATCAATAACCAATCGCAGCAGTTCACGCGCGTTTGACAATTTGTCACATATTTTGCGATTTTCGCTCGAGAAACTGACCCTTGTCTTTGGAATAAAATAATTTTAAAACATTAAACAATTTTACGAAGATTAAATTTTTTTATACTTAAGATTTATTTATACTGAAATTACGTCATACATAAATACCGTAAAACAAAAGCGTAACGCGTCGAACGCGCGTTAAATTTACATTTGCGTAATTTTAAAATAAACAAAATGATTTCTAGACAGTCCCACACCTTAAATAGTCTTTTGTAATTCCATACAAATATACCAAAATAATAAAGCATACTATTTTTTTGGAAACAATTTTCTAAGGGCTGATTTTTCCAACGCCAGATAATTTTATCCGAGGAATAATTTTGAATTTTTGACAGTACTTCCATAGAAAATCTGTCAAACGTCAATTTTATTCCACGAATAAAAATTATCCGTCGATTGAGAAATTAGGCCTAAGTTTGAGATAATATTTTTTGGCACTTCGCTCAAACGAAGTTTTATTTAAATAATAATAGTATAATTCGAGCCTGTTGAAGAAATGAGTTCGCATAACTTTAAAAATTTAAGTTAACTTCTCAGAAATTGCATATTATTTATTACATCGACTGTCTTCAATCAATATAATAATATGCAATTTATTTAGTTACTCTTGCAACTATTAAAAGTTAACAGAACGCATTAAATCAGACAGATTATTTCAAAATTTAAATAAAAACTATAACATTAAATAGGGCAACTTACAACTAAAGCTAATAAGATTCATTTTAAAGGAAATTGTTCTCACTCGTGATTTGAAGAAGAGACCCAAGTATTGTGGTCCCACAAATATAGCTACCGTATATAAAACAAATAAATCAATACTTTTCACTTCTCATACATTCCACAAGCCTATCACAGATATATCTATAGAAAAAGGAGATTTTTTAAGACGAAAGCGTCAGGGTAGCCCGCGAAATTCAAATTTTCTGACGTTATTTACAAATTTACAGGTCAGTATAATGTTGTATGTTGACCTAACTATGATTCGCAGCCGTAACAAATATTTATTCATACAATATAATAATTATAAAAATCATCAATAACCCCCTCCCCCCGGACTTTATACTTTTTATTTGTTTTTATCTGAAGTATGTATCAAGTGTATTGTGTCTATTTTAGTCTGCGCTAAATAAATTTATTTTCTTTCAACACATCTCTCTAAGTTCATATCACCCTATTGAATGGCTATTACATGAATTCATGACATTTGAGGACAATTAGGTTTAACTCAAGGATTTGTATTGCCGATTCTTATGATTATAATTCTGTAAATTCATGTTTATTACGGTCACGAATCATACTTTAATCAACATACCTCCAGATACTGATCTGCAAGTTGCAAAAAACCGTAAGTAAATTTGAATTTCGCGGGCTACCTTGGCGCATCCCCCGTAAGGCCTATTCACAACGACATTATTAAAGTTTTATTATTGATGCAAATTATTTGCGTAACTTCAACTTGATGTTATAAGTTCTGATAAAATAACGGAATATTCACAAACTCAACGGAGTTTTGCTTACAGACCGTAAATATTTTATTTAAAGCCATTTGAAAGTCTGTGGCATACTTACTGTCCGCCATTTTGTATAGATTATAATAGGTATCATGAGTAACCGCCATTTTGAAAAAAAAAAAAAACAAAATGGCAGTGTAGGTATGCTAGACTCCACATAAAATCTTGAATCCCCTTTTAATACGTTTTGTGAACAGGCCTTGAGTAAGACTTGAATATTTTAAAACAATTACTTTCAGTACGGAAAATAAACCAGGTACTGTTAAAATAAAAATCTTAATTCGGTCGAAGCCGCATGAAGTCACGACGGTAATTTATCCTTCATCTTCGTTGCCATTCAAGTCTCACTATCCTTATACATAATTATATTAATAGCACAAAATAGATGAATACAGTAGGTTCCATACGAGCGAGCACAGGCGCACGCACGCACAGCCGCGGACGTACAGAGATCACAAACAAACGCCAGTCGCTAGTCCGCTTGCACGTGAAGACGTACGTGAACCGTGTCTTTGTGTGCGTGCGTTCTCACTTGTTATATGGAACCTACTGTACTTATTTATATTGTGTTAATTAGTCCAAATAACAAAACTTAAACTTTCTGTTTGAGTGAGTGGGAGCCGAAATCTCAGGTCCATCTGCATCAAGACAGCTTCTAGCTTATTTTGTGGCGAGAATGCGTCATACTGAGGCGGTTATCGTACTCATGCGTTAACATAAGGGCGTTTAGCGCCTGCGATCGAGGGTTTTAACTATCTCCATGTAAATTAGCCATTACAACATAGCAACACTCACATAAATAAAAAGCTCATATTTCGTTACAGGGACTGTACTACAGAATTTAGTTACAATAATTTTTATCTACCCTCTTTTTAGAAACAAACCCTTTAGAATTCTTACAGGACGTTCTTCAAACCCAGAATGTTCTTCAAACCCAAAGAGATCGTCCCAAAAGAGGGATTTATGAAAGCTGTTACGAATTTTTATACACAAGGCGATTTGCAACAGTTATTTCTACATAAATAATGTTGCCACAATAAATATTGTAATTTATGTTGTGACCTTTTTTATTCATACTTAATCCACAAGAATTCTAATGCTCAATCAACAAACACTAAATCAGAGTAAGAATGAGGCTCTTATGTAACTTTTATACGAAAATACAGAAAAAGCTATATTGCTATAAGACATAAAAGAGTAAACTATCCCTTTACAAACTGCTTTTACTATTGCAATCACATTTTTTTTTTGTTGCGAAATTTACTTTTTATTCCGGCCCATTAACAAACATTATGACTATTTAATACTTTACACAGTAACGTCACTGAACATTAAATTCTATTTAGAAGAAATATATTATTTTATAGTGGCAATACCGTAACTAAATTCTACGAAACTTCTAAGTATGAATTCCTGTTTTACTATTTTTTAAGCATGTAACATCGGTAATTTAATTATTAAAAATGTCATGTAGAAAATTTAAGATTATTTTCGTTTGTATTTTTCTTCTAGAGGATTTTTTTGTTGTAAAGTTGTGTTTGTGATTTTTTAAAGACACATTTCGAAGCGTCAAGTTGATATGTTTTAATAAAATCACTGATTGCTGTTTGCAATTTAACTATTATTTTTAGAAATGAATTTGATTAATATTATTACAGATCTATTTTAAATACAATGCTTTTCTTTTCAAAAAGCTTAAAAAACACTTGTAATTTATAATAATTTTGGTGGTAAATCGTAGAAGTCTAATTTTTAACTGATGAAAGAATGACAGCCGATATACTTGTAACAAAGCACGCACGAATTCCACTTCAGACTACAAATCTCGATGTTATTTAGTTATATTAAAAACGCGTTTTTGCAAGAGCCTGTTTTGTTGTAATTGACAAAGACAACTATTATGAAAAGGCGATAGTAACTACTAGATTAAGTACTAGAATTCAAGTACCTAGGCGTAAATATTGTACATCGAGCTTAAGCCCCCGTTCCCACAGGCGTAAAAATATCGCGAAGGGATTTTATCGCGCACTGGATTTCCAACTCTCGGTGTTGAGCCGAGTTTTGAAATTCCAATAGAGTGCATCCCAAAAAATAAAAGAGTGTCACACGATATAAGTGACTGAGACGACGATCTACAAAGCTTTGTCTTTTATCAAGAACTTAATGTACCATATCTACGGCCAGCACCCACCCTGGTTTACTAAAACCTTGTCTATCACATCACTAGAAGTCTTACCAAGATAAAAACAAAGCAGGCCGTCAAAAACGCTAAAATTACCAGCCTCAAACAAATGTTGCCAGCCCAAAATTTTATTTTAAAACACCGGCTCTATAAATGTTGCCAGCGTTTAGGTGGGATTATATGTAGAAAATGATGGCCGGTATTTGGCCGTCCTCGACCGACGTGCCGTTGTTATTACCGGCGGCGTATGAGAACTGGAATACGACTTTTTCCCCGTTGTTGCAGTCAACTGTCACGCGGCGGAGCCCCTTCGTGCCGTAGTATGAATCGGTGCCCTGGAAGAAAGTATTAAAATGATTAATGGCGACGGTATAGCTTTGGTATTGTTTTATAAATTCAGTGCTAATATAACTCTTATTGAATTTATGCTTTTGGTGGCAGGAAACCCACGTGATGGTATGTGGTCATCTGCCCGAGGTATCGCAGGTGCGTTGTCATGTCATATTAAGACTTATTATACTTCTATCGTCAAGCAGAAATTCTGTTATAGTAAGTGATTGTGGAAAAATGGATCAAACTTCAAAAATCATAGAAAATCACGTGCCATGTGGATTTGAACTATAAAATATCGTGTGAGGTGCATCAGGTAGGGTCGACTCACTTTTAGGAAAAAACACCGAATATCTTTGATTGATTCGATTGACCATGCGTTTTGTGTTTCTATAGTTGTCAAATTGTCTTTACATGGAACTTTAAAAATTGTCCTGTGCAGATTTTGCTTGAAAATTACTGGTAATTTTTTTTTCTTAGCCAAATCCAGGTTCCGCATTAGCGAGTTTGTTTAGAAATAATCAGCCTATAATGTTTACAATGCTGGGGGGATACTGGCCGTCGAAGAGGGCAGACTGACGTGTCCCGTCGTTTTTTCACACAACAT
Organism: Apamea monoglypha; assembly: GCA_911387795.2. Classification (NCBI taxonomy): domain Eukaryota; kingdom Metazoa; phylum Arthropoda; class Insecta; order Lepidoptera; family Noctuidae; genus Apamea; species Apamea monoglypha. Next base: position 17,644,142 of record OU426930.1, on the reverse strand, counting down.
GTGTTTGACTTTGAGTTTGAAACTGGAATTTGAAATTTGAATAGTGTTTCGCGTGTTATTTTCGTGGGTGCAAATTAAAACACCTTAAAACGGTGGAAAAGTGACATACGTGCGTTCCTGATCTACAGCCAGAGGCCTAGTCTTTCCGGCCGAGGATCCTGGTGACGTCGAGTAATTCTGAGGGTTCTTTGCGGGGCAATCTGGTGAGATCTTTCCGTTTTTTTCAGGTACCAATTCCGAAAAACAATAACCCTAAAGATGCGAATGAATAACGGAGTTGGGCCACTATCAAGGTGCCTTTTTAAACAATAGATCAGCAGACGACCATCTTTACGCTTAAAAGGGTCTTAGTTGAAGAACGGCTTTTAGGTAAAATAATTTATGTACTCGCTATATGAGCGAGTACATAAAATATAATGAGTGAATGATAATATAATATGATAAATAAATAATAATGCTAGGAATCAATCAAGACAAAAAAAATGCATGAAATATTAGGAGCAAAAACAGTAACCAAACGCATCAAGACCGACAGGATGTGCTAACTCGCACGTGTTCATAGGCGCGGCGAAATACACCTGCTGCATACAGCAATGCAGTACAAGGCGAAATCCAAGAAGATCGGCCAACCTATTGACACATGGAACAACAACTTAAAATAGGATATGAAATACTTCGACAAGGGAATCAATTTTTGGAGGGATACGGCTGAACACAGACATAAGATCAAGAAACCTGCTAGTGAGATTTACAATAACACTGGCAGTAAAACGCTGATAGTAGCAAGACCTACGACGAAGACATTGAAAACAGCAACATTTAACACAGCAGAGCAAGGACATAGAAAAGAGCCGAGAAAGCAGTTGAAACCCCGCCAAAAGATTCACAGGTGAAACTCGACCTGAAGCACCTGGCCGCGACGTCGTTAAAAGATGCCCATCCATAGACAAATATCACCCATCTCTCCACTAGTCCAATGCTTACTCTAGGATCCATATCCGGTAGGCTCTTAAATCCTACCCCTTCCTACGGGCATGTCTTCCCTACAATTACCGCGCCCCCCGGTCTTCTCCTTGTTATGCAATGGTCACTGTAGTACTATGAACATGAGGCTACAGGAGCTAGTGCGAATCTTGGGGTTCATTCGATTAATCGAGTCTCGTTTAACCACGCTGGGATCGGTGCATTTCATTCATTCATTCATATAATGTTTCCATTGCTGGGACACAGGCCTCCTCTCGGTGAGAGGGAGTGGGCCGTAATCCACCACGCGAGCCCAGTGCGGGTTGGTGGATGCCATATGTCTTTGACTTTTTGGTTCTAGGACATGTCGGTTTCCTCGCGATTTTTTCCTTCACCATTTTGAGAGCAGTGATGAATAAATAATTGACACAAAGTAAAACGCCTGTCTAGGTTAGAACCTGCGACCACTGCTCTAGAGTTCTTTATTCTGTCTGTTTGTTATTCCCTTTGTTCTGCTCAAGTTTGTTTATTTTGTATTAAAGTATCACTCAGTGAATATTATTAACTACACTACAGAAACCACTCATGCAAAAATTAAAAAAAAAAGACTAAGTAAAATCATAAACTCAAATGAAGATTTCTACTAGGAAACCCTCACCTTTCTCAACTTCACAAGTTACTTAAAAAGGATCGCTCTTGGCCAAAACATGGAATTCTGGCCTTTTTTATTAACGGATGCGTCGCGGTGGCGTCCCGAATTAAATTTAATTAACGTACAACCTTTTTGCGTTGAACTTTTTGTATTGCCTTTAAATATAGTAACTGTGAGCGTTTTTTTTCCCGGCAGAAGTGATTTCTTCACACCCATCTGGGAATTAAAGAAAAACATTGTGTATCAGTTGTTTCTTAGCTCGCGTTTATATTATTAAGATTAGGACAATTTTATTTACTTTCTTTTCCTGGTGTATTTATTGAGTACTTAATTTTAAAATAAGGTATAAAGGATGGCAGGTTCATCGACGCGCAACCTGTCACTATGGATTTAATACACGATTCTGAACACCTCGCGTTGAATTTTTTCGTCGGTTATTAAAAAAAAAAAAAGCTGTTCCATGCTTTTTGACCAGACTTTTTCTTTGATAACCGACAAACAATTTCTACGTTAGGATCATGTGCTGAATTTATGGTTATAGTTTGTGCGTCGGTGTCCCCGCCACCCGTATTTTGGTTACTTTTAAAGGTGATATCACACTAAATTTTAACGCTTACACGCGGTGTAAACGCTGCGATTGCAACGCTCCATAGACAATACTATAACAGTGTGCCTAACACCTACAATTTACATTTTAAAAAGTTCTTAGAATTTTCTTTTGCAATAATTTTCCATTACTTTTACTGTAACAAGGACTGGTACACAGTTTTTCTTTTATTCCCAATTAGTTTAATAGTTTTAGTAATTTTCCTATAAAGTTTGTTAGTACATAACATACATGATCAGCGTACTGCTGGGGTACAGGCCTTGTCTCTGTGAGATATCGTGGGCTGTAATCCACCACGCGGGCCCAGTGTGAATTGGTAGATGTCACAAGTATTCGAATTGTTTGGTTCTAGGACAAGCCGGTTTCCTTACGATGTTTTCCTTCACCGTTTTGAGAGCAGTTTGTTAGTACCAAGCTCAAATCTAAACACTGAGTACATTCATGTTAATATTAATGTAGCGACTCAGACAGAATGGACACCCACATTGAATGCTAGACTGTATTCGCGAACTCGTTTAGCGAATGTGAATGCCATAAGGCGCCCCAGTAATTCGTGTCGCTCCTATTTGGCACAGCCGCGAGGCACACAATACTGTTAACCAAGTTTTTCTGTGTGTATACATGATTACAGGGTCAAATTGAATTAGCTAGCGAAACTCCACAGATGTGATGGATATCGATATCTAAACATGATAAAATAAAAGCATTATGATTTAATGATAAAAAAATGGAGTCAACGCTCGCTGGTAGTGTGGGTACTTCAAGTTTTTTTTTTTGTTTTATCGTGTTTATTTATCGATACCCATCACGTCTGTGAAGTTTCGCTAGCTAATTTAATTTGACCCAGCATTGCTGCCGTGGGTCAAATAAAGGCATTTTCTTTCTTCGTTTAAGCGCGTGCGCTGTGTAGCCGTACGCGCTCGTCATAATACTTAGATGTCCTAAGAATCAAGAATCAGCGCGGCACTTTGAAGTGTCGTGAGCGAAGGGTTAGACAGGGGTGTACTATCGCCAAAGTCTATATCTGACCACCGTAAGGACTATTCCTGCTTGCAGCGCATATTATTAGTCGACCTAAAAAGGATCCTCTTTTGTTTTACTTACGGACGCAGCTTTGGTCATCATGTGCACGGGATTTTGTTTTCAAAATGGTCATTATACAGGTTTTGGCGATAGTACTTATACTACACCCACATTTCGTCAGTTATGATTAAGTCCTATGTAATACGGGGCGAGCAACCGGGCACAAATCCAGATTCCAAATTTCTTCTGAGAAATGCCTGATGGAAAAACTCAATGACACTTTGCTTGACCTAGAAATCGAACCCACCCTCGGCAGTAGCCGTAGTAAGATGACGACCAGATGATGATCTTATCTTCTGGTCATCATCGCCTCGTTGGTCCAGTGCAGCAGTACCTGAACATGAGGTCCTGGGTTCTATTTCCAGGTCTGACAAAGTTTTGATCAAACTTATCTAAGTTAAGGATGGATGAATAAAGTTCTACCTTGAGTTTAGCACTAGCTATGTAGGAGGTGTTGGGCAGGATCTCAACTGGCTCCTTGAACATGGCGCGGAAGGTGTCGTCCGTGCCGTCACAACAAAAAGTCGTCGTATTCGAGCCACACACTTTCTTGGTCGCTAGGTGGATTATCTGCAATACATCAAAATGAAATCAACATCATTTATTTAAATTGGGCTGAAAATCAGTAATTTTTCAATGTCAAAATAACATATGTAAAAATTAAAGGAGATTATTCATCGTCATATGAGAGTTGGTCCAAATGTCCAAAAGGTGTAAAAGTAAAAATCTTAAAAAAAGAATTTCGTGCGCTACGCTGGCACCCTTAAAAGGACTATCTATATATTCTAAATCTAATTGGCTTACCTGTAAGTGTACCTCATACTCCGTCGGCCCAAAATATGATCCATACAGTCCAAAGCCGACCACAAAAATTCTCTGATCAACCGTAAATCGGATCCTGTCTGTGGTTCCGCTGTACCCCCACCTCGACTCCGTCTGAGGAAACCTATTCACTGTCAGCTCCTTGCCAGTCATGCAACACCTCGGGGTGTCGAGAAACCCCACGTTCGGCTTAGGGTTCACGGTAAAGTATAGGAACAATTGCACAATTTCTCGGTCATCTAAAAGGCCGCTTTGGGCAGGGCCCATGGCGAATTCTTCTACGGACATTAGGGGAAATCGGATGGCGTTGAAGGCTCTTCCTAGGACCATTCTTTGGTTGGTGGGCGTGACGGGTAGTTGCCGTCGTATGCATTCCGCTTCCGACCAGCGCAGGACCGCTGAGAAGATTTTCGCTTCTCTGATGCGGAGTGTGTCCCTGGAATAGAAATAGGAAATGTAATGTTATGTTTTGGTAGTGCGCTGATATGAATGTTTCAGGAAACCCTGGCCACTCGCCAAAAAAAAAATAAGATTATTGAACTAATTTCGTAAAAATGTTTTTTCCGTGTTATGTAATTTTAACTTTGATTACCTACGTAAAACTTTCAGAGTGATTATTTCAAACATCAAAGCAATAAGTTCCAAATATATGGATGTCACTTGATCGACTTTGAACGTTAATATCTCGGAAACGTGAAACTACGAGTTTGGTCTTATAATGTTTTCTGTTTGCATTGATATCAGCTATCGATTTATATAGGTTCTAGCGGGGCTGCCATTTTGAAATAAAAATCAAAATGGCGCGACAGTAGGTACGCCAGGCTCCATATAAAAATCTTCAATCCCCTTAGGTACAAGAGCAATTTATGACCATATATTCATCATCCGCATAACCTTTTCCCAATATGGTATTTTGGGGTGAGCCGGTCTAACCAATATGACTATGACAGAATACAGTATGACTAGAGATTCTAGATGACTCCCTTAGACCACATAAACGTAATGAATGCAACAAATATCGAGTCAAAGTCAAATCATTTATTTCAAATAGGCACATAAAAGGCACTTTTGAACGTCAAAAATTACAGTAAAATAGAATTGATTCTAGTCGCCCCTTCCTAAAGGTAGTTTCGTAAGGAGAAGAATGGGCAAGAAACTCCACAGTTACCGTTTTAAAATGTTTTACAAGATTTTGTATAGGTACATTCATTATATCATTATATGCGAAGACGATGCACCTAGAATACCACTTGCGACTTTACCACAAAAGGTAAAAATAATTAAAAATATCGAGGAAAACGTATGCAAAAAAACAAACATCTATTTAGAAATTCCCAGACAAGTCTCGATCGATTCCGCAAACTCCTAACTACCTCACTTTATACATCCAAACAAACGTCTGTTTTCCATTAACCTACGCAATATTGAATGAAGTAAACTGCAGTCTTATAGATGCGATAAAAAAGCAAAACATCGAATTTGTAGAAGTTAAACTATTGCATAGAAAGAAAAAAAAAGATATACTTAAAATACGTTTATACGCGGTAAACACGACGCAGAGAAAGAACACAAACCCATAAAAGCAAGCAACAAGTTGGGGGTGAATATGCGTCACATCCATAAAAGCAAGCAACAAGTTGGGGGTAAATATGCGTCAGATTCACCTCCACGCAAAACGGCTATCTCTCAGCGTAATGCTACGATCCTATGCGAGATAGAGCCCCCTGCCCCAGTGCTGGTTTTCAGCGACAGTCAGCGTGTTCGTGATGACGAACACAACAAACGTAGACGATGGCAACGATGCTAATTAAATTGACACGTGTACATAAAGCTAACTCTAATCTAACCTCAAAAGCCAAAACGGTGAAGAAAAACATCGTATGGAGACAAACAAAAATTCGAAGACATAACATGTGACATTCACCAACCCGCATTTGGCCGAAGTGGCGGATTATGGCCCACACTCACAGAGAGGAGTCCTGTGTCCAAGCAGTGGGGACGTTATCATCAAACTCTTGATACCAGTGCGTATACAGTAGTGTGATGTTTCTCGCCAATAAATAAAACTCCTTTGTTGTCTGTACCTACGTGTTAACAAAAGTGTTAGGTACTAATTCATGACGCAGACAAGTTGAGAAAGTGAGAACCACTGAACGAGCATTGAACAAATAAAATTATAAGTAGAAATCGTAATGACTAAAGGTTTTCTTCAAGAAAAAAACGAAGAATTCGTAAGTCCGACAAAAGAGAAGGAGACAAGAAGAGTAAGTACCTAAATGAGGGCTACGTTTTAGTAGTTGTCGTCTAGAAAAACTTTAAGGCCAAACAGTACCTTAATAGCGTACCTAACACACTTTCAATCACAATATTACCATTCCATTACTTCATATGTTCGAAAAAATTGTCTGCTCAACAACGCAATGAATGTTGTTGAACTATCAAAATGAAAGCCATTAAACTGCCTAACCTAAAGGTAGTAGAAGTGGCATTTACCGTACCCTGTAAGTTTACAGAGTACGGTAAATGCCACTTTTATTTAGAATCATAATATAACATCACGCCGTAATCCCCGAAGGGTTAGGCAGAGGTGTCCCTATAGTAACTGAACAGACAGCTATACTGTTGTGGACTTGTGGAGTTTGTTGCGACACTTCTTCCCAGCGAAAGCACTAGGAAGTGGTGAAGGGCGGGCGTCATTTTGACGTTTGAAAAGTGCTGATTCTCAGCCTAATTTGAATAAATACACTTTTGATTTTGACATTTCGCCATTTAGTTTCGTTTGAGTTCCATGGATAAAAAATACGTGCCTTATCAATTATAGTTGCAAGCAAGTTAGTACCTATTTACTCTACTATTACAGTACCTAACTGTTGTACTCGCCGATACGCGGAGAACTTGACAACTTGTTATAGGTATCTAGGCTGTAGTTAAGTGGAACAGTGGCGGGTGTAGACAGGTGTTTAAACGTAGGGCGGAGCAGCAAAGCACCTCACAAACGTTCGACACGATTTCGTGCCAAATCGAATATCAAAAGACTCCTCTAAAAGCTTTTCACAAATCCAAAACACAAGAATGTTGTCACTTTAAATCAAATGAACGACCGCCATTCTTTTCGCTAATTGCTGCGGCAAATCAATTATTGAAAACGAGTCAATTTCGATACGATAGCCTGTCAAATGGCTATAAATAGCTATGCAGGTCAATCAAATACGACAAGTCGATAACAGGTGCGGTGACGCTTGTAATTAGTTGTAACCACACACGAACCAAATAAGGAATTTCCATCGACAATTTAAAACTAAGCGCACTTCTCAGCCGCAACGAGCCGGGCCGCAGAGCATTTCCATACAAAAAAATGCGGTGCGGCCCGCCTGTAATGTGTGAAAGTTCATACAAAATATACGAAAGGTATTATTATTATTTGGTTAGACACACTAGCAGCCAATTAGCTGATGCGTGTGTATCGTATAGCTTGGAGATATTTAATCAGTCCAGTCGATTCTTGAAGCAGTTCAGTGTGGGAGCCGTCACTACATTTTCAGGGAGTCTATTCCATGCTGTTACAACTCGGTTAGACAAGAATTGCTTCAAGGGATTTTTTTTTACGAATTATCCCATAGCTTTAGGGAATGCCCACACAAATGTTTGTTCGCATTCAGTGTAAAGAGGATTATTGCAATACTCCAAAGTTCTCCACATCTTTTGAATTCCAAATGTATAAGGGACTGTCGACAAAGTAAACACGTCACTATTTATTATATCTATACTAACAGTGCACCTGTGTGCGGACACACTTGTACACAATGATATCTCCCGCATCGAAGGCTGGTCTCCGCTGAGACTGGTCGCCATGACCGAAATTCGGTCGGACTTTCTTCTGTACTAATAATAAAGCTGAAGAATTTGTCCCTCTCTTAGAGAGGGACTGAGCTGTAATCTACCACGCGGGCCCAGTGCGGGTTGGTAGATGTCACGTCTTCGAATTATTGGTTCTAGGAGCAGTGGTGATGAAATTATTTACACAAAGCCGGGGCCGATACTACTGGGCCACCAGTGCGGAGTAGGCCATAATTATTTAACCGCATTCATGAGCAGGTATTCTCGTTAAAAAGTAAACCCATAGTCGCTCAGCTGCCCAATAATTGTGGCCACTAATAGCCAACTAGCCAAGTTTGAAATAGCCATTAAAAACATATCTCTCGACTCAAATGTTTCTCACACACAACACCTTTTATTTATCTTCTAAACTAATATTATACTTAAACAGAAAAAAATGATTTTTTGTATATCTATTTTTTTTTTCGCTTTCACGATAAAACGGCTGAAAGGATTTGGATGAAATTTAGCACGTGGGTAGACCGTGACCTGGATTAGGACATGGGATACTTTTGATCCCGATATTCCCACGGGATCAAGACTTATGCAGGTGAAAACGCATTGCGTAGCTAGTTATATATATAGCAATTAAGTACACCATGTTGCTATGGAGAGACGGCAGTGCAAATTAACAAGTCAGTGTAAAGGTGTAAACCATAGGTTCTCAAACTTATGTTGTCCACCATCCATTTTGAGAATATTTTTTTTTCTAGATCCCCCCATTTTTTTTTTACTTACCGTCTGTCGCGAATGTGAAACAGCTATTGCCAAAAATGTAAACATGTAATATTATATAGTCGTAAGATAGGATATAATTTTCTCTAGGTGTTCTACTGCCCCCTTGAAAATCTCATACGCCCACGTTGAGAACCTATGGTGTAAACAAACAAGTTTACTAAACATTTATTCTGGCACTGGCACACAGTCTACCTTGGCATGTTGACAATGACCTTGTAACATTACTGTCAACAGATAATGTGAGGTATTGATTACAGGGAATACTGAAAATACTTGCCACTCAATGGAGAATCTTGAGGTATTGTAGGAATGATAATGAAAATGTTTCTAGGCAGGCAGTTAGTCTATATTATCATAAGCAGAAACAGCCAATAAAGTTCCCACTGCTGGACTGCTGGGACACAGACCTGCTCTCGATTAGAGGGAGTGGGCCGTAATCCATTTTGGTAGATGTCGCACATCTTCAAATTTTGAGTTCTAGAACATGCCGGGTTCCCTCACATTTCCATTCACCGTTTTGAGAGCAGTGGTGATAAATTAATTTACACTAGGTAAAGCACCTGTCTGGGGATTCGGACACTGACCGTCGAAAGGGACAGATGTGTCCCGTCGTGTATGCACGTGCGCAACACGTGGTCGAGTTTGAAACTTGTGGTAGAATTTGAATGGTGTTTCGCGTGTTGTTTTCGTGGGTGCAAATTAAAACACCTTAAGACGGTGGAAAGTGGCATACGTGCGTTCCTGATCTACGGCCAAAGGCCTAGCCTTTAGTTAGCCAGTGCAACACACGTGAAGAGCAAGGGCAATCCACGAAACCCCAGTCCCAAACAAACAGCCCCCAATTGGTTAGCTCATTGGCACAGTATGAACAACAAAAACGATGCCGTCACGTGGGTCGCCAAACACATGGACAAAGGCTGGACACAGAGCGAGGCGCCCGACACGCGGTTGGAGACCGTGCAGGTACTCTAATTAATTCAGGCAGGCAGGTAATTCTGAAGAACAATAGCCATAAAGATGCGAATGAATAACGGAATTGGCCAAGTATTGAGCTGCCTTTTTAAACAATAGATCAATGGACGACCGACGACCATTTCTTTACGCTTAAAGGGGTCCTAGATGAAGAACGACGTGCAGTTAAATGAATTTATGTACTCGCTATATGAGCGAGTTATCATGAGATACTTGATCAACCATGCTAGGAATAAATGATGACAAAAGCAAATGAATGCGCAGGGATACGGCGGAACATAAATAAGATCAAGAAACCTGGCAGTAAAACGCTGATAGTAGGAACACTTACGACGAAGACATTGCAAATAGCAACATTTAACACAGCAGAGCAAGGACATAAAAAAGAGTCTAGAAAGCAGTTGAAACCCCGCCAAAAGATTCTCGGGCGAAGCTCGACCTAAAGCACCTGGCCACGACGTCGTTAAAAGATGCCCATCCATAGACAAATATCACCCATCTCTCCACTAGTCCAATGCTTACTCTAGGATGCATATCCAGTAAGCTCTTAAATGCACGTCCTCCCTACAATTACCGCACCCCCCGGTCTATTCCTTGATATGCAATGGCCGCTGTAGCACCATGAACATGAGGTTACAGGAGGTAGTGCGCATTCATTCATTCATTCACTAGGTAAAGCACATGTCTGGGTTCAAACCTACAACTCATAAGTTGCGGCTGTTACCACAGAGCCACCACTGCTTCATATTTTTCTTAGCAATTAGATACATAAATAAGGGGCCAATGTTTCAATTGTCTGCATAACTTTTTATTTGAGGAATTAATATTGCTGTGTGACAGCTCTTGTATAGATAGAAAATATGTCAACCCCCCTATCCTTATTCTTCAGACAAAGATAAGTAGATCAATTCTTCAATTTATAATTAATTTGTTTTGTTTATTCAAATACTTAATAGGTCACTATAAATATTCAGTATTTCTTATTGTGGATAACAAGGCTTCAATTTCAATAGAAAATGTGTTCAGTACCTACTGAATAAATGATTTCTTGATTTGAAATATGAAGTAACCTACCAAGGGTGAGTTAATTTATATTTTAAGTTGATAAATCAATCACGTTCCAAAATTATTTGAAAAATAATATAAAAACACATACCTTTCCAGCACTGCATTTAGTGTGTCCTGATCAATATCTGTAAACCCTTCAGCATTTAACGCATCAGCAGTATTCTTATCTATCATCTCCAAGCACAATGCAGCCAGCTGCGGTTCATCAAACAAGCGTGCCTGGGTCAGCAAGAGAAACGCATTGTCCGTACCCAAGTTACTTTTCAAGAAGTCTACGCAATGCTCCTCTAACGCAGACACAGCATATTTCTTGGCAGTGTAAAGCGTTGTCATGACGCTCTCCGGACCAATCCGTACCTCATCGGAATATAGGAACTTTAGTAAGTGTAGGAACGCCGCAGGCTCCACGTCAGGTAACTCTACCTCATCAGACTTAGTTGCTAGCACTCCATTGAACATGGCATCGAACACTGCACTGCCCACAGACAACACGAACTTGTGCGCGGGTATGACCTGCAAGTTAGCCTCCTTGCCGACGATAAAATGAACGTCGCATAAGATCTCATTGTTAAAAAGGAACGATAACCTTTCTTTTACGGTAGTTTTTGTCGCCTGCCAGTTGTGTAAGCGTCCACCTGTGTTGTTAATTGGCTGGAGGTTTTCTATTGCGGAAGACGATACGAGAGGTTCGCTCGCCTGTCCGTTATCTTCCTCCTGTATCTGCCCGAGCTGCCGAGCCTGCTGGTTGGACGGCAGCATGTTCTGCGGCGGCAGCTCGTCTCCGCCGCCTCCGTCATCCAGCCTCACGTTAAGCAGTCTATTAACTATATCATTTTTAGACCCAGATGCCATAACGCGTGGTGTTTTAACTATCACACATTACACGAAACACCGGTTGTGCTCGAAACACGTTGTTTATGATTGAAGACAACTGTATCTATCAAGAATGTGGGTGTGAGACACAATTTGAAGTGATTTGTTGTAGTAATTAGCCTCAATTTTTGTTTATCACAGCACAAAAGTGTATCGAAGATTTTTTGACGCGAGACAAGAAAATTTCGGTATTGCCATTTTGAGAGTTAAAAATTCTACCAAAAACTGTGATTTTTTCGAGATACCGCAGTAGATTTTTTAACACCTTTTTTGCCGCGAAGTAAATATTTATCATTTTCTCATGATCTTTAAAGTATTAGTAGACTGATGGGAGAATGAATGGAACTTGTGGATAACGCAGTATATAATGAATTATATTAAACAAAAGTGAGGAAGATGAGACCCCCCATCTTTGCACGGAATAAAACTATTGTTCATACTGCCGTAAACGACGGTGCCTATGTGCTGTGACATTAGCATTATGATTGTTATCGTGCTAATGTCACAGCAGATAGGCACCTACCAGCAGATATGGGTTGGGGTGCAGTGTTTACGTTATGTCGATATGATAATATCAACATAACGTAAACACTGCACGCGCGTGCCAATATAAACGAAGATTTACATACTGCTGCGGTTTGCGGTGTCAAATGGAGCCACTTAAACACCCGACGTTTCCCATGAGCGTCATAATATTAATGAGGGGTTGGCAGAACTAGTGGGATCTATGGAGATTGCTGCGGGAGTACGGGTAGTAAAATTATTCTGCGGTCTATGACCTTACAGGTAGGTATTGCAAGATCTATGTTTGAGGGTCCTGTTTAGGCTAAGCTTGGAATTGGAATTAACATGCATTGCCATAGAAATGTAATCTCCTATACACATACAGGCCCGCCGCTAGCTAGTTATTAGCCCGCGTGCAATACCGATTATGCCGCCCTACGACTACTTATGCTGAGTTTTGTCAAAAAAGGCTAATGATTTCTCAATTAAATAAGTTATTGCTAAAAAAGCCAAATACATCGGTAAATGTTTTTAACTCGTCGAATCTATCCTTTAAATTGTTATTGTCTGATCTAGGACTCTAAAATAAAACTCTACTCTATAATTATTTGATTTTGGGGTCTACTAAAACTTCCATCACTGTGTTCATATTGAAATTGTGTTGGTTTTCTTCTTGGACGAATTGTATTTATTGGTGGGAAATCTGTTTCTACGTTGAGCCTGTGAGCCACTTTGGAAGCTTCTGCTAACACCATTTCAAAGTGTTCATCCGTACGATATTCTGTAAACTTACCAATCAACTTATTTAACAAATTTATGCAGATTTGATTATTCATTGTGGGGCTCTGCATCATTTTGCTCAAAGCATAAATTTCGTTTAAAATATCGAACCAAATTACTACCGAGCAAATAAATCTATAATTTTGAATGTTCAGAGCAAGTGCAAGCAATAAGCTTTGTGAGATGTAGTACAATCCCATTCCAAGGAATCACCAGATATTTCCAGCAAAGCATCAAATATTTTTTCGAGGTGATACCGTAATGGTTTAATCGCATCAATTTTGTTAGACCACCGCGTGGCGCTTAAAGCTTTTAATTTTAAATTTGGTAAATGTTTGCAAATTATCGACCACCTTTTTGTAGATGATGAAAAGAAAACGTAAATATCTTAAATTATATTAAAGAAATTCAAAGTTTCGTGCGTAATATTTGCTGCATCATTCACTATCAAATTAAGACTATGAGCCGAGCATGGGACGTAAATACGCGGTTATTGATTTCCCTATTTTTTTTTTTTTGTAATCCGTTGTATTTTCACGCATATTAGAATCATTATCATAACCTTGACCACGTACGTTTTGAATGTTAAGATTTAATTGTGAAAATAAATCTAAAACAAAATTTAATAGACTTTTACCTGTGGAGCTGGTGATCGGACAGAAACCGATGAAATTTTCACAAATCGCAACATTTTTGGTTTCATTATTTAAAACATTACAACTGTAATTTGTTCTGTGTGACTTACATCTGGTGTGCTATCTAATATAATGGAGAAATATTTCGATTCTCTGACTTTGTTCAATATATAATTTTTATGTTCGTGCCGAGCAAATCAATTATTTCATTTTGAATTTGATCTCCTAAATAGTGAGTCATACGACTTGAATTCGAATCGTACCAGGAAACGGCAGAACATTCGGCCGATACCACTTCGGAGTTACTATTTGGTTCGGTCGGTCCCGATCCTACACTACTACACTCTTTCGAATATTGCCTATGCTCCCGACCCAACTGCGAACTTTTTTCGCATTTTTCAATAATATTCGGTTCGGCCATGTGTCGGTCCGATCCGATCATTCGCACTTTGCACTTCGTAGTAGACCCCCTGGTTCTTAGTAGTGCCTTCTCTTGTTTTACTGGACTCTCCTTCTGAAGAGCATACATCTTTTTCTTCAGACAACTCCACTGCTTCTTGATTTAAGGCTGTGCTTGTTAAAGCTAATTCATCATTTTCTTGACATTCCGGTTCCTTATTTTCTGGTTTGTTTAAAAATTTCATTGTTTTTTTCCATGCTGCATTACATTTCTTATTCTGTAGGTGGGGTGGGTATTATGACAATGATTTTGAATATTACGTGATGAGTCGCTCGATTTGCCGCCCCCCTGGACGTGCCGCCCGCGTGCGGTGCACGCCTTGCACGCCCGCTTACGGCGGCCCTGTACACATATCTATGTGCATTGCGAATAAAATTCCTTGCGATTTTTGTCAGTTCTATGTAGATCTCAGCTGAGACGTATTTCATTTTTTTTGTCACTTTATTTAGGTATGATTTGAGGCCAGCAATGAGCCTAATGAGACAGCGAGGTTAGTAGGTTTTGCTGAATCATTTTAGTTTATAAGTAAAGGCGCGTCCCCACTAGGACCGCGCGGCTCCGTGAGGTCGAGCTGCGCGGGCGATCCCCGAGAGCTCATAAAATGGGGACGCGTTGCAAACAATAAAGAACGACAGATTAGAGAAGGCACACGGAGACATGACATTATACGGTACAAGGTACAGCCTAATTTGAATATTGTGAGGCACAGTCCCAGATATCAATCGGTTATATTATTTAATAAGTTGCCTCTAAATATAAAAAGCGCTATCTACTCAAGCTCCTTTATAAAACAACTGAAAAATTTCCTATTGAATAAGTGTCTTTATGCTGTTGAAGATCTATAATGAAATTCTTATAAAATTATGTGGTATTTTGTTGTTGTATTTAAATGTATGCTTGTTGTAAAATTGTAATTTTAATTTTAATTTTCTATGTAATTTCAGACACAATTTATTGTTCATGAATAAATGACTAATGACTAATGACTAATAGCTAAAGCAAAAAAAAAACAACAGCAAAAGGCTGATGTTTGTTTTTGTTCTTTGTAGCCGCGCGGCCCTAATGGGGACGCGCCTTAACGTTTCTATAACTTTAAAGTTATCAATTTTCTTATCTACCTACCCACATTTTTATGACGCTGCTTAATATCGTCCTCAAAATAAAATTATTTTAGATCTTAAAAAAATCGTCTCAGATCTTAAAATTGTTCATAAAAGATCAGTGGAGTAATTGCGTAACACACTATCAGTAGCAATGGCTTTCATTTTTACAGTTCAACAACATTAATTGCGTTATATTTACGTTGGTGAGCAGACAAATTTTTCCGACATTTGAAGCAATGGATTAGCAATATTCTTCAAAATGATTCAGATTGAGATTGATCGTGTGTTAAGTAATTAGGATGCAGGAAGTAAATCTATTCCTCCTCAATAAAATTAAAATTTTGTTTGGATAGTTATTGCTCAGAGAGTTGTGTTGATAAATTAATCAAAGCGGCTCTCAAGCTACTAGATTTTGTAAAAAGATTTCTTAGGACATAAGAACCATCCGACATTGGCAGGACTGCAATATACCTATACTACTTAGAGCATCATGTTACGGAATAAGTTGAGGGCGCATGTGACTCAAAGATATGGCGGGCACCGGAGTTTTACTACCGCGGAAACTGCGACTCACTGAGAACGCACAGGGCTAGGAAACGGGAGTATTTCCATATTACTTTCACTTTTAATTTTGCGAAATGTTTGAAGAAATAGAATATCCGACCTAACGTATTGTTTAATTTGAGCGACTTTCAAATTGAACAGCACTAGATGAAGCCAACATTCTTTCTAGACGTAACAATCCATACTTTTTAGATACCTCGCAAATAATTTGCATATTCATTTAATTAGCCATAACTATCTCTTCTCCGTTCTATGGCGTTTCTCGTACGTCATCAAGGGCACGCACGCGCGCAACGGTCGATTCAGCTACAGGTGCTGGCCCGGCAGTCGCACCGACGCCGTCTGCCACGCACCACCTCCCCGGAGACAAACAAGGCGATATCGACTATGACAGACTGATAACCCAAACATCATTCTAAACTTAACAAAACGCTTATTACAAAAACTCTCTAGCCTGTAGGAGTAGTGTAAGCAAAACGTTGTGTCAACAAAACTCATTGCGTTTACAAATTCAACAGGCGCTCATAACATTTTGTGCTCGAGTCTTATGACTAGTGTAAATAATCTAAAGTTTAAATATTAATCGTTGTCTCATTTTCTCTACTGTTGTTATAAAGTGTTGTCTGTTCACCTATTGACTCGTGTGTGATCTAAGTGTTCGCATTCTATAAATAATGTTGTTTCCATTGTTGTTGATCTTCGACTGGATGCTACCTGCGTATGATCGTGTAGTGACTGTGACATAATTCTATTATAATATGAATACGATTAAGTAAAGGTGAGTTGGAATCAATATTTTTACAGTATATTGTAAGATTATAAACATAAACATAGGTCCCACATGATGCTATAAATACAGGTAGGTAACCTAGGTATCGTATTAATAAATTAGCGGCATCGAGAGGCGAAGCTGTAGCCAGTGAAGTAAAGATAATGCTTACGTAGCAGTATACCTAATTATAACAGACCTTTACATTAATCATGTTCTGGTTCGACCATTAAACGAGATTAGATTTTATTTAGATAAAACTATTACCTAACTATCTAAATAAGTAGGTACTTAAGTTTGAGCTAAAAAGTTACATAGATTGACAATCGTTCTAATTGCCTTGTTTTAACGACTGGTTAAATAATACAACAGGTTCATCTAAGAGCCAATAATTAATTTAACTTTGTCTCAAACCCAGGATGCAGGATTTCCCATTATACATGGGCAATGGGCATAACAATATCTCACAGCTACGTACATCTGCTGAACATCATAACATTCATTAGCTAGCCTTTTTCTCAACTATGTTGGGGTCGGTTTCCAGTTTAACGGGATGCAGCTGAATATCAGTATTTTACATGGAGCGACTGCCTATCTGACCTCCACAACCAAGTTACGTAGCTAGCACAAATCCACCGACAAGTAAAACAAAAAGGCCTTTAATTATTATTCATAGGTCATATGAGTAGATCGCGCCCGTGCAGTGCCGGGGCGGGTCGCTACTAAATTATAAATCATTCAACAGAGTCGTCTAGAATCTTAAAACACACTCCCGTCAAAAAACAGTCAAAATCAAAATATTTTATTTCACATAAACCACACGGGCACTTATGAAACGTCACAATTGGTCGTTTCAGTCAAAACAGAACTTTAAGATCTAAACTTATTGTTACAGATATGAACATGATGCTGAGCCCGAAGATGCAGCGGTCAGTCCGTGTGAATGATGGCCAGCTACTCGCCCTGTCCGACAGGGCGCAGTATGACCATTCACAGGTTGGTAGTCCATCAGCTTAATTGGGTTCAAACTTAATAGGGAAAATGTCATTGGGTTCAAGCTTATCATCTGAGTCAACTATACTCTTTACTCTAACGTTACTGCATAATGATAATGGTAAATGTCATTGGGTTCAAGCTTATCATCTGAGTCAACTGTACTCCTTACTCTAACGTTACTGCATAATGATAATGGCAAATGTCATGGGGTCAAGCTTATCATCTGAGTCAACTATACTCTTTACTCTAACGTTACTGCATAATGATAATGGTAAATGTCATTGGGTTCAATCTTATCATCTGAGTCAACTATACTCTTTACTCTAACATTACTGCGCAATGCTAATGGCAAATGTCATTGGGTTCGAGCTTATCATCTGAGTCAACTATACTCTTTACCCTAACGTTAGCATTAGGTTATATTTTATAACTACTTGTTATAATATAATTAGTGTAATAGCTTATTTTAATGATCGCGTTCAAGTAATTCTTGTCTCGTGGTCTGTGTATAAGACTGAGAAAAACAAGTTGCGAGATCAAATCCTGCGACAAAGATATTGTTTTGCTTTCAATTTAGAATTTATTCCAAAACTATTTCTTGTATTATTGTATAGACCTATAGACGGATAATCTTCAAATATAAACTTTAGTAATATTTTGGCTCTTGTAATAAGTGGGTAGTTGAAAAAGAAAGTTTGTGAAAGTATACCATATGGCTCAAATTCTTTAGAATATTGCGTCTAGCATTACAACTAAGATCAAATTTCAATGCGGCGTATAAGAGTTGAGTCGGTCTTGTGATCACTATATTAGTGCGGTGTTCATCGTTGTCTACGTTCGAAACCAAGTTTAACCTAAATATAGCTTTTTGCTCAGCTGTTTTTTTTAAATTATTTTATTACACTTTTTTACATTTCTTTAATGGACGACGTAGGGTCTTGTCTTTTTAACCGGGCAGTTTATATAGAAATAAAACTAAACAATTGCAAGTTTAAAATGTTATTTATTTCATTAAGACACTTAGGTAAGATGTATGTGAATTTATATTCACTTACTTTAAGTGAATATAAATTAATATACATTTTATATTAGTGTGCCATAATCAAATCTAACCATTTATTAACATTAAAAAAGGCATGCTTATGCTTAAAAGTTTGTTATCGAGAAAATGAATTCATCTGTGAAATGCTTTACAGATTTATAGCTGCCTATATGTAGTGAATAAACATGTTATTTAAATATAAAAAAAACTATTTATAACAATAACATCACCACATAATCTGCAACATTTTAATAGTTTAACAATCAATCCATTGACCATTTACTTACATGGTGTGTTTAAAAATACCTACTAGATTAATTAGTAGCGGAGTGGCGCACCGTCCCCTGCTATAACTTGCTGTAAGCGGCTACGCATTCCGCGCACTATATTCCAACACAAATCTTTGCCTCTCATGTGCTCCCAAGTCGATGTCACGATCTTCGACGACCACCTACTTCCAGCAATTCACCAGGTCCCATAGACGACATCCAGCCCCAGTAGCCCAGGTTTATTCTACCGCTGGTTCTACAAGGTAGCAAGCAATATTATTAAAATTTAAATATTCCTGGGCAAAACAGACCCTTTCTTCGCGATGAGCAGGTGTCAATGCAATTTTCTGTGCCGGTTTATAATTCCTTATCCCAGCAGCGTGTAAATGCCTTCTCACTGTTTCCACTGAAATATTGTGCAAAAATGGATTTTCAACATGGCTTGAAACAATGGCCCGGTGGCGTTCGAATTCGGGACTATACTTGATGGCTTTTGCTCCTGGACGAATCTGCTGAATATTTCCATTGGCTCCATAACGTCTTAGCCATAGTCTGACCGTATTTATCTAAAAAAAAAACATTTTTGGAACCGTGTATGTAACTTGTAAGGAGTGAATGTAATGGTAAAATAGCCAACTACGCGTTCATTAATCACAATCAGTAAAATAGGTATAAAAAAAAACACTTACTGCTATACCAATCTCTCTAATTCCAACATTCTGCTCATGTAAAAATATGATTTTATGTTTGGTATAGTCATTAAGTTGCGACATGATGCTTTTTTACACCAAATTGCTTAAAAATATTTAACGAGTTAAGTGAAACGATTTACAAACGTGTGTGCGCAGTCACTGCTATTAGGCGTAGTGTAACTTTTGTCACTTCGATGAATTTATTATCTATCTCACGAAGCAAATAATATGTTTTACTTCGTATCCAACCATTCTTGTTAAATATAAATTCTGTGAACTTAAAGTTTTTTTTAATTTACCCACCTGTTTACAAGATAAGTTATTAGGCGTAAATCATATCGATCGTTCTTTAATAATGCAAGCAATATTGTAGAAATGAAAAAAAAAATAAAAAAGAAACTGATAATACGTAGGTGGACTGTGTTCTCGAACCCACATGTTGTCCGTCGCCACTCCAGCATCAAACCGGTAAGCTACAAGAACTTGTTGGGAATACGTGAAATTAAAGATTGGGTTGTAATTATGTAGTGTGACTTAAAGCTTTTCAACTTTAATCTGTGTGAGCAGCAGTTTTCACTATTCATACTAGGTACCACTGCTTGGGTTTCCCTCTCAGGAAACAATTGCAAACTTGGCAAATATAATGAAATTCCATGAAATAACCTTATGGAAAACTTAACAAACTTGAACACAGAGATTCTACTTACTTATTACTAATTTCATGAGATGAATGAATATTCTCTTCCATGAATATTCAACTATTTTTATTTTATTTTAACTTAACTTTAGTTTAAGATTTCTATTATTTATTACTAACTTTTATTATTTTTCTAGACTGGCTACTTGCACAAACGAAGCTCTGACAACACCAAGTGGCAGCTTCGATGGTTCATCCTCTATCAGGTAAGAAAAATATACATTTTTATTTGAAGCCTTTTTGGGCCCGATCACACGTACCACAACCACATCACAGTCACACTACAACCACAAACACGCTACAATCACAACCACACCACAACCACAACCATACTACAACCACACCACAACCACAACAGAACCACACCACAACCACAACCAAACCACAACCACACCACAACCACAACACAACCACACCACAACCACAACCACACCACAACCACACCACAACCACACCACAAGCAATTCAAGAATTCTGGTAATTTTTCAAAAATACATGAATATTGGGTTTTTTCGAATCCCGTGAATTTTCACCTAGGCTTTATGGTGTACTTAATTGTTGCAAATAGGTCACACTATTACGTCCTGGAAGGAATACGTCAAATTACAAGTCAACCTGTATAGATATTTTCATGAAAATCACCCACAAGCGAAACCCATATTTATACAGCCAGTTTCATGAAGGATAGGTATCTATTATATACCTTACTTACTTAGTATATAAGTCATAAGTTTGCTTGCTGCACTCAAAAGCACTACTAAAGCTAGGTACCTCAGCTACTTAAGAAGGCATCGACCTTTCAAGTCACAGCAAAAATGCAGCACGATTCGAAATGGCTGAACTTTATTATTCTGAAGTTTATTGGACATTACAGTGTTACATAAACTAATCCATACTAATCCAGACAAATTTTATAGAATAGAATATAATACTTTTTATTATGTACCTACACCATACGAATTACAGATATTAAATCCTTATAATGTTCCCACTGCTGGGAAACAGGCCTCCTCTCTGTGAGAGGGAGTCGGCCGTAATCCACCACGCGCGCCCAGTGCGCGTTGGTAGATGTCACATGTCTTCGAATTTTTGGTTCTGGGACATGCTGGTTTCCTCACGATATTTCCCTTCACCGTTTTGAGAGCAATGGTGATGAAATAATTTACACAACGTAAACCGCCTGTCTGGGTTCGAACTTACGACCTCGTAAGCCGGAGCCGTCACCATTGGGCCACCACTGCTCCTGCTTTATTACGTACACCATACAAATTACAGATATAAATCTAGAAATTTTACATAGGGTGACAATGGATGGTTTTATCGCTAAAAGCGACCTTTTAAAAACAACCTTTGGATGGATTTAAAGTGAGAAGGAGAGTTTTATAAATGCGACAGTAAGTAAGAAGAGAAGAAAGAAGAAAGGAAACTATTTTATTCTGCACAAACAAAACGCACAATTACAAGTAATTAAAAAAATAATTTAAAAAATAGTACCTAAGTCTGTCTTTCTTATTGGTCACACCGTAAACGCCTGGACGAATTTCTATGAAATTTGGCACACATATTAGACCATGATCCTGACCTGCGGGGTAATCGCGTAGACTCACTATCAACCACGATGTGAATGATTTTGAAGGATATTGCTAATCCATTGCTTCATATGTTCGAACAATTTGCCTGCTTAACAACGTATTTAGCGCAATGAATGTTGTTGAACTATCAAAATGAAAGCCATTGCTACTGTGTTACGCAATTTGCCCGCTGGGTTAGGACATGGTATACTTTTAATCCCGGCAGTACGTTACCGTGGGATAATTCGGGCGAAGCCGTGGGCAAAGGCTAGTCTATAATTCTATATTCTATACTAATATTATAAAGAGGTAAAATTGGTTTGTTTGTATGTATGTAGGGGGGCAATCCGGAACTACCACTCAGATTGTAAAAACTCTTATTGGATTTGATAGCCCAATTTTTAAGGAAGGTTACAACATCACGCTACGACTCTTAGGAGCCGTGCAGAATGAAAAAAAGTCAGAAAGAACACTAAGCGAAAACGAAGTAGTAGCACGGACGAGCGATGGGACGCGACGCGATGGGCCAAAATTTTACGCGGACGAAGTCGCGGGCAAAAGCTAGTATAATATAAACAGTTGATCGTATCCTTTTTTTTGCGGACGTTCCATTATTCTTTCAAACATTTTAAGTTCTTAGATCCTTTTTAATATTCTCCTCTTGTAATGGGATCAGAAACGATTTAAAGACTGATGGCATAAAGTAAGTTTGGGTCAGAGGTTTGAGGGAACAAATTTTGTATCGAACAATCGTCGCAGTTGCCACGACGTAAAGGGGACCCTTTACGTCGCGGTCGTGGCGACGATCAATTGCAATTTGTCAATGTTTACATGATTGATGCGCAAAATGATCGTCTACAAAATGCAATTGAAGCGATTGACAATATTACTACGAGATTTACAGCAAATGATATATTTTTTTATTGATAGCAATTGACAACCATTATATTATGCATGTCCGACTTGGATAGACTGTTGAAACTAAAATGTAATGTTTACCAATATGAACTTAATGTACGGACGCCAGCAGGTCAAGTTACCCGACATTGTCAAAATTTTCCAATCAACCTTGAACCTTAAAGCTTCATCGATAAAGTTGAAAATCTATTATAGAAATTTGACAGATTGTAGTAGCTTGATGTGCTGGCGTCTGTACACAGTTATGCAATAAATATATCTTTATCTTTATTAAAATCGACCGCGCCAGCATACACGACGAATAGAATAGAATATATTTATTTGCTTTAACATGGTACATTAAGGTCTTATAAATAAAGTTATCATCTTACATGTTTCGCCTGGCATACAAATATTTAAACATGTTACATGCAACAAATTTAACACATTCATTTGTTGAAATTAAAATTATAACATTTCTAATAACATTATTAGGGTTAGGTACATTAGACGGACGTACGGACGCCAGCACATCAAGTTACTACAATCTGTCAAATTTCTTTAATAGATTTAAACTTTATCGCTAAAGCATTCAGGTTCAAGGTTGATTGGGAAAATTTGACAGTTTCGGGTAGCTTGACCTGCTGGCGTCTGTACATCTGTGTCATCTCAGTTTATACCATTATTCATACCAAACGTCTATCTGTTCTTTTGTCTGAGTTGAAAACGCAAGAGTTATTGCAAGAAATACCTTAACTTATTTGTGTTTGAAATCGTATTGTTTATGAGTGACGTGACTTTTCTTAGCACAGTTCAGAAATCGAAAAATGATACACTTTCAATTGGAATTTCATTCATCTATCATTTGAATGCTTCATTCGCTCGCATTTCGGAGGACCCTTTACGTCGTGGCAACCGCAGTAATTGTTCGATACTAAATTTGTAAGATGTTAAGCTGCATTTGTCGCGATAGATCGAACAGATTTATTAGTAGGTATTCAATGTTATAAAAAATGAAAAGGTAAAGGCGATGCTGTGCTACAAATGATATAATGGATCAGCATTCAGCCTGTAAACGGCCTGTAAGCCACATATTGGCCTTTGCCTGAGAACCATACATTGAGTGCCGATGGTGGTAATAAAGACTTTTTTATTGCGACATTAATTTATTTGAGTCCTGTTATGTCACAGGTACTAGGTAGGTATCAGTTATCAGTCCAAAGAGAGCTGTTTGAAGAGCGTTTTACGCCCAAGAACCATTCAGTTGGAGATCCGAAGTTTAGCTATAAGTGGATTATAGACGCTCCTAATACCGTTTGGGAGTACCTACTCCTCCGGCTCCCGAGAGGAATTACAGATTATACGACTCGTACGACACGATCGGAGTGCATTCGAGCGAAGGGGACCAAGAAAAATGGGGACCAAGGGGGAAGGGGGCTTGGGGACGTTTGTTAAACCTGTCCAACGGTTTCCGATCTATCGGGCGATACTGTAAGATGGATCGAAGGGGAACTGAGAATAAACGATGATTGGTTTTGATAGGTAATTGTTGATTTATGATTTATGTTTATGCGTGCGTGACTGGCTGTGCCTGCTGCTCCGTTTGCGTAGGTAACTTGTCCAAAGAGCATTCTATTATATCGGATAAGTGTTATTCTCAAGTTATATTTGTACTTTTCGACAGATGCTCGTCTCCCTATTATGCAAGGGTTAAATCGGAACAGAAGTAAAAACTAAAGAATATTGACTCTTAACTGTTACGTAGGTATATGAATAGTTAAAAATCAGTTCATCGAATTATTTAGATGTAAAAGTGACAGATTTAATGGGCTTTTATTGGTGGCTGGAGCTACAAGTTCAAACAAGAGAATCAGCCGGTCTATTCTGTAAACAAACTCACCGTGAAGCGAGTGAGCTTTAAGTAGTTCACTTCAAGCTCATTTCACTTAAGTTTTCACGGTGAGCATCAGGTGGAAAGACAATTCGTCTTTCCACCTGATGGGGACTATTGACAGCTCACTGCAAGCTCACTGCAAGCTCACTTATTAATATAGAAGCAACAAGAATAATGTACCTAGGATTTTGTAATAATATCTTAATTTAAAAGAGTGTCCTTGGAGTTTCTTGCCCGTTCTTCTCCATAGAGATCTACGTTTTGGAATGGGCAACTAGATTCAACTTTCTGACTAATTGACCGACTATTTAATTTTGACAATTCAAAAGTGCCTGTAAATAGTTTAATTGAAATAAATGCTTTGAGTTTGAATTTTTATAGAATAGATCGTTTGATTATTATAGCTTGCAACTCTATGATATACACTTGATTCTCTGTATCTAACTTTCATAAAGTTATTCATAGAGTCAACCTTTCTTCCGAACACGTTACGATAGACCTTCAAATTTCACGCTCCAAGAAGCAATATATCTGCCAGAAAATACCGTGAAACTCGAACATAAAGACGAGGCATTCCGTCGCATAAGCTTGAAAGCGAAATAAGCGTGTCGTACATTTTATCGCTAAGTTCAAACGCAAAGGAAATCCCGGGGGAACACATTCCACGGGAAATGGAACGTGCATAATGCCGGAAACGGGACGGGGACGGAATGGTACCGGTACGGGGGAGAGGGACTATTGGTATCGAGTAGTGGAAAGTTTGTAAATAAATAAATTCATGTATTATTGGTTTCAGCTGCAGAAAGTGTAGCTAGAAAGATAAGAGAGATATTACTTAAGGTCTATTCAAATTGACGTTATTTCAAGTTAAACAAATGTCAACTTTATTTCAGCGGTGATTAAGGGCTGATGTTTCAATCATCTGATAACTTTATTCAAGGAATAATTTTGAAATTTTGACAGTTATTTCATACAAAAACTGTCAAACGTCAATTTTATTCCTCGAATAAAATTTATCTGGCGATGGAAAAATCAACCCTAATTTGATTTCAGACTAACTATTAAAAAGTCTTCAAAATGTTTGAAGTTTTAGCGTAAACTGAACTATATTGTGTAGGAATTAAAGTTATTTTTCCAATAACTCATATTTGTTTACGTGTTTGACAAGTAAATCGCGAACGCAGATTAAATTGTCTCCTGGGTCCATATTCTCTATGACACAATGAACGAAACCGCGCGAAATGAACGCGAGATTGGCGGAATTTGCTAAGGAATTGACATGGTTTCGAAGTAAGGAATCGTGAAGTGGTCATAGTAAATTAGGGGTCTTAGAGAATTAGGTGTCCACTTTTAAGTGGTCACCAACCTTGAATTCGCGAAAAAGAATTAGTTGCTCCATACATTTAACTTCGCATAACTCGGTAAAGTTGGGGAACAATTAATGATTTCAGTCAGGTTTGATGTTGATACCATAGTAAAGGTTGTTTATAAAGATAGGTACAACAAGTTTTCATTCAACCACGCATTGTATTTTAGATCAATCATATTTTTGACCAAATTAATTGGAAACTAGAAATGTTTTTATAGTTATACAATGGGCGGTCATCTTTATCCTTTCGACGTACGAGTACAAGCGAGTGTCGTAAAAAGCAAGTTAGACGTTTGAGAGTTTTCAAAATTGAACAGTCTGCACAGTCTGAGAACCTAATTTTTCTTCCGTCTCCTTCTAGTTTCATCTCCCAGTTAATAAGCACAGCTGGCTCATTCTCCTAAATAAAAATTGATCACATTTCCTAAACTGATTGGTTAAAATCGAAGCCAATATAAAAATAGGCTTATTTAGATGAATACACAACATATATATTCTTTTATAGAACAACCCTGTTTATAAGGGTAGCTTTTTATTCGAGCAAGTGACGTCACGACCCGTCGTATGATAGAAACGATATGCAAATCAAATTCGTGTACGTCTCGACAATACAAAAATTGTCAAAGGTTTCCATAAAACTGGGATTCGAGGCACATCCAGCCATTTTCTATTCGAGGAAATACATATCCACATCTTTTGTTTTCGAACATTTGCTGGAGTATTCTTTTTGTTTTATATTTAGTCGTAGTAAAAGGGAGATCTGTAGTGGCCCAGTGATAACTACCGCGATTTACGAGTGGTAGGTCGTAGGCTCGAACCCAGATAGGTGCTCTACATTGTGTAAATTATTTCATCACGACTGTTCTCAAAACCGTGAAGGAAAACATCGTGATGAAACCGGCATGTCCTAGAACCAAAAATTCGGAGACATGAGACTTCTACCAACCCGTACTGGGCCCGCGTGGTGGATTACGGCCCACTACCTCTCACCGAGAGGAGGCCTGTGTCCCAGCAGTGGGAACGTTATAGGTTAATTATGTTATGTAGATGTACATAGTAAAAGGGTTAAGTCTGGGCATGGTTTCCATTATGATATTCTCTGTACTAGCCTAGTCTCGCTCTAGCAGCAGGCTGGAGTCTGGGATTGTGCTCGAATAATGGGAGCAGCCGGTCGATTCTGTAAAAATCTCACCGTGAAAACTCAAGTGAAGTTAACTTGATGTGAACTGTCAGTAGTGTCAATCCCTAGCATTAGTTGGAATGACAGCTCACTCCACACTCACTTCACCTGAGTTTTCACTGTGAGATGGTTACAGAATCGCACTGCAGCACCATAATTGTATAACACACTATCAATCACAATCTGAATCATTTTGAAGGATATCGCTAATCCATTGCTTCATATGTTCGAAAAATTTGTCTGCTCAACAACTTATTTAATTTAATAGTTGAATTGTGTTTTCTTTATCTTTTCATTGCGGACCATTTTTTAACATTCTACATTGTTCTCACATGCATAATTCCAACTTGTCAATGTGTCACCATGTGTGTAAGCCTGCCCCCTTTCTTTCCCCATCTCTGATCTGGTCATAAAACCTCGGAGCCCTGACCCCGGTTTGTAAAAGTCATTTAACTTAAAAATCGTTTAAACAAGAAGCTGAAAGTAGGACAAGCTTCAAAGAGTAAATTAGTTATCATTTACATCTCTATCTTGAATGAGCTAGATGTAAAAGAGAATTTAAATCTAGTTCGTTTTGATTCTCTCAAAATCCCATCTGAAGACTGTAACTTAGTTCTCTCTTTCTGGTCATGATTCGCATCTAGTAAGATCATTGACTGGCGGCATCTATTGGCCCCATTACCTTCAATGTCGATTGCTGAATATTTGGCTATTAACTTAAGCACGATCAGTCTATAATGTTCCCACTGCTGGGACAGGCCTCCTCTCTGTGAGAGGAATTTGGCTATTACTTTTCTGCAAATTTCTTACATCGGACTTTTTACTTTATATTAGATTGTTATCTGATGTATATTGTACTAGTAGCGCCCGCGGTATAAGCCTCATAATGTTCGATCCCGTGGGAATGTCGGGATAAAAAGTATCCTATATGTTAATCCTGGTTAAAAACCATCTGTATGCCAAATTTCATCCAAATCCGTTCAGTAGTTTTTGCGTGAGAGAGTAGGTACCAAACATCCATCCATCCATCCATACAAACTTTCACATTTATAATATTAGTAGGAAGGATTATGTGTTTTTTAGTCTGTGCAAAATAAATGTATCTTCTTTCTTACTTTTTTCTTTTACCATATAACCATTACTGCATACATGCTGGATCACAGTGAAAATAAGGATGCTGTAGTAATGATTAACTATTGTTTAACTATACATTTTGACGTTTAAACGTATCTTAACTTTACGCAACGCTTATGAATAAAGGGGCGTATGTACCCCCTCAAGGGTAGCGTAGCACCACAATTGCGGCGATAAGTCCCCTCTTTGAGGAGTGGCTGGAGAGGCGCCACGGCGCCCTCACCTTCCGCCTGACGCAGGTCCTCACCGGACACGGTTGTTTCGGCCCTGGACGTCGGGAGTCACCAGTCGACTCCCGGCCACCGTAGGCGCGGGCTTGCGGGCGGCGAGCAATGGGCAGCTCGCCGCCCGGCAAGGACCAGGCCCGAGTCGACGGCGCGTTGTGATCCACGCGCGCCTCAAAGAGATGTCAGCACAAACTGACGGGGTCCGCTAGGGCCGATGCCTGCCAGGGCCGCGGGTTGTTCGAAAGAGATACCGTGGTCCCTGTCATGGGCAACTGAAGGAACACGGGTGGGTTTTAGTCAGTAAAAGTCTGACACGCCCTCCTGCTCCGCCCAGAGCGGGAGAAGTCATATGATGATTTCCCACCCACAAAAAAAAAAAAGAAAAAAAAAGGGGAGCGTAGCAGACGACCGCTGCTCTACCCACCAATCTTTACGAAAAATCGATTGAAACTCAAAAAGGAAATGAAGGCTAGCATTTATGAGAGATGTGCTACGTAGCAACATTCAAATTTTCTTGCATTTTTCCCAATTGGCAGGTGAGTGTCAGTTTGTATGTTGAACAAAGTACCTATGAGTCACGACCGTAACAAGTATGTATTTACAGAATTATAATCATTAAAATCATCAATACAACCCTCTAAGTTCATATAATCTTATTGATTTAAATTTTATAAAATAAGTAGTCCTTCAATCATATTTTAATCTTGAGGAGGGGGTTGTGGCTAAGTAATAACAGCCGCACGAGTCGATCGATCAGGTTAAGCTACGCTTGCCGCGGTTGGTCCGTGGATGGGTGACCATCTTTACATACCAAGACCCCTCCGTGTCTCGGAAAGCACGGTAAGCCGCTGGTCCCGGCTGTCATTCGTGGATCTTTGAGAGTCGTTACGGGTCGTCAGAAGCCCGAAAGTCTGATAACCAGTCTTACCTAAGGATATCGGTTGTGCATGTAAAATACTGGCATTCAGCTGCATCCGGTTAGACTGGAAGCCGATACCAACATAGTTGGGAAAAGGGTAGGCAGATGATGATGATGAATCATTAAAACCATCAAGTTCATATAAACTTATTGATTGATATTTCATAAAATAGTCATTCAATCATATTTTAATCAAAATTCAACATGACACTGAATTGCAAATTGCAAAAAAACGCAAGAAAATTAGTATTCCGCTACCCAGCGCATTCCTCTATGTTAGCCTTCATTTCCGTATGAGTTTCAATGGCTTTTTCGTAAAGATGGGTGGGAAGAGCTTCCCCCATAATAGTACTACAGCAGAATAATGGCCTCCCAGCCATGCAGTTTGAAAATGGTGTCACATTCTCACACAACGTTACGATAATAGGCGCTCCTCTGCATACAATGTACACATTATATTATGGCACTTTGTCAACATATTATCAAACAGGCAATTACTTAACTGATTGGAATCCTTTTATAGTTAATAGCCCAAAATGAAAAGCACACAGCGGCAGCCCATCCAATTAAGGAGCTTTGTGCTGCGTGAGAGCAAATTAAAAGTAAATGTTTTGTACTGTTGAGTTTTAATGTAGCTGGTAGATTGGATAGCGTAACAATCATTACTTACGTGTCTTCGTGGCTAAATAATAACAGCCCCACGGGTCGATGGAGGGTTTACCTACGCTTGCCGCGGTCGTTTCGTGGATGGGACCTTCGATTGACCCGTGCGGCTGTTATTATTTAGCCACGAGTCCCTCCATTAGACAACATCCTACTCCTACTATATACTAATACTAATCCTTCCTACTAATATCATAAACACGAAAGTTTGTATGGATGGTTGGATGGTTGGATGGATGGATGAATGGATGGATGGATGGTTTGTTACTCTTTCACGCAAAAACTATTGAACGGCTTTTGATGAAACTTTACAGTTGTACGAGTATGGCTTATACATTTATACATCAGAATAACACATTGGATATTTTTTACACTGATTTCCTACGGGATCGACACTTGTGCGAGTGAAACCGCGGGGCGCTGCTGGTCGTATTTAACTAAAAAAACTGATAGGTACTCTCGGTTATGTTTGTTCAATGTGGGTCACAAACACGTATTCCTCTGAAAGCAACTGCCACTCAAGCTGTTATAAACTGTGAAGTTTTTCCCCCAAAGTTTCAGCGCGCTTGTGTAAAATGAGGAGTTAAAGCTTGTAGTCGTTTTTTGAAAAATTACCTCGTGTTAAATTCACGTGACGGCATTTAACTCTTCATATACGTTAACATGAACGGGACACAATGGCTTTTTAGTTGTAGGAAGTACTTTGCAAGTCTGTTGTAACAGTTATAAACTATTTATTTTTCTATAGTCTGTTCCAATAGTAGCTCATCAAATTGTAAACAAATGGATCAGAAAACGTACCTACGCCGTGGTAAATTTTTAGAGTCACTTACAAATTGAGTTCTTTATTAAACATGATGATTTGAATACTTAAACCCGAAGAAATTCTAATTTTGAATCACATTAAAAAAATCATTTCGCAATGTTAATTGTTGTTAAACAGTAATTGTTGGAAAAAGTGGTGAGATAAAAAAAGTTGAAACCTTCTAAATACGTAGGGATTGCGTTTGATTTTTTTCTGAACTGGGTTTGTTTACACTTTCATCAGATACTTATGACCAGATAACTTTTATTTTATTTTGTTTTTATTAAGAGGAACAGCAAACAGTTACATTATGAAAACTTAAAACTAGTTTAGCAAATAGTGCATGCATGCATGCATTATTTTGCTAATAATGTGACCCACAACACTATCCACGGGTAACCATAATAATATAAAATAAAACAATAATCGCCACGGGTGAGAAAAAAAAAAGTAAAAAATAATAAAACAAAATAAATAAAAGAAAGATGATAAATAAAAAGTATACATATTTAAAACAATATTTTGAAGATTACATCTATATTTATATGAATTAATTTTCAAGAGTTTTGAAAATAAGACCTTTGAATTTTCCTATTGGGTTATTGAAGATGTAGTTTTATTGTACGAGTCAACCATGTGGTGGATGGGTGAGCGCAGGCCGGAGTTAGTTCGGCAGGAGGGTATTGCAAACAGCGTACCTGCGGGCACCTGACGCCTGTGGAAGGTTCTAAGTATTGCGTAGAATCATACACATAACATAGCCTGTATTCCCGCGCATTCCCCCTGTATAACATGGCGCTTTTTGCCAATAACCGGACACAGATCTAGACTACGGGCTGGTATTCATAATTTTGAATGGACCTTCTGCAGCATTCGACCATTAAACTAACGCCTATCGATAGATACTCCCGGTTTTTATATAAAACATTTTGTGCCCAGAACATGCTGTTCTACTATGAGTCGGAGAACAACACACGTCCGACAGGCGTGCTCATGTTGGAGGGCTCGTACTGCGAGCGACTCAGCAAGGCGCCCATGGAGAGAAACGCTTCGGTAAGTGCCTGTATAGCAACATAGCTTTTTAGAATCAGTGCATATGCTTCGACTGCTGGATAATTAAGATAGCAAAGACGCCACAGGGCTTCATTAAACTCCCCAATGTAAATTACCAAGTTTGACCTGCCACAGATATTTGCCCTATACAAACTACAAGAGGAAAGCGGGTGCTGTTAAATGGAACTATGTAGCTGGGTGTAAAGCAAGCAACATACCTACACTTGTCATCCACCACGATCTCTGTGCTAAGAGTGTAAAATGAGGAGTGCCTATACCACCTACACCATTTAGAAAACCCCTAAATATGCGAGCTTTTCTAACGTTTTTATTACAATGGTTTCTGTCGAACAAGCCCAATTAAATACAGAGTGAATTTTTCAAGTGGTCGTGGATGGCCAAATTCGAAACTATGAGAAACCCAAAGGAGTCTCGTGCTCGATTTTGATGAAAACTAAAACTTCATCATAGGATTTTTGAAAAATCAATATATTTAGCCAGGAATCAAACGCGCTGATTTTGATTAAAAAAAACACACTCACTGTATTATTACACCATTCGATAGTGTCCCTAATAGGGATCAGTTTTGGGAAGTAATGCTATGTAACATCTCGCTAGGACTCAGGGGCTGAGCAAAAAGAACGCTAAGCGAAAACCAAGTAATAGCGCGGGTAGGCGATTCGATGCGACGGAGTGGGTCGGGGGAGCAAGAAATTTTCCGCGGACGAAGTCGCGAACAGAAGCAAGTTGTTTATAAGCTGACTAATCATATAATATTTGTTCTCAGTTCTGTTTCATCATCTCGTACCGTCGTGAGAGCCAGCGGCAGTACGAACTGCGTGCTGCTTCCGAGGTGGACTGCATTCACTGGGTCGACTCCATACGTGAAGCCAGGTACTGTGGATCTTGTTTACTCTAGGACGATGCCTTTCGGCTGAACAGTGGACGGCTAGAAACGTGCAATTGTAATGCCTTTTCATTTTGGCAATTCGAAAACATTAATTGCGTTATTTACGTTGTCGAGCAGAATTTTTCAAACATGAAGCAATGGATTAGGATTTTGCTGCACAATTTTTCAGATTTATTTATTTTTATTTAGTTTACCAATTTGTTCACACTGAATACAGTAACATACTATAAAATATTCCTAAAACAAAATTAAAACGCAACTATAACTTATAGGTAAACTTTACCTCATGCATAAAACAATAAATTAGAAAAATAAGCTAACTTACTTAGAGTAATAAACCTAATTATCTTAAATTAAATTAAAATTGATAATAGTAAAAAATTGGAAACATTGTATACCGTGACCGTGATAAAGATAGTGAAAGAAAGTGTTTTTAAAAGTGCTGGTTTCCTCACTTTAAAGACAAATCTACCTGGACTAAAACCCCAGACCCTTTTAAGCGTATAGTATGAAGATGTGTACTTAAATAAGTAAATATTGAACGTTTAGTACGAGACTGTGGCACGCAATCCCATCATTTGTGACATCCACGACAATCAACCCGTCATATGCGACCTTGGAGTGGAAAGAATTGATTTTAAGTATTTTAGTACGTTATGTCATGACATGTGTACTACCTATATCGTGTGGGTGACCGTCCGCGGCAGGTCGAGCATTAAAATAGCTTTCACGAGTACTAACTGTATAATCTATCCTAAAAGTATGTGATGTAAATGTAAACAAACACTGTTCAGGTTAAGTTAGTTTAGCGCAGCTACAGCTACACTAAAGAGAATTAGTCATCAATATCATCATTTCAGCCGAAAGACGTCCACTGCTGGACATAGGCTTCCCCAAAGCACCTCCGCTTCGACCGGTTCTGTGCTTCCCGTATCCATAGGATTCCTGCAAGAAAGGAAGGGAATTAGTAATTGGTACCTTTATGTATTTATAATATTTCGACTTTATATCTCGTCACTTTTCCAACGATTATTATTTGAATAACATTATGGAAATTGTCACTAAAATATCATCGACAAAAAATGAGGTTATAAAGTTAATTTCAGCAGTCAAATGAAAAACGTCTTAGGTGATTTAAAATTAGAATTGGTTTAGTTTATATTAAAACAATTAAATCAAACAACTTTTGTAAGTGGCACTGCAGGTTTTGAGGTAAGTTTTCTGATGCGTTTGTTTACATTTTTGTCAGATACTTTTGAAACAGACTATTCTCACGAAAGCACAATTCTGGGCACTCAACCCTATGTACATATTGCTGACAGGCTAAAATTTTATAATATTTTATATGAGCTATTCTTTGGTAGTTGGCGTCATAGGAGAGAAGCAATTCTTGAAATTTTAAGAACGTTCACAGTCTCAATCTGTCAAAAATATTTCTAATTTCCCTACATTTTAGAGATTGATTGTCGCTGAGATGAGATTGCGACTAGATTGTGACCGTTTTTAATGACGGGAATTGGCTTTCAGATGTTCCATGTGCATCTCGGCCAAAATCTTGTCTACCTTATAATACCCCCACCTATGGGTGTATTTTATCTTTAATAATTTGAATATTAATTCCTTACTATTTTAATGTAGGTAATTAGCTAGAAATATGATCCTAAAGATGAAATCATATTTCATGAAATTTAAAAATCAATTAATTTAAGGGATAGTTAAAAAAATAATGATTATAAAATGTAAATAATAATGTAATAATAATTATGTAGTCGATGATTTTGGTGCACGGTAAAAGTCTAATGAGTTTATGTTGGCATCAACTTAAATGTATATAACTTATGTGTACTACTGAATAAATAAAATAAATAAATAAAAAAAAGGAAAATATTTTAAAGGAGACCCATTTAACAAATATAATTAAGCATCAAGTAGTAGTAGTAAGTAATTGGAAGACCAATTTCTTCAGGATTTTAGTAGAAAACACGTGTCATTTCCATCAAAACCATCCAATTTAGAATCCGAGATATTCATTCAGTAACAACTCCATTACAAGTAGAATTCAATTGAAAGTTCAAAACACGGTTCTTCAAACATTACTGCCTGTAACCATGGAAACCATAGGATTAGGGTCACGGTGACCCTGACCCGTTCCCGGGGACCGCGGCTCCCGGAGGGTTAAAATTTATTTTTAAATTACCTGTTACATTTTTATTAAGGCACCTTTTATACCCGGTAAGCGCATTGTAGGGGTATTAAAGTAATGAAGCTTAGGGGTAAGGTTGCATGGAAGATTTTCAGGGCCTAGTCTGCTAATATTACGTTTGTGTGTTGCCATGGGAAAATCACATTTCTCAAGCGGCTTTTTAGGGTCCCGTACCTCAAAAGGAAAAACGGAACCCTTATAAGATCACTTCACTGTCCGTCTGTCTATCCGTCAGTCAAGACCCTTTTTCAGGAACGCGTGGAGTTATCAGGGTTGCAATCCCTTGAAGTAGTGAAAAAATCAACCTTCTGGGTCAACGCAATCATAAGATACAGGCGTTTAATATGTTCCGTTTATGCTGCATATTTTGACACTCGCAAGGGAATCAAAACCTATAGGGTACTTCCCGTTGACCTGAATAACGAAATTTGGCAAGAAGCAATGTCATGTAGCACAAGTAAAGGAAACAATCCGAAAACCATAAAATTTGTAGTTACATACTTATAAAAGACAATGACCAAAAGTCGTACCAAAAAGTCTCATTCATCAAGATCTAAATATTATAGTAATTATTTTCATATTTTTTACGACATCACGCGTCCGGGATTTAATTTTTGAGCAGGGAATTTAATTGCTTGATCATGCTCGGCCCTAGCATCAACGCATTTCGTAAACGTGGACAGTCTTTCACCCATTAAAAATGATAACAGCCGAAGTCCACAGAACATTCAAAAGCATCAATTACGGTGTGCTAAAAGCTTCAACTCGTCCAATAAACGACCTATTTTCGGACAAAGGAACTTCGTCTATCAATAGACCTTTATCGCAACGTATGCTGAGCCCGTACTCATCGCGTACAAGCTGCATTAGTTAATTGGGGCTTTATTACGAGCTGTCCTGTCCCGTCCGCTCGGCTCGAGCTAAAGTACAAAGTCTATAATGCTATTGGTCCACAGTCCACAATGTACGGTTACCAAAGGAGATGAGTGCCTAGTAAGTTTAGTAAGAAACGGATGGATGTTTTCGAATAAAACTTAATTTAATTAATAGAAAACAAACAGTTCATTTATCAAATTAAAGGGGATTGAAGATTTTTACACAAGTACCCTGGCATACTGTCGCGCCATTTTGTTTTTTTTTTTTTTCAAAAGAAATAACAAAATGGCGCGGCCACGCGTGTGGCCTATATAAATCGATAGCTGACATCAATGCAAACAGAAAACATTAAAAAACCAAACCCCGTAAAGTGTCACGTTTCCGAGATATCAACGTTCAAAGTTGATCAAGTGACATCTATTTTTTTTAACTTGCTTACATCTTGTTGCTTGGATGTTTGAAATAATCACTGAAAGTTTAAAGTAATCAAACATTTTAAATTAATGTGACATGGGGTTTGATTACACTTTCTTCATTCATGCAAATACTCACTCAAGGTAGTTAGTACCTACCAACCTAACATTCATCTGTATTATTAAGAAGGTTTCAACTTTATATTTCACCACTTTTTCCAACAATTCTTATTGATTGACTTACATTATTAAATTGTAATTAAAAAATCAAAGACGAAAATTGAGGTTATAAAGTTAACCTTAATTGGCAAATGAAAAATCATTTAAACTTAAAATCTGGTTTATGAATTGAAATAAATAATGGTACTACAAATTGGCATCTACAGGTAGGTGATTTCTAATCATCATTTGCCTGCCTTTTCCCAACTATTTTGGGGTCGGCTTCCATTCTAACCGGATGCAGCTGAAAATCAGTGTAAAACTGGTTGTCAGACTTTCGGGCTTCTAACGACCCGTAGCGACTGTCGAAGATCCATGAATGACAGCTGGGACGGAATTAACGTGCTTTCCGAGGCACGGAGGGGGCCTTGGTATGTAAAGATGGTCACCCATTCAAGAACCAACCGCGGCAAGCGTAGCTTAACCTGATCGATTAACCCGTGCGGCTAGCTGTTATTACTAATCCATTTTTAAAAATGTACATATACTTTTGGAACAGAATAGTTACATAGACAACGTGCGAATTTAGCTTCTGTGGATGAGGGATGCTAGTATATGGCAGGTTTAAGTACATGGTATGTTAATTTACTACTGCAGCCAGCAGGGTTGTCAAATAAATTGCTGTAAGCTGTATGAGATTCATTAATAAAACTGTCAGTGATTGGCTACAAGAATGAAAAACGAAACCACTTCATCGACCCCATGAGTAACACTGGCTACAAGAATTAAAAACGAAACAGCTTTACCAATTTCAACTATCATTGAGTGCAGTCCACCTTTGTTCATTATCTTTTAAGGATTGGTTAGCCATTATTTGGTTACAAAAAGACTAAACCGTGAACCGTGTAAATTAACCAATTGTGTATGTAACCTGTGCATGTGCCCGGCACTGGGATATTCAGTAACTAAACACACAATTCTGAATACATTTGCTCATACCGTATTAAAATCTGCGTGTTACAACCATGTTCCTACCAACTGGGCACCTATTTAATACCAGCTGACCCGACAGACGTAGCCCTGTCAGCTAATACAAAAATCCTATAGAAAAAGGACGATCGGCTTTCCCTACTTTAAAAGTTTTCCGGGAAACTTTCCCAATTTGTTTTTCCATAAAAACCTAGTTTGGATTATAAGCCCAATCATTCCAGCCGTTCTCAGGTGATGCGGTTATCAACGAACAGCTGAACGGCTGAACGGATTTGGATGTTTGGCACACGGGTGAACTATGACCTTGATTAGTTTATAGGATACTTTATATCCCGATATCCTCACGGTATCAAGGCTTATGCGGGTGAAACCGTGGGGCGCAGCTAATCTTAAATATTATGGCTCGTTTCATCTGAAATTTATATATCTGGCAACCCTGCTAACATCTAACGCTGACTTTAATCATGGCAGTGTCTTGTATTGAGAACTACCGACCTGTGTGCATACTGTGTCGAGTTGCTCCGCAAACTCGTGCTTGTCTAGGTACGCTAAATATACCTGCGCTGTACCTGCTAAATACCTATGTATTACGGTTTATAGTTCATGCTGCACCTTGTACCTACTAGATAATTTATTTTGATTTGTGAAGGAATAGCGTAGGTATTGCTGTGATCTGTGGTCAGGTTGAAGCCACGTTGTCCCTTTTTCGATTTTTTGAACCAATTTATTGAATTAAAATAGGTAACGAGAGGTAGGTAGTGAGAGGCAAGGACGAAGAGGGTATAACAAATAGCCTGAGTGAAAAAATAAATAAATTATTTTACTAAAAACACATTAATTTGCTTACATTTTTCGAAAACTAAAGATTTCGCAAGTTTAAAAAAAAAGTCTGAAAAATGTAAGCGTGAATGTGTTTTGAGTAAAATAATTTTAACACATAAAGTTCAGTTTGCGCTACAATTGTAGATATAAAATTTATTAACTTTTCAACAGTACGCGTCACTGTGAATACAACTTAATTTACACTAATATAAAGTTGATATTTGTTTTAGTGGAAATTAAGTCATTTGGAAACAAGGATTTGAATATGCAATAGACAAATGCTTTTTACAAAACAACGTTGGATAAAGTTGTTAAGCTCCATAGACATAGCTCCGAACAATGGCGGACCAAAATTCTCACTTTACATATTCAACACGAAACCTGCTTTATAAAGCACCCAATAACTTTTCAAAGCTCTTTTGCTCTGTAAATTCGATGTACGATCAACAAAAATAAGCGCTTGCAAACTGACCTTTCCGAATGGCTGTCTATTGTTCGAGCATTCCCTTTGTGATCTGATCGCAAATTGGAATAAATTTCTGCCTTCGGAAAACAATCCTTGTTTTGCGAGCCATTCAATTAAGTCTTCTGGTAGGAATTTCAATAAAGTTTTCATAGAAATTATTCCACTAGAGTCGCGTCGCTCTGTCACGTCGTGCCTGCCTGTCACGTCGTGCCTGCCTGTCACGTCGTGCCTGCCTGTCACGTCGTGCCTGCCTGCCACGCATTTAAGCTGCAGTTTCGAGGACTTGGTTTCGGTTACACGTGCAAGAGTCAAGTGGGTAATGTTCTTTGACTCGACTGTTGGAGTGTGGACTATCAGTTTTCAGAGGATTCAGTTCTGAAGCTCCCAATTTATTTGCCCTATCCGAATGATATTGTGTTCTTTCCGACTAACGCGATGTGACTGAAACTTAGTATCGTACCCGTATACTTATCTACACTTACTAATATAATAAAAAAAGTAGAGTTTGTTTGCTTGTTTGTCGGTACGCGCTGATCTCTGGAGCGGAGTCCGATTTCTAGGAGCCGAGCGAGGCGGATGAGCCCGCGGGGCATACATGACTGTCTCGTTGGTCTAGTCGCTACTGCTGAGTAAGAGGTCCTGGGATCGATGCCCAGGTCGGGCAAAGTGTTATTGGGTTTTTCCCACAGGAATTTCTCAGTAGCAGCCCAGAGTTTGGATTCGTGTCCGGTTGATGGCAATAGGCTCGCCCCCTATTATATGGGACTTAAACATAACTGGCGAAATGTGAAAGTACTAAGTATAGGTTTCTCTACTACCTCTGCTTAATCCTTCGGGGATTATAGGCGTGATGTTGTGTTATGTAATATACAGGGAGGCCAACTCGGTGTGCCGCTTTAAATTATGATTAAGTACTTTTATTAAAAACTAACTGCGCCCCGCGGTTTCACCCGCATAAGTTTTGATCCCGTGGGAATATCGGAATAAAAAGTATCCTGTATGATAATCCTGGTTATACTATCTGTGTGCCAAATTTCAGTGAAAGAGTAACAAACATCCATCCATCCATCCATCCAACCATAGGTACAAACTTTCACGTTTATAATATTAGTAGGATAAAAACTATCGGATATATTCCTTTAATTACATTCTCCAATCTTGGCCATTTTGTACGGAAGATAATATTTGTAAAATATCCACATTTTTGCTGCTCTAAGATGCGTTCACTTTTCATCGCGTTGTTTACCTCGCATATTTTATTAGGTATTCGTTCTCGAAGACTAACGAATAAATAAATCATTACTTACTTAATCATGAACCTGCTAAATTATTTTTTCCTGCCTTTTCCTCTATAGGACAGAGACTACGGAACGACACGTGCTATAGAAGTTTAGATTTGGGCTGATTTTTCCATCGCCAGATAGCTTTATTCCACGAATAAAATTGACGTTTGACAGTTTTTGTATGAAATAACTGTCAAAATTTTTCCTGGAATAAAGTTATCAAACGATTGAAAAATCAGCCCTAAGTATTTTAAGGTAAATAGGCAAATAACATGAACAACGTCCAGCGCTGCGGCATTTATTTTTAAATGACAAGCATTAAGCTGAGATGCAAACGAACTAGATACTAAGAAATATTTAAATTCAAAGAATTTAATTACAAGTTAAGTTTAAAATTTTAAAGAAGAAAAATTTTGATTCTATATCTATATAAGACCGACAACCCTTTACTGCTGGGGCGTTTCGAAGTGCTAAGCGAATAGCAGACCGTACTATAATAACGTTAGGCTAGGTACATAAACAAGGATTAGTGTCGACCGTGACCTGCACAGCCTGCACTCGCCTCGCAAGGTAATGCAGTGGCGCTAGCACTCTAAAGACTACCGCTCATGGAGAGATGAATCAGTACCCCAATTGCGTAACACACATTCGATCACAATCTGAATAATTTTGAAGGATCCACTAATCCATTGCTTCATATGTTCGAAAAATATGTCTGCTCGACAACGAAAATAACGCAATGAATGTTGTTGAACTGTCAAAATGAAAGCAATTCCTACTGTTAGGGTGTTACGCAATTATCCCGCTGAACGGACGAGTCAGGGGTCTACTCCTTAAGCATGAAATCCGTAGTTTCGGCCTAAGTTGCCTAGTCCGTATCTTTTACGGCCATAATATTAGTGTGGGACTCGAACTAAGAATGAACGACAACACGGTTAGACAGTTGTCTTTACTCCCGATGTGTTTTTGCCCATCCGAAAAATTGAATTTGACACTTGGTTTGACTGATCAACTTCTTTCGGGCAGGACAGTGCTCATACACAAAACAATAAGACTGTATAATAGTTTAAAAAATTTCTTGACTCAAAAAACCCGACTGCAACTAAAAAGTCCTAAACAATATTTTAAGTAGCCTGGTGCAGTTGGTGAAGGTACAGACGCCAGCACATCAAGCTACTACAATCTGTCAAATTTCTTTAGTAGATTTTGAACTTTATCGTTAAAGCATTAAGGTTCAAGGTTGATTGGGAAAATTTGACAGTTTCGGGTAGCTTGACCTGCTGGCGTCTGTACATAACCTTGTGTTTGCTGTCGCGAAGTCGGGTAAAGAACATCACCATCTGCCTAGTACCCCTTTCCCAACTATGTTGGATTCGGCTTCCCATCTAAACTGATGCAGCTGAATAGATAACCAGTATTTTCACGGAGCGACTGCATATCTGACCTCCACAACCCAGTTACAAGGTAATATGATACCCCTTGGTAAGTCTGGTTCGCAGATTTTCGGGCTTCTGACGACCCGTAACGACTGCCAAAGATCTACGAATGACAGCCGAGATCAACGGCTTAACTCGCTTTGTGATGCACGGTCTTCATAATTATTACCAATGAGGTTATTTTTCCATGATGTATTTTGCTGAGGTTCCTGCACTATGCAGGCAAGAACGAGATAGTGGGCGAACCTTAAAGGCGGGCAAGCTTACTTAAATGCAGTAATTTATATCTACTACCTCGCTACACTACAGTAACAGTAGCTACGTTCTGTGCATGTGCTCGACAGCGGTGGATGCCTGAATATTACATTTGCTAGTTAACCGCAGGGTGACAAGGTGTTAGACAGGACGGAAACAATGTGGTTACTGGTTCTGTTAGGTTAGCTAAACACTACCAACATTTATGTTAAGTGGTTGCAAACCTGGTTTGGACGTTAATTTAATTAATTTCGCAAGTGAGAAGAGCAAGGGAAATGCTGATTATAATGTGTAGTGTCGTAGAAAACATCGTGAGGAAACTTTGTGTAAATTACTTCATCAGCACAGCTCTGAAAACGGAGAAGGAAAACATCGTGAGGACACCGGCATGTCCTACAACCAAAAATTCGAAGACCACCAACCCGCACTCGGCACGCGTGGTGGATTATGGCCCACTCACTCTTTCAAAAAGGAGGCCTGTGTCCCAGCAGTGGGAACATTTTAGACTGATTATGCTATACTTAATATGTAGAATCTTGTACAGAGAAGTATAATAAGAAGCTAATTCGTGGGATATAAAAGACAAGGAGATAATTAAGTATAACATGATAAGATGCAAGGAATAGTCTATATGTCAACGATGTTATGCATTGAAAATTGTCGAGTTCATATGGGAAATTAGTATTCCCATATTAGTGCTCATAATAAGTAAGCACCAGCCTATTATTTCGTCCACCAACATTTAGTTCAATGATTTCTAAAAAAAAAACATTTTTCAACCAATAAACGGATTACCGTTTTATAAAAAGATGGTACCTACACTTGCGTAGATTGAAAAAAAAAAAACTTACACTTTGCATCCAATTTTATACAAATAATACAGAGTAATGAAACAAAACAGGCTACTCGTACCTTTCGTGAAAGGCTGCACAGAGTAGTCATAGTTTTCAGAGTAAATATATAATGCTGCACAGGTAGGTTAGCTGCGTACTTGGAGAGTAAACTATGCCGGGTAAAGCGGCGGGTTTATGTGCCTTTTTCACACAGTACCTACCTAGATGACTAGTGTTTCCAAACTAACGGTTCCAAGCCGGGGTAAAAGGACGGTAACCGGTGAAGTGTGAAAGTTTGACATCCGATTAAACTGCCAATAGTTACCGTGTAGACAGAACCAGGGTGTGTGGACAGGTGTAAACAAAAGGGGTTGTAAAGCGGCCGGAGATAGTGTTCATGCGAGTTCCCTCGCATTGCTTTTGCTTCCCCATAAGAGGGAAATAAAACCAAATAAATAAATTTTCATATGTCGTGATGGCCCAGTGGTTAAGGTCTTGCCTTTCGTGCACAAGGGTGTGGGCCCGGGCAAGCCAATGTGAATTTTTCGATTCTTAAGTACTTTTTTTCTGCGTTTATCTTACATGACATAACTGATATCGGTAAAGAAAAACATCGTGAGGAAACCTGGACTTTTACATATATACTCGTAAGTGTGAAATCACCAAGCCGCTTAAGCAAGCGTGGTGATCTGTGCTCGTGCCTTCTGTCTATGAGAAGAGGCCTTTGCGCTGCAGTAGGACTGGGAATATCGTTATTTTATGCTACTAAAAGATGGTTTTGTTTAGTTCTGAATCTGCTTGTATCAATAAATAATCTTTGAAATCGTTCAAGCAGCGGTCAATCATACAGTTCTTTCACAGTTATTTTGTATTACTCAAAATCAAAATGATCTTTTGGCTCATTCTCATAAGTTTGTAGAATTTCTAAAGTCCTTTAGGTTAACCGTTTTTTGTCAGATCGAACTAGTGAGCAATTATTATTTTGTCAAAACACACGTACGGTATTATAATGTCTCTAAGAAGTCATAAATAAGACAATTCAATAAGATTAGGCAGTTTATATATTTATTTTATTTTATCCTTTATTTCATTTACATACTTACAAATTATATTTTTAAATGTTTTTATAAACAAAAAGATAAAAAAAAACATTTAAAAATATAAAAAATAGTAGCCTACCGATATCGGGAACAGGGTCCAAGCTACCGGCGGTCAGGGCTCCAGAGAGAGGAACCTCCTGACAATGCAAGCTGTGTCCAGAAGTACCGCTTTCTGAATCAAGCCCTTGATCCAGCTGCCCAACGAGAGCCTCCTCAGGTGTTGGTCGAGGCTCTTGGCTATTAAGCCATTGGCTGTCACGACTATCGGCACAATTATCGCTGAGTCCACATCCCACATGTCACAACCTCGCGAGTCAAGTCAAGATACTTACTTATTTTATTAATTATTACGCATTTTAAAGTTAACTTTTACGTAATCTGGAATATGTACGTTCCAAGACAGCTGTCAAAAAACAGTTAACCTAATGGACAGGGTATAATTGAATTAATCAGCTTTTAAAAAACCGAGTGTTAGTTAGCTATAACCCGATAAAGAACAGTCAAGCTACTGTTTCACAACACTATTTTCATAACGTAAACCCCGTAATATTTAGTAGATAATGTACGATATTCAACAGTTGTCTGTTGCTACTGCAATCACATCGTGGAAACAAGAGAGGCCGACAGCGTTTTGTTATGCAAACTGCATATAAACTACGTTACATAACCAATGCGCCTCACCTACAACAATACCTGTACATATATGTTCATACATGCCTTTAGAGAAGCAGAGGCGTACAGGAATATTAAATTACCTGTTATAATTCAACTAACGGTAATAATTCTATAAGAGCATCATATTACATACACATCTTCGTCTTTCCCTAATCACTGTAGCTTTTCCCTGTTTCACTGATCATTTTAGCTTTTACCCCGTTTAGGGAAACAGCACCCCAATTGCATAACACACTATCAATCATACCCTGAATCATTTTGCTATTATTGTTACTATTAATATATAATAACACAACAATAATAAATAATATTATTGCTAATCCATTGATTCATATGTCTGAAACATTTCTCTGCTCAACAACGTAAATGCAATGAATGTTGTTGAACTGTTAAAATCATATATTATTTTATTACTATTGCTACTGATGGTGTGTTACGCAATTAGAGTACAGTTTAATGATGCTCAGAGTCAGGGGATCATCTGCTGTTTAAACCCTGTTTCGAGGATCACCCGTTAGTATTTAGTTTACACAGTTTCTCTGTGGAGTAAACGTAACGAAAATTCGAAAGTTTAAAAATTGAAAATACTCGTTTTATACAGATAATATTTCC
Source organism: Apamea monoglypha (assembly GCA_911387795.2). Taxonomy (NCBI): domain Eukaryota; kingdom Metazoa; phylum Arthropoda; class Insecta; order Lepidoptera; family Noctuidae; genus Apamea; species Apamea monoglypha. The sequence goes on along the minus strand of OU426930.1, from coordinate 17,599,232 downwards.
TTAGTTTGTAGACTTTGTTCATATCTATGGGTGATATTAGTTCAAATCTCAAATCGTTTATAGCAATCCATAATGTACAATTACAGGTGGTAAATAAAAGAAAAATAATAGAATTAAGGACCCTGTGTCGCGAAAATGAAACTAAAATTCTATACGAAAATTATATTTTTTTATTTGAAAATCGAATTGACATAACGTTTACTCGCGCGTAAACAGGATAAAAAAAAAAAACCACAAGTGATCAGAGGCTAGCAAGCCTCTGATCAGCTGTGGTTTTTTTATCCTGTTTTTGATGTCTGGAAGTGTCTGTGGAAGAAGCCACTTTTACATATACAATTTTTTGACTTGTTAGTTTTGTTACGCTCGCGAGCATCTAAAAGACGTAACGATCAAGTCTAGTAAGGGCCTTGACGAGGCCCCGCCCTTTTTCGTACCACTTGCGTTTCTACCCCGATTTCACGCTATTTCACTAGTATAAAACCCATATAAAACTGTGACTGTTTTGTAATCTAAAGTAGCATAAAGGTTAAGCTCGGTAAATAAGTCAATAAAAATAATTAAATCAATGAGCAGAAATCAGAAAACATCAAAGTTATAAGACAGTTGTGGAGGACACGTCCTACATAGCCGCCCTTGACCTATAGGAAACAGGTACATACAGGCATGAGGCAGGGATCCGTTTGTCTCCGGGCACTCGTCCCGTCAAATTTGAAATTAATTAGTTAATGATTTTGTGCGCCCGTGTGATATGTGCATTTACTTTGTGTGTTACGTGACGCGTGAAATGAGGGTGGGAATGGCATAATGATGCTATTTCCACTCTCATTGTTCGTATTCACAGATAAAATATTGTGTAATCTGATTATAAGCCAGTTTGTTTTTGCTTTTGTTTAAAACTTTCTAAATGCATCTGTTTGAGCTTAGTATAGCCTGTCATTGGAGTTTAATCTCATTAGTTACTAAACAATTTTGGAACAATGGCATAGTGGTTTCGTACCTATACTGTAGCTACCTACACCCTACCCTACTATTTAGATACAGGTCGGCAGGGACAATGATGCGCAACCTGTTAAAATTAGCTGTTCCATACATTTTGACTGACTTTTCTTTGAAACAGCTGATTTTTTCTTTTATAACCGACGAAATATTTTTACGAAGAAAACAAGAAGAGAAAAGTTTTCAAGAATCATGGGCATCCTGTTTTCTTTTCTCTTTTTTTTTTTAGTTTATTAGTCTCCATTATGTTAATGTAAAATAGGGGAAGATGCGAGTCGGCCCCAACACAAGTATTATTAATAACTTAATGGGGCCGCCTCATATATATATTTATGTAATGATTTTGGAACAATAAACGATTTTTATTTTTATTTTTTATTATGTGCTTGATGATTTCATGGTTTCACTTTGCCTTCAGTTCACCCTGTATAATTACGACGTCTACACAAATGCGAAATACAGAATGATGAATTTCATAAGCTTCAGCTTAAAATTCTATAAAGTTTCGATATAAATTGTCCTGAATAATTTGAATTCCTGGAATCAAAATTGCAACTTGGATTACCTAGGATGCTTTATAACCTTTATTTTCGAATCATGGCTGTAGCACAATGAACATGAGGCTACAGGAGCTAGTGCGAATCTAGGGGGTCATTCGATTAATCGAGTCTGGTCAAACCACGCTGGGATCGGTGCAATTCATTAATTCATTCATTGGGGAACATGGGCAATCTTGGACCACCATTTATAGATAAATATTGTTAGAAAGTAGATACTTAGGTACCTTCTATTCTTCCGTGATTTCTATTACGACAGAAGAACAAGAAGTAACGTACATGAAGACTATCTGTGCTGCTAGGGAGAGTTTGTTGCGCCACTTCTTCCCAGCAAAAGCACTAGGAAGTGGCGAAGGGCGGGCGTTTTGGGGGAATGTCTTATGTAATTTTACCGTTCTAAAAGTGCTGATTCTCAGCCTATTTTGAATAAATGGCTTTTTTTATTTTAAAGACATCTTTGCAGAGAAGTACTAATCAATTTTACGTAAACAAAAGTAATTCTTACATCTCTACCTGTCCCCCCAATTGTTACCTCGATAATACGAAAGCCCTCACCAAGTTTGAACAAGCTTATTTACCCGTGTGGCCTTTTCATAAAATTTTAATTTTATCATCGACTCGCACAGCTCGCGGCCAAATAATACTGCGTAACTTTAATAATAAAAGCTACTGAATAATTCAGCCGTGTGCCGTAAGTTTCGGCGATTCTGGGACCGCCGCCATCTTGGAACTCGCTCAGGAGTCAAAGGCCGCCTGAATCTATCGCTTTGGTGGATAAAAGATGAATGGTTAATGTGTCATCTTGTCTTGATCTGGTTTGATAGAATACTGACACGGTCTGTTGCTTCATGTGAATGAAATATTGGGGTGACTCTATGTGGAGTTACAGTAACGTGTTTTTATTAGACTTTCCTCATTTCGTGATCAATAAACCAAATGTGTGGGACATTTGGTTTTTGCACACTTGTTGAAATGGTTCTATTTGCTCAATGCTGTTCGACGGAACGGCGGCAGGGTGTGGCCGTGGAGCTATGTTGCAAACTATGCTCTACCTGCTCTTTAAAAGTCAAACTGACCTCTGCCGTGCGCTGCCACCGATGACGCCGTGGAAGTGGCGAAGTTTTGGGTCAAAAAGATCTGAGAAAAGTCGTGCCAGCGACACGAAGGAGAAGAATGCCGCTGTTACCATTTTCATAGAAAGGTACAGACGCCAGCACAGCAAGCTACCACAATCTGTCAAATTTCTTTAATATATTTTCAACTTTATCGCTAAAACATTAAGGTTCAAGGTTGATTGAGAAAATTTGACAGTTTCGGGTAGCTTGACCTGCTGGCGTCTGTACTTTGCCGATCGCAATACTTCTAAGTGCTTACAGAACAGATAAATTGTAGTCTTATTTTCTAGCCAGTCAGCCTTCACTGATTTTCTATGACAAATGTCAGTTTACAAGTAAATAGCAATAATTAGAGTTTATTGTCAGATATCTAACTAATCGTTAGATTTATTAAGCAACTGTTGGTTGCAGGTACAAAAATAGCAGTCAGTAGTTGGTAACTGTACTGAACAGTACATCAGAACACTGATCGATTGATAGATAGGTTTAAACTGCTCACATTACGAGTATACAACTATTTTTAGTATCATTTTTTCGATCCGTTTTCTTTGCGGTTGTGGCGTTTAAAAACTTCTTCGCGACATGTAGGCGGTTATGAGCATGTTTTCGTGTTGACGTCAAAAAGAAGTTCTATTCAGGAATACTTTTCTATTAATGAGCAATGGCGTCCTTGTATCTAATATTAGATACGACAACATGATTATTTCTAATACTTACCATTGCGGGGCGCGGAGAGAAAAATCACCACTCGAAATTAAAATAAACTGTTTTGTTTTTGCGAAAAATAGTAATGAAAACAAACAAAGTTTAGCTGTATTTGCAATTGTTATAATATTTTAAAAACAATATTGTATTGTTAAATGTTATTCCTATAAATCAAAAGTAAATGCAAAATATTACACAGACTAAAATTAACGTGTGTTGCAAATTACAGTAAATGTCGTTAAAGTTTTGTAAATTCTACAAAACATGCTTAATAGTTTTATGAATAGTCCAGTCCATGTTTTTAATTTAGTTAATGCAAAATAAAAAGTAAAACTAATCTATTCGATGTATTACGGCTTTACTAGATATTACAAAACCTACTAATTACATTAACAAAAATCAATTTGTATTTATTACAGGGCAACAAATGGCCTGTGATAACCACAAATTGATTTTATTAATGTAATATTGCAGGTAAAATAATATCTAGTTATCTATTGCTTTGTTATAGATGTAATGTAATATAGATTGTTTTGTAATAATTTATTATTAAAGAATAATTTGTTATTTGATGTAAATTCAAAGTTCTCCATATATGGGTGTATTCCTGAAATAAAAATGGTATGATTTGAATATATTACCATCAAATTACCATATTTTAATTCAGTTACTGTGATGAACTGGTGACCATGACAATAATAATAATAAACAATAAACAATATTTATTAGTTCAAGACTTAAACCTATTTACATATAATTATTGTATCTTAAATTAGACTGTAACTTAGTGGCAAGATACTAGACAATTCTTATCCTTTATTAATTTTAAAACCGTAGGTCTAGTTCATATTGATTGGGTCCTTATGAACCATATGAACCCGGTGTTGCCAACCAAATGAAGTTTAAGTATTCGATGCACGTGTATGCCAGGCCCAAAACCTCTTATGACCAGAACGTAGTGCACAGTAACTTATAGTCGTATAGTTACTACATAAATACTATTTACATTGTGCACTGCAAGCCTAGCCTAGCCCAGCTTAGTGCTAAGTAGCACTAAGCTTGCACAGCTACAATTAGGTACAAACGAACGATGCTCAAAGCATGCATAATTTCTGTCTGGAACTGAATTCTGAAAGGGCAAATTCGTGTTCGTGATCCATCGTTTAGTTATCTCGTGTTGTCACGACCTATGTGACAATAGCTCATTACCTATGTCAGAAAAATATTAAATCACTAGCTGCGCCCCGCGGTTTGTCCCGTATAAGTTTAGATCCCGTGAGAATATCGGGATAAAAAGTATCCTATGTGTTAATCCTGGCTATAAACTATCTGTGTGCTAAATTTCATCCAAATCCGTTCAGTAGTTTTGGCGTGAAAGAGTAACAAACATCCATCCATCCATACAAACTTTCACGTTTATACTCGTAATATTAAGTAGGATTAGCAAGATATAGGATTCGCCAGACATACTTGAGTATCGTCAATTTTATGGGGGGCTTCAAATATTCACTTACCATTATCGCCCAGTCAAGAAAAGAGTTATGTAAGAAGCCAAGAAATTGTAATTTCTGTGAACTTTTCATATGAAGAGGTTCAGACCAACAAGTAAATGATTTAACAACTATGCACACCCACAAATGCAGCTAGCATGCAATTATTAAACTTTCAGTTGAGTGTCTATAAAAATCCAACTAACATGCATCTAGATATCCTGGATACGATATCGTGTCATCTCATAAGTGGGCAAGCGTAGTAACTAGAGATATCGGTTGCCATGGAAACCGGGTCAGGGTCACCTCGACATTTCTGATAACATGGACACAGATTTTATTTTAAAATTTATAGATGGGTGATGGGGCGTAACCTAATTAGGTACTGATATTATTAGGAGCGTGCGTTGACGTCATGATAATAACGTTCATTTGTCAAGCAGTGATATTATTTATTGCACCCCTAGCCCGATCATACTCTTATTAGAACTACTAAGAAGTATGCTATCAGATCTACTTTTTTAAGTAATTTAGTTATTAATGGTTGTATAGTTTACAACGTTCAAGGCAAGAAGGTATTTTGTCATTTTGGGAACAGCACAGTTATTAATTAAGCTACATTTGTGAAAAGATTTCGTTGTAAACGGTCTGGTCTTTTGATTTGGCGCCCAGTATGGGACAGGATTGGCGCCCAGCGTGGGGCAGGATTGGCGCCCAACGTGGGGCAGGATTGGCGCCCGGCGTGGGGCAGGATTGGCGCCCAGCATGGTATTGGAGGTGCACCTAGTGTAGGGCCGGTTTGGCGCCCAGCGTGGGTCAGGTTTGGCGCCCAGTGTGGGGCAGATTTGGCTCCCAGCGTGGGGCAGGTTTGGCGCCCAGTGTGGGACAGTACTAGTTCCAATCGTATAAGATGATTAAAAAATTACATATTTCAGTCGAGATGTATGCTGGAGTTTTGTTAAAACGGGGCTAAATATCCCAGTAAACACTACCCGTCACATCAACCATTTTTCCTTTAAAACGTACCGAAACCACAAATTATACGCCAGGAAAACAAACAACACAACACAATGCATCGCAAAAAATATATGCAAGTGAACATTAAAAAACATTTCAACAAACAATAATATTATGTCCGCAATAATTACGCAATAGCAATTAAAATTTTAATGATTTATTAAACCACAATACCGAGAATAAGCGTGAAAATTCAAACGTAACAAACAATTAACGTGGCGCACGGCGTTTGGCTTTTACCGATTATGCTTTTAGACTTTACGTTGAAAATATTTCCTTAATCAGTATTATTAAAAAGCCGGCTAAGTGCGAGTCGGTTTCACGCAATAATTTTTCCTTACATATTTATATAGCTTCTGTTTTGTTTTTGCTCTAACGTTTTTCATGGATTTTATGAACATAATTCTAGTAATAAAATCGACCACAACCATTAGACATTTCTAGAATTAAGTTATCTTTATCTTATATGTTTCTGACACAACTAAAAAAAAAATCCTTTTTGCTTTCTTTTTTCACCAACAATATCATTATTATTTACCTTCTGTTTATTATTTGCAACGATAGAGGCAGGGGCAGACGCAGAGGATCGTTCGTGTACACAACCCTAAAAATGTTTAAATTAAAATATTTCACATGAAGTCACACAATGCAACCGCTGTTACTTATTGTACATGTCCACTTTGCACTGTTAATATGTTAATCTTCATTAAAAATATTCTGATATTCTACGCTGATTTCGATGAAAATGAATTCGGATTAAGTTACATCTTTTAATTAGGGTTGTGAAAAGTGTAATTCAAATGTCGGGAATAACATGAGTAGCTTTCTGTAATTCGGATAATTAATCTATGCGCAGGAATTTGTAGCGAGAAATGAACAATCAGGGTAGGGCTCCCCAGTAAATAAAAATGAATAGGTTCATACTTGATTGATTGATTGATTATATTAGCGTTTAATTAGCCTCCTGTCAGGGAATGGGCCGTAATCCACCCAGTGCAGGTTGGAAATTGTCACAAGTCTTCAAATGTTTTAGCTCTAGGACATGCCGGTTTCCTCACGATGTTTTCCTTCACCATTTTGAGAGCGATGGTTATGAAGATCATCAATAAATCGTGCAAACGTGCAAAGCCTCTAAAAGTGTCGATAGAGGACAATCAGTTCCGCTATAATTAACATTCTGACAGACTTTATGCTTACCTTAAAGAATCTTCGATAAGTTTTTCCCAGTATTAAAGATGAAGAATTACCAATTCAGACACCCCAATTACACCTGACGAGCAGCCATTCGAAAACTGCGAGAAAATTATCCAACGGGAACATGATTTCTCCAAGGAGTTTAAAAAATAAACGACAGCCGCTCCGCGTAGCAATCATGCAGAAAGTCGGATGTTACACGGAAAAATGAGCTTTCTTCTGAGTCAAGTCAAAGCATTTATTTCAATTAGAACAGGCACTTTTAATTGTCAAGGAACATCAGTTTTAAAAGATACCTTTGTCCCTACTGGAACACAGTTTGAATATCTGAGGTGTCACCAAATCCTTTTCAATAAAGATAATGCCTAATGAGATAAAGAAGCAGCCTGTTCTTCTGATCTCAATATCAACCTGCCTGCCTTTTCCCAACTATGTTGGGGACGACTTCCATTCTAACCGGATGCAGCGGAATGCCAGTATTTTACATGGAGAGACTGCCTATCTGACCTCCACAACCCAGTTACTGGGTAACACGATGTAGACTTTTAAGCTTCTGATTACTCATAACGACTGTCAAAAATCTACGAATGACAGCCGGGACCAATGGCTCGTACGTACTTTTCGAGGCACGGAGTGGTCTCGATATGTAATGGGTGGTCACCTATCCACAAGCAAGTGCAGCTTTCGATCAACACGTGCGGCAGTTATCATTTAGCCACGAGCCCCTGTTCTTCCGAGCTATGTTATGTTTATTGAGACAATGACATGTATTTAGCAGTCAATGAGTTTAGTCAATTTAGTTTCACTTCAAACTCGTGGGCATGACTTGTTTTAATTTGTAGGGATTAAACCATGATAAGGCTTAACACTACACTATCCTCCCTCTCACAGAGAGGAGGCCTGTGTCCCAGCAGTGGGAACATTATAGGCTGATTATGTATGTTATGTAAGACCTAACCATCTATCTATAGGTTCGATCAAATTCCTTATATCTGAGTCTTCTTACAATTTTTCACAAATATATTTATAACTTACGTAACGACATAAACGTATAAGGCGTAAACAGATCGCAAACAAGCGTGTCATTTTAATGAAAGCAGCAAAATTAATTTAAAAAACGGGAATTGCGTGTCGGACCACGCACAACGAAGGGAATGAATTTATCCCAAGAACAAACTTAACATTGTAGTTGAACTACATGTTCTCCCATAGATTCCAACTGCAAATATAAGTTGGTCGACTATTACTCTATTTAGCTGTCATAGTTTGGCCTTTTCACTTCGCTATATTATACTGCTACCGTAAATTTTATGACATTATCCAAAAACATAATTATAATCGATAAAAAAAAGTTTTATTTTGATTTTTTTTTCGGCGAGGCACGATACGGTCTAACTCAATTTAACCGCACTATGATTTTTCTAAAAACCTAATGTAGGTACGAACAAACTCTAGTCAGGCTGCATTTTAAAGAATGAGTCCTTCTCCTTGTTCCAATAAAATATTTTTCGATCATTTATTCGAAAAAAATTATGATGATGAAAGATGAATGAATCTATCAACCCGCACTGGACCCGCGTGGTGGATTACAGCCCACTCCCTCTCAAAGAGACGAGGCCTGTGTCCCAGCAGTGGGAACATTTTTTTTTTTTTTTTTTAATAATAAAAACTTTATTGCTTAAAAGGTGTTGCAGTAAATACAATAAAAACAGTTGCACTTTACAAATGAACACTGGTATACAACATAAATGGTTGGGGTACTGTCCTCTTAGATTACAGACATTATAGGCCGATTATGTGTTATATGTAGTCGAAAAAAAATTATGCCGGTCACGCTCTTGTCGTACACACTGTAACGAGCTATCCGTCACCGAGATTGTCGTGGTGATAGTCCTGTATATTAATAACATGGCGTCCCCCGGCCACCCCGGCGCGGCGGTCTCGGTATTAATGTTACGAACGTGATGCGACGCTTTCGAATTATTAAATGACCGTGTAATTGTAAGTAAATTAAAAAATGTAGGGAGTATTCTGTTTCAGTAGGCTTTATTCTGATAAGGAAGGTTTGTACAGAATAATTTGAATTTTAAGTCGGAGCGGTGGTGGTGGAACCTTGACAGGTGCTTTACTTTGTGTAAATTATTTTATCGCCACTGCTCCCTCAACGGTGAAGGAAAATATCGTAAGGAAACCGGCATATCCTAGAACAAAAAATTCAAAAACATGTGACCTCTACCAACCCGCACTGGGTCCACGAGGTAGATTACGGCCACTCCCTCTCACAAAAGAGGAGGCCTGTGTCCCAGCAGTGGGAACAGAACAGGCTGATTATCGGTAAAATACTAACAAGTACCCGTACTTTTTGAGCGGTATCTGGTTGCTGATTAAGCTGATTTCAGCTTATTATAGAAAATCCTGAATCATTTTAGAATCTCTGAAGCGATTTTTTTTTTAACAGCACTCAATATAGGAGTTTTTGAGACTCCCTGAAATTCAGATCATAATTGAAACTTTTAGGCCGTAGAGTTAGTCTGACAACCAGTCTTACCAAGGGGTATCGTATTTCCTAGTAACTGGGTTGTAGAGGCCAGATCGGCAGTCGCTCCATGTAAAATACTGGTACTCAGCTGCATCCGGTTAGACCGGAAGCCGACCCCAACATAGTTGGGAAAAGGCTAGGTAAATGACACAGGAAAAAATTTTAACCAGTGCTGAAACTGTAACCATGAATTCAGCGTATATGATTGAATGAATGAATTCAGCAAAATATTAGTTGTTCCATAAATTTTGTCTTCTCAAGGGGTTAAATAAAGAATTAAAGGTTCTATGAAAGTTCGACATTTTACGGGCGGACGGCTTATATAAATGTTTTGTGATTTGCTTCGATTTATGAAAGACCTCAAGCAACCTTTTTGTCCCCAGTTTCAACAAGCTCCTCCTGCAGAAGGAAGAGTTAGAGCAGAAGCAGCTGCACCTGCTACAAGTGGTGGAGAGTGAGAGGACGTCCCGCTGGCAGTACGCACAGCAATGCGATGAGCTGTCTAGTGAGGTCAAGAAACTGAGGACTGAAGTAAGTATAGCGAACATGAAATTAGACTCGTTGATCCAGATGGCAATGGAAAGATAAGTGAAATGAGCTGCCAGTTTCAATTCCTAGCGTCAGGTGGAATGACAGCTCACTTCAAGCTTTCTCAATTCACCTAAGTTTTCACTGTGAGTTTATATTACAGAACAGCGGGGTGATTGCGTATCACACTATAAGTAGCAATACTTTTCATTTTGACAGTTCAACAACATTCATTGCGTTATTTACGTTGTTGAGCGGACACTTTTTTCGCACATATGAAACAAGGGATTAGCAATAGCCTTCAAAATGATTCAGATTGAGAGTGTGTTACGCCGGTCAATGCCCCATTGACCGGCTGTGTGGTTTTCTTTGGCTGGCGTAAAGTTTCATGGGTAATTCCCTAAAATTTTGTAGCGACGCTGTGTTTTGCATCATAGTGTGATCATTACAGAGCATTTGATCCTAAACAAGTAAACACGAGAGAGCTTTTAAAAATCATTTCTCTGCATCGTAGATGACAGAACAAAAAAAAAACCTTGGTTTAATTTTATGACTTCTAAAGCTTTGCTTTCTTGCACAGTTATGCACGTACAAGAAGGAGCATGAGCCAGCAACACGGGCTGCTTCCACCTCCAGCTCCTCGCCGAGCCACTCCCCAGAAATAGACCCGGCTGAGCTCAGGAAGATCAAGAAAGTCCAGGTAAGTTTGTCACATCACTAATTTATTTGATTATTTTCTACTGGGGCTGTTAACTGAACCTTTGTCAGTATCGTCCTATTTCCTCGACAATCCATACACATTAAGTATACGAGTACATGTGCATTTTTTAAGCATAGCCTAAGGCTTCTATTTCGGTCAGCGGGATTGTCCGAAAGGGTTACCGCTACCCCGGAACATAAAGGGCAAAGGAAGGAACATGGGTGGGTTTTAGTCAGTAAGAGTCTGACACTCCCTTCCGCTACATCCAGAGCGGGAGGGGTCAATTGATGATTTCCCATCCGAAAAAAAAAAAATGGCTTCTATTTCCCGTATGTTTTAAATTGAGTAGCAGGGACACGCAACCTGTTATCATGGATTCAGTGGGTACATGATTCTGAACCGTGCGTTGAAATTAATCGTATGTTAAAAAAAGCATACATTTTGACCGTGTATGTATTCCACTTTTCTATGAAACAGTTGTTTTTTTTTTTTTTAACTGAATAAAAATTTCCACTTTACGATCCAGAATCATGTGCTGATTCATGATTACAGTTTACGCGTAGATGTCCCTGCCACCCTGTAAGCATGGGTCCGAAGGTCCTGGGATACTAAGATAAAAATGCTTTTCAATTTTAAAGATCATAATAATTATCACTTCATACAAGTGGACCTTGGAAGAATGGTGTTTAATAGGTATGTTACTTTGTACAGAGCTTCTTCCGCGGCTGGCTGTGCCGGCGGCGCTGGAAGCAGATCGTGGACGAGTACATCAAGAGCCCTCACGCCGAGAGCATGCGCAAGAGGAACAGCCTCGTCTTCAAGATGGTGGAGGCTGAAGAGGAGTATCTTGAGCAGATGGAAATCATGGTGGGTCTTCAATTTTTTCTTAGTTAAAACATTTTATGGTCTTGTGAGTTTAGTTGGACGGCCATCACTATGATTATGTTTAGTTTCACTTTATGTGTTTCTCCGAATAAGAACCGGTTAATTTAGCAAGGGTTGCCAGATTATCCTATCCTACTAATAAGTATTATAAAAGTGAAAGTTTATATGGATGGATGGATGTTTGTTACTCTTTCACGCAAAAACTAATGAACGGATTTGGATGAAATTTGGCACACAGATAATACAATGTGTAACTGAATTAATGCACATTATGAAAGTAGTTTGTTCAGAATCGTTTACTGAATCGATTTCTGTAATTTTTAATATATGTAATATTTTATCCCAAAAATAATTAAAACTACGTAAATTACTGTCACACTTCCGCTGTACAGTCAAAACAAACCAAAATAGATGAAGTACCTACTGCGCTAGACCCCTAAACGAGTGCGACTGTTTGCATGCGTAGATTTGTAATGTGACCACAATTTTCTCCCACAATCAGTATAACTAATTTATGAGAAAAACAATGTTTATTACATAATAATAAAAAATCAGTGTATGTATTATGATTAGAACATAATATTCTAATTGGGGTGTCTGGTAGTGTGCGTTAATTCCGGGACAAGTTGTATAACCAGAATTAACATATAGGATACATTTTATTCAAATATTCCCACTGGATCGAAACTTATGCGGGTGAAACCGCGGGGCGCAGCTAATCTTATATAAATTACTAGCTTTTGCCCGCGGCTTCGCCGGCGTGGAAATTGGAGATTATTCCACAGGAACGTACTACCCAGTTAAAAAGTATCCTATCCAGGTCATGGTTTATCAATGTGCCAAATATGTCATCCAAATCTGTTCAGCCGTTTCAGCGTTAAACAAAAAAACAAACTCACTTTCGCATTTATAATATTAGTTAGGATAATCATAGTAGGTACACTAATAAATGGACATTTATTACGATGCAAATATTCAGTTATTTTCTGTTACGACATTCAGCAGAGACAGCTAGTATCTTCTTCTTCTTTTGGTGAAGGTTAGTCATCAACTCTGAATAATTTTTCTTGACCTTATCTAGTATCTAAGCTACTATAGATCTACACTACAGAAAATAAGAATATCGTGTTTTCAAATAGGGATTTGGCACACAAACACATGTAATTCTTGAAGTCTTAATAAAAACATTTCTGTCTCCCCCAGGTAACCTGCTTCCTCCGGCCATTCAAAATGGCGGCTAGCTCCAAGAAGCCGCCGTGCACGCACGAGGACGTGAACTCCATCTTTCTGAACAGCGAGACGGTGCTGTTCCTCCACCAGATCTTCTTCAAAGGCCTCACGTCGAGGATGGAGTCCTGGCCTACACTGGTCTTAGGTGAGTGTTATATGAATTTATTATTGTAGTAAAATGCTCAGCTAAACATTCACTTCAGTTGTTGATAGTTTGTACGTACAGACGCCAGCACATCAAGCTACTACAATCTGTCAAATTTCTTTAATAGATTTTGAACTTTATCGCTAAAGCATTAAGGTTCAAGGTTGATTGGGAAAATTTGACAGTTTCGGGTAGCTTGACCTGCTGGCGTCTGTAAGTATGTGACGACTGTGCGAATTGATTGTGCTTCGATAAAATATTAACTACCTACAATATACCAAAGGAGGGAAAGGATATACCAGAGAGCAGTGGTGGCCCAGTGGTAACGGCCGCGACCTACGAGTCGTAGGTTGGAACCCAGAAATTCGCTTTACTTTGTGTATTTTTTTTTATCACCACTGCTCTCAAAACGATGAAGGAATCGTGAGGAAACCGGCATCTCCTAGAACCGAAAAATTCGAAGACATGCGACATCTACCAACCCGCACTGGGCCCGCGTGGTAGATTACCACTCCATCTCACCGAGAGGAGGCCTGTGTCCCGGCAGTGGGAATATTAGGCTGATTATAAATATACCAAGACCTTCATTTGTATTTTCTGCTGATAAACGCATATTGGAGCAACTGTTAAAACTTAGAACGCTTTATCTATAAAAAAACCTTTTCCATTATTGCTATCTCTCAATAAGCTCATCCCTGGACACATTTTTCAAATGATCAAAACTATAATGAGAGACTCATCCTTTCTATAAAACCTTCCATCAATTGAAAAGTAAACAAAGGATTACACTTAGTAGTGCACCTACATACAGGAGACCTATTCGATATGCTGCTGCCGATGCTGACCATCTACCAGGAGTACGTGAGGAACCACCACTACTCGCTGCAGGTCCTCACGGAGTGTAAGCAGAGCCAGCCGTTTGCGCAGCTGTTGGCGCGCCTGGAGAGCAAGCCGGCCTGCCAGAGTCGGTCGCTGGAGACGTTTTTGACGTATCCGATGCATCAGGTACGTTCTTTTTTTTATTGGTCTGTGGCAAACTAGCCAGTCTGCTGATAAATGACAAATGATTTATTTTCTTTAGGTAGGTTTGTACAAACACTCTTGCACGACAATCATATTTTTTTTTAACTGTTCGTTTCCTATCTGACTATTCTGAGAAGAAAGGCCGAAACAAATTCAGAGGTCACAGTCTCTTTTAAAGTACAGACATAATCTTGGTCAGATCATGTGAAGACCATGTAGATTGGTGTCTGAAATGGTCTTTTGAGGAAAGAACCACACAGCTTGAGTGGACCTGTCCAGTCAGTGCACGCATTCGTCAAAAATCGTGCAGCTCAACTCAGAACTTGAGGAGCTCAAAGATTCGACGGAATTGTCTTATGAGGCATAAATTGCATCGACACCTACCTAAACTCTGATTTTAGTCTAAATCTAAATCTTTGTTCAAAACAAAAAAAAATTGTTTCGCCTACAGACGGATAAAAAGTAATTCTTCCGAAATACCTGCATGTGAGATTTATGCCTATTAAACTCATGAAGCAAGAGAAATTCCTTGGGGGTGACTTAATTACAAAAACATGTCGCCTGAGTTCGGTTTTCTTTGCTCTTTTTTGTGCGGAGAAATAAATATGGAAGTCTTTAATATTCAGAAGGCTTATCGTTCTTTTAACAATTTAGGAGGAAATGAATTACCCCAAATTGTGTCAACATATAACCTGATACTGATGTGCAAATTGAAAAAACGTAAAAAAATAATTTCGCGGGCTACCCGCTTGCGCTTTCGCCTTAAGTGCCAAGTTAATTTTGTCATTAGTTCTAGTTATGAGCTCATACTTCGACCTGCATCATTCCAGATCCCTCGCTACATCATCACTCTACACGAGCTGCTGGCGCACACGCCACACGACCACGTGGAGCGCCGCAGTCTGCAGCATGCGCGCGCGCAACTCGAGGAGCTGTCACGACAGATGCACGATGAGGTAATGTAAAAAACTATTTTTAATTATAGGGAAAGTGGTGATGTTGATTGCACATAACTGCAAATAAGAATACGGAGAAATGTGTTTTTTTGAAAAGCTCTACTACTGAGTAAACCACCTATTGCTTCATAATATTGAAACTTGTACCTAATTCATTCATGTAAGAGAACAAAAAAAATTAAAGAGAACAAGAGAACAAAAACTCCACAAACACCCCCGCCCGATCCGGCTCGAAGCACCATGTATTTTTATTTAATAAGGGTCCGTATATTGGCGAGGAGTAAATAATATAGCATTATTATCGATGTATATAGCGATTATTTAAATACTGCAAATTTCAAAGGCTCACACAAATCTCAAACTCCAACTGAGGTACAATGCCGTAACGAAATTATAGCGAGATCTAACTCGACGCCAACGCCATCTATCGAGCATAGGATCAAACCTAAACACTTTTTGAGCTATTATTGATCTTGCCATGATTTCGCTGGCTTTCCGAACATATAGTGACCACTTAATTTATTTTTAGGTCAGCGAAACCGAAAACCTAAGGAAGAATTTAGCTGTAGAACGAATGATTATCGAAGGCTGTGATATTCTGCTGGATGTCAACCAAGTCTTCATACGCCAAGGTATAGTCTAACTGTTTAAATGGTAAACCCTCCATGTTGGTGCCCGAGATACCTACAGGCTTGGCCCCAAGCCAATGTAAAATCTCTGTAAACTATTGAGCAATAAAGTTTTTATTATTATTATTATACACTAACTTATTTTTTAAATTGTAATGTCCATGACGAAATAAAAAGAAAGAATAATATTTACTTAAGGACAGTTCGTGAAACATGAAATACAAAAGTAACATGCTTGGCTGCAACAAAAATGTTCATATCGGCAATAATGCCAGGCAATCAATCAAGTCAATGAAAGGTGTAATTCCTAATGAGTGTGTGCTATCCCAAGGAACCCTGTCGCAAGTGGTGGGCAAGGGCCGGCGCGCCAGCCTGCAGGCGCGCCAGGCCTTCCTGTTCAGCAACCACCTGCTGCTCCCCACGCGCGCGCCGGGCGGCCGCCTGCACCTGCCGCCTGCTGCGCGCCTACCGCTGCACGACGCGCTTCTCATCGAGGACCCGGCCAGCCGGGATGACGATGGTGAGTGGTAGCAAGGGTCCGCGCGCCAGCCTGCAAGCGCGCCACTATGGCACACGCACTACGATGATAAGCGCTTTGCATTCGAAGAAGTGGATAGATTTTCACGATTGATCCCTAAATTGTAAAATATTTAAGTATTGTAACAGACTTACGAAATAAATAAAAATAAAGGTATTAATAAATATCTGGAAGAAAAACGCGCGAGGTCGGGAAAGATGGAAGGAGTGGAGGGAGGCTTTTGCCCAGGAGGGGGACAGCGCAAGCAGGCAGAAAACTACAGGACTTCGTAAAACAAGTTTCGTAGAGATCCTCCCCAATCAAGTTTGATTGAAAACACCAAAGAATTTAGACAGGGCAAGAAACGCTTCTGTCAACACATTGGCCGCAATACGACGTCCCGAATTAAAGAGATTCGAAATTAGTTAATAATATTTCTATGCATCTTATTTCAGATACAACATCAGTATGTTCATCTCCCGGGGGCGACATCTACCAGGGCAAGGACTTCAAGATTCTAGTTGAAGTCAAGGGCGAGCAGATTTGTGCACATTTAGGTAAGATCTCTTGACTTTTTTTCACCTACCCATTATAATTCATTAATACATCTCTATTAACCGTCATTCGTGTTCATTTTCATCATCTTTTACACAAATTGATGCAGCCTTTCTTTCTTCTAAGTCTTTTCTTTCAACATTCACAGTTTGGACTCTTTATAATTTATATCCTTTCGTAAAATTAACTTGCTGTTAACAGTCGCCGGCAGCGTCGAAGAAAAAGCCGGATGGACTAGCGAGCTAGCACAATGCATGGAAAGTGCAGCTCTAACAGAACTACTCCGAGCTTGCGGAGCCTGCGGGGCCGCGTCTGCCAGCCTGCCGGCCTGCCGGTCAGACCGTGCGCTGTTCACTGACGATGTGGACATCCGGTTCAGTCGCACGCTGAACTCCTGCAAAGTGCCGCAGATTAGATCAGCGACGCCGCAACGGTTGCTGCAGAGACTGACTGGTGAGTGGTTAAGGATAAAGCTTTTAAAAATCCTTTTAATAAAAAGTTGGTGCTAAGGCTGATTATAATGAAGATATTGGGAGTAGATTTTAATAAGATTTATTAAAGTTAAGATATACAGGGTGGCAGAGACATCGATGCGCTTACTGTAACCATGAATTCAGCACATGATTCTAAAGTCTAATTCAAACTTATGTTTCAAATTAATGTTATTTCAAGTTAAACAAATATCAACTTTATTGTAATCGTATTTAAATTGATTTCAGAGTACTAGCGCTATTGAAAAAGTTACTGTGTAGGATTTAAAGTTATTTTTCCATTAACTCATAATTTTGTTTACATTTTTGGCAAATACATCGTGAATGCAGATTAGACGTAGCGTAGAAATTTTTCGTAGGTTATCAAAAAATTAAATCTGCTTTTTCATGAAAAAAACACCACAAACACTAAAAACGTGCAACTAGAAAAGTGCAATACCTCCGCGGCCGAAAAGTATGGCAGAGCTATTTTTTCCGATGAAAATTTTCAACGCCCCCTACGTTTAGGTAGGTTCGAAATCGTGTACTGAATCCGTGGTAACAGGTGGTGCGTCGGTGTCCCTGCCACTCTGTATACAGTTCCCGGGCGTTAATTATGAAGCATTGAGTTTTAGAAAGAAACTGTTACAAGAATGTATGATTAACAGAGACTACGTTCTATTAAGCTGAACTTCTTCTAAAACTCGATGTACTTTATTATCGCTCGCGTACTCCACTAAGATCTTCAAAATCAAGAGCCCAATATACAGGATCAAATTAAATTAGCTAGTGAAACTGCGCTATCGATATCAAAATAAAACAACAATAAAAAAACAAAAACGATTTCTATGACTGCAATTAGTGTAGTCACTTGAAACATCTGTTTAAAAAAATCGGTTTATTTGCGTGTAAACTTCACAGACGTGATAGGATATCTCAACACGATAAAACAAAAGAAAACATATTTTCAACTCAGATCTCATACTGCGGCCTTGACCCCCAAAAAAACATCTAATATTTTTTTAATTCATTTAATCGTGTTTAGACATTGATACCGTCTGCAGTTTCGCTAGCTAATTTAATTTAACCCTGCATACTATTTTTTTTTTAAATCTAAGTTCTATGAATCATTCACTATTATAAGTCTATTGCAGCTCACTACTGCACATTTTACAATATAATATTCCAAAATCTCTACCCCCAAATATCCACATCAAATCTTCCAGACCTCCGTTTCCTCTCCGTGGACTTCCTGAATACATTCCTGCTGACCTACCGCGTGTTCACGGACGGCGTGACGGTGCTGGAGGCGCTGAAGCAGGTCTTCTACGAGCAGTCGCAGCAGGAGATGGAACTGGCGCCGCCTCCTGATGCCAACAGGAAGGCCAGCGGGGCCAGCTCTGTTTCTGGTGAGAACTTGAAGCAGTATGAGTTTTATACGACAAACAATCTTTTAGTTTGAATATACAATGTGTAACTGAATTAATGCACACTATGAAAGTAGTTTGTTCAGAATCGTTTACTGAATCGATTTCAGTTACCTACATATTTTTAATATCGGTATTTTTTATAAATAATTCAAACTACCTACAGTCACACTTCTGCTGTATAGTCAAAACAAACCAAAACGGACGAAGTATACCTACTACGCTAGACCTTAATACGTACGCAACTGATTGTGTGCGTAGATTTGTAATGTGGCCACAATTTTCTCTTACAATCAGTATAACTAATTTAATAAATAAACAATGTTTTATACATAATAGTAAAAAATCAGTGTATGTATTAGGATTATAACATAATATTCTAATTGGGGTGTTTGGTGGTCTGCGTTAATTCCGGGACATGTTGTATAAATTCAATATAAGTAAGATAAAACAGCCTGAACAGACTAATAAAAATAAGAAAGCTGATTATGTTGTGAAATATATAACTAAATACGTTTAATACTTAAATGACCCACAAAACTTCGGTAGAATAGGTAAAGTCGCAGACACAAACACTTTTTGTTTCTGTGACTTTAACTCCATCTACAGCGTGCCGCTTTAATGGTAACATTAATTTAACACACATATACGGTTCAGAGCAGTGGTAGCCCAGTGGTAACAGCCCCGACTTACGAGGGGTAGGTCGTGGGTTCGAACCCAGCCAGGTGCTTTACTTTGTGTAAATAATTTCATCACCACTGCTCTCAAAACGGTGAAGGAAAACATCGTGAGGAAACCGGCATGTCCTAGAACCAAAAATTCGAAGAGATGTGACATCCACCAACCCGCACTGGGCCCGCGTGGTGGATTACGGCCCACTCCCTCTCACCGAGAGGAGGCCTGTGTCCCAGCAGTGGGAACATTATAGGCTGATTATCATATGGTTTCGCGTTTTCGTTTTTTGAACATACTTTAACTTCATTAAACGTTATTATTTATTTTCAATTTCCTAAAACAGCATCTTGAAGCAACCTGTACCTACTTAAAAAAATAACGTGCATAGAGTAGGCGAATTGAAGGAAAGAGAGAGAGTACTGTGGGCGAGCGGCGCAGGCGGTAGTTTTCAAATCACGAATTATTTTATGTTGTTATAATTTTTATGATTACTGGCCACTAGCCCACCTACCCGTGTGTTAAATTAATGTCGCCATTTTAGCGGCACGTTGTACCTATATTTATAGGAACTATATAGTAAAAATAAAAAGCTAGAGCAATCTGCGATTCCAAAAAGACACCGCATTACAACAATTATGTGTTTTTAATTCAACTTTAATTATAAGCAGGTTGTTACTTAAACTGACAGAAAAAAAGCACAAACTATTTCAGGTTACGGTTCGGAATACAGCGACCGGGATTGGCAGTCCAGGTTCTGGAGAGCTTCGCGAAAAAGTAAGTCTTTAAATAGACTCATTAGTATCGTAGAAACATTTGCTTTTGAAATTAGGAGCAAGAAACGTGATTCTATGTAATAAAGTCTGTCGGATTCTAGGCGAAGATGAAGACAAGCTGTCTCCGTACTTGACGGCACCATCGCGAAGGACGTCAACAGTTAGTAAGGTAACAGTTCATTCATCAACGTTGCAGATAAAAACCCATTTAAACTCTTGTCTTATATTACTTTGTAAAAAAAAACATATGCTTCTCTAAGGCCCCTTGTACACGTCACGGTTTCTGTACGGTACGGCGTATAAACCGCGCCGAAGAAAAAACGTGTCCGTCAACAAGTTTCCATAGTGATTCATACAACACTGACGACCCTGCCTACACACGGCGAACAAACCGTGGTTTTTCACGACAAGAGAAACATGTGTGTACAAAGGGCCTCATGATATACAAAAACTGTATAGTAACTCTAACCTTGCTTAGGTAAGAAGTATTCATGACCATTTTCTTTTACATTCTTACTTCACTACGGTTTAAAAACGTGAAATAGAATAAGTTCTAATGATTCAAAATTCTGTATACACGCTCTCTAAAAGACTGAGGAGGATAACAGTCACTTAACAATACCAAAAATAATGGCAACATCATCCAGTAATGAGACGTTGAAAGGTAAAGGTACATACTGTTTTATTAAGTAAGTAGTTATTATTTTAATGTAAGATTACTTTTAATACCCGAACTGTCTTAGGGCAAACTTTAGGCTTTCTGATGCATATGAAAATCTAGTCTTGGACTTGATGGCCTATTTATCTCTATCTGGTGAAAACCCTGAATTATATCCAAACCTAGAGGCATGAGGAACAAGGTGTAAAGTTCACTCCTTCTCCATAGATAGGAGAGGATCCTCAGACCAGACGTTGTATATATGCTAGTTGCGCGGTAAACTCCACTTGCGCGATGCAGGGTTTTGCGTGACGTCAGTGTGATGCGTATTTCGCATGTGGCTATGCAGAGCCATCACATAACCACTAACAATGTTTCAAGTATTTTACTCTACTGTAGGAACATCACCGTCTTCCCCTGGAGCAATAAGTTCAGTCACTCTAGTTGGAAGTCCAAAGAAAGTCAGTCCAGTTAACGACCCGAATGCCAAGAAGAAACCAGCTAAGGACAATGATACTGTAACCGTTGCGCTGATGAAAGATGAGAGCATAGAGATGGTGGAACAGAATGAAGAAGACGTGAAATTTAAGCAAGAGGAACAAGAGAAGATCAAGAAGAAGCCTGATGATAAATTTAAAATATCACAACGGTTTTCAGAGGTAAACATAGTACACGATTTTGCTGTAGGTATTCTTGTGTGTAAGATGTAAGTCTATGTCTTGCTATTCGGAATCATTGGGCTTTGGGCCTCAAATCATCAAAAATGTGTCTTTAAACAAAACATATTCATTAGAAACACAATATTTTATGTATAATATATTTATGACTTTAGTCATCAACTGTAAACATTCCAGTAACTTACTTAACTTACTGACTGTACCATACTAGTTCATTATTTATGAACGCCCTATGAATGTAGCTTGCTAAAACGACAATAAATTCGAAGCTTTTTATAGAAGGTTCCAACATGGCTGCATCAAAACTGCTGACTGCGTGGCGCTTAAGCTGTCAGGCAATGAGTGTACATCTCATCTGCTATCGTTATCGCTTCAAGTAGAGATTAGTGACAGAAACACAACGAGTTAAACAGTTTATCCAACAGCGTGTGCGCACTATGTCGGAGTCTCCCCGTCGACTGCAGCCATCGTCGGCTGCTTCCGAAGCCAGGCGCAGGTCCGACAGTGCCCGAGAAACTGCCGAAGCTGCAGCTGCAGCTACAGACGAACCCAGACGGGCGTCCGATTCTGGGACGAGATTTGCTGCTAGAAGATCTGTGAGGTAAGAGATGTTGTATAGAGAAATATGATGAGATGTTGTATATTCATGATGATATTGGGTGCAAATAAAAACAAGTGCACATCAAGAAGATCATTAAAAAAATTTGCATAACTAGCTCAGAATGCTAAGAAGAGGACAAGGAAACATAAAATCAAAAGTAGTTTTCTTTCTTATACTATCAGCAGTACCAGCTGTTCTTTTTTATTGACAAGATTACCAAGACACACTCACAGAAAGACAACTTATACCAAATCATGAGGTGATCAGTTAATATTATTCTATATTCTCACTTGTAAATTATTCTCCCACGCATTAATCCTTACACAACACGCCCACTCCCATATTCACAAGACCCACCACACCCTTATGTGTTATTATCAAATGAACCTTGTGTGTTAAGGAGTTTTTCGTGTAGGTAATAAGCTACATTAATATTTTATTGTATGTCACCAGTGAGCGTCGCTATACCAACTCATCGATCAACAGTGAGCGGCGACGGTACTGGGGCGGCTCGGAGCCACGCTCCTCTGTTACCTCCCAGGTGTCTCACGCACAGGTATGAGTACAATTGTATCTGTTTCACAAGATGTAGCTAGCACTTTCACTAACTAGTACCTAAAAACATCTAAAGTGAGTAATAGCATAGTAAAAAACTAGAACCAAAGCGATGATGAATAATGAGGGCTTTACCCAGTTGACTATAGCCGCAAAATCTAAATGGCAATGGGTATCATTTAAGCTATCACCAATTTAATTAGTTTTGTGTTTCTTAAATAATAGGGTTTGTCCTCAAAATAGTAGATCTGTCACCAAAATGTAGTCACCAAACAATGCAAAATCAGTTCCACAATAAATCACCTAAAATCCTGAGATATAAGGTCTAGTACCAAATAAATGTTTTTGTATGTATTATAATAGGTGTGTCCTAATAAGTATTTAAGCAAACTAATTTAAAGAGATCACCAATAAATCATTAATGTGACCTAACCTAACTTAACTGTTTCCTTTTACAAAAGCGATTCGCTTCTGGCACATCGCCGGCCGCTGCCGCGGCACGCTCGCTTCGCTCGCTCGGCTCGTGCGTTGTTTGTCATACTCTAACCTAACCTAACCTAACTGTTTCCTTTTACAAAATCGATTTATTTGGTGACAGATCTACCATTCTGAGCACAGAGCTATTATTTAAGTAACAAAACTGTTATTATAAGAACGAAGTTTATATTCATGTAATGCAATAAAATTTTATTGGTTATCGATCTCTTATTTTACACATATATTAACATTAATTTGATAATTCATACCTGGGAACAATTTTTGTTTATCTGAGAACGAAAATATTTCGTGGCGATAGATCTATTTATTAGGTTAGGTAGGATACAACTTGATGACAAATATAAATTTTGGTGATAGAAAATATAGTTCCCAATGGCAATCCGGTTAGGCCGCAGGTGACTAAAATCGCGAGTTCCAAAGTAGAGTAGGTTTCGACTTTTATCGTGCGTCGGCCCCGCATGCGGCAGGTGACTGAAAAAGCTCAGTCGCAAGCGAATACCCGCCACATGAAGGTCGACATTTTGATGCAAAATGAACTAGTCACCTAATGCGAATTTTATCGGCCTGAGTAATGGAGAGTGCTATGCTTGGAGTTTTCTTGCGTGATCGAATCAGAAATGAAGAGATCCGCAGGAGAACCAAGGTAACCGACATAGCCCGAAGAATTGCCAAACATAGTGGCAGTGGGCAGGGTACATTGCTCGCAGAACAGATGGCCGATGGGGCCGAAAGGTTCTGGATTGGCGACCCCGTACCGGGAGACGTAGCTTTGGAGGGCCTCCCACAAGGTGGGCCAACGACCTTGTGAAGGCCGCAGGAACCCGTTGGATAAGAGAAGCACAGAGCCGGTCGAAGCGGAGGTGCTTGGGGAGGCCTATGTCCAGCAGTGGACGTCTTTCGGCTGAAATTATGAGTAAATGGTGTAGCGACTCGGCTAGTGAGGCGATTTCGTAAGCGGCCAGCCGCATTGCGAAAATCGACCTAGTGTAAATCCCCCATTTGTCTGAATAACGATTGTTACACTTTTAAATACAGAACTATCGTCGTGAGACCAGCCAACCAAAAGCCGGTGTCGTCATCACATCATTCAGACAATCTCACCGAAGGTAAGATGAATACAACTCAAATTCACATTTAATCCATTTTTATCATAACATTATTTACTTGTAATTTCAAGGATTGCGAACTAACTTGATTATTGACCATCTAGCACACTTGGGAGCTCAAAATTCTCAATGTTGTGGCATGCTAATCACCTTTTTCTTAACCATCTAAAATCGTTTGTAAGTTTTACTAAAGTCATGATGCTTTTGCACGACATTCTATTGAGAGAGAGTCCTTCTAGCCTCGACATAGCGCCTTCATACTTAATGACTGTAAAAATTATAATGAAACTATTAATGTTGATTTAACAGCTTTGGAAAAGACCTCTTATGGTGAGTGATTGGTAAGGTAAAAGATGTAGAGACTGAACCTAGTAGTGATGCCGTAGAAGAGTATTTTCCATAAATCCGCTTTACCTAGCATTCTGACGTTCCCTTTTTTATCAATTTTGTAAAATCTAATGTAAAACGTAGACACGACACTACAGCAAACACTACTGATATCGTCAAACCTGGACAAGGACCAAATAACTGAACATCTTACCTTGATGCCAATAAAATGGGATACCTGACACCACTCAATCAATCAGTCAAATTATTTATTTCAGATAAATATCCATAGGTAAATTTTACACAAGTCAAAAGTACAAAATAGAATAAAAATAAAATAAAATAAAATCACAAACTTATAAAATTAAAAACAAACTCAAAATTAAAAATTAAATTAAAAACAAAAATTAAAAAATTAAAAATCAAAATTAAATTAAAAATTAATACACATACATATTACATTAAATAATAATCGCAGGAGCTGGCATGTAGCCGCAGCCACCTGCGCAAAAAAGGCGAGTCCCACCGCTCGGTCAACACCCTCAGGAGCCCCTTCGAGCCGCCGTGGCCACGGCGCAGAAGCAACGCACTCCTTTTTCTAATGATACCGTGGAAAACATCGGTTCTAGCCTCAGCAACCATCGCTGACACGCTACAAAACCGTAGCCGCCCCAACAGAATCCTAAACGCGTTGTTGTACTGAACACGTAGAGCGTTGTATGCCCGCTGAGTGAAGTTGGTCCACAGGCTACACGTGTAGAAGGTCTGGCAGTAAGCCTTGAACAGGGTTACCATCACCTGCGAAGAACAGCGCGCAAACCTGCGAGCCAACATGTTGCACCGGACAAACAACGCCCGACGTTCCTTCTCAATGTTCGCATTGTCAGACAAATCCTCAGTGACCCAGATACTTACAACAAGAAAATAAAAATAAAACAAAAAGAAAATAAAAATTAGATACTTGCGTTATTCACCGTGAGTACACTGTATTGAGAATTATAAAGGACAGTGCCAAGCGAAGCAGATATCAACCTGTATATCTATTTCGCCAAAACTTTTCTTGTATTTCGTTTGCGATTATTTTCAGGAATTTAGCACATCACAGTAGTTGTAATGTGTGTTGAAGAGGTCTTTTCGAATGTCAGGATTCTTTTCAGATTGACCTGCGGTGGATATTACCTATTCACCGTCTTTATCGACTTCGTTCTCTTCACTGTCACTTATCATATCAACATCTACAACTATCTTTTCTTCTTCAAAAAAACAAGTTCACACACAGAAATACAAAATTTTGTAATTTTATATCTGGCTTATGAAAAACTAGAATTAGATTTTATTTTTTGAGAATTAGCCCTAACGTTAACGTTTTAATTCACTTCGGTTATTTAATTAGGATAACAACTGCACATTCGGTTTTTTTTCTTGTTAAGTACTTTGGAATTAGCGATTGATTTGGAAAATGGTATTTTGATTAGATTTTTATTTTTTCAAAATTAAATAGATTGTCAAAATTTGCATGTCGTGTTGCGGAATTGAAAGGTTAATATAAAAAGACGACATTTATTCCTAGAGGAATAACTTATCTTTCTAATTCTATCACTTTCTTTCCTATAACCTCACTATGCCTGTCTTTCTGTCTATGCATGTACACATACTATTCTATGTTAATCGTATATTCTATCTTTATTCTTCTTTCATCAAATTCCACTATTCACCACTTCATTCACTTTTTGAAATCACCACGAACCATTATCAGAACATCGTCGGGTCATATATTAAAATAAACTATTGCGTCGACAGCAAATGCTATGTATTCATATCAATAATGATGGTCTAGGAGCAGCACATCTACCGCAGCAGTGGCATTTGCAGTGGCCACTTCAGCTTCATCGAATCCAAGATCGCCTCCACCAAACTCACCACCAGCTACTCGAAGAGATTCAGTTATATCCACAGCTGCTACTATGAGAGTGCTCAATGTTTTAAGGTCAGTCACCAAAGCTAAAAATTTCATACCCAAGAATTCATACCCAAAAATCTGTGGTTTTAAAATTTACAATTTGAATCTCATCGTTATTATTTATTTAGGCACTGGATCTCCAAGCACTCCCATGACTTCTGGTCTGAGGAACGTCTGCGAGACCTTACAATGGACTTCCTCAAAGAGATAGAAGGTAGTCCAGGATTATTGCCAGCAGAACACAAAGCTGCAGCTCAACTGCTACGGTTGCTGGAAAGAGCACCGGAGAGAACAGTTGATTTGAAGGCATTGTTTATTCCTCCTCATGTAAGTTTTGCTCTTAGAATGTCCTATCTTCCTCTACAATACATGGATCTGTTTCAGAAAACTGTAAACTATAATGCCATTCAAATATATTTAAGTGGAAAGTATTTTATATTTTGTAGAAATATGTCCATAATTATTTACTAAATAATTTTTCAGGTGCCAACTAAAGAAAGCGTCGAAACACTCTCAGCTTTAGAAATAGCAGAGCAAATGACCTATCTGGATTACCAAATCTTTAGTTCGATCAACAGCGAGTAAGTTTTACTAAACTTCATTTTAACTAAATGGTTCACAATAACTCTAATTATTATATTTATTCCTGTTGAAGGGAGTTCTTAGGACAGGCCTGGACGAAGGCAGACAAAGCTGACAGAGCTCCTCACATCCTCATGATGACTTCCCACTTCAACCACATCTCCAACTTGGTCATATCTGAGATACTGAAGAAGTATACTTTGGCTGGTATGCATCTATGAATTAATTGCTAATGAATTACCATCTGTAGCACTACTAAAGAAACCCTCTATCGCACTATTTTTTTTTTTTTTATTCGGATGGGAAATCATCAAATGACCCCTCCCGCTCTGGGTGGAGCGGAAGGGAATGTCAGACTCTTACAGACTAAAACCCACCCATGTTCCTTCCTTTGCCCTTTATGTTCCGGGGTAGCCGTAACCCTTTCGGACAAACCCTCTATCGCACTATTTTAATTCTGTTTCTCTCTTGTATTGAATACGAGTTCATCAGGACACGACTTTTAGTTGTTATGATGATGATTCAATGTACTCGAAATCTTGCTTGAATTTTATTAAAATAATGATGTGATTTCGAATTGTTAGATTTACGATGGTGAAGCAACAATTCTAAAATATTTGAGTTTTTACCAGGCCGCGTAGCAGCAATAGAGAAATGGGCAGCAGTAGCAGACATAGCTCGTTGTCTGCATAATTTTAATGGAGTGCTGCAAGTGTGTGCTGCACTTTCGAACACTTCAGTGTACAGACTCAAGAAGACTTGGGAGAAAGTATCCAAAACGGTGTGTATAGTTTCAGATAGTTAAAATATTGACAATATAAATCCTGAGATATGTGATACTAATTTTATAATTCATGTTACAGAGTAAACAAACCATAGAACGAATGCAGACCATAATATCGTCGGAGTGCCGATTCAGAATTTTGCGAGATGCTTTGCACAGGTTAGTGAATCAAATGACTTCAATATCAACTACTACAATGATTTGTAAACAAATATTTGATGAAAGGGTAAGTAACCACAAAAACTTAAATATATCTTTCTTTGTTTTACAGGTGTGATCCTCCGTGCATTCCTTACTTGGGGATGTATCTATCAGATCTATCGTTTATCGAAGAAGGAACGACCAACTACACGCCTGATGGTCTTCTCAATTTCTCAAAGATGAGAATGGTAAGTTGTTAATTTATTAAGAACTTATTTATTTATTTTATTATTTATGTACACACAGTAAAATACATAGGGATATGACATGGTTAAAATATGAGTACAAAGGTACTGCTTATTACTTAAGAAATTTCTTCCAGCAGACCTGCGAAAGGAGAAGTAAAAAAGAAATGTAAACAATAGTGTTTGAGAACAAGAAGAGAAAAATATGAGTGTGTGAAGTCTAAAACTAAAATATTAAATATACCCACACTTATAATGCAAAAAAATACATAAGTATACTTAAATAAATACATAATACTAAAATATATAAACATATACATATATATACTAGCTTTTGCCCGCGGCTTCGCTCGCGTTAAGAAGTATTATTATTAATTAGGTATAGTTTTTGCGGCTTTACTTTTGTTTAGCGTGTGTAAAAAATTAGGGCCTACAAAACTTCTTTGTACACAATATTCTTAACTAATCTGTCATTAGGCGCTAAAACTATCAAGCTATTGGGTGAACTTACTCGTGAGCAAGCAACATAAAACTGTCCATGAGAGAAGCAATGTTCTCTCAAGTCAATACCCGCAAATTTCAGAGTTTGCGCCTGAGACTTGTTTATTGTCATCGCAAAGCAGACTTTTAGGGGAAACTGTAATCGTTTAAATTCGAACGGGATATCATTAGGTATTAATGGGATTCGTGGTATAAATACAGTTTCCCCTTTCGCACACCCATATAGTGGCTTCCACTATATTGCGATGTAACGCTTTCACTTGCAGTCACTTCCATTAGGTACTGATATGTTCAAACTAATACATTTACATCCTCTATCACCCCTTATTTAATCCCCATGGGGGTTGAATTTATCAAAATCCTATTTAAGCGAACCATGTAGTTCATCATGTAGCTCCAATCTTTAATTTCAGTTCAATCAGTCGAAAATCTAAGAAGATTTATATTTACTTTCATCCCCTATTTTATCCCCTTAGGGGTTTATCAAAATTCTTTCTTAGGGAATGCCTACGTCATAACATCTACCTGCATGCCAAATTTCAGCCCGATCCGTTCAGTGGTTTGGGCTGTGCGTTGATAGATCACTATGTCAGTCAGTCAGTCACTTTTGAGTTATATATATTTAGATAGATACATACGAACTTAGTACTTAACTTTGGTTCACAAAAAGACATAACATAGAAAAATCAAAACAGACACAGCATACACTAGTGGAGGCCCTATGAATGCACTTTTAAAGTAAAACGTCAACTAATACGATTATCAGTCATGCTATAATTAATATTAATGGTGTTGCAGATAGCGCATGTGATCCGTGAAATAAGGAATTTCCAGCAAACCCCATATAAGATTGATCATATACCGAAAGTAAGTGCATACCGGTTTTTCTTTATAAGTAGATATAAGGTTTCATTTTCTAAACGAAGAGAAAGGTTAATGCTATACGTTCGCACAATCTGTATGAGTAGACTTACCACACACCCCTGTGGTACTCCATCTTGAACAATACAAACGTTGGCAAAAGTTATGATTAAACTTGTCGATTTGCTACAGGTATGTGACTTCCTGCTGGACAACTCCCTCGTAATCCCAGAGGAGCGCCAGTACACGTTGTCCCTGGAGCTAGAACCGCGCGTGGCCCGTGGCTCAGGAGCCGGCCTCCCCGCCGGCACGTCCCCGGGCTCCTAGCGGCGGCGACGCGCCTCCCTGGCCGCGCTAGCTCCGCTGCGCAACGACCGCTAAGCGGACCAGGGGAGTCGCACACGCAAGCTTTGCAACCACCTCATCACCGTTAGTTCCACTTCTATGTGTCTAGTTTCAAGTGATTTGCGAGAAAGCTGCTTATTGACTTTCGTAGTTAAGTTCTTTTGATGTAAGATGGGTTGCGAGTGTTTTGTTTGTGTCTAATAGAATGGCGGCTGGATTCTCAAATTTTACCTCGTGTCGTAAGCGAAAACGACAGTCGCGCGAGCATGCGATTGACGCGATTGTTTGTATAAATTATGAAGCACAAATGTGACTTGTTTGAACGCGCAAGTACGCCATGGTCATATAGAAGAGCGTGATGATCGCTTACTCGTCCGACGATCGCTTTCGGGTAGGAAGCGGCCTTACTCAATTTTATATCACTCTCGCTGTCTCAAACACTTTCAAGTGTATTGTAGCAACATAAAGACTTCAGTAGTTTGAGAATTCAGGAGTGAATGGCACAAAGAGTTTCTGTTACCATACCGTATGTAGTTGAAACGCAGGCTGTTACAGATAGTGCTATCAGTAAAGCCTGCGTATTTAACAGTGACCAATTTCTAGAGATTGTAAAATTAATATGAGCAATCTAATATTACAAAGATGCTGATAAAAGCAACGATCCTAGAAATTGCTCGAACCACGGTAAAACTCAGAGTAGCTTAGATGTAGCGATTAAATTAAGTTATACTATACCGTAGTATTTTAAATGCGATGTATTTTTAGGAGTAGTTTAGTTAGCTTCTTAAATTCTGTACCGAGTACCTCTGCTTGAATAATCTTTTCATCAGCAATGATGTTAACTTCAGTTGAAAAAATGATTTCATTAAAGATACAACTTAAAATCAGATATTGCTAAAGCTCTACACGCTTCCGCTATGCGCTTGAAAATAATGATACGAACTTAACTATGAATAAACACAAATCTACAACAAACTTGAGTCTAAAGATTATAAGATTTAAGGTACCTATGTAATAAAGAAAGTTATTGAAAACATACTTAATAAAGAGTAAAGTAAGGCAAGGTTAGTCATATTAAAGGCATTAAATTCTTCTTAAACTTTATTAAAAATGAGATTGAATGGAAGAAGTAAAAGATGCCTACAATGATTCTCTATTTTTGTATGATTTGTCAATTAGGTAGGTAATAATAATAAGCAAAAACATATCACTAAAACATCTGACTTGATGCACTCAAACATGCATTATATGACATACTTACTTGAAATTTTATCTATCTATTGTAAATACTTATAGTAAGTTATATGACGGATTGAAAACTAAAATATAATTATGAAAAAATAAATTTTATTGGACACTCAAATATAACAATATAAACACGCGGGGAATAAATAAATTGATGGATGAGGGGATAAAGCTCTTAATGTAAAAGATGGAGGGATGTATAACTATACTAAAATTAAAGTCGACGTGAAAGATTCAAGAATAGAGAAACCTCAAGGTACACTATGAGGTTAGACAGTGAATCCTTAAAAGGGTGGTCGTTAAATAAATACGAAAATTATCGTTAGAAATAATAATATAGAAATGAGAGCTTTTGTATATAGTTTCCAAAAAGATGATAAAATATATCTTTAAAAGACTTAGCTAAAAGTAGCTTATAATAAAAATCGATGTCTCCCAATGGATGTCCCAAAGTTAATGATATCAATTACCTCTGTCTAGTCAAATAGTGGAATGAAAGTTTCTTATACAAACAATTTTTAAATATTATTTAGCACTTGTGCGACATACCGTTAACCTAGAATGCTAATTGAAACATCTCTCGTATGAAGCATTGATGGTAACCCCAAGGAAAGGAACCTTGCTTTGAATAATGTATTCGGTTTGGCCTAAATTAAACTTTAACATCCAAGTCCTGTTTGAAAATTTTGACGAAGAAAATGTTATGAAGAGGTATGAAATTTTCAAATAACATACTTTCTGCAATGGCTTTATATGGATGAAATAAAATGTAAGATAATTATCCTCTTTATTTATTATCATACATATCTTCACACTATTCCTAAAGAAATGGTGTAGCATACTTTAAAAAATGTAGACATTTTATCAAGGATTGTGATTACAGCGCGAGATTTATTCAAAGCGTTTTATATTGTAAAGTATATGAAACAGTATGAAAGTGGTTGTTACATGTTACTATGGTTGTTATTGTCATTTCGACTGCTTTTACACGATCGTCTTAAATATTTCCCCTGTTATTCTACCGTGCTTGTTAGTTATAATGTACTTTAAGACCTTAGGTGTACCACAAGGAGCTATAATAAGACCCGTTTTACCTTAGATATAATATGAAGTATGCTAAAATTACTTGCATTAATTGTTTCTGTTTTATAAGTCTTATCAGAATGGTCAATTCGATAATTATTAAAAATATAGCGGTGGTATGAGTTTATCTAAAGGAGTATATTACTGAATATGTCTAAAGGTGAATAATAAAATATTACGTTTTAAGTACTCTTTAGTATTTAACATAACTGTTTTAATAAATGAATATAATTTTTGACAGTATTATGATCTATAGTTATAGGTACTAATTTGATGTTAACATAATTGTTCTTTCCTCGAGTTTTAAGAATGAAACTTCTTCATGATGTCTGACGTAACTAAACGTGATTTCAAGTGAGAGTACTGTCTGTAAGTCTTTTCTACGTCCTTTTCTATGTCATTTAATGTTAGTGTTATTATAGATTTTAATGTACTGTATTGTGTAGTCGAGATGAGATCATTGTCGTCTACAGGCATTGTTTTCTTCTTAGGCAATGTGAACTTCACAATTTTAAGAATGCTACTTTAAGATGTTACATCGCGAATTATATCTTAAAGTCTCATAAGTATTCGCTTGATTGTGGCAAAGTTTAGGGTAATTAGTACGTATCTAAAGTATAAAAAGTACTGTTATTATCATTATAAATTTTAAAATTATTGGCTGTTTTAAATAGGAGTTTTAAAAGTATAAAAAAAAATATTTTGGTGATTTTCCACTTACCTTTATATGCACAATTTTTAAAAGTATTATCACTAAAGGCTGTCACAACTACTTATCTAATTTAAAGTAAGATTTTAATTATGACTTTTGTAGATAAGAATCTTATCATTTGTTTAGTTGTTTAATAGTCTTCCCTGAAATATGATTTGTATTCTCTTTTCCTAATTTAAGTAGAATAGTAGCCCTAAGATTGAAATATTTTAATCAACGATTGGATTAGATTACAATAAACTGAACTATGAAAAATAATTATTATTGTAATTTAATTACAACCGTTGTAAAATATGTACCTACTTATGAAATTTCAACACGACTACGCTTCGATTTTAATATCTCTTATGAAATATCCAATAAGGATTTTTAATGAATACGTAATTATAAAAAATATATTTAAAAAAATAATCTTCGGATCTACCTCTTCAATAAATGTTCTAAATATTACAGAATTAAAAATCTAATAGGTATCAAGATTATATTTATAGTTAAGCGTTGTAACTTTACGGTTCCGTGTCTGATTTGTATTTACTTTGAAAATATTAAAAACGAAAGTCTATTGTAGTCATATTGGAGTGTATATTCTAACTAGTGATTTTTGATTGGTAACCTTCTTGAAAGTTGGTATGAAAAAGAAACACATATCATACAGAATTGCTTAACTTTCTTACTCATGGCACCTAACTAATGTTACGGAATAAAAATCACTAGAAACTGATTCGTATTAATATAATTATGGAATGTTAGATTTATATTATTACATTGTAGGTGCTTACGGAGTAATTGTATTATGATTTATTAAAGAGTCCTGTATTTTTTCTATCATTGTAAAGTAACTATAAGATTTAATTTGTTAATATTTCCTTTCTCAGCTAATTTGTATTATAGGCGTCGTGAGATTCTGCCAAGGTGTCTTTCTTATTTGGTCTAAAGATAATTCACAATAAGCCATACAAAATACCACATTTATCAACTAGGCATCCCTAAATAAGTTGTACATAGATATCCATTACTTCGAATATATAAATAAATGATCCTTCCAATTAAACACCTGTTGAATTTAATCGAGCAAGCTAACGCTATTTGAAGAGATCAGGAGATGAGGCGGACTTACAAATATGAATAGATTCATACTTAATCACGAATCATCACAAAGCAATCAATGAATCAAAGACTTTTAAAAGAAATATGTCAGAATAAAGCAATGCAATAATATTTAGTAGTTACTTCCACAATACGTAGAACAAAGCACAGGAATGAACTATCGTTTTGGCTTTATTCCAACGGCTAATTTTAGTGTTGCAGCCACTTGTGACGGCATAGTAATTGTAGGTAATGCTGATGCTCTTGATATCGACGATAAACTGACGGATTTAGAAAACCTGTGGCTTGATCTTGCGGCGCGCCTAGAAAGCTTCGATTAAACGTAGTGGAGAGAGGCAACTGTAGTTATATGAGTGCAATTTCATTTATTTATAATACGTGTGATTTAGAAAACACTGACCTCTATTCAGTTGGTTTTAAACGAAAATTATAAGCACACAGCTAAGCCAACCCCAAAAACTTTGGGAATGATATTGATGATATAGTACCCCATATAGTATCTATGTTATTAATCCAGCATTACTGTATTAATAACATAGATAGTGATGATGAAGACGATGTTGGAGTAAAAGTCTCCCTCTTTTGTTTGAAAGCTTTAACTCTGGTCATTTCAAAGATGAAACATGAAACTACACTAAAAAGCAGTTGCTTGTTTTAACTACGTTGCCGAAACTGCTATTTGAACAACAGAGCTGTAGGTAATTAAGAAAAAACTGTAACATATTTGTCTATCATCTTATCTTCATTTAATTTAGTTATTTGCTTAACAAATTGTTTATGAATTTCGACAATATATACGAAGTTAGTCAGTACAGAAAAATATCAGAATATATTATGTAAGTTGTCGTGAAGATATATAGATGTTTAAATTAACAGACACAACTTTTTGCCCACTGCTCATGGGGTCATCGGGTCTAAATCACTATACAGTATCTAGTGTTACCTACTATTATAATTAAGAAATACAATACGTATGAAATCGCACCCAATGTACAGACGCCAGCAGGTCAAGCTACCCGAAACTGTCAAATTTTCCCAATCAACCTTGAACCTTAATGCTTTAGTGATAAAATTGAAAATCTATTGAAGAAATTTGACAGATTGTAGTAGCTTGATGTGCTGACGTCTGTACAAGACACAATGATATCTGTGTTAGATTCTAAATACATAACGATCCACCTAAGTAAGACAATGTTAGAAACCTAGTATGTTTCGAAACTTATCCTAAAGGAGTCCGCCCACTATACCATATCATACCATGACTATGCTAGGAACCGTCATCGACCAACACCGTCGCGTGCCATGCACGGAGCGTCAACAATATTGTCGGCGAGAATATTTTGCCGATGCCGATATGCTCCGTGCATGGCATATTCTCTAGCAACTTTTGTTTTTTTAAAGCAGGGTGAATCCAATAACATCTTGTTCGCCTGATATATTTTCTCTTTCTTCTTCGTCTAAAACATTGGCTTTTATTGCCAATTCATGGGCAATTTTTGAATAGCCACCGTATAAGTAGAAGGAAATAATTTTCTCAAAAAAAAAATATTCACTCGCTTTTCCAGAAGCGTCCGCCTCACGCGAAAACACAGGTGAACTAGTACAACCGAGAGAACAGGAACTAAATATGACACGCGGTTGCTATGGTCACTATAACCGATATGTACGGGTATGTTACGCTGTTGATACGTTCCAGTGAGCATAGTAGTCCGCGTCATGTTTCTTTCCGTGCCTGAAACATTCATAGCAGGATCATAATATGGTATGGGTAGTGGGCAGACTCCTTAATACTTCAATTCAATTCCAGCCAAGTCCTTGACTTTAATCCAAGCCAAGTGTTTTACATATTGATATTAATTACACAGTTTTAGTTAACTCTATCTCTGCCTCTGTGTAACTTTATTGTCGTAAAACTCAATGTGAAAATTCGAAAAATTAAAGCAC
Source organism: Apamea monoglypha (assembly GCA_911387795.2). NCBI lineage: Eukaryota > Metazoa > Arthropoda > Insecta > Lepidoptera > Noctuidae > Apamea > Apamea monoglypha. Next base: position 17,563,174 of record OU426930.1, on the reverse strand, counting down.
TTGGCAACCTTATTGAAACTATGATCGAGAATTGAATTGAAGCTTCATTATTCACTGCTTGAAAATATTCTAAATTATCATAATTTGGCTGTGAGTGTGACCACATTTGAATAAAACTAATTAAATAATAGATCGTGAAAATCTAGATAAATTTTTGCATAATGTAATCTCTCGATGGCCCCTTATTAATTAATTTATGTAGATAAAACTATATGGTGTCGCTCAGTGATAGAATAAGACGAAAAACCAAGTAAGATGAAAGGAAATCCGACCTGTCGTTATTGACTATATAGGTAGTAATTTATTTCATGCACATCAAAGATTCTCAAGGATGTAATAATTCAAACCTTATCACTACCTATGATCATTTTGTTATTTTTTCGTATTAGCATCAATAAGAATGTGTCCATGTTCTGCGATGATGTCATAACCACGTTTATTGATTTTTCCCGTCTCAGAAACGATACTTTTTCAGAATATGAATTAAAACTCCAACTAGAATTGGTTTTTACGGTATATTAGTCACTTCTATATCATATGAACAAATTGCATTATTGTTGTCTACGGCATTATAAATATTTGGAGTTCCTTGCCTGAACTGCCTGGATAGTCTGCCGCTACAAGTGTAGGTTTTGTGATGATGACGACCTGTGTTCGATACTCAGGTAGGGTAATTCTTAATACCCAATATTTGGCACTATACCCGATTATATGGGTGTAATATACTTCTGCCAACCTCTTCAGCGAAAATATCGTGATGTTTATTCATGATGACATTGAATATAACATGGTCGCGTTTCTATCCTCATCTTTTTTAATACTGCTTCCACTTTCCTCATTAAAGAGTCGGTGTACAATTACGTCGGCCGCCTGGTCGTGTACAAATATTTACTACGAATCTAAGTAATCTAGTCCATAATAAAACTTTATTGTCAGACGCTTGTCAACAGTCTTTAGCCTTATTGTAATACTTCTAAATAATAATATGTACTTAGATGCAGTACCTACTTGAAGAGATGATGGATAGAAAAACGGCATGCAGGATTCTGAATCAATCAATGTATTGACAAAAGGTGGAAATGAAATAAACGACAATGATAAAATAAACTTACGACACCATAATACAAAAGCTTGTGTGTAAAAGAGAAAGTGATATCTTAAAATAAATGTGAGACTGCTTCAAAGTTAGGGTCATCATACGAACATAACATTAGATGAGATGGTGATTTAACAGCGTCTGTAGCTATTTTCGTAGCTGTAAATAAAGAATGGCTAGTTATCCGGTATTACTGGCTTATGATAAAACCAATGTATCTGTTGCTAAATCTTGGTAGACTTATCACTGAGCGACTTTAAAATAACTATATCTGTGAATTAAATGTAGGTACTTACTTACATGTAAGTTGTAACCATAATATATTTTTAGAAATATGCAGTTCATACAAATGTAATAGATTATGTTCGTGTTCTGTAGTCTCCAAGTCTACGCCAAGTCACTGCATTGATAATGAAACAATATTTTTTCTGGTAATTTTGATTTTCTGTCAGATTATTTTCTCAGAAAGGAGATTGGTTCGCTTGATAACACAAGTCATTTTAAACTTAAATGGTAATCCTAATCGTTCAGATGCTTAAGATGATACATAGTATCTCCACTGATAAGATATATGATAGGTATTTATTTATAATTTCATACGCCGTATATTAGTGAATGATTTAGATAATCTTATCTGAATCATTCACTTTTTTAATGTTTCAATCTGTTATTTTTTTGTTATATAATCAGAACTAGTTTTAGTTTAATGAAATCCAATAAAGAAGTTTGCTTTACCAAGCCATAATGACTACAAAAAAGATCAAGTAAATATATGCATATTTGATATTGAAGACAAATAGATTTTCGAAGCACAACTAACTTAGACATAATGGCCTCTACAAAAATAGCCATGGTTGAAGTTATCGATGTATCCATTATTCATGAATTTTGTATGAGCATTCAATTGTTTGTCTGTCTGTCCTTTCGCATAGAGTTGCTATGTTAATAAACTTGAGTCTTTTCAACGTTAAAATGTTTGTCGAATGTCCTTGACAGTGCGTCAATGATTTGGAATGTAACATAATGTAGGGTTATTGACTTCTAGAATTAGTAACTTGATTATTTCCTTTGCATTTTTTTATTTCGTTCTAAGGCCTGATTTTTTAATCGTCAGATCATTTTTATCTAAGGAATAATTATTGCGATTTGACAGCTTTTGTATAGAAAATATGTCAAACTGTCATATTTATTCTTCAGTTATAAGTTGTCTGACTATTGAAAAATCAGCTTTAAATATTTGTTTCCTTGTCATATTTTTTATGCATCGATACTTCTTTATTTTTGGCGATTGTTTCATTACTAGCTAGTATACTAATAGGTATGGACGCCAGCACTTCAAGTTACTACAATCTGTCAAATTTATTTAATAGATTTTCAACTTTATCGTTAAAGCATTAAGGTTCAAGGTTGATTGGGAAAATTTGACAGTTTCGGGTAGCTTGACCTGCTGGCGTCTGTACCTACATACGCCAGCACATCAAGCTACCACAATCTTTCAAATTTATTTAATAGATTGTCAACTTTATTCCTATGGCAATAAGGTTCAAGGTTGATTGGGAAAATTTGACAGTTTTGGGTAGCTTGACCTGCTGGCGTCTGTAGATATTCCCACTTGAAACAAATTTGTCGTTTATATTTAGTGGCACTTTGCACTTTTATCGCCGCAATAAAATTAACGATCACAGGTCAATGTAATCTGAACCAAAAGTCAATGACGTTGGAGCTAATTCCGAGTGAAACATACATATCTCGGGGCATTACTTTTCTATTTGTTCACTAAAACAACAGGATCTTTCATGGGCAATATCAAAAACTGTATGAACAAATCGCGTCATCATAAATAATGACACCTAAACTTTTCACAAATTATTAAAAAAAAAAAAAAAAAGCTATGCCGGGGTCGGCTTTCAGTCTAACCGGATGCAGCTGAATACCAGTATTTTACTAGATAATACAATACCCCTTGGTAAGACTGGTTGTCAGATTTTCGGGCTTCTGACCAAAATACTCGTAACGACTGACAAACGACAACAAATTAAACGTATTTCGAATTTAGATCAGAAGTTTAGATATAACTGAACTATTTTTATACTTTACCGATTATTATTACTATCGATTAACCTTTCGTATGCCACGTGGATCTACGTGAGGCCCAATGGCTTTTTAATTGTTTTTGTAATTACGGCAATCAACCCGTTAAGGCTTAAGTATCTTTGTTAGAAGAAACCAAGAAAGTATGTAGCATTGCAGTAACATGTTAGAAGTAAAAGGACTTCTATTATTTCCATGTGTTAGTTAGTACGTACAGACGCCAGCACAGCAAGCTACCCGAAACTGTCAAATTATGCCAATCAACCTTGAACCTAATGGATTAGCGATAAAGTTGAAAATCTATTAAAGAAATTTGACAGATTGTAGTAGCTTCATGTGCTAGTGTCTGCACTAGGCAAAACTCTCTCAGGCGAAATGTTTACGAGATTCGCCACAAGTTCGCGAACGTCGTTTTCTTTTGTTTTTAATGTTTGTTCCATTCTATTTTCGTTCTTCTTTGTTTTAGACATAAATCTACTAGGAATCCTATAAAAGCATGTTGTTTCAAAGTAATCTATTTCCTTGATTATTCAGTTCTATTTTTTACTATAGGTATCATGTTTATGCTTTCCACAAGCGCCTTAAAATCTAATCCTATTTTAAGCTAAAAATAAACAAACTATCTCGCATCATCGACGTCTGCGCGGGAGTGGTCCTTAGGAATTCCATTAGGAGCAAACACTTTTACGGTTAAGGAGCGAGGGAGAGCGAAGTATATTTCTTTCTCAGTCTTGTTGTGGGTCAAAATGACGTACAGTTATCGTCTAAAATTTAAGTGCCAGCATTATCTGTGTATTCTCCAATCATGAGAATTAGAACCATGCATTTTATTGGCTTTTTCTATATATTTCTCAACGTACCTGACTTGGTGTAGACTCAACAACTGTTGTTGACAGATCTGACTTCCTCAATTGTTGTTCCCTTCACAATAAAGTTGTTATTGTAAAGTTTATATATGTGTCTTATTCATTTATCCTGGTACCTACTCGTTTATGCTAACCACATGTTGCTTCCGTTTTTTAATTAGGCTGCTAACAGGAAGTTGGTATTAACTTGAAAGATTGTTAGATGTGGCTTAGGTATTTCTGCATTGTGTTTGATAAAATTATTTATAGCACTGTGTGACCTATATTCATACTTAAGTCACGCTTTTCTGTGACTGTTTACACACAGTCCATTTTTACACAGAAACGTGTGACTTAGTGCGGGTTTAGGTCAAAATGGTATACGATACGTGTGACTTAAGACTACTTTATATTAAGCACGGCGTTTAGCATATTGAGACTGAATAGTAGGTATAGGAAATCCTTGAAACAGCAGAGCAAAATTACAGATAGTGGGTAAATTGGGTAAAATGGTGACACTCAACCCAATTGCTCCAGTCAAAATTTCAAGAGATGCCCAAGTAGGGGAAATATTAAAAATTTTAGCCCAAAGAACCAACATTGCCATCCAACGTGGTAATGCTGCCAGCCTTTTGGGCACTTATCCCATTGACAGCGATGCGGACAAATTTTTTGATGCCCAATGAACTCCTGCCTTTTTCTTTCATTTTTAATACATGAATATATTTTAGTGTTAACTTGTAAATTCTAATGGTTGTGTCTTTGTGAATACATTCTGGGAATAGTTGGACTATAAATAAATAGTAAAATGTTTTTAAAATAAATAGTAAGCTTTGATAAACCGGAAACTATGAATCATTAGAGCAAATGATGATTAATGAAACAACATTGTTACTAGCACTTATAATTATAACACTAGCTGCAAGTCTGCAACATAATTACCAAAACATATAAGCATTTAATTTTTATCGCTACTCTGAAACGACTGGGTAGCTTATCTGCTGTTGATAAAGTCGGTAAGTTTATTTTACTTAATTTATTTACCTAACTACCGACATTGATAAGTTTCAGCACTCAGTAGGTATCGTGACATACATACGATAATATCGTTTGATATACCTAGTCTTGCCATAAATATTGACACGAAGAAAAAAAATTTTTTTTGATTGCAAATAATATTTATTACTTTTATAGTGTGTTAGTTTAATACATAAATATAAAACAATTTAAAATATAAAAGCTTATTCGAAGTGGTCTCCATTGGCTGCAATACAGTCCTTTAAACGTTGAGGCCAGTTATCAATAGAAGCACGCACTCTTTCCATGGGAAAATTCTTCACTGCCAATCGTATGGATTGTTTTAGGGACTCCAAATTATCATGGCGTTTAGAACAAGCTGTACTCTCTAAAACTGACCATAAATCATAATCCAGCGGATTAAGATCGGGACTAGACAACGGCCAGTCTTCAGCTCTGATGAAGTCCGAAACGTTCACTTCCAACCAAGACTGCGTGGACCGAGCTTTATGACCCGGCGCCGAGTCTTGTTGGAAGGACCATACTTGTTTATTGAACATGGTGTTGTTAAGGGGCTTAACTACCTTCTCAAGAATGGTATCTTGATACACTTGTGCCGATGTTTCGATACCTTTTCACAAAAATATGGCTAAATCACTTCTTCATAGCTAACACCCCACCAAACCATCACTGAAGTCGGATAATGCCCACGTTGCACTCTTTCGACTAATTGGAAAGCTTCCTTAGAGCTTTGAGCATAAATACGGTCATTTTGTTTGTTAAAATGTTGCTCAATTGTAAAGATTTTCTCATCCGTAAACAAAATTTTTCTGTGACCTCCCTTTGCGTACCGCTTCAGTAGTTGTTTCGATTTTACCACCCTATTCTTTTTTAAATTATCAGTTAAAAAATGACCAGTGTGTCTCTTATAGGCTGCAAGTCCTAAGTCATCTTTTAAAATACGCGACATGGTTCTGGGTGCTATCTTCATCTCCCGAGATAAAATATTTTGCTTTCGGACAGGATTTGTTCGAATCATTTCCCTTACTGCTTTGACCACCTTTTTCGTACGAACACTACGTGGACGGCCAGATCTTTTTCTGTCACAAACAGAGGAGGTCTCATTGTACCTATCAATAGCCCGGTACGCACACATTTGACTAATACCAAGCGTATGGAGAGTTTTAGAAATTGCATTTGGCTCCAAAACAACTTTGTGTAAGTGTAATGCAATCACAGCGATTCGGTTCTCTTTATCATCCCACTCCATTTTAATATCGCAAAATATTGTACAATGTATTGGCGCCAAAATTAGAAAACTCAATGAACAATCGTATAAAAATGACAGATTCCAAATTCAAATGTAATATCTTTCTTATTTTTAATTGTAACAGTATTTATGGCCAGACTGTGTATACACGCGTCGCCACTGAATTATGCATGCGTTTAGGAACGGCGCACAGTGGACGGAAAAACAAGCTTCCCTTTCGTAGGATTTTTGAAAAATAAAATGTTTTATTTGGTAGTTTCAAGTATACAGTTTTGTCGAGTACATTAAAACATTGAATAAATTAGTAATTACGGGTTTTTTTTTTAACTATACCATAAAAAAAAATACTTTTTAGTTTTCAAATGTATGAAAATGGAATTTGTTTTCCTCATAACTTTTTTGTGTCTTGAATTGTAAAGCTGAAACTTTTAGGTATTATTGCCGAGCCTATACCAAACCCACCTGACCTTTGACCTTGACCCCGAACTTCCCCGTTCAAAAGATATGAATGAATTTAAAATGCATATTTGGACGATGTTGTAATACGCGGTTATGTACCTCAAATATATGTATATATATATTTTTTTTACCCAGTATTGATACCTGAAAGACAACAAACCTATATGACTATCGATCTTGGCGGAAAGCGTACTTATTCATAACGTATGAATAGATTAATAATTCAATTTATACAACAAATAATAGTAATAATTTATGTCAGATTCATTACATCCATATTTGTTAGTACAATTACGAGCTTACAAAATAGTGTTAGTAATAATTCATAAAAATTGATTGACCTATAATAATAATTTAATTAAATAAGTAATAGTAATATTTTTATAATAAAAGTAATTAAAGTAATTATAATAAGATGGAGAGTTTTTAGACGTGGAAAAGTTCCGGCAATATTGTGCAACAACGGCTCATAGATATGTTGAGCTCTATGCATGGTATTATAATTATGCCCTCAAGTGTGCATAAATTACTCATGCATGGTGCCGACATAGTTGAGCACAATAACTTTATTAAAAACGGGAAACTTTCTGAAGAGGCATCCGAAGCTCGCAACAAAGATTTAAAAAAAAATCAGAATCTTCGCGCTAAACTAGCAGAATTGCAACAAATGAGGATATCATCCATAATTTGCTGATATCCTCAGACCCATATCTCTCTAGTTTCAGACCTAAGATAAGGCTACTTCGTAGTAAACCTCTATCAGATGAAGCCGAATTGTTATTAACTTCTAGTTCAGACATAGAAAATGTAGACTTTGTAGACGTAGGAAACCTGCCCGACTGTGACATTGCCTAATTTAATTGTGATTGGGTCTTCTCCTGAATCATTGAATTCATATCGCATTATTTATTTTATTTTTATATAAATCGGTATTTTAATTTAATTTATGTGATGGAAAAAAAGAGTACTTTTATTATAATTACTTTAATTACTTTTGTTATAAAAATATTACTATTACTTATTTAATTAAATTATTATTATAGGTCAATCAATTATTATTAATTATTACTAACGCTATTTTGTAAGCTCCTAATTGTACTAACAAATATGGATGTAATGAATCTGAAATAAATTATTATTATTTTTGTTGCATAAATTCAATTATTAATCTATTCATACGTTATGAATAAGTACGCTTTCCGCCAAGATCGATAGTCATATAGGTTTGTTGTCTTTCAGGTATCAATACTGGGTAAAAAAAAAATATATATACATATATTTGAGGTACATAACCGCGTATTACAACATCGTCCAAATATGCATTTTAAATTCATTCATATCTTTTGAACGGGGAAGTTCGGGGTCAAGGTCAAAGGTCAGGTGGCTTTGGTATAGGCTCGGCAACAATACCTAAAAGTTTCAGCTTTACAATTCAAGACACAAAAAAGTTATGAGGAAAACAAATTCCATTTTCATACATTTGAAAACTAAAAAGTCATTTTTTTATGGTATAGATTTAAAAAAAAAACCCGTAATTACTAATTTATTCAATGTTTTAATGTACTCGACAAAACTGTATACTTGAAACTATCAAATAGAACATTTTTTTTTTCAAAAATCCTATGAAAGGGAAGCTTGTTTTTCCGTCCACTGTGCGGCGCTGCTGCGGTCTATTTAGTAATAATCTCAACGTGAAAACTTAGGTGAAGTGAGCCGTCATTCCAACGATGCTAGGGATCGACACTATTGACAGATCACTCTAAGCTCACTTCACCCAACTTTTCACGGTGAGATTTTTACAGAATATACCGGCTGCTCAGGAAGGGCTAAATAAACAAATCTAAACATTTAAAAACTAACTTTATTACGAAGTCATAAATTACAATATTATACGTCGGTGGGTCCGTTCTCAATCCTAGCTTCTTCAGCCTCCTTCATGAGAGGAGATGACCCACACAAACGTAGATCCTTGGTGTACGCGATGACACCCACAAACAGACCAGATATGACTAGCCAGATACCTCCCATGTAGAACGTCAGGTCCCAAGACCCGGTGATATCGTACAGCATACCTGGAAATTACAGAAAATTCTAAGTTCTAAAATTAGTCCTTCTAGAATGCGTGGTACCAAAGTTTAAATAAAGCATATTCTAAGAGTACTCCTTTAAACTAATATAGATAGTTAAGTGAAATATTATAATAATGATTTAAGCAATAATGTGGCGTAACGAGTTGGCTTCGGCCCCTCGTATGCCTTCCAAAGGTCTGGGACCCCAGGGTCCCGAGAAATGTCTAGAGACGTAAAAATAATAATTTGGCATAATATAAGTATATTTAAATATTTGTAGTTATGCCAGTCCATAACGAAACAGCATAAGCATAGCATAATCAGCCTATAATGTTCCCACTGCTGGGACACAGGCCTCTTCTCTGTGAGAGAGAGTAGGCCGTAATCCACCACGCAGGTCCAGTGCGGGTTGGCAGATGTCACATGTCTTCGAATTTTTGGTTCTAGGACATGCCGGTTTCCAAAGTGCCAAAGTGACTGAACAGCCTACTCCCTGTAGGCCGTTCAGTCACTTTGGCTTTGCTCACGGACAAACTCGCGAAATTACGATGTTTGTAAATAACTTCATAGCAACAGCCGCATGTGTTTCAGAATTACGGGAGTACTAAAATCAATATGACGATATCTTTGGATGTAAGGATTTTGTCATATTCAAGAATCGACTTATATTATTTGACTAGCTTCTGACCGCAACTTCGTCGGCCTGTTTCTTGTCCCCCCGACCCATAGCCCGCCCGTGCTATAACCTCATTTTCGACTTTTTTTCTTTTGCTCGGCTGCTACGGGTTGTAACTTGATATTAAATAGAATTATAATGCGACTGACACTTCCAGAGATTAGAGCATTCAAACAAATAAACAAACTCTTCAGCTTTGTTTTAGTATCGGATCTAATGAAAGATAAACGACGAAAGGGTACTGTATGCGGTACGGCATTTTTCCGTTTACGTCGGTCCCACAAGTTTTACTGTTACCTAGGGGATTATCTGTATAATTTTATTAACAAGGGTCAAAATATTTATTCACTACATAAACACAGTTGTAAGCAAAAAGTAACTGACCTCTTGAAAAGTCTTTCCTATAATGACACAGAGAAATTGCTCCACTCGACTGAATGATACTTGTATTAAAATTACTTACAAATTCACCACCATTCTCATACACCCGCCTCCATTCACCTACACATTAACCACCATTCACCTACACATTTATCACCATTCACCTACACATTCATCACCATTCACCTACACATTCACCACCCTTCACCTACACATTCACCACACACCCTCCGACTGCTTTTGTTGTTATTGTTTAGTGGAATTACATCTTATGCCTCCTTAATTGTATGATGCCACTATGTGGGGCCTGGTGACCTGTAATACAGGTTTTTTTTTCTAAAACCTACTTCAGGCACCAGCTCTCACAATGTGAATTTATATAGTCTAAAAACTGTAAAGTGCCACGAAAACATTGTGAGAGAAATAAATAAATGAAATGAAAAAAAAAAAAATGAAAATTTCACTGGAATTAGTATAGATTCAAACTAAATCGTAAACACTACCACAGTTTTCATATATGAAGGACAACTTTTCAATATTTTTCAATACCTATATTATATTTCTTACCTCCAATAGGTGGTCCAACCAAATGCCCAATACCCTGACTCAACAGAATAAGTCCATACGCCACAGTAAAGTTATCAAGAGGCATCAACTCCATCAGAATCGTAGGGGTATACGAATAGGAACTGGCGAAGGAGAGGCCAAATACTGCTGATATCACGGTTAGGGCCCAATAGTTAGTGATGAAGAAGGGATACGTAGCTACTGAGGCTCCGCAGATGATGAGGCAGACGGCGTAAGTCTTGGTCACGTTCAACCAAGGCTGGTCGCCAGCCCAGCCGAGGGCTACCTAGAAAACGGACAAGGAAAATTATCTTAAGACTGTCTTCTGATAGTTATCTTATAAGAAACGTGGCGCATATGTATAGGTAGTCAATCATGATTTATAGGATACTCCTCTCAGAATAAATAGAAAATTAATAATAAGTTATTTAAGGGGAGTAGAAGCCTGCTAGTTTTTAATGTTATTTATGGTGAGCACGTAGCTAGTCAAAAAGAGATCCAAATCTAAATCTATTTTATCATAAAAACATTTTTTCGATTTTAACATTCTGACAACTACCTTGGCAAAAAGGAAAGCTAATAAGCTCGATACAATATCTAGTACTTACAATTCCAATACTGCTAGCAACTCCAATAATAGCAATCATCATGGGTCCACCCTCCACATTCATTTCGTTCATGTAAGAATTTAGGAAGAAGTACGGAACTATGAACCATACAGAGAGAATCAGGGAAGACATGTTGAACATCAAGAAGTGGAATTCCGTGAACATTTTGAAGTCAAACATCGATTTAAGAGCCATTCCGAAGCGGCTGTACCATCTCTGCAAAACATAAAGAGAAGAGTTGATCCTACTAATAATATTATAAACGCGAAAGTTTGTATGGATGGATGGATGTTTGTTACTCTTTCACGCAAAAACTACTGAACGGATTTGGATGAAATTTGGTTTATAACCAGGATTAACACGGGATACTTTTTATCCCGATATTCCCACGGGATATGAAACTTACGCGGGTGAAATCGCGGGGCGCAGTTAGTACAATAATAAATCAGGAAATAAAGATGTTCTTATATAATTGTATGAAATACAGTATGTACTCGTATAATTATTATTAACTTACCATCTCATCATCAGATTCAGAATAAAGGGACCAAGATGAATTTCTATACATATCTGGCAACGATGAAGCTCTAAGCTTGTACCTAGTGATAGACATCATGGCACCACGGTGCATCATGGTGGTTTTATACAAGGGCATATCTCTTAAATAATGATGATCCGTAGATATTTGTCTGAACCAGCTTTGTTGTTGATGTTGTTGTGGGTGTTGTGACGCCTTTGAATCCTTGGCAACAACTTTCTGCTTCGTAGCATGTATGTTTGTATTTGATTTCACAACTTCAGTTTTCACATCTTCGCTCTCACTCTTTTTTGCTTCTCTCTCCGTCCCGTCTTTAGGCTTCTTTGCTTTTATTTCAACAGGTAACTGAGCAAGCGGTTTCGTATTTGCTGGATTATCAGTGTATACGTTGACCTCAGAATGCCTCCGCGTTAACACATCCGGATAATTTTGCAGTATGATGTTGTATATCCGTTTGTTTTGCATCAATTTGTCTATGACTTCAGCCGGAACCTGTAAAAATTAAAGAAATCTTATGTATACTGTATAGGTAAAATACCGTCATCTAGTTAAAATGATGTGACCTACCTTTTCATTTTGTTGTACAAACGTCGGTAGATGTATAGCTGAATACATTCTCTTGGTCGTTTGGTCCACGTTTGCTTGCGTGGTCGCCTCTAACTCTTCCGCTTCCTTTATGCTTGTTGCTAACGTCGCTAAAATGTATTCGGGGCTCTTTCCACTTTTTAGCAAAGTTTTTAATTCTTCAGAGTCTAGGTACGCTGATTCTCCTCCAATAGACCTTGACGAAGTAGAACCAGCACTCGATGATTTTCTAGACCTAATTTTTGAGAGCTTCCGCTCTCGTTGTTGTTTGATTTCTAACCACTCTGGGTTCTTCATTAATGCTCCACATACACACATATTAAGTAGAGTACCAGCTAATAAAACAATAGTATTTCTCCAATCGTATATTTCTAAGAAATAATGAGTCATTGGTGAATAAATAAGCGTACCAAAACCTATACCGCACGAGGCTAATGATACGGCTAAATTTCTTCTCTTATCAAACCAGAATGCTACCGATACTACAGCAGTTACGTATAAAATTCCCATCGCTAATCCACTTATAAACCCGAAAGTTAAACATAACATCTCTACTGAGTTACTGAGAGCAGCTAATAGGAACCCAATAGTAGACAGTACACCAGCGGTCATGGTCATAATTCGGCATCCGTATCGATCTACTAAGGCACTCATTATTGGCCCCGCTAATAACGGGGTAGCGATAAAAAGACTGCCAATCAATGATGTTTTTGATTGCGTAGTTTCGAAGAATATAGTGAATTCCTCATGAAGGAGTCCAAAGGAGAATGCCAGGCCATCGGCACATGCTGATACAAGGAACGCTGATGCTACTACTACCCAACCCCACCCGCCGTCTGGTATCGGAGGAAGTGCTACATTATCACTCTCATCGGAACATATACTATCTTTATCATCTAGTCCTTCAAACTTGACCCTTTCGACGGGTGACTCTGAGTCATCTCTAGTAAAATGGGCGACTATATCATTTTCTTCTGATTTAATGGAATTAATTGTGTTGATATCTGTATTGTTGTGGGTGTTTGTAGGGCCATTGTTGGATTCTTCTTTGAGTTTCTCAGGATCCTTTGTTTCAACCATAATTGTTTCGTTATAGCATAACTTTGATTTTATTTGTAGATTCCGGTGATCTGAAAAGATAAAAAATAACAAGTTAGTGTTTGTTGTATAGATAAAGATATGTACGAAATATTCACATAACTATAAAGAAAGTAAGAAAGAAAATATGTTTATTTGCGGCAAACATGACGCATAAAAAAGAACATAAACACACAAAATTATGTTAAAATTATTAATTTTAATTTATGACATCATTCAATTTCTTTAGCATTCTATAAATAAGTAAGTGCTGACAATTTTCATTTTATTACAATAACTGCGGACATTCGGTATTTATTTTTTCTCACTACACATAATTTATCAAATTAACTAATCGACATTGTTCAGTGAAATGATCTAATCTATTTACTTGTTTATTTGTGATTCATATAATATCTATATTAATTTATTATTTTGATTATATTGCATGTTACTGCTTTACTACTTTTGTACGCCCTAGGGGCAAAGCATAGCGCCCTCAACGTATTAACAAATAAGAACTTATAATGTACCTATTTTTTACAATGAATAAATGACTATGACTATGACAAAAAAAAAATAACAAGTAACAACAACAACCAGACCAACCAACCAGCCAACCAGTCCAACAACCAGCCAGCCAACCAGTATAACAACTATAGATAACTATTATACAACGGTTTTTTTCAAAATATCGTTCCCTGTTGTGTGATAAAACTAAATGTAACTAAATTGATTGACCAGAGACACGTTTCATTTCAATAATTAGATGGGGCTTAGTATCATTACATTTTATCATATACATCTAAAATCCTACTCAATGGGCCACACCACAGCAATGAACGAACCTTGGTGGCATAATCACGACGCTTACGGTGAAGATTAGTAATTATAGTGTGATGTCATCAGATCGTAGATAGATGCTGGTTCATATTGACCTGGTAGCAATATGCTAGTCTAACGATCATTAATTTTAATGCTATATTTAGAAAACATTTTCCTCATTGTCCCCCCGGTTGTCATGGTATGGGCTTGTGATACGGAAGAATGAGGAAAATATCGTGAGGAGGGTTTTGCGTATGAATGTCGATGGCTATAATAGTAGGGGGAGACCAAAGAAACGATGGATAGACTGTATGAATGATGACATGGTTCGAAAGGGGGTGACTACCCACTTACCCAGATGTCGACTAACAGAAGAAAAAGACATGTTGCTTCGATTCCAAATAAATTGGGATAAGGGCAGGAGAATAACGATTTAGAAAACAAATCTTCACGAGCTACTATTGAAAATGTTGTAGTAGTTTCACTAGTTGACTGCATAGGGTTTATCGGAAGAACGCTTCACATGCAACAGGTGCTTTCTACGCAGCTAGCCCGACCAACTTGTTGGCTAGCTAATGTTTTCACGAGTAGCTCAAATTGACACGAGAAAATGAGAAAGCTGATTCAAAGAACAAGATCCTTACTACGCAACAGCCTATTGCAGTTTACTGCAATTAAATAAATAAATATGTCGCATCTTTGACTATTTATTGGTTTAGACGCTCAATTGATTTTTGTAATACCGGTGAACGCAGTGATGTCACATGTCACGTGAACGGAATCGGTTGGAGAGGTGTCGATTTTAAAGTTATAAAAGCGCGAATCGCAAGAGAACTTGGCTCAGAACGATATTTCAGATCGGACCTCTAATCGGGATCGTTGGTTCACAGGTACCTTATTAGTATTGTCTCTAACTATTATAACCGTTATTATTTAAAATGTGCTGTGCTATTATTCAAATAAACCTTTGTGCAAGTATTTGGTATTGTTACTGTGTTACTTGAGAACTACGCCATTGAATCTCTACCTCTAGACCATACTGATGATGGGCGAGCTGCGCAGACCTCTCAGCCGTCGACAAATATATATTCGAAAATAAAAATGGGTAAATTGCTGAAATGATGCTTCAAAACTTCGGATCGGTGACCGAAAACCAGTCTAAGAGTTGTTCTGCACTGCATGCGATCCGAATCTGGCGATCTATTCTCTACATATCTCACCGTGATGACTTAGGTGACGTGAGCTTGAAGTGAACTGTCAAAAGTGTAAATGCCTAGTACGAGTATCAGGCGCAAACATCTCACTTTAAGCTACCTTCACCTTTTTTTTTTTCGGGGGGAAAACTTCAAAAGGCGCCTGGTCTTTGGGGATAAGACCAGGGAGTGTGGGAGTTTTACCTCACTAAAACCACCCCGGTGGTCACCATCTGCACATGGAAGGGGCACCGTTATCTCTCAAAAGACCAATCCGGAGCCCCCTCTGTGCAACGCCTGTAAGGGCACATCTCTGGTGAGACTGTAAAGGGGTCTCCCCGAAGCCTGACTGTGCAAGCATGCAAGGCAGCACATGAACACTGTGCGCCGCCTTCCCTGAGGTCACTCAGAGGGCCGACAGAGTCCCCACTCTAATCGCCCGCGACCCCAAATTCCCGCCTTTGTTAGATGATGCAGGCGGGGTTTCGGCGTGTTAGGCGTCGAGGCGGTTGCCTGCTCGACGCCTTCTTCTCCGAGCGAAGTTCCCTTCACCTAAGTTTTCACGGTGAGTTATGTAGAGAATAGGTCGGCTGAATTCAAGATCCGAGGTCAATCCGAATTTGGAATGTTTTTAATTCGGACGGACAGAATTCGGATACAGTTCGCAACCTCTCATACAAGTAGTACTATGGCGGTACTTCGGACCGATATTTCTCGGATTCAGATTGGATGCAGTGCAGAACCGCTCCAAATCAACAGCCGTTAGTAGTCAATTATTTAGATTAACTAAAAGTAATTGTGTTGTTATTCGGCCATATGTCGATTATAATCACCACGCCGTTAGTTTGTATTCAACGGGTGAATATATTATGAGCCTAACCCAGTCAGTTAGATATTTAGATAAGGCGCATGCCTTCTAACACCCCTTTTAGCGAAGCGTGACGGCTGTGGCATATTGTGATATGCTCACTCAAATGTATCGCTGATGGTGGCGCGTGTGTTGGATCATTGGGATCCTTTCAAAGTGGTTGAGCTGAATGGAGTTGTTCCACGCGTCATGTTCGTGAACGGGCGCCGTCAGTTGAGACTGGCCATCTCAAACAGACTGACAATAACCGACTGACAATACTGACTGACTGATCTTGTATTTAGAAAAAAAAAAATCTCACAAATAGAAGAACAAGAACAATGAACATCAACACAAACAAGAATAATTTTCCCAGGATTTTGTAATATCTTGATTTAAAAGAGTGGCCTTGGAGTTTCTTGCGCGTTCTTCTCCATAGAGATCTACGTTTTGGAATGGGCAACTAGCTTCAACTTTCTGACTAATTGACCGACTCTGGCAATTCAAAAGTGCCTGTTAATTGTTTAATTGAAATAAATGCTTTGGGTTTGAGTTTTTTGAGTTTTGGTGTGTCCTTAAGTTTGTTATAGACTAGACATTACACGATTGGAAGATACGAGTATCGTTAACGGCGATAATCGTCGCAATAAATGAAAGATTAGCAGTTAGTAGTATGTTTATCAATAATAACGTGTTTATCTTTATAAACGAACACGTTTATAAAGATAAACACGTACATCAAACGT
Organism: Apamea monoglypha; assembly: GCA_911387795.2. Lineage (NCBI taxonomy): Eukaryota > Metazoa > Arthropoda > Insecta > Lepidoptera > Noctuidae > Apamea > Apamea monoglypha. The sequence goes on along the minus strand of OU426930.1, from coordinate 17,546,284 downwards.
GTACCAATTCAACTTTTAATTTCGATGCGGTGGGCGCGGCTAAAATACTATAGAATAATCAAGTGTGTTGCACATTGATTTTGTATTGATCACAGTCTAATTCATCCAAACTAATCAATTATAAATGCGAAAGTAACTTTATCTTTCATTTACATTTTCACGCTTTGAGGGCAAAATGGATTTGGATGGGCACACGGATGCACGCGGGTGAAGCCGCGGGAACAAGCTAATTACTTCTGATTGTTTATTTTTGGTAGATACATGTCGTATGTCCTAGAACCAAAAATTCGAAGACACGTGACATGTACCAACCCGCACTGGGCCCGCGTGGTGGATTACGACACTACTCCCTCTCACATAGAGGCGGCCTGTGTCCCTGCAGTAGGAACATTATTGGTTGATTATATAAGTAAATGAAAATACCCTAATGTAGAACAAGACGTAGGTATAGTGCATGAAGCCCCTAAATGAACCAAAAATGAAATGTTGCGTTTATTTTTTGCAGGCTATTGAGAAACAGCATGTGATATGCTCGAATTAGAATGAGGATTCATATATCAGAACTGTTTTTCAAAGAAATGGACGTATGTATGACTCATTCACGATGACTCATAATTAGCCTTTCATTTTCTCAATACACGGGCGTCGGTTTCCAGTCCAACCAGAAGCAGCTGAAAGTTTTTACATGGAGTAACTGCCATCTGACCTTTTTAATATTCTCAATCCATTTACGGTGCAAGTAGGTACTTTAGGAACTACATTTTAATGATACACGTTATAATTCAATTACGTTTATTACATGCGAACGTGTTTACATCAACGTCACTGTTTTTTTTTTCTAAACAAATTCCTATCTATACTATAGTATAATAATTTTATAAAGAGGTAAAATTTGTTTTTATATGTAGGGATTAATCTCCGAAAGTCCCAGTGGGATTTGAATAATTATTTTTCCATTTGCGCCATTCTCCTTTACTGTGTGCCTTATTTTAAAAATTATAATATATTAACTTTACCGTGCTTGTACATATTAGAAGTAGCTGTGTTTGTTAAGTCGAATCCGCATTACTATAAGCGTCTAGCCGACATATTCCCACGCAATAGACGTGACAATGGTCAATTTTGTCTCCAATCCGCTAAGACGAACCTAATGCGCAAAAGTGTGTACTGTATGGCTCCAGTCAACACAAACCACCTAAAAGTTATAACAAACTACCTAAAAGTTGGAGAGAACTACCTCAATCTATGTTTAAAACTGAATTTCGTACTTCTTTGACCGCCAGAGTATATTATAGCGTTACTGAGTTCCTTGAAGAAAAGGAATTCGTCTTGACATAAACAATTAAATTCATTTGGAGCTACTTACATAATAATGTTGATTTAGGTACTCTATAATGTTAATAACCCAATAATAATAAGTATGACAACTTTTAATATTTTGTTATTTTTTTAAATTGTATAAATCTATTGTTTTGCACGTCACATAGTGACAAACGGGTCTACCTTTTATAGCAGAACTTTTTACGTCATAATATTGTTTTGCATAACAACGGATAGCATAAACTTCATTTCGCAGAAAATCATTTCGCATACACTCACTTGTCATACATTCAAAACTCATAATTTTGTTAGTCAGAATCATCTTTAGGCATAATGTTTATATCCATAATAATTAAAAAGCAGAACCATCATATCGCAGAAAATTCACAGTCAGAATCGTCTTTTGGCATACATTTTATATCGATAGTCATTAAAAGGCAGAACTGATTTTTTTCGCCACACACATGCGACGATAACGTTAATTGCTACCTCTTTCTGATTATTTAATTATCATTATTCAATAAAACAGTTGATTCTGCATGTATTTACTCAATAAAACAGTTGATTGTGAAAGCATGCATGCAGCATGCATGTAGCATGCAAGCAGGCATGCAAAATGCAGCATGCATGCAGCATGCAAGCAGGCATGCAACATGCAGCAGGCATGCAGCATGCAAGCAGGCATTGTTTCTGTCACGGCTCCGGCGCTGCGGGGTTTGGGCGGCGCCACGCGAGCTTATCGTCACAGATGGTTTTAACGCTCACCACCGCGGCTGAGGCTGGCCGGCGAAGCCGGCCAGCAAGCCGAAGCGGGCCTTCAAACCACCTGCTCCTCAGCTCGCGGGCCGCCCTACCCCTCCGCGCCTACGCGGGTTTAAATTACACTCTAGGGGTAGGGCAGACAAGACTGCGTAAAGTCGGTTTCGCAGCGATTCGTTTCTGTCACAAAATTTTGCAGCACAACGTATTGACTTTTTATGACACAAATTTAATTTAATATTGAAAATGCTACCAATACATGCTATATTTAGAACATTCTATGTCACTTTTGCAGACCATTCGATTTTAAATACATTGCACGTAGGTTATCTAACCATTCGACAGCATAAATTTACTTTATTTAAATTACCAGTTTTATTCCATATATTATAAGTTTTTGATGTTTTTTACACTAATTTTTACAAGAAGATACATCTATTTTAATTTTTGATGTTCAAATATGCACCCATACCAAATAATCGTATCTCTAAATAAATGTTATGCTAAACAAAATTATGTATAATATTAATTATGGCAATGGTAATTATGCGAAACAAAATTCTGCCAAGATAAAAGTATGCCATTGTAAATTCGGACACGTAAATATTCTGCCAAACAAAAGTTATGCTAAATAATTTTTATGCCTTAAAAATATTCGATTAAATAAGATTATGCCTTGTGAGTTATGCCAAATAAAAATCGGAGTATCAAGATTCTGCCAAATAGAAGGAACCCGTGACAAACATGTTTGCACTTAATTTACTATAACATCTTGTATGCACTTTTCTATCTATGTACACACACATGTTTAAGCAAATAAAAAAACCCTTAACTCTCTCTCTCTCTCTTAACTCTCTTTGATAACCCAGTTCTCGAGGAAGGTTATAGGCTATTTAACATCACGTTACGACCCCTAGGAGCCGACCGATGAGAAAAAGTCAGAAAGAACGCTAAGCCAAAACAAAGTAGTCGTACGGGCGAGCGATAGGATGCGATTAGGGCTTCCAATACCGGGATCCCGGTATCAGTCAATACCGGGATCCCGGATTTTTTTTCGAGTTTTTAATACCGGTATTGAAATGATCATAACCGAGATCCCCGTATTAGTGATTTTATTTTAATTTTAGTACAAAACAATAATAAACTATCACCACCGCACATAGACATTTTTATCCATTTATTTTATTTTGTAATATTTTAAATCGGTATAATATCAATGATTTAACGACATGGCAGTTACACGCACGCAAAGCAATAAATTTAAGTCGTTCTCAGTCTTAGAGCAACACGGGCTTCCCGGAAGTCCCGCGTTGCTCTACGTTTTAAGTACAGTGCGGAAGGCGGCGGCGCCCGCCAGGGGTGAGGGGAAATTCCCTATACGCCCCGCCCGCTCCGCCTCCCCTCAGGTGCATACAACGCGAAGCAGTTACAGTCTGTCCGCAGTTACTTACAGAAATGTTGTAAGACAAGTTTTGTGAAATTCTACAATAATAAATGTGATTAGTCATAATTTTTATAACGCATAAATTTTATAATCGTAAAAAAAAGACTGATCTAACTGACACTTAATATTATTGTTATATAAAAAGATAATTGTACCTACATGTAAATAATATATGATTTTACATTAAAACTTTGTTTATTAATTGTACCTTCTAAATACCCACGTACTTCCAAAAAAGAATAAAATTAAAAGTCTGTAAAATAAGGTTTCTTTTTTCAATACCGGAATCCCGGTATTTAGAAAAAATCGGTAGTAATACCGGTATTGAAAAAATCCGATATTCGAAAGCCCTAGATGCGATGCGATGTGTCGGGGGCCCAAATTTCACGACGATGAAGTCGCGGGCAGAAGCTAGTTCGAAATCATTTGAAAACGTATTCTAGATTCGCTTGAATGTTCGAATGCAACTAGTTATTTTGCTGCCAGCCTACACTCCATAAGTTTGACTTTTGCAGACAACCTTTACAGTACTTATATAGAAATATTAAGGTTGTCTAGACTGCCAGACTTGTTGTCAGACGTGTCTTACAAACTGTTTCAGTAAATTGCAAAATGAAGAAAGAAAGGAATAAGTAAGAAAAACACGATCCAAAAATTAAACTGCCTATCCTATTAACAGCTATGTTGGAATCAGCTTCTAGTCTAACCGGATGCAGCTGAATACCGGTATTTAACATGGAGTGACTGCTGACGACCATAACCTAGTTGCTGGGTAACATGATACCCCTTGATAAGACTGGCTGTCAGACTTTTGGGGTTCTGACCACACTGACTACCCGAAACGACTGTCAAAGGTCTACGAATTACAGCCGGGACCGAGGCTTTAACGTGCTTTCCGAGGCACGGAGGGGTCTTGGTATGTGAAGATGGTCACCCATCCAAGGACCAACCGCGGTAAGCGTAGCTTAAAGTGATCGATCGACTCGTCCGGATGTTATTACTTCGCCACAAGCCCCTTATAGTTAAGCACAATGTATAGTTACACGGTAGGTTATTATTACATAACCAATTGTAAACATGACTGACCTTGTTTCTGATTGATAACATATGTACAACCAATACATAAATACTTCGTTATTTAAAATGGAAGACTTTGTTATATTCTTGTAGGTAAACCACATGTTTATTACTGCTAATATTATAAATGTGTGATGTGTGATGTGCTGAACAGAGTAGGATGAAATTTGGCACACAGATAATTTATAACATGGATACTGTCTATCCCAATATTCGGGGAAGCGCCAGGGTAGTCCACGAAATTCAAATTTTCTGTTCGTTTTTTGCAACTTGCAGGTCCACTAAACGATAACTACATACTAAACTAAGTTATAAGAAACAACAAAAAACCAAAAATAATTCTTATTTTAAACATTATTGTATAAACCATGTATAAACAGTTTACGTTTCAATTTTTTTTTTTATCAATCAAGTATTCTGTTAGGTACGCTATAGTATGCTTCGATTGAAAAAAAAAAAAACTACATGCAAAAAAAAAAAAAAACAAAAAAATACACACTAAACGTCATAATTGTTACGGTCGCGAATTGTACAGTCACGATTACGTTCCCAGAGGCGATCACTATCATCGTTTGATTACCTACTAAAAATACATACCTAGTAGATAATGATATTACTATCGTTACGTGATATTATTTATCGATAGGTTCAACATGGATCATAATGTGTAGATACACATAAAATGTTAAAAATAATTTTAATCATAACTATTTAATATTATACGTAAATTGACCTCATTTTCGACCTCGACGGCACGGTTGGCGCAGTGGTTAAGCGATTGACTGCTGCGCTGCGTGTCGCGGGTTCGATTCCCGCACGGAACAAATATTTGTATTGCCAACAGGTAGTTGTTCCGGGTCTGGCTGTTTGTGTATGTGAGTTTAAATGTTTGTAAACGCACCCACGATACAGGAGTAATTCCTAGTGTGGGGCAACGTTTTTTAAAAAAGAATAAAAAAAAAAAAAAAGAAAGAATAAAGAATTTTCTAATCAGGTCATATTTACGTACGGCAGTTTCTATGCAGCTGTAATAACCTGTAGTTATTTTCCGTTTGATTAACTGTAAGTCTGAAACCGTGTATAGAAACGCTGAAAAATTGAGCCCTTTCATGTACGTAGGAAAACAAGGCACAATTCTCGAAACTCATCAAAGCTTAATCTATGAAAAGATTGATTAGACAGAGGTAAGAAAATTGTTTCGATCAAAAGGTAAGAAAGAAGAAAAAATAGATTAGTTTTTCACAGAAGCTATAGAAAAATATCAGTTAACGCAAATAATAATGCAACACCAAATAGAATGGAGAATGGTCAAGCCATCTGCCCATCTGCAGTGGAATTCATAAGGAAAGATGGGCAACAATTGCCACTCAATAATTAGGTACAACTGCCTACGTAGGTACAGAATATGTTGGTGAGACAAGCCCAGTTAGTTTTGAGTCAGTATTATCTGAAAGAAAACAGGCATGTCCTAGAATAGAACCAACAATTCGAAGACATGTGGCATCCACCAACCCGCACTGGACTCACGTGGAGGATTAGGGCCCACTCATTTTCACAGAGAGGAGGCCTGTGTCCCAGCAGTGGGAATGTAATAATCTGATTATGCTTTTACTATTAAGTGGAAAATAATTAAAGGATTCATCACCTGCCTAGCATTTTCCCAACTATGTTAGGGACGGCTTCCAGTCTCACTGGATACAGCTGAATACCAGGCTCCTTTATATATGTAAAGTAGTAAAACACAAAATGAGTATATTATTTATGTATAGTTAATTAAAACGGCACAACACCAATTACATTAATTAACATAGAGACAATTATTACGTTGACAATAATTATGTTAAATATAGTTTAATTTAAAACTAGGATGGCACAGTGCACTCCCTTGCATACTTTCTCGCACAGAACACCAGACATATAAATAAAGGATCGTAGCAGATACGTACAGGGCGTACTCTAGTTTCTACCTTCCCCCATAAGAAGAAGGCGTGAGGTTATATGTATGTAGAAAACTTTTAAAAGTTAGTATGAAATATGAATACCATTGACTAGCAGTAGGTAGGGCAACAGAGGTTATGAAAAAATCCTCTCCCACTTTATAAACTTGCATTATTGTTGCTTGCTAATGCAAGCAACAATAATGCTATTATTTTTCTCGTGTAACAGGTTCGATTCCCGGTTCAACCATGTAATTATTTAAATATCTATGAATGCAGGTTAATTTGTTTTTTAAATTCAAATAATGTCTTCTTTCAGTAAAATGTTCCATCTACAATATTCAAGGTACTTTCCCCCTGTATAGTTTGTTACCACTTAATTTTTATACGTTTCGAACTTATTTTTTTTTTTCTTAATTTTTGAACTTTAGGTTATTACATCACTGTATTTATCCTTTAGGTTATCACTGTATTTGAGAATGTTGGTTCACCAGAGGGGCAATTCTCGTAATTTTAAGAATGTTCACAGTCTGATCTCAGTCTCAATCTGTCAAAAATACGTCTAATTTCCATACATTTTGACAAGATTTTGACATTTGTTTGTCGCCGAGATGAGACTGCGACTAGATTTTGAACGTTTTAAATTACGAGAATTGGCCTTCTGTTATTGGCAACTGTATAAACCCATAACTGTTATCTACTGTTATTTGATATTTTGTATACAGAAGCTGTTGCTGTACCTTTATCAATAAATTAAAATGAAATTATTCTAAAACACCTAAATAATACAGATTGGACACGATTTGACCATAAAACAATTCAGATAAGGCCCTTCTAAAACAGTACACGATGCACGGAGCATGTTTGAAGGTCAATCGGTAAGTTTATTCAAAGGTTTAGCGTCATGATGAATATCTTCAACAGTTTAGCGAGTTCAGAAGTAATCCGTATGCTCCTGTTATGATTAATAACATCATATTTCATTATTGTTTGGGAGATGGATCCGTTTTGATCATGAGTGATGGAGAGAATGTAAATAGTTTCGGGAAAACACGGTCAAGTGGAGTTCGATGTTTACGGGGCGGACCGGGGTCTATCTCCTAACTATGGCGTGTTAGGGTAAAGAACTATTTTATAGTAATATGTTTATTCCTTGCTCACCACTGGGCTGGGTAACCATCTTCATATACCAAGACCCCTCCGTGCATCGGAAAGCACGTTAAGCCGTTGGTCCCGGCGGTCATTCGTGGATCATTGACAGTCATTATGGGTCGTCAGAAGCCCGAAAGTCTGACAACCAGTCTTTCCAAGGGGTATCGTATTACACAGTAACTGGGTTGTTGAGGTCAGATTGGCAGTCGCTCCTTGTAAAATACTGGTATTCAGCTGCATCCGGTTAGACTGGAAGCCGACCCCAACATAGTTGGGAAAAGGCTAGGCAGATGATGATGAGGTAGGAGCGCATTCCGTAGTGTAGACAAAGTTATTAATCATTGCCGTAGTGATTAGGTTGACCAGTCAGCAAGGTTGGAAAAATAAGCTGCCACAGAGCAGATACACCGGAGTAATTAATAAAATTAAATATTAATCATCCTAGCTTAGAAACTAAACCAATTTGTTTATGTCCAAGGGTGCAGTTTGTAGTAGGAAGTAAAAAAAAAATTACTCGACCCACTTCTGCTGTCCACATTTTTTCTTTAATCAATGATATTATGTTTATGACACAAACATGAAACTGAGTTGGTCAGCATTATATCCAGACAGGCGCTATATTTACACAGAATAAAGCTCCTGTCTGGGTTCGAACCCACGACCTACAACTCGTAAGTCGGGGCCACCAACCACAACTGGGCCACCACTGGCCGCTCTCTAAAAAATTAAACAAGCCAAAATTGATTTCGTTTGCTAATGGTTCCCAAGACAGTCTCTCCGCATTTCCTATGGGTACGATTAATACGGATTACCATGCTGTCCCAGTTAATTAAAAAAAACCACTCTGTATTCAATTGCTAAGCAAATACCTACCAACAAATTTTTTATCAGCATGATATATAGGATATATAGGATACCGCTCCTGATTACCTGCTACCTACTACTGACGCTGGTACTAACCTTCGTGTTAATTTATTTCAATTTAATCTTTAGCTCTAGACTTGTAGAGATCGTCAGTTAATTCCTGCTTGTATTTACGTAAGTCAGTGGAGAAGAGGACGCAATATAAATGAAGAAGGATTTTGACCGCAAAATGTATGGGATAGCAAATATTTTTTTATTAATCGACGAAACATTTCAAGGCTGGGGGGAATTTATGTACTGAATCCATAGTAACAGTTGTGCGTTGATGTCCCAGCCACCCTGTATTATGACATTGTGAGTCAGAAGCGGAAATAGGCTACTTTTTGCGATACGATTTATGTCTCATCCTCCTGTCCGATCGCCAATTTAATTGGGGTCGGCGCAGCATGTCTTCGTAAGTTATTTAAAAAAAAAACTTCTATAATTTTTGACCGCGTAGGTAGGTATTGCACTTTTTTTATGAAACGGCGGTTTTTTTTTGATAACGTGTGTAGAAAGTCACAGATAAGCGTGATTTAAGTGTGGGTTTGGGTCACAGTGGGCTATAAAATAGGCTTAACATTTGTGAGAGACTGGTGCCCGAAAAAGGCTTTTTATTAGGTCACTAGGCCCCATGACTTACATATTAATTTAGATTAATGAAAAAAATAAATAAAAAAGTAGTTACGTGATGAAGTTTCTAAACGTGGGCATTAAAATTATAATTCAACAATCATAATCAGCCTATAACGTTCCCACTGCTGGGACACAGGCCTCCTCTTTCAGAGAGTCAACAATCAATAGGTAGGTTAATTAAGAGCCCTACTTAAAATTGATTTCTGGAAATACTTTACAATAGTTAATTAAAATGAGCACTTAGTAGGTAATTGACTCCAAAAATATCCTTTTAGCCACCTACCTACCTACTGTATTTCCCCCATAGCATTGTCAGCCTAACATTCTGGGACTCAGGATTCCTCCCTATGAGACGGAGTGGGTCTGTAACCCACCACGCGAGCCCAGTGCGAGTTGATGGATGTCACAATTCGATTTTTTGGTTTTAGGAAATGCCGGTTTCTCCACGATGTTTTTCTTAACCGTTTTAAGAGCAGGTGATAAAATAAATTCCACAAAGTTAAGCGCCTGCTTGGATGCGAGTTCACAACCGACACACAACTCGGGGGCGCTACCACTGGGCCATCACTGATCTTCATGACTTGGCATGATATTTCATCACATTTTGAAAACTGTCTTTGAAGTAGCAAAAAAAGGAAAAATAAACAGAATTAAACGGTTGTCCGGGAAGTAAGGTTCTGTGATTATTTACTGAAAACACATATATCCTACTAATATTATAAACGTGGAAGTTTGTATGGATGGATGGATGGATGTTTGTTACTCTTTCACGCAAAGTAACTGAAAGACACATAAACCTACATGGGCATTTATGAAACGTCAGAAGCTAGCTAGCCGGCAAGAAACTTCACGGTTACTCTTTTAAAAATAATTGGCATACACAATGTTTTCAAATTACACTAATCGCTTCTCGCTAATCGCCGGTGATGGGACAGGTGCCTTAGCAAAGTATTTATAGCAAGGCTAGACAGCGATTGATCTCATCTGCTGGGCACAAACATTGCGTGTAAGTCACTTTGATAAAGGTTAGGTTATTGAACCCTATTTATATACATCCTATGCTGATTTCGGCTACGGTGACTGACATTGTTTCCGAAAACTATAGGTTACGGCCGCTAATGTAACCTATCTTCACTGTAAAGGTACGTGCAAAGTGCGGACACGTTAGAATGCCATTGTGGCAATGATATTGTATGTTTTAGGGTGATTTACTTTTGAGACGATAAACTTGCCGTGAAACCAATTTCCATCATGAACGTTACATAATGACAATGTTCCCACTGCTGGGGCACAGGCTTGCTCTCGGTGAGAGGAAGTGGGAAGAATCCATCCCGCGGGCCAGTTGGTAGATGTCACATGTCTTCGATTTTTTATGCTAGGACATGCCGGTTTCCTCGCGATGTTTTCCTTTACCGTTTAGCAGTGATGAAATAATTTACACAAAGTAAAGCGCCTGTCTGGGTTCGAACCTACGACCTACAACCCGTAGGTTGCAGCCGTTACTACTGGGCCACCACTGCTCTACATCACCAAGAACGTTAAACACAAAGAAACGTTTAACAGCAGGGTGATTACCCTGCTTGCTAATTACTCTGTCTTTCTAGTGCAACCGCACTAGTGAATAAAACCGATCCCCATATCAATACTACACTGGACGAGAAATATGTGGATTGAATACACGACCTCTCCTCTCATATCTAGCCTGCGATCCTATTTATTACGAAGCCAGGTGGGCCGGTTCAGCGGGATTGTCCGAAAGGGTTACCGCTACCCCGGAACATAAAGGGCAAAGGAAGGAACATGGGTGGGTTTTAGTCAGCAAGAGTCTGACACTCCCTTCCGCTCCACCCAGAGCGGGAGGGGTCATTTGACGATTTCCCATCCGGAAAAAAAAAAGGTGGGCCGGTGCTGGCACAACTTATGTAGTCAGATGAGGATACTAAAATGAGCCACAATGCGATTGTAGAGCTACATCTCAAACGATGTTGAGACATCTTTTGAGATGACAAAAGGTGAGCCTTTTGTCGCGGTTTCTTTGCAATGAAACCTGTCAATCAATTCTGCAAAAATCTCACCATGAAAACGTGGGTGAAGTGAGCTGATAAATATTTGCTGTTTGATAGAAAAGTGCAAAATCTACGCGGTCAAAATGTATGGAACAGCCTTTTTTTATAACCGACGTAAATATTCGACACCTGTGGGTTCAAAATCATGTACTGAATCCATGGTAGCAGGTTGCGATGTCCCTGCCACCCTGTAGATGACTGCAAAAGACGACTAAGTAAGCCGGAAATAACCCACGGCTCACTACGCATTAACGTGCTTACCGACGACGTATGATAACCGCTAGGCTATCATGCCATTTATATAACCTAATGGTTGAATTTATGAAATACAATCAGTTGCAAACGGTTGTGAGAGTGTGTGTCTATAGTATAGAAATTACTCATTACAGGAAGGTCGTTAACAAGTTAAACAAAAGTGGCAATCTATTGCTTCATGACAATGTCACTCCACTTCTGACCCTTACTGTACTGGTGGCACGGAGCTAGGTACCTACGATCGGAGCAAGGGGGCGGAGGTTTCACAATATCCCTTTCTCGTTACGCAATCATTATTTTTGGACCTTTTGTTACATTGCTACGATTTCACTTAGGTAGCTATACTGTTCTTCAGTTCAAACTGTAATAACTCTCTGTGTTCCATTCCATGTAATAATCTTCTATTGCCCTCAGCGTATAGACGTAGAATTGGCTAGTTGGTATAGTGGTTGCCAGTGCTGACTGCTGAGTCTTAGATTCCAACTCCGGATCATGCTATCAAATGTTTTGTAAAAAAAACGTACGTTTTGTAAACGAACTAACAGACAATGATAAGCAGTTGAAACAGTTTGTTTTAATTCCGCCGGTCCACATTGTAAAAAGTTGATAAAAAATTGTGACATTCTGATTAGGTATACCATACCATTCAGCGTGTTCGTAGAATTTTTATTTTTTTTTATTTATAGAGAGGGTAATCACAAATTAATAATGCCACTCCCATCGGTACAAACAATTATCCCTTATGATCTAAATTCTATTTTTGCTAATTTATATAAGAGTCTTGCATCCTCTGACAATGGGGACGCAAGAATGCTATTACACCTTCCAACATCCAGTGACTTGGATAACAATATGACTCTTTCGGCCTCATTCCGGACGCACTCCATCATTAAATGGTACGTGTCTACCACTACACATAATATATTACATTCCGGACAATTTGGTGACGCAACTTTACCCATGAGAAATTCAAAACTGTTCTCGTAGAATTATAATACCTAATACAAATATAGATAAAAACCGGCCAATTGCGAATCGGACTCCATCAAATAATTTATCATTATCACACAGTGGTACGGACGCCAGCACATCAAGTTACTACAATCTGTCAAATTTCTATAGTAGATTTTCAACTTTATCGTTAAAGCATTGAGGTTCAAGGTTGATTGGGAAAATTTGACAGTTTCGGGTAGCTTGACCTGCTGGCGTCTGTGTAGAACTTATACAATTTATATGTAAGTATGTAACCATCATCAGCCTAGCCTTTTCCCAACTACATTGGGGTCGGCTTCCAGTGTAAGCAGATGCAGCTGAATATCAGTATTTTAGATGAAGCGACTACCTACTTATCCTCCACAAACAACCCAGTTACTGGGTAACACAACACTCCTAAGTACCCCTTGGTAATACTGGTTGTCAGACTTTTGGGCTTCTGACGACCCGTAATGACTGCCTATGTCCAGCAGTGGACTATTACCTATATAGGCTGATGATGGTGATGGTCACCCATCCATGGAGCAACAGCGGTAAGCGTAGCTTAACCTGATCGATCGAGCCGTGCGGCTGTTATTACTTAACCACATAAGCCTTATTATGTATGTAATGTTGCAATAATATGTAGGTAATACGGGCTGGTGTCCGCAACTCCACGTCAACGCGCGTATTTTGCGTACCAATAATAATGTAATAATTTAATAAAAATATGTGAGGAATAAGTAATGCCGACAAGTCTAGGGTTTTAGTTGACCCATACCAATAAATTAGGCATCAAATAACTTCTTTGTGATTTAAAGAGTTGTTATAACCTCCCCCCACGTTTCTACTTCTCAAGATGTTGAACTTATGTTTCTAAATCCAGACCGAATATAGTTTTAAACCAGAGACAAAACCGATATAAATGCGTTCAGGACTTCTATAGGGAGAACCCAAACATGTTTTTAAATAAATGCGTTCAGGACTTTTAGAGAGAGAACCCAAAAATGTAATTAATTATCTGTAACGTAATAAATTATTAATGTTTGTCTACCGAATTTCATTCACCATTCTGAGGTCACCGGTAATCGGCAAACATAATTAAAACCACCAAGAAATTAGACAGAACTTACTGTTTTTGTTAATAAGAGTTAAAATCCAATAACTTCACACATAATATCACTATTTACACAATTTCTAGATAAACTAGTACTATCAATATCGTAGAAGTAAACTAAACAAAACTAATTTATAAGCGACGCGTCATGCCGGCTTCGCGTCCACCGCGAGACTGATGGCGTCTGATGGGCGACGGCTTCGTTTTTCGAATGTTCAATCATGAATTTGAACTACCAAAAATGAGATAGCTATGTTTGCCTTACGATATCTTTTACATTACAGCCAAATTAGATGATTAAACATACTTCTGGGTAATTTACGCTAGTTTGGAGTGAATTATCAGTTCACCCCACGTTATAGTGACCACATGGTCTTTAATATTTATTCAATATTAAAGACCATGTGGTAGGCCATGCTATCAACCATATTTTTAACCTTCACGCATGGATCACTAGCGTGACGGCTAGCATTAACTGTAAACCTTCTAAAAAGATCATTCATTCATTCATGAATGTGCCTGTCATACACAATGTATTTTAATGCAAATTACCTAGGTATATTATAAAGTAGGCGAGCAACATAGGTTCTAACTGAACTGTTCATGGACTCTACAGTTAGTAATCGTAGTTCACCATCGTCATCGGCTTTATAACCTACTTCAAAAGAAGGAGGTTATGCATTCGGCGAGTTTTTGATGCCATTGGTCAGTTTAGGATGAATGGCCATAATCAGTACTAATGCGACATTTTACGACCAGTAGCCATTTTGCGAAAGAGACTTTTTGTGATTAACCCGCCTTTCTATAATGTTCTCAGTGCTGCGACACAGGCCTCTTCTCTTCTAAAGGGAGTGGGATCTACCACGCGGGCCCAGTGCGGGTTAGTAGATGTCACAAGAGTTTGAATTTTTGGTTCTAGGACATCCTCGCGATGTTTTCATTCACCGTTTTATGAGCAGTGTATTAATGGCCGATTCTCTCTAGTTAATTAAAGCTGTATTCTATAATGTACGGACCGTTATTTGTTAAAATTAAGACTCTTCTATCTTTACCAATAATGAAGCAAAGACCTCATAGCTTTGTATAGTATAGACATCCCCATATGGGAGTAGCTATTACAGGTAAAATTAGCTTACGAAGCTAACCAGACTACACCCAGTTTGGCAATAAAAGTGCCACCATTGTAAGTAAAACTATTCATTTTTGTTTATAGGAACCGAGCATACGTCAATCCGAAGAGGACGGGGATCCACTGCAACTAGCAAACGTAGAGAAAACGTACCTAGCAGTGTTCAAAATATCAAATAATTTACATTCCATCGCCACTTAATCAGTTATCTGGGTACTTAATGAAATGTATTCTAAGTACATATATAAGCTTTATGCACAACAATTACAATTTACAAACTAATACTAAAATGACAAAATTATATCCTACGAGTAACTTAACTAAAACTATTTACAAACTAAAATATAGCGTCGAAAAATTCATACGCATCGCTGTCGGCTGGTAATGTACCCAAGAGACTAGCGGCATTGCCACGTTGTATGGCAATGCTTAGCCTCTGGCCAAGGTAAAAACTAGCCCTTGTGTTATGGGAAGTGTCAACCAGTCGTCAATTTCCTTAAAAAGACCATGAGCACTAGGACCCCACGGCCCGAGGGTTTCACTCAAAGTTGAGTTTAGTTTGAGTGACCATTTGTAACAAAAAGGTCCTACATAATACGTTTTTCGTTGCAATAGAATTTTGCATCCATCAATCCTCACAAACTATCGGTTTTATAATATTACTAGGAAGTAGGATTATATGAATTCAACAAGCGACGCGCGACGGCTTGCTTCGCGCAGTGGTTCTCGTGATTACCTTTCTGCGCATACGAGGGCGGAGTGATAAGTCTGGTAAAATTAAACAAGGAGTCAATTTTATTTTATTATTATTTTTTTTTCAACGTAGTTTCCTTGTAACTCAATGCACTTCATACAGCGTTTCTCTAGCTTTTCGATCCCTTCCATAAAGTACGACTTATGTAACCCTTCCAAATAGGCATTGGTTTCGTGCATGATCTCTTCGTTGGAGCCAAATCTTTTCCCACCAAGCCATTTTTTTTAAATTCGGTAACAAAATAGTTGCAAGGGGCTAAATCTGGCGACTACGGTGGGTGAGAAAGCAACTCATAGCGCAATTCATGAAGTTTGGCCATGGCAATCGCGCAGGTGTGCACTCGTGCGTTGTCTCGGTAGAAGAGGATTTTCTTCATGTAAAATCTTGACTTTGCATAATATGCACCATTAATCGCTTTACCCTTCTCTAGGTAGTCAATATGGATTACCCCACGTGCATCCCAAAAAACTGTAGCCATCACTTTATTGGCCGAAAAAAAAACAGCTTTGGCCTTCTTTGGAGCTGGTTCGCTGGTAGCAATCCACTGTTTCGTTTGTTGCTTGGTTTAGACGAAACATGGATCCACCATCATACCCCAGGTATGGTGGTGGATCCATGTTTCGTCTACTGTTATAAAAAGACGCAAAAATTCCCGTTTTATCCCGTTGAAACAACGCCAAACCTGCCTCCGAAGTGGTCACACGCATGCGTTTTTGATCAACAGTCAGTAAACGCGGCACCCATCACGCGGATCGCTTCTTCATATCTTAATGTTGGTGTATTGCGAACACGTTCGTCTGAGATACCTATTATCTCGACTATGTCCCTCACTTTTACTCTTCGGTCGTTCAACACTATATCGTGGATTTTAGCGATCATCTCTGGAGTACTGACCTAAACTGGGCGTCCTGGAAGCACAGCATCACTTGTGCTTGTACGACCACACCGAAAATCGTTAAACCTCTTATGAATCATTTTAATCGACGGAGCAGAGTCCCCATAATATTTATCAAGTTTTTGTTTCGTTTCCGTTATAATTTTTTTGCGCAAAAAATAATGTTTAATCACGACACTAAATTCACTTTTCTCCATCTTTGCAAAAACGTGTTCAGTTGTTTTTCTTTAATGGCTGTCAAAAAAGAACTAACCGGCAGTACTGGCTGAAAATTTAAATTTAATCCCTATGTTTAATCCTTCAAAAGAGTTGTGAACAAGGAGTTTCCATGCAATTTGCGATAATTTTATTCCAAAATAGATTTTTACCAGACTTATCACTCCGCCCTCGTAGATTTGCGGTACGATTCCCACGCGAAGCTTTATTGCTTGATTGCCCTCCGCATCTGGGTGTTTATGGCTTAGTTTAGGCTGTAAGTGTAAACCCACGGCCTTAGTAAAGAGAAGCTGTTTTCACTTGAAAACTGTCAGGAACAATATAAAGGTACAGTCTGACCTACACATCAGTGGTAACGCTTTGAACTGAAGCTGCACCCTAAATGCGTAACACACTTGTTGTGATGTGTTTCATTTTGACAGTCCGACAATATTTATTGCGCTATTTACGTTGCTGAGCAGACACATTTTTCGAACATATGAAGCAATATATTAGCAATATCTTTCAAAATTATTCAGATTCTGATTGATAGTGTGTTACGCCATTAGGGTGCAGCTTCAGTTCAAAGCGTTACCACTGATGTGTAGGTCTGACTGTACCTTTACATTGTTCCTAACAGTGCTCCACAAATGAAAATAGTTCCTCTTTATAAGGGCAGTGCGTTTACACTCACAGCCATAAACACTTCATTAACTAACTAGGTAATCATTTAGTTAAGTCATAGCACTAAACTAAATGATTAGTTAGTTAATGAATGTATAGATACGAGAGATATATATACCTACGTGCAAGCATTTACCATACATAGTGTAATATTGTAGACAATTAAATAGATATAAGATACCGTACGACAACGTAACGCTATAGTTGTGCCGTTGTAGCATGGTAATAGCAGTCATTGCCCTTTCCCTAATATCTATCCGGAGGAACCCAACCAAACCATAATCTATGTATCGATACCCCCAAGCAATAAGTCGGTAATGTGACTCTTATTGTTGTCAAATTCGGCACCTATGGGTTGGGATCATAGATTTACATTTCTATGGTTGGGATACATCTTAGTAATTTATTTCACATTTTACGTAGTGATATTTACGAAGACATCATGTAAAACACTTTTACTGTAGGGAAATTCAAAAACAAAATGATGACGAGAAAAGTAGGTCGGTATCTTAACGTATCAATACAGAAGTGTTTTGATTTAATTTAATTTTGTGGATAAGAAATAACTTTGGAAAAGTCCATGTTACGTATCAAAATTTTTAACAAATTTACTGCAATAATGGCATGTGTATATTCATGAAACAATTTACCTATCATAATGTTTGTAACAGGTATTTATTCTCTTAAATTGCAAGGTTTGTCACACAATTAATTTAATGTTGACATCGTAATTGAATTACACAAAAAATAGCTTTCATTTAATGTATCAATGGCCTCAACACTCCGACTCGTTGAAAAGGTATTCATCGAAAAACAGAAAAACATTTCTCCTGTAAAATTTGAGCTTTACGATTACCAACTTATTACTTCGGGGCGTCCCCGTCGGTATGGTTTTTTGGTATTGGAACATGTTGAAGATCACGATAGAATACTGCACCCTAATTGCGTCAAACACTATCAGTCTCACTCTGAATCATTTTGAAGGATATTGCTCATCCATTGCTTCATATGTTGGAAAAAAAATGTCCGCTCAACAACGTAATGAATGCTATTGACCTGTCAAAATGAAACCTATTGTTTCTGATAGTGTGTTACGCAATTACCCCGCAGGACGATAACTTTATTTCAGTTTTTTAAATAAAAAAATACTAGGTTCACTATATGTGGGTTAATGACCGCTATTGCTTGCTTACTAAAACGCGACGACAACTATAGATGTTACGATGTTTAATAAGTGTCCTGGGGGTCTACTACAAAGTGCAAAGTGCGAATGATCGGATCGGACCGACACATGACCGAACCGAATATTATTGTAAAATGCGAAAAATGTTCGGATCGGCTCAGTTGGGTCGGGACCATAGTCAATATTCGAAAGAGTGTAGGAGTGTAGGATCGGGACCGACCGAACCAAATAGTAACTTCGTCGCAGGAAACGGCCGAACATTCGGCCGATACCACTTCGTAGTAGACCCCCGGTAATGTATACGTAGGATGCACCTTAACAATCCACCCACGATGAATTCTTATGCATGACATGATTTATGTTTGTGAATTAGAGCAATGAGACGGATTTCGTTTTATGGGTCTCTCTCTGTAGTGTAAATGCGTAACAGACCAATGGCAATGCCTTCCATTCTGACAGTTCAACAACATTCATTGCGTTATTTACGTTGTTTAACAGACGAATTTTTCAAACCTATGAAGCAATAGATGAGGACTTTCCTTCAAACTTCTTCCGATTGTTATTGGAAGTGTGTACGAAATTGGGGTGCTGGTCAGCCACACATCTGCATCAAAGGTAACAGTTGCACTACTACAATGATCGACCTTACCCGCTACGATATAAAGACGCTGTTTATGTCAAATTGTTACCACTGATGTGCGTCTGTACAGTAAGCATATCAGCACCGCGATTCTGTAACCATCTCACCGTGAAAACTTACGTGAAGTGAGCGTGGAGTGAGCTGTCATTCCAACTAATGCTAGGGATCGACGCTACTGACAGCTCACATCAAGCTCACTTCACTTGATTTTTCACGGTGAGATTTTTACAGAATCGACCGGCTGTACTGTTGTAACACTAGGTCTACGGAAACCGTTCCTTTGGCCTACAGGCCTCAATCGAATCCTAACCCGAGAAAGGTCCAGTATATGAAGGACAAGATCAATAGCTAAGTATTGTTTTAGATTTGCCCCTCTCTTCTTTTAGATGACGTCACAAGCGACTGAGAGGATTTTCAGGGGATTTAACTAATTAAAAGAGTTTGGGTGTGGTTTTTATCGATTTTGTGCGTGGTGTGCCCGTTATTTAGTTTTGTTTGTTTGTTTCAGATTTCTCTTTTTGTAATGGTGAGTCATTATTTCATTAATATGATTCATAAGGGTAGGTTCAGACTATCATTGCCAGTTAAAGTGTCGTATTTTTTTTCCAAAACGTTCTCCGGTGGCGCGTTGCTCATCCCGTTCCCATGGTTATGCATGCAGACTGTAGACGAGACGATGCGGCGCCATGACAATTAATATTTTGGTGGATAAGCTATTTTTGACGAACATTAATGGGCAATTGCATAAAACACTTACAAACTGGCCCTACAGGTCTGTTGGTGGACCATCTTGTTAAAGTAACTGCGGGATAATTGAGTCCACTCCCTCTCGAAGAGAGGAGGCCTGTGTCCCAGCAGTGGGAACATTATAGGCTGATTATGCTTTGTTATGCTTTTACATTAATTTGCCTTTCTGTAACGGTGAGACGGTTCATAAGGGTAGGTTCAGTTCAGATCATTTTTACCTGTATATGTGTCGTATGTGTCGTATTTATTTATTTGATTAATTAGTTAAGGTCAATACAGTGTCACCTCGGGTCCCTTTGTCGTCGTACCCCCGCGCCCCTGTACCCCGTGGGCGAGGATATTAAAGCGGTCGGTCTAAAGTTACTTAAGTAAATCATCTTGTCCCTTGGATAGAGTAGACAGGTAGGTAGTGTACCTTACCTAGGTAATAAATAGGTGCAGAAGTATCTCTCCATAATCCATTCTGAACATATTCGTTTGACATTCATCACGAGGACACTATGACCTAATGCTGATTAGTGGGTCATCACATAAAATAGGATATTACGCTTCGAATTAATTACTCTCGTCTGCAGTCTGCACACATATGTATATGGGAACGGGATGAGCGACGCAGCGCCATGGCCGTTAATAATTTGGTAGATAAGCTATTTTTGACGAGGATTAATTACGTACTCATTTAGAGAATTCAGCTTGTTCAGCGCAGTTAGTGGGCAATTGCGTATTACACTTACAAACTGACCCTACAGCTCTGTTGGTGGACCTGGGGGGTAATTGCGTAACACACTATCAGTAGCAATGGATTTCATTTTGACAGTTCAAAAACATTCATTGCGTTATTTATGTTGTTGAGCAGACACATTTTTCGAACATATGGAGCAATGGATTCACAATATCCTTTTTTTTTCTGTGGGAAATCATCAAATGACCCCTCCCGTTCTGGGTGGAGCGGAAGAGAGTATCAGACTTTTACTGACTAAAACCCACCCATGTTCCTTCGTTCGCCCTTTATGTTCAGGGTAGCGGTAACCCTTTCGGACAATCCCGCTGACCCGGCAGGCTTCGTTCCTAAGGGGCCCCTCGAATTATGCTGACATCTCTTTGAGGCGCGCGTGGAACACTTACGCGCCGTCCGGCACGAGCCTGGTCCTGATCGGGCGGTGAGCTACCCATTGCTCTCCGCTCGCAGGCCCGCGCCTACGGTGGCCGGGAGTCGTCGCGCGGCTCCCGACGCCCGGAGCGTCTCCCGCGGCGGCTGGGACGGGAGGCTCTCTCCCTCATCCGTCCCGCCACCTCCTTCGCTAGCATGACTGCTTCGCAGAAGGAGGCGACTGCCTCCCACTCCCTCTTGCTCCGGACGATGGCTTGCACCAGGGCCGGGCGCGAGAGGCCGCCGCCGCCGCTGCCTCTACGAGGACACGGCGGTGCTCCGCCCAAGCGGGGCAGACCTCCACCGTGTGCTCCACCGTGTCCTCTGGGCGATCCTGGCAATGGTGACGCCCGGGCGTTTCCTCCCGCCTAATGATGTGCAGGAACCTCCCGAAACTTCCGTGTCCGGTGAGGACCTGCGTCAGGCGGTAGGTGAGGGCGCCGTGGCGCCTCTCTAGCCAGTCCTCAAAGAGGGGTCTTATCGCCGCTATCGCGGCGTGCCCTGCGCTGGGTTGCGACAGTCGCTCTTTCCATGTCGCCATGAGATCGAGCCGGAGATCCGTCCGCTCCGCCGCAATTTGCCGCGGGAGCGGACTTTCCCCCCGGCGCAGTGCCTCCGCGCGCCACTCATACAGGCGCGCGAGGACTATCGCCTCCAGATTAGCAATATCCTTCAAAATGATTCAGATTGAGATTGACAGTGTGTTAGCTACGCAATTAGGGTTCTAGTCAAACAAAGCCCCATCCAAATGGGAACAACTGGATGGGGTTTTGTTGGCTTGTTCGCGCTATAGGCAGCATTAGGCGGCATTATTAATAGTTGTAGCATTATTGCTTCAGAGACGAAGCTGAAAAGTGTGGTGAAATTGTGAAAACCACAGCAAAGTAGGACGTGTCAGATAGGTATTAATGCAGTTTATGCTTATACAGTTATAAATTTCTCATTAGCAACTCAGAGTCTAGATTCGAGCCCGGTTGGTGGTAAATGTCAATAGCTTCGGCGGCTCGGCCCCTATTCCATTGGACTTGAAACGCAACAGACAATCGAAATATGGGTAGAAATACCTCCACCCTGCCTACACATTTGGGAAATACAGGCGTTATAGCAAAAATATATTTTTTCTGAGGAGAAGAAGAGAATGACAAGGCGCCTTCATATTTACGAAGAATGAATTCTATTATTGGAATGTTTCCAACCTAACACCCAATCTTACTCTATTGTACATGGTAATACATAGGAATATATAGAAACGAATTTCCAAAATAGAACGAATCTGAAAGTTCGGGCAATTGTCCATAACATAGCATACCCATTACAAGGGTAGCGATATCCTACAAAAAACACGGTTAACAATGTCTGCAGTCTCGTCGAACCGGCGCCAGACGCGTGACGTCATGGTTTCTCTGATTAAGCGGTTCAACGTGCCAGATTTGTGGCTCATATAGTATGTAATACGCTAGGATATTTGCTTGAGCCTAGAATTCACCTACTAGCATAAACAATTTGGGGTTCATTGCCCTAACTTGAAAGCTCGTTGTTTCTTAGCTGATTGTACAGACGCCAGCACATCAAGCTACTACAAGCTGTCAAATTTCTTTAATAGATTTTCAACTTTATCCTCAAAGCATTAAGGTTCAAGGTTGATTGGGAAAATTTGACAGTTTCGGGTAGCTTGACCTGCTGGCGTCTGTACCATATATTATAATGTACTCTGTGGTGGTAACGCTCCAGATCAAGAATAGAATAGAATAGAATAGAATACTCTTTATTGTACACCATACAAATTATAAAACATAAATATACAAAATTTTTACAAAGGGTGACACAATGGGCGGTCTTATCGCTTAGAGCGATCTTTTAAAGAAAACCATTGGATGGATTAAAATTAAAGAGAGGCAAAAATGGTAGGTAGTCTGTGGTGTACCATTTACATTATACAATCAATATATACATAAAGTATATTTTACTCGTCTAAATAAATATATACATACAATAATAGACATGAAACAAGAGTCTCTTCTATGCATATACGTTGCCGGCGGCCATACAGGTAACTACGAAACCAGTCAATCGCCGTTGGAGATATGTTATGCGAGCGAAGCATACCAAGCTGGATATCGAAATCGACAGTATTGAATGCATTGCTAAAATCTAGTAAGCAAAGAACTGTCAGATTTCCTTCTTCCATGCCCAACCATATGTCATCAGTGACGTTAACTAAGGCAAGCTTGTAAAAGAACCTTTAGTTATATATATTTTCTTTAATTATTAACCGTTAATATGCCACTGCTGGGCAAAGGCATCCCTTCCTCCCTCTTTCCACCTCTCTCTGTCCAGAGCTGCCAATGACCAATCGTTATGAACTCTCAAACTCAAATAATTTATTTCAATTAAACCATTTACCTACAGGCACTTTTGAATTGTCAAAAATAGTCGGTCAGTTAGTCAGAAAGTTGAAGCTATTTGCCCATTCCAAAACGTAGATCTCTATGGAGAAGAACGGGCAAGAAACTCCAAGGACACTCTTTTAAATCAAGATACTATTACAAAATCCTGGACACTTTAAAATATAAAATTAAAAATAAGCCTGGCAGTTAAGAGATGACCAGTCTCAACCGACAGCGCCCGTTCACGAACATGACGCGTGGATCAGCACCACCCAGCTCAACCATTTTGTAGGAAACCGAATGATTCAACACACGCGCCACCATAAATGTCTCACTGGAGACATTTATGTGAGCATGACATATTCTTAACTGTAATGCTCTTTCAAGTCCACGTCAAAATATCAGAATAAACGGATCCATTGTTCTTACATTTACAAAATTTAAAAAAATGCTTCTAAATTATACAAAACTATAGTTTGCAATTTATTTAAGAGATGAAAAAAAATACTACCAATCAGGAAGAGGTTTTTAATATTGAAGTATTCAAGAATTAAATCATAATTGAATAAAATAAACAATAAGTTCGAAATGTCAGAAACACTAAAAAAAAGGGGAAACATCTCTTCCAAATATTGAAATTGTGATCAACTAGTGAGCCCAAGTGCCTGTGGAGCAGGACCAGCATTAAGCCAAGCATTTTTATCTACGATACCTATAGGTACTCATCCAACTATAATAAGCTTGTCTACTTAAGAAAGGAGGTTATCTCATAAAATTATAATTTATTTTTTATAGTTCGGGGCTTTGAATAGAGGATACTCTATGGATTAAAGTCTATTCGTTTTTGATAGAAACAAAATATTAAATCTTAATAAACTGAGGGCTGTTTTTTCCAACGCCAGATAATTTTATCCGAGGAATAATTTTGAACTTTCGACATTACATTCCATACAAAATCTGTCAGACGTCAATTTTATTTCATGAACAAAAATTATCTGTTGATTGAAAAAGCTGCCCTAATTCTGACGAAAAAATTATTATTTGGTTAGACACACTAGCAGCTAATTAGCAACTGATGCTTGTGTATCGTATAGCTTGGAGATATTTAATCTGTCCAGTCGATTCTTGAAAAATGGTAAGATATATATTTTATTTGGGTGGCAACTTTGATAGCGAACGTCAAAACTCGCTTGACAAACAAAAATTCAAGCTGCGTTTATTTTATTTCAAAATAAACTTTAAACACAGTAAAAATGGCTGAAAAACCACCGGAGGAAGGCTACATATCTGTAGTGGATGAAGAGCCTGAGATTTTCGAATTACTAAAATGGGATTCATCACATACACAGAAACCAGAGCAACCACCGCGGCCCATTGAAAAACCGAGGAGTCCGGAGAAAAGAGTTCTCAAGCCTGCAGAACTCGACCCTTTTGATTTAAATGAGCCTGCTTTTATAGAAGCATATAGATTGTCCAAGGATTTGGCGCGAAACTTGTGTGAGGAGCTGAAACCTGTGATGCCTGATTCTATAAAATCTATTGAATTCTCTGTTGAAAGTAAAGTAAGTACATTGTTGTCTCATGTCTGTGTAGAAAGTATGTAGCAATACAACGGCACGCCAGAGCCTGCCGCGGCAGAGGTTAGTCACGAAAAACTACGTTCAGTGCGAGTTTATGCTAATAAAGAAAAGGAATTTTGGTTAATTAGCAGACAATTATAGTTATTTATTGCTTTTGCGTTGTTTAGATATTATCTAAGTACTAAGAACTTGCGTGTTTTGTTATCTAAAATCAGGTAAATGATAAATTGATGACAAGTATGATCATTGATTTTATCAGCATCTTTATCTAGAAAAAGTTAGTTCTCTAAAGATGTTAGCAGACCCAAACAAAAACTTTGCTTTAAGTAATAATCTGGTCTCAAAACTAAAATAGCTGTGTTAATAACTGATTTTAATAACAATATTACATCTGTAATCGCTGAAGGGTCAGGCAGAGGTGTACCTTTAGCACACTCAAATTTCACCAGTCATGTTTAAGTCTCATGTAATAGGGGCAAGCCTGGAGTAAGGATTTCTTTTAGGTTGATCCTAAAAGAAATCCTTACTCCAGGCTACTACTAATTTTTAATTGCTATCCAATTTTGCAGGTAATGGCAGCTCTCTCATTCTATGCAACAGGAAAATTTCAGAAGTCTATATTGGGTAAAAATGACCCCAGCATCACTCAGTACTTTGTGTCGACAGCAGTGATGCAGGTCTCAGAGGCTATGAACCACCCTGCGATAGTCAAGAAGTACATTCACTTCCCGCATCTTAGGCAGGAGAGGGATATTATTAAAGCCAGGTAAACCAGTAAGGAGTAAACCAGGATGACCATAAAAACTTTGGTAACTGGGTAATAAAAAAGTGGCACAGGATTGACCATGGCCAAAAGTTATGTTTTGTGCATACAAAAATTCCCCAAAACAATTTCATTTACTGCATTACAACTACTTCCATTTATAGTATGGCCAATGAGAGAATGAGTTCTTGACACCTGTCAGTTTCATGTTCTATGTTACGGGTTTGGTTTCCGCACTTAGTCCTTCAGGTGGACCATTGTGCGTGGACCTGTCAGTTTCATACAAACAAATTCCTTTTTTTTTTTTTAGACACTAGTAGGGCTGATGCATGTGTATTGTGTGTACATGTTTTGCGAATTTGATGTGCTAAGAATCATCACACTGTCGGGTGTCAGAAACGCATCCTCTGGACAGCGAATTCAATGACTAGCCTTCCAAGCAAGTGGATGTGTAATTACATATTATGGCAAAATTATCATTATGTATGCTCTAAAACAAAGATAGCTGAAGTGGCTCAAAATGCTGCCCAATTTAAATGGGACTGGGCAGGACATGTCTGCTGCATGCCGGACAAACTGTGGGCCCCAATAACACAGAACTGTGACAGCGAGGCGGGGTCGCAGCAGAGCTGGATTGGTTCCGTCAAACCTGGAAGGAGGACGCGCGGGCTCGTGAAAGATGGAAGTTTTTATGGGTTACGACGTACAAACGCGACTTGATTGATCGCGCGAGTATGTCACGTTCATAAAAAGAGTGCGACGGTCGCTTTCAGTTAGGATGCGCCCTAAACATAAGTTTCATGTCGTTCATGCTAGGGAGTTTGTTGCGCCACTTCTAGCGAAAGCACTAGGAAGTGGTGAAGGGCGGGTGTTTTGAGGGACTGTCTTATGTAATTTTTATGTTCTGATGTTAAAGTGCTGATTCTCAGCCTAATTTGAATAAATGACTTTTGATTTTGGTCAATCGACTGCTGTCTTGTTGTAACCCAATGCACTTTTTCATGTTATATTAATGAGAAAACTTCTTACAGATTCTACATGAAGTATGGCATCCCCAACGTGGTTGGATGCGTGGAATGCACACATGTGCCGATGGCGCGTCCGGATGATGACCAGAAGAGCCACTTCAATAAGTCTTACCATTCCAAGAAGGTGCAGGTTGTAAGTATCCAGCTATCATGTTTTGTGATATTACACTACTTCTTAACTACAGTCCGGCCGTCGAGAGAATGCTTTCTTGACACCTGTCAGTTTCATACAAACGAATACGTGGTTTGCGAATTTGATATTTATTAGTTAATAGAATTGTCGCACTGACAGGTGTCAGGAGACGCATTCTCTCGACGGCTGGACAGTAGGTATAAGACAGGAAAAGTGGGTGTGATTATGAAGCCCGTTTAAAAGGCCTAATCTGTCCAAAGCTGCTGTTTTAAATGTAAAAAATCCTTTAAGTGCTAGTAAAATTAGAACATTGAATCCTAAATCTCTTTAATGTCTTCGAACAATCAGTAGGAATTACTGACAGGTAGCCAATCTGCTCGGCGGTTTTTGTAACCGTTTTTTGACAGCTGTCTTAGAACGTACATATTCCAGATTACGTAAAAGTTAATTTTGAAATGCGTAATAAAATAAATATATAAACTGCCTATAATCAATGTATTGTGTGTTGCTGAAATCACTTGTTCCACTCTGTCAAAAAACGGTATACCTAATGGACAGGGTATAAAAGTTTATCTTTTAGGACAGACATTTTCTCCCACAGATTTGCGACAGTGACCTGACAATCATCAGCGTGGACGCGACTGCAGGCGGTTCATACTCGCACGATAACGTTCTCAACAGACACGCCGTCAGGATAGACCTGGATAGTTTGAACTACTCTGGGGAACCATGCTGGCTCATTGGTAAGTGATTATCATCATCAATCATACTATTATAGTAGACATCATCAGGTTGATAACAACCTGATGATGTCTACTACTGGACAAAAGCCTGTCTCACAGATTTCCACAACCAAGTGATTGACTTATCTGAAAAATTCAATCAAATTGAGAACCACAATATCAAATCATCCCCTTTATAGAAGTTGCTTAAACAATTTTGTTTAGAGTCCATGTTCAGCTAAGGACTGCTAGAAGTTGAGTAATACTATATGATCAGAATCAATTGTTTACTTATTTATTTATTTATTTAGAATCTCCAACAAAAGATATACGCAATACATGACGCATAAATAATCATGAACTGGTTTAAAAATTATGACAGTTTGTCTAACTTTAATAAATTGTAAACTTCCAGGCGGACCACACTACACCCAAAAACCATACATAATGACACCAATCCCGAAGGTAACCAAGAAATCCCCAGTATCACCGGAAAAGTATTACACGAACATGCACGCACAAACACATGGCGCCGCCGTTGAAACTATCAAACAGTTGAAAAGCAGGTGGAAATGCCTCCAAGCTAACTGCAACAAACAGTTCGACCCCCCTACAGTAGCCATGATGATAGTAGCTTGCTGCGTCTTACATAACATGTGCAACAGACGCGGATTACCAGTACCTCCAATGACCCAAACGGAGGAGCGTTTGGAGGCCATGAAACAGAAGGTAGCTAACGGCCCTATACCTAGAAAACAAGTTGAAGTTGCAAATGGTATCCAGGCACGAGCCAGGCTAGTAGAACGACTTTGGAACGAGCGTCGTGTCGTGCCTGAGTGTGGGGCTCCTAAGAAACGGATGTCGAAGAAAGACAGGATATTAGAGAATCACCAGACTCACGTTCAGCCGCCGCCGCCGCCGCAGCAAACACACCATCTTCAACAGCAGATACATCATCAAACTCATCACGAGGACATGAGCAAGAGACCTCGCATCTTATCTATGACTACTCCAACCTATAGCATAGGAGTGCCGCCCGGATGGGGCCACTATCC
This sequence comes from Apamea monoglypha, assembly GCA_911387795.2. Classification (NCBI taxonomy): domain Eukaryota; kingdom Metazoa; phylum Arthropoda; class Insecta; order Lepidoptera; family Noctuidae; genus Apamea; species Apamea monoglypha. The sequence goes on along the minus strand of OU426930.1, from coordinate 17,517,601 downwards.
GCAACACTGAGGGTGACATTCTCGAAGGTATTGGCTGCGGAAGATACGTCTAAAAGTAAAAACCACTGGTGAGACGCATAGCGTGATCAATACATGAAATGTTCAATTAGAATGGCGTAATGAAGCTTTCTTTCAGTGCCAAGAGTCGGTCGATTCCCGCATCGGGACAGACCTAAAAATATTTGGATATTTGATACACCAAGGAGTTGATGAAAACCCGAATGTTAATTCTCGTACTTTAAAAACGTTCAAATTCAAGTCGTAATTTCATCTCAGCGACAATCCGTGTCAAAACTTGTCAAAAATATTTGTAAATTGATTGTACAGAGGCCAGCAGGTCAAGCTACCCGAAACTGTCAAATTTTCCCAATCAACCTTGAACCTTAATGCTTTAGCGACAAAGTTGAAAATCTATTAAAGAAATTTGACAGATTGTAGTAACTTGATGTGCTGGCGTCCGTACTTTTGACAGATTGAGGCGTAAGATTATAATGCGAAACTTCTGAAAAATACGGGAATTGCCCTTCAGATACTGATGCTAAGATTCTCCTATCTTGTGGAACAATTATGAATTCTTAATCGTAGTTGGTGAGAGTACAGAAATATTTATCTATTTTAGTGGTTTTTTTTTCTTGAATATTTGACGCAAAAATCTCGATGAGAAACGTAGTATAGGCGTGTTTTCAGCAGCGAATGCTTTCAAAAAGGAAATGTAACAGTGAGATTATGATGTTGCTAATTTTTGAATATTTTTATAATGGTCACACTAGCAGGGTTTCAATGCGAGTTGTATACATGGCAGCACATATCCCAAGTGCTTTCTGAAAGGTAGCAACGTCGCAAAAAGTAAACTGCAATAATTCATAACGTAACACTGAATATTCTGGTTTAGGTTAAAAATGAAATGTCAAATGCATTTTTAGACCTAAAACTGTTACACCTAATGCAGCCTTATTATTGCAATAAATCATAATTTAAGTGCACTACAGAGCGACATGTCATAATTTAGTTTAGGGCTGATTTTTCTAAAGCTTTTTTATTGGAGGAATAATTTAAAAATTTTGACAGTTCTTCCATACAAAAACTGTCAGCTGTCAATTCTATTCTACGAAAAAAATTATCTGTCAATTGATAAATCAGCCCTTAAAGTTCGTTTTTTAAACCCACATACTAATTTGACAGGTGTCAAATTTCTATACTTCTTCTTCTTCGTGTCGCTGGCACGACTGAATTTCATATCTTGTTGGCCCAAAACCTTTCCCCACTTCTACGGCGTCGACAGTGGCAGCGCAGAGGTCACTTTGACTGCATGTTTTGGGACACAGAGGGCAGGATAGGAGGTGGAGCATGGTTTGCGACATAGCTCCACAATCACACCCTACTGCCGTTCCGTCAAGGTAGCCCCACTTTACCAGGTTGGACTTCTTCTTCCCACTTGTGTCCATTTCTATACTAAAAAACGCAAACACAAAAGACTTAAATGTCAGATTAGTATCTGGGATTAAAAAACGAACTTTAGTAATATTGATAAATTAATCAAACTGCAAAAGACTTCACAGCTATTTGCAATGTTGCCAACTTGAATGTCAATTTCCTTGACTCATGTCGTCTTGCGCATGTCAACCCTGTTGGTCTTATTTGTATAAACTTACGGTGCATCTTGAATGTGTGGCAACGAACTGATCATGTAGCATTTTTGACGAAATTCCTGAATATTTTTTATCATGTCTGAAGTATGTGGAAAGAATTATGTATTTTTAGGACTAGGATTAGACGATATTTTGTTTCAGTATCCTTGTTATTTTCTTTCTCATTATGATAAGTTTAGTTATGCAATATTTAACTTTTCTGATAATTTGTTTGTAAATTCTTCAGAAAAGACATTTACATCACGCAATGAATTGTATAAACGAAGTGTAATTTAGTTGCTGATTGAAAAGATTTGAAACATACATGGCGAAATGTGGTTACTGCCTACTCCTTGTGAATACAGGCGTGATGTTATGTTGGAAAGAATCTCAAAGGACGTATGTATGGATATCGTTAGTTTTTAAAGAAAAATACACGCTGTGTACATAATAATCATTGTTTTATTTTCTTCAATAATTTTCGCTGGGTATAAATTCTCTGTGCCAATATCTTTCTAAATACTCACACGATTTGCTATACTTTGCCTCTATTTTATAATATCTAATAGACTCTTTGACGATAAAAAAAACTTGTAAATAGTAAAGATTCTCTTATATTCAAGATAATATCTTAGTGGCCATACATACACACGAGCGATTCGCGTCGGCGGCTGCGGCCGACGTGTCGCTCATGTTGCGCATCAACGGTTGCAGCTGCCTCTATCGTCGACGGGTGTTACTCGTGTGTATGCACACTTTGTCAAACTTTTACGTACTTGCACCTGAAACATTTTAGTTCCAGTTTGCAAGTGCCCAGTGACTTTGATATGCACATAGCATACATGTTAACACTTTGCGGGACACTAAACGCCCCCACAGATAATAATAAACTTCTATTGTGCCTCGTTCAGTGTCCTTTGAACCGCCAATTTGGCTCTAGAGAATTTCTGTGAAGTGCTAAAAGTCTTACAAAACCTCGACGTATTATTATAATAGCAATTTAATCATAACTATATGAATAATAGTAATTATACTTCAGTCTTAAGTACAAAGATACGTTTTATTCGAATGGATATTAATAATACATACTTTAAATTAAATAGACAAGGCTTTATTTAATCTGTTCCATAAATTATTATTAGAATTTAGAATAGACCTTTTAATTGCCGAATAACTCTAATATCGTCTACAGGATCGTGATTGGCCACATCGCATAATTTTCGTAATAAATTCAATTTTATAATGATATTTTTATTAATTATATAGTTCCTTCCAAAAGTCAAGTACGTGTGGCAGTTACATTTGACTAAAGAAGAAACTTATTTATTTTGGAATGAGATTTCGGGCCGATTTATCCATCGCCAGATAACTTAGGAATAAAATTGACGTTTGACAGTTTTTGTATGAAATAACTGTCAAAATTTCAAAGTTATTCCTCGAATAAAATTATCAGATGATTGAAAAATCAGTCCTTATAGATACTTAATAATTCGACACAATTGTTATTCTTCATACTCCAAACAATTTATATACTCTAGTCCAAATAAACATACAAATGTTATATTCTATGGAAACAATAAAAGTCTCTTCCAAAAATATCTGATAAAATGTAAACAAAAAATGGATCAGAAAATGCACCTGTGGATGCCAATTTGTACTGTTACTTACGAGAGTTGAGGGCATAGATTTTTTGAATACTTAAACCCGAAATCTTAAGTATAAATCACTCAAGATTTTTTAAATTGACAGTTGAGATTAATGGTATAACCTCAATGTTCATCGACGACTCTTCAATTACAATTTAATAATGTTATTAAAACAATCATTGTTGGAAAAAGTGGGGAGATATGCAGTTAAAGTCTTCTACATAAGATGAGTAATTGATTGTGTAAGAATCTAAGAACCTAAACAGGGTTTGCTTACACTTTAATCAGAGTCTTTTGGAATAAACTATACATATGTATATTTTTTCGGTCAGCAGAGCGAAGTAAGTCGTGTTGTGTCCTAAGTCCTGGCGAGCGCCTGGGCTACCTCGTTGGCAAGGAGCGATGCTATCGCCATGTTGGGGCAGTTGGCTGTGACACGGGAACTGTCCTCGTCAGTCCGGACTGATATAAGAACTAGGTCTTGTGATGACATCATGCGGCCCGCGAATCTGTTAGGCAAAAAAAAAACAAAGAGTGTAAGTAAATGAAAACAAACTTAGGATTGGTGACTATACAGGGTGACACGGACATCTACCACAATTTGTTACCATAGATTCAGTACAAGGATCTGAAAATCCTAACCTTGCCCTTTTCTATGAAACAGTAGATGTTTTTGCTGATAACCGATGAAAAACGTTAGATGGTCCAGAATCACGTGCTGAATTCATGGTTTCAGTTTGCGCGTCGAAGTCCCGGCCAACCTGTTTGCTTAGATTCAGCTTGGATATGTATAGTATTATATTATCTGTGGCTTGGAGTTTTCGAACTATTGCTCAATCGTGGTAGTTTATAAAGGGGTCATCCATAAGTTACATCAAACGTTGAGATGGAACGACAAAGTGACAAGGGGTGGGGGCCGAGTCGTAAGCTGTGTTGTTTTCAAAGTTCTCGGTCCTGGTAAAATACAGTCAACTGCCGACAATGCTTCGATTCTTTCTATCCTGTTATTGTTGCAGGAGTCTACAGGCAGCAGGTTGTTTGAATTAGTTCGACCTTTAACATGTTTGCCATTATAACACACGTGAATGTAAGTCAAGAAAATTAATTATTACCTAAGCAAATTGACTACCAACTTAAATATTTATGTATATATTTAAATCTCATGTACAACGATATTTTTTTTATAATTTTTATGAAATGGCTATAACAGCAAATTGACGTAGGGTGTCAATTTGCGTAAATTATGTTGGGGTCGGCTTCCAGTCTAACCGGATGCAGCTGAATACCAGCATTTTACATGGAGCGACTGCCATCTGACCTCCACAACCCAGTTATTGGGTAATACGATACCCTTGGTAAGACTGGTTGTCAGTTTCGGGCTTCTGACGACCCGTAAAAACTGTCAAAGATCCACGAATGACAGCCGGGACCAACGGCGGCAAGCGTAGCTTAAACTGATGATGATTTCTTAGCCACAAGCCCCTCTAATTTTCTTAACGATGAATTTCTCTGAATGTAATAACGCTATTTTTTTTTTATCTTACCTGAGATAGTCTCCAGTAGACGTTATAGCTGAAACGTTAGCAGTCTCGAACACGCGTTTACATATAGTTTGTTCGTCTTCTACTTTCACTGCTTTCTTGTCACACTGAAATAAATTAATTCCTTTTTAAAACATATTCTGTGGTCCCCAGCAAAGACATAACCGTCCACAACGAAGAAAAAAGATCGATGATTGATCGACTATATTTTAAGAACTAGAGGAACACAGTATTTACTATCCAACTACTGAAAAGAAACACCAAAACAAATTCAGAGGTATGTGTTTAGAAGCATGAAAGCTCAAGAGTTCCTTTCATAACGAAAGTGAGCACTAAGGAGGGATTTTTGAAAATTAATTCGCTAATGGGAGGAAGGAAGTTGGTCATTTTTGCTGATGGAAAATCCCGTCGGGCGCACGGCTTGTACCATAACAAGTGAAGAAGTTACCTCGGTCATTCCTCTTAACTTCTTGTGTTCGGAGTCCCAGCGCGTCTGTGACATGGTGACCGATCTCATCAGTTCACCCACTGGTGGCGTTATTGATACTGGCACTTCTCCTAAAACAAAAGAAAAAGACATTATAAAGTCAGTTTGACTGCTATGGTAGCCTAAATTTCAATTCAGAATCTCAGATAATTATCAAGTTATGTAACAATAAACTCTATTTCATACATGACAAAGTTCAAATCCCATTGCAAACAAAATGTATTTAGGACCTTTCATTACAAATGGTCACTCAAAAATCAACTTTGACTACAAAAGCTAAAGTAGATAGTTGAGTAAGTGGCTATGAATGTAAATTGCAAGAGCGCCTACACCGTTTAAAAGATCTTTTGGCGCCCGATTGACGTTGACAGCGGGACGCTGTTAGTAGACAATTGTGTTTTTTTTAATAGTGGTTCGCATTTCAACCTAGGTGGTTGTCGTCTGCTTAACCGGACTTGGCTGTGGATGCCTCAATAAATTAAGGCCTCCAGCCAGGGCTTAAAAAAATAAACACTTAGCCACTACACGCTAAGGGCACCCCCTTTGGGGTATGGACCTCGGCTTGGGGCGTCGCCGGTAGAGGGCAGCAAAGAAAAGGCTGGATCGGAAGACATTTGTGTTATTGTTTCGCGAAATATATTTAAAAAAAACAAGATGGCGGCGTGTTTCCGGGTTAGGCAAGATGTGTAAACCCAAGGAATAGCTATAGAACGTACCTATAGAGCCGCTGATGGTAAATTCTATGGGTTGTATGGTGTCTGCGAAGTCCACGCCCAGAGTGACGGTGGTAGAGGCTGATGGTGATAGTAGCGGGACCGGTGCGAAGTCGTGGATGTTGCGGGAGCTTGTCAGTGTCTGGAGATGAAGGACATTGGTTAGCTAGTTGGATAGCTATGTATAAGTAAGGCAGATAAAAACACGATTTAGGGACCAGCTGATCGATTCTGTAAAAATATCACCAAAAATGTTAGGTGAAGTGAGCTTAGAGCGAGCTGTCAATAGTGTCAATCCCTAGCATTAGTTGGAATGACAGCTCACTTAGGTGTCACTTAGGTGAGATGGTTACAGAATCGCACTGCTGTAATCAAAAACAATGTTAAGAAATATTCTCCGAACTACGGTACATTTAAGTGAATATGACATTTTCGTTTCCGTCTAAAAACTAGTAGACTATTTTGAAGGTTTAAAAATACAACATAAAATCCGAAGACAAAAAGTAGCCAATGCAGAGTATTTGGGATGAGAAGTTTTGATTGAACTTATTATCATTCTATATTATGGGAAAAGAATGATTACAGTACCATTACAATTTGTTTTTAACTATCACTATACCCTATTTGAGCGGATGGACTTTTTACAACACATACGAACTCACCTTCTTATGTATCCTAATATTAGTGACGTCATCAGCACTGTGATTGGTGAACAGCAGGTCGATAGCGCACATGTTCTGTGAGTACAGGTGCGGCGCGCGCGCCCAGCGCAGCGCGCACGACACGCCGCGCCACACCACGCGCGACACCAGCTCCGTGCGCCCGGGGGGGGTGTAGGATGGGCCTACCGGCGTTATGTTATCCGCTAGAAAGAGATAAAAAAATAGGTCAAGAAATATATCGATGCCTTAGTTCACAATTGCACTAACTACGAAATTCACATTTTTGAGGACAAAGCTTTAAAGTTTTTTAAAGTTTAGACGAGAACAGTAGAAAATCCATATAAAATAACAAAAAAAATATGCATCTATTCGTAAGACTAGTCCTTTTACTCCATCATATCTCAATATTGTAATATTAGTTTAAACGTTACCTTTTCAAAATGGCCAAATAAACATAAAACCCCCCATTTAATACATTTGTGCACTAAGATTGATTATGCTGACCGGCATTAAGTGAAAAACTCAAAAATATTTAACAGCTTTACCAGGCTGGTTCAAGGTCCAAGAAGAAGGATAATAATAGTTATGGATATTGCATTAAATAGACAAAGTAATAAACCAGTGATCCATATTCATAATGTTTATTTTTATTATAAAACACAAACAGTTTTTATCCACAATCAAATAAAATAAATTTCAAAATCACAACAAAAAAATTAAAAGGACTGAAGCCCAATTATAGGCCAATCTTTAGCTATTTCACAAAACAATTAGTTTCTGAATCATTAAAATAAGATTTTTTATAAGAAAATTAATAAAGTCAGTCTTCAGTTTCAGGTAACAATTATTCATTTTTACTAATTGGTAATTAAAAATTAAATCAAAACTAAAATTTCTTCAACAATGGACTCATCATCTGGATCATCATCAGACGATTCAGTGTCATCACAATTATTGTTAACAATAGCCGCAGAAGTGGATGGAATATCTTTGTAATAGTGCTCATATTCTGGTGGTATAACCCCATCATTTAAAAGTGTTATCAGATCTTTCTTTTTAGTTTGTGACACTGCAATCAGTGATTTATATGCTACTTTCAGAGGTTTCTTTAGTTTACTTATACATATGTCTTTGTTTTTTTTTCATTGTTTTTGTCTTACAAATGTCTATTTCTTTGAAAAGTAATACACTTGTACAGTTCGGACTATATCTCAAAACGGTTTAATGTATTTGTGCACTTAAAAAATTGCCAAGCCCCTTCCAGTAAAAGTACTTAGCACACTTGTGCATCAAACTTTCTTGATCCTTTTGTACTACCAACACATAATACACTCTTGTAGCAATGCTAAAAAGTATGAGCAGATATTGCAAATGTATATAATACGTTTGTGTTTTGAAATTTCCTGCAGTTGAGAAACTTAAAATCTGTTAAAGTATATCTTGATTGGTTTTACAAAAATAAAGACCATTAGTATAATACCACATTCATGGAACATTAAACGAACTCATTTAATACAACTGTGACCCACGTTTTTTGTAGAAAGGGATGGAATAACGGTATTTCGATGCGCGGAAACAAAAGAGCATGAAATTTAGTGTATTTGGCATTAAAAAAGTAAAAATTTAAAATTTTGTAGTTAGTGCAATTGTGAACTAAGGCATCGATATTAGGCAACCCGTTTGTGTGCCAATTGGCAAAAATTACGGACTTTCAAACTTTTCATGTCCAATTTAATCCCATGAGGTGAATTTTCAAAAATCCTTCCACTTTCGTAATAAAAGGAACTCTTGTGCAAAATTTGATGTTTCTAGACCCAGCAGTTTAATATGTGGATTGTTTGTCAGTGAATCAATTTAAGATTTTTATTAAGTACAACATTTTACTAGATGGTACTGACGATATTAATTAAATGGCATTAGTCTATGGAGGTGTAGCGGTATCTACAACGCCACATGCGAACGCGTCATACTGACGTCACGCAAATCCTGCATCTCGCAAGCAGAGTTTACCGCGCAATTAGCATAGATACAATTTCCCAACATCAATCGTTGGGCAATTGCCCGCCAGACACAACACCCGTCTGGTCGGAGGATCCTCCCTTTTCTATGGAGGATGAGTGAACTTTACACCCTGTCACTATAGATTTACTCACCGTCCCCAATCCCATGTGGCGGCATACTGGGCGGCGACAAGAATCCACCACACGTCGGCGTCATAGTAGGCAAGGAGCTCGCCACCTCGTCCAGCTCTAACAGTAGCTCCAAGTTTGACTTCTCGTTCCTCTTTTGTTCATCTTTTGTAGGTTTCTCTTGTTGCTGGGCGTTTTGCTATAATGGAAGAATTTTGTTAGTAAAATAGTGTAATGTGCTTTTGTTGAATAGTTTCGACTATTATCGGTGAGTAGTGAAAAGGAATAAGTAGGAATCTCTAATTCATCACAAAGAAATTGTCTCAGTATTTATTGTTACATATCAAAACATACATTATTTAAACAAAAAATAGGTTAAACAATAAGTGTCAAATATAGAAATTCTTCTTGGCGCCAGGGTAGCCCGCGAAATTCAAATTTTATTTCGTTTTTGCAATTTTCAGGTGAGTTCAGATTGTATATTGATCAAAATATGATTCGTGGCCGTAACAAGTATGTATTTACAGAATTATAATCATCAATACCACCATCTAAGTGCAAAAAACGTAAGAACATTTTAATTTCACGGGTTATTTAGCATTCCCCCTTAAGTATTTCTGCTATCCGTTTGCTTTCAATCCTTTTGCCGATTTTCCTAGTTCCAATAACAGTTAATTAATTGAACGTGAATTCGTTAGGTGCAATGTAGATAACGACTATTGCTACACATGCTATACGTGTTATTTAAAAACGTGCGTGTTACGTGCATATATCACTTTTGCTTTGCTGAAATACATGATTTTTTGCTCGGTAAACCTGAACGCGTGTCCGCACAAATCCGATTAAGCAGACAACAACCACATAGGTTGAACTGCGAGATACCATTTATAAAAAAAAAAAGGCGTGGTTGGGCCGACACAAAAAGTGACATATACACGCGACAATCGCTTTGAAATAGGACGCGGCCTTATGCTCTAAATGAATGGATGCCAGGGGTAGGTCCAGGGGCTGAGTGGCTCACGTCCCCCCCCCCGCAAAAAGCATCTGAGTTCTTCCGTGAAAAAACTTAAAGTGCATTTCACTACCTAGGTAAAATTGTCATCAATTATCCTCAACTTGGGAGCACTGGTGGTCCAGTAGTATCGGCCCCGACTTACGAATTGTAGGTCGTGGGTTCTAACCCAGACAGGCGCTGTACTTTGTGTAAATTATTTCATCACCACTGCTCTCAAAACGGTGAAGGAAAACATCGTGAGGAAACCGGCATGTCCTAGAACCAAAAATTTGTAGACATGTGACATCTACCAACCCGCACTGGGCCCGCGTGGTAGATTACAGCCCACTCCCTCTCGAAGAGAGGAGGCCTGTGTCCCAGCAGTGGGAACATTATAGGCTGACTATGCTATGTTTTGTTTACGTGACGAATTTGGAATAGCGTGTCTTTGTTAGTGTTTACTTTGCTAAAATATACCCTCAGCGGGGTCAAGGGTCCAAACGACAATCCTGGATCGGCCACTGATGGATGACAAATGAAAATAAGAGGTATAGTACCCAGCATGCTATAGAAATTAAAATAAAAAAACCTAAAAAAGGTGCTCACATATTTATTGAACCAATAAATAAATACAATAAAATAAATAAACATACACAATCTACAAAATAAATAATAAATCTACATTACAAACTAATCCATAATCAAATGCTCTAATTAATACTAATATTTGAACCATATTCTTCTATAATAAAAAGTCTTCTGTACATACCTTCTTGTCGCGACTAACATCAATCTTCTTACTAGTCTCGTCTTCACTGCTTTCGGCCGACTCGTCCGATTCGCTGTCGGAAGCGCTGCCCGATTCGCTGTCCGACTCACTATCCGATGTACCAGAGTTGGATGATCTACGACTATTGACAGATCGGTTAAGCATTGCCACATTAAAGAAGGAAAAATATTTTATTTAGGACACGCACAGGAAATACAAACGGTAAAAAAGAACATTAAATGTAACAAAATCATGAACACAATAAAAAAAGAAAATATAAAAAGAACATTAAAACTAAGAATTTTAAGTTTATCTAGTGTATATGTAATTAAGATAAAAACTAAGAAAATAGGTAAAACATCAAAAAAAAGGAAGACATGTGCGAGGCCAAAATGGCTCCTATCTCAGCATAATACGAGCCTTTAAAAAAAACCGATGCACTGGTATACTGATAGATTAAAAAAAAAATATGTGAATGAAATGAATGAATCTTACAAGTGTAGTTCACTCACCTGTAGTTGTTCGTTTCTTTCGCGGGTTTCTCTGGCTTCTTGTCTTCAGTTGTGCTCTCTTCCCTAAGAAATGGAGTAAATTAATAAATAAGGAAACATATTATACTTTTCTTCAACCAGTTGACAGTTTAGTTTCACTAAACTCAAGACTATCAAGTGCATCGAGTGGTCAAGCAATTTGATGGTCAACTATACATGATCGGCTAATTATAGTTGACTATGAAATTGCTTTTCCACTTTAGATAACAAATCCCAGTGAATTAAAATTTTACTAAGGTTGAAACTAAGATGACACCAGCATTTAACTAAGCAAAAAAGACTTTGTTATTTTATGACAACTCACCAATTGACATTCACCTTAGAAAGTGACTGTCACGTGTGTACTCGATCGTCGTTAACGTACAACACATATAACAATACAACTACTATAATAATATATCACTTACTCATCCGAAGATTCTTCCGAGCTGCTAGCGTCTGAAGACGAGGAGGCCGATCCGGTGCCGCTGCTCTCTGGCTCCGAGTAGAAACTTTTGTTTCTCTGGAAACAGTCGTTTATATTAGATCAACTGAATTGCAATGTGAACACCAACTGAATTTAATAATTCAATACTTTTAAATTATAGTACAGTGTATACAGGATGGCAGGGACATCGACGTGCAAACTGAAACCATGAATTCAGTACATGATTGCAGACCCGTAGGGGGTCTACAATCATGTACGTAGAAAATTTTCGTCGAACATAAATGAAAAGTATTGATTTATTTATTTATTTATTTATTTATTTAAGAACATGGAGGACTTACAGCTAATAAACACAGACAAAAAGGAAACAATAGTCACCAGAGAGCCAATTACAAATCCTCACGTATAGACTTAGGATAAGTACTAATTTTTATGTGAGCACAATAAGAACAAAATAAAAAACAAATGCATCGTCTCAATTAAAAATAACAGAAACAATACTTATGACACTGCTACTTGAAAAATTTGAGGCTTAGGCACCTTCTGGCCGAATTCACACTAGTTTTGAATGGATCAATATCATATTCCTTGCATATATCATTGAAACTACTGCTTGCGCGCACAATATAACTATTCTGCCTGTAATTCGAAGATGAATGAGGTACACGTATGGGTGGATTAAAACGAAGTGCTTTACTAGGCACATTAAAATAAAATTTTGACAGTAATTCAGGGACATCAATATTGTTATTTAGGATTTTCAGCAAGAATAAACAGTCTGCAATTTTACGTCGATCTACCAGTGGTAGCAGGTGATACTTCTTACAGAGTCGAAGATAACAGGTTGACTGATATGGAATCTTTTGATGATAGCAAAGATATTTTATGAACCGTCTTTGGATGTTTTCAATGCGGTCAATATATTTATGATAACGTGGATTCCATATCTGAGACGCATACTCTAGCTGACTCCTTACAAAAGTGCAATATAGTATTTTTAATGTTTTAGCATCAGTAAAACACTTAGAAAGACGTATTATGAACCCAAGCAATTTAGAGGCTTTTTTAACAATTGCATCAATGTGTGATTGATCTTTTATAGATAGTGAAACAAAAAGTCGAATAGGTATTGTAGTTTTCTATGGGACAGTTGATAAATTTTTCGCGAATACGATATTGGTGCCAGAGTCAACCCAGAAGTCGGCCACGAGCCTAAATTCGTGTCGTCCAGACAGTCGCCCGGCGCGTCGCGTGCGCCGGGCGCGCTCTCCCGCAGCCCCGCGCCCAGCGTGTCGCGCCTACCTTCGTGTCGTCCAGACAGTCGCCCGGCGCGTCGCGTGCGCCGGGCGCGCTCTCCCGCAGCCCCGCGCCCAGCGTGTCGCGCCTACCTTCGTGTCGTCCAGACAGTCGCCCGGCGCGTCGCGTGCGCCGGGCGCGCTCTCCCGCAGCCCCGCGCCCAGCGTGTCGCGCCTACCTTCGTGTCGTCCAGACAGTCGCCCGGCGCGTCGCGTGCGCCGGGCGCGCTCTCCCGCAGCCCCGCGCCCAGCGTGTCGCGCCTACCTTCGTGTCGTCCAGACAGTCGCCCGGCGCGTCGCGTGCGCCGGGCGCGCTCTCCCGCAGCCCCGCGCCCAGCGTGTCGCGCCTACCTTCGTGTCGTCCAGACAGTCGCCCGGCGCGTCGCGTGCGCCGGGCGCGCTCTCCCGCAGCCCCGCGCCCAGCGTGTCGCGCCTACCTTCGTGTCGTCCAGACAGTCGCCCGGCGCGTCGCGTGCGCCGGGCGCGCTCTCCCGCAGCCCCGCGCCCAGCGTGTCGCGCCTACCTTCGTGTCGTCCAGACAGTCGCCCGGCGCGTCGCGTGCGCCGGGCGCGCTCTCCCGCAGCCCCGCGCCCAGCGTGTCGCGCCTACCTTCGTGTCGTCCAGACAGTCGCCCGGCGCGTCGCGTGCGCCGGGCGCGCTCTCCCGCAGCCCCGCGCCCAGCGTGTCGCGCCTACCTTCGTGTCGTCCAGACAGTCGCCCGGCGCGTCGCGTGCGCCGGGCGCGCTCTCCCGCAGCCCCGCGCCCAGCGTGTCGCGCCTACCTTCGTGTCGTCCAGACAGTCGCCCGGCGCGTCGCGTGCGCCGGGCGCGCTCTCCCGCAGCCCCGCGCCCAGCGTGTCGCGCCTACCTTCGTGTCGTCCAGACAGTCGCCCGGCGCGTCGCGTGCGCCGGGCGCGCTCTCCCGCAGCCCCGCGCCCAGCGTGTCGCGCCTACCTTCGTGTCGTCCAGACAGTCGCCCGGCGCGTCGCGTGCGCCGGGCGCGCTCTCCCGCAGCCCCGCGCCCAGCGTGTCGCGCCTACCTTCGTGTCGTCCAGACAGTCGCCCGGCGCGTCGCGTGCGCCGGGCGCGCTCTCCCGCAGCCCCGCGCCCAGCGTGTCGCGCCTACCTTCGTGTCGTCCAGACAGTCGCCCGGCGCGTCGCGTGCGCCGGGCGCGCTCTCCCGCAGCCCCGCGCCCAGCGTGTCGCGCCTACCTTCGTGTCGTCCAGACAGTCGCCCGGCGCGTCGCGTGCGCCGGGCGCGCTCTCCCGCAGCCCCGCGCCCAGCGTGTCGCGCCTACCTTCGTGTCGTCCAGACAGTCGCCCGGCGCGTCGCGTGCGCTGGGCGCGCTCTCCCGCAGCCCCGCGCCCAGCGTGTCGCGCCTACCTTCGTGTCGTCCAGACAGTCGCCCGGCGCGTCGCGTGCGCCGGGCGCGCTCTCCCGCAGCCCCGCGCCCAGCGTGTCGCGCCTACCTTCGTGTCGTCCAGACAGTCGCCCGGCGCGTCGCGTGCGCCGGGCGCGCTCTCCCGCAGCCCCGCGCCCAGCGTGTCGCGCCTACCTTCGTGTCGTCCAGACAGTCGCCCGGCGCGTCGCGTGCGCCGGGCGCGCTCTCCCGCAGCCCCGCGCCCAGCGTGTCGCGCCTACCTTCGTGTCGTCCAGACAGTCGCCCGGCGCGTCGCGTGCGCCGGGCGCGCTCTCCCGCAGCCCCGCGCCCAGCGTGTCGCGCCTACCTTCGTGTCGTCCAGACAGTCGCCCGGCGCGTCGCGTGCGCCGGGCGCGCTCTCCCGCAGCCCCGCGCCCAGCGTGTCGCGCCTACCTTCGTGTCGTCCAGACAGTCGCCCGGCGCGTCGCGTGCGCCGGGCGCGCTCTCCCGCAGCCCCGCGCCCAGCGTGTCGCGCCTACCTTCGTGTCGTCCAGACAGTCGCCCGGCGCGTCGCGTGCGCCGGGCGCGCTCTCCCGCAGCCCCGCGCCCAGCGTGTCGCGCCTACCTTCGTGTCGTCCAGACAGTCGCCCGGCGCGTCGCGTGCGCCGGGCGCGCTCTCCCGCAGCCCCGCGCCCAGCGTGTCGCGCCTACCTTCGTGTCGTCCAGACAGTCGCCCGGCGCGTCGCGTGCGCCGGGCGCGCTCTCCCGCAGCCCCGCGCCCAGCGTGTCGCGCCTACCTTCGTGTCGTCCAGACAGTCGCCCGGCGCGTCGCGTGCGCCGGGCGCGCTCTCCCGCAGCCCCGCGCCCAGCGTGTCGCGCCTACCTTCGTGTCGTCCAGACAGTCGCCCGGCGCGTCGCGTGCGCCGGGCGCGCTCTCCCGCAGCCCCGCGCCCAGCGTGTCGCGCCTACCTTCGTGTCGTCCAGACAGTCGCCCGGCGCGTCGCGTGCGCCGGGCGCGCTCTCCCGCAGCCCCGCGCCCAGCGTGTCGCGCGGCGCGGCGGGCAGCGCGCGGTACCCGCCCGCCGCCGCGCCGATGTACTGCGACAGCGAGCCCACCGTGAACGTGCCGCGGTCTGCGGAGGGGACAGATATGTGGTGTAGAGGACGAGAACTCTCAAAGATTTATAAAAAAAATACTACTATAAAAAGGAAGCCAGACTTGGCAATATTTTTTTTTTTAATGATATAAACTAGTGCTTGACTGCGATCCCGCCTGATGGAAAGCAGTGATGCAATCGTTGATGGTAGAGCACACTAATTTATTATGAGCCTTATCATTCTAGCCTTGAAGACACTTAAATTATAATCGGACGGGAAAACCGCTGCAGGCAAATTGTTCCAGTCCTTCGATGTTCGCGATATAAACGACGAGGCGAAACGCTTCGTCCGGATCATAGCAGTTTCTATTGAAACTCTTGCGACGTAAGGGTGGAAACTCGCCGTGCGACGGGTTGTCCGAAGATGGAGCGGTGATGGCGGAATTAAGTCATGTAATTCTCGCGCACACTCTCCAAAATGCATCCTATAGAATACCGAAAGGCTGGCTACCCTACGCCTGTGCTCCAGGCTTTGCAGATTGGTCTTAACCAAATCTGGATCACCAATTAGCCTCTTCGTACGCCTCTCCACTGAGTCCAAAGCTGCTAGATGGCATTTTGCAGCACCAGCCCATATGTGGCTGCTGCTGCAAAACACACACGATCGGACCTGCGCTTTGTATAACATTAGAAGCTCTCCCGGTGTGAAGTACCGCCGGACCTTTGCAAGAACGCCAAATTTCCTAGCAGCCATCTTGGCTTTGGACTCAATGAACCGCCGAAAGTTGAAGTTTGAGAAAATTTCAACTCCCAAGAGCTGAAGGCGGTCGGTGCACTCCAAGGATACATTCTGAAAAGCAGGAGCCAGGGTGAACGGGCTCCTTTTGGCGGTGAACAGACACGCTTGTGTTTTGGCGGCGCTGAATCCCACAAGGTTGGCTTCGCCCCACTTGGAGACTGCCTGAAGTGCGACATTCGTACGCTCTATCATAGCCTCTCTTTCGGACTGGATTACTTCCTTACAAGCCCGAGCACTCGGCAGGTATCTCTCTACAACTGTGCTGTCATCTGCATACCCATAGATCGAAATCTATGGGTATGCAGATGACAGCACAGCAGCACACACAACTAGCACACACAACAATCTGCTGATGCCCGAAGGCATCAGCAGATTGTTGATATGCAGCAGGAAGAGAGTTGCAGAGAGAACAGACCCCTGAGGAACACCGCCAACATTAGTCGTAATGGGCTCCGATGAGCAAACGTCGACAATAACTCGGAGCGACCGTTCACTCAGGAAGTCTTATACCCAGCCAGTCAGACCAGGGGAAATGCCGTACACTGGAAGCTTACTCAAAAGGCTAGCGTGCCATACCCTGTCGAAGGTCTTAAGACGTCTAAGGAAACGGCAATCGCTTCACCATTCCTCTCGAGGGCCTCGCCCCACAAGTGAGTGGCATACACTAGTAGGTCCCCAGTAGACCGATTGCGGCGAAACCCGTACTGTCGGTCACTGAGAAGATCGTTACCTTCCAGGTATGCCATGAGACGCGAGTTCAACACGCGCTCCATATCTTGCAGAGTATGGAGGTTATTGAAATCGGCCGATAGTTGCTAGGATCGGCACGACTACCTTTTTTGGGCACGGGCTGCACGTTGGCAAACTTCCAGGACTTGGGCACTGTACCAGTCCCAAATGAGAGGCGATACAAGCGTGTCAATACAGGAGACCACTCTGGCGCACAAGCCTTGAGAACAATCGCTGGTATAACATCTGGTCTACTAGCTTTATTCACGTCCAGACGACACAGTGCTCTCAGAACCTCCTTGTTCCTAATGCGAACCTCGTGCATCGACGTGTCGCAGTGAGGCAAATTCGGTGGAGTAGCATTGCCAGTATCAAGACGCGAATTGTGGGCAAAGAGAGATGTAAAAACACCTGCTTTCTCTCCCGCCGTATGAGCCAGTGTTCCATCTGGCTTAACCAGCGGAGGCAGTGTGGGCCGACAGAAGTTCGCTTCGACCGATTTGGCAAGGGACCAGAAAGATCTGCTACCGGGCGGCTGCGCAGAGAGCTTTTTGCCAATATGGGTGATGCGGTCGAAGCGAGCCTTCTTTAGCGCCTTTATATATACTAGACACGTGAGTAAGCCCAAGTTCGCACACTCCCTGTGTTGAGAATATAACGGAGCGCGATGAAGAAATCCCTACAGTGCTAGTAAATGAATTTTCAACACTCCGCGTTGAGCCGAGCATTAAAAATTCAGTAAACCGTAAAAAAAAATGTCACGTTTACAAAACGCCCGAGCGTAAGTGGGCTATAGCTAAAGCCTCAATTACACAAGAAAAGCTTATCGAACGACGAAAAACGAGATTTTTTATGACTAATTCGTAGGTGAGAATCGTGAGGCGATTTAGCAAATTCCTGTGTCTACTCGAACGACCATTCTTGCGTTTCAACGGTTGAGAAGCTCTTCTTGTGTAAACGAGGCTAAAAAACGTTCAAGATTAACCCACTGTATTTTTTTTATAACGATCCATTTTATCGCATAACAGCCAATATTAGACTTACAAGTTTTCATCCCCTTTAAACGACGAATTTCCAAAAATCCTTCTTTACTGCGCACTTTTGCTATAAAAGCTTGCTTAAATGCTTCTAGACCCAGCGGTTTGGGCTTCCCGTTGTCTTCCAGTGAATATGAGATATTTATTAAATAGAAGTAAACATACTGTCGATTTTTACAGGTAAAATAAGAATTCGAGGAATTAAAACACATGCATATAAAATCATTCAACACAAACCTTTAAAACTACTCTGTATGTCAGGCTTCGGCTTTTCAGGCAAGAAAATATCCGCGACATAGTTATGTAACACCTTCCCAGCTTGAGGCTCTATAAAGCGACGCAGCATGCGCGCGCGGTCACGCACGTCGTAGCTGACGTCATAGCGTGCGAGCGAGACAACATAACGACAGACAGGGATAGTGTCCGGCTGTGTGACGGAGAGTTTCACTGCGAGGGAAAGTAGTTGGAGCTTTACTAGCTCGTCCTGTGGGAGAAGAGCGTTGTATTTAATAGTATACTGTTTTCAGGCATGCGTGTAAGTTGTGATTTTTAAATAAGAACGTTTTTCAAACTCATAAGTATAAGTAATTATAATAAGAAGGCGATCTCTCGTACTTAAAAAAACGTTCAAATTTAAGACGCAATCAACCACAATCACTGTCAAAAATGTAAATTGATTGTAGTTTTAACTTGAGACTGATTAAAATGCGAACGTTCTTAAATATATCGGATTTTGGTTACTTCAAGTTATGAATTTAGTAAATCTTTTTGTTTCTTTTTAGGGTTCCGTTCTCAAAAGGAACAACGGAACCCTTATAAGATCACTTCATTGTCCGTCTGTCTGTCCGTATGTCAACAACCTTTTTCTCAGGAACGCGTGGAGTTATCAAGTTGGAATAATACTCAGGGCTACTAATATCAAATACTCAGGGCTGGAATCCCTTAAAGCAGTGAAAAATTGAAACTTCTAAGTCAACGCAATAAAAAGATACGGGTGTTTATGCCGCATATTTTGATAATTTTGATTCATGATTCAGGTCAACGGGAAGTACCCTTTCCGTCCCGGGGAAGGGGGAAATTTCATGATACAGGTTAACAACTGTATCATGAAAGGCAAGAAGCAATGTCATGTAGTAAAGGAAAAAATCCGAAAATCGGAAATTTGTAGTTACATACCTATACATATAGAGGTATGACGAACAGGGTGTAAAGTTCACTCATCCTCCATAGAAAAGGGAGGATCTTCCGACCAGACGGGTGTTGTCTGGCGGGCAACTGTCCAACGATTGATGTTGGGAAGTTTGTATATAGGCTAATTGCGCGGTAAACTCTGCTTGCGAGATGCAGTTTTTGCGTGACGCCAGTATAACGCGTTGTTCGCATGTGGCGTTGTAGTTACCGCTACACCTACAAATTTGTACGGAACCTTCGGTGCGCGAGTCCAACTCGCACTTGGTTTTTATAATATAATAATTATAGCGATAGTCATCAAGTCTGTGATTTTTCAAATGAAATAACTTACAAAGTTGTTAACCAAAACGACTGACGATCTGGCTAGGATTGAGAGTACAACGTTTTTTTATAGAATAAAACATTTACCTGGTCCGCAAAGTTAGCAGCCATGTGCGCCAGTATAGCGGCGGCTCTCGGGTGCCGCGCGCCGTGCTCGGCCACCAGCCACACGGCCGCCGCGCGCGCGTTGCCGGCCAGTCTGGGGGGAAATACGTCACTTTAATTATACTCGTATGACACATAACATACTCCAGTTTTTCGGGTGTATATAGGGTGTAAGACCCATCACATAGCCGTCAACTACGCATTCTGTACATCAAACTAAAGTAAGAGTGCACAAAAATATTTGCTGAGGAACGACTTTTATTTTTGGTGTGAATATTTGTTGTTTGCGATAGTGTGCAATGTAACAGACACACAACATTGTGCTTATGAGTACATGCACCACTACAGTGGTCGGGGGGGGGGGGGGGGGGGGGACTATAACTTGTATTATATTTATTTTTTAATCATTTCATTCGCATCAAGACTCCTATAATAATCCTACTAATATTATAAACGTGAAAGTTTGTATGGATGGATGTTTGTTACTCTGTCACGCAAATACTATACTATATATTATATCCTACTAATATTATAAACGTGAAAGTTTGTATGGATGGATGTTTGTTACTCTGTCACGCAAATACTATACTATATATTATATCCTACTAATATTATAAACGTGAAAGTTTGTATGGATGGATGTTTGTTACTCTGTCACGCAAATACTATACTATATATTATATCCTACTAATATTATAAACGTGAAAGTTTGTATGGATGGATGGATGTTTGTTACTCTGTCACGCAAAAACTACTGAACGGATTTGGATGAAATTTAGCACACAGATGGTTTATAACCAGGATTAACATATAGGATACTTTTTATCCCGACATTCCCATGGGATCGAAAATTATGCGGGTGAAACCGCGGGGCGGGCGGGGATTTTATATAAAAACGTCAGTAATAAAAGTTGAAATTCTGACCTTCAATATCTCCGTAACCGGTAAGGTATGGTCCAGTTAAAAGATTACAGTGACGGGGAGTACAAGTGACTCTCCGCTTCGTTAAGCGTCTCTTTACACCCTTTATTGTAGTGATTCCACTCACCAGCAAGGGGAGCTGATATTTTTTACTTCATTACCATTATTCATACTTTATAGGCTAGTAATGGCAGATTAAAAAGATCTGTCTATACTTTTAAAAGGGATCTCTTACATTTAAGACTTATAATTATAAAATCCTACTAGAGTTTTACAAATATATTAAAAATATCATGTCATGTTATGAATGTTTTTGAAATCACGAAATAATGTAATACAGTGGGTTTTTTTATGAATAAGATTTTGTGTATGCCTACCTATCAGATCGCAGCAGCTTGGCAGCTCTAGAGACTGCAGCCCTGGCAGACGTGGCCCCACCACCCACCACTCGCTTCACCACCACCACAGCCTCGCACACCACCCACTCTGTTAACAAAAACATACACTTTATTATCTATATACTTACATATTCATAATAATATAAATGGCGTCTGCCCCATTCGGCGACTGTTCAAGTGGAAGTCGAATCAAAAACTGTTCTTTAGTTTCAACTTAACCGTAAAAACTACTAATAACTCACCATCTTTACTCGAAAGCAGATGCAACAACCCATTCAAACACGTCTCAGTCTCGGAATGTATAGCCACAGCTAGCCTTCCTATAGCCTGTATCGTGGCCCCGGCGAAGGCCTTGTCACTGCACGTCACATATGTCTGGAACTCCCTCAGTATGACGCCGGCAGTGGCTTCCGTTGCTAAGTTGGTGAGGATCTCCAGCTTGAGTAGCTTAATGTGAGTCGGGTCTGAGTTACGTACGAAGAAAGATTTCAGGAATGGTTCGAAGAGTGTCTGTGGAGGAAACATTTGTTGGATTATGACATCCTAACTAATATTTTAAATGCGAAAGTGAAATTTCTTTGTTACGCTTTCACGCTAAAACGGCTGAACGAATTTGGATAAAATTTGGCACACAGATAGAGCTATCAGAATATCTATCAGACTTATAGAATATCAGATACTTTGCATCCTGGATCCCAGACGAAGCCACGGGTAATAGCACACATTTACAGCGTTTTTGTACAATTGGCTACCACAACTAAAGCGCGTGTCGACTCAAGAAATGAAATAGTGCACCTTACCAGCTTGGTAAGCTTTTTTTTTTTCGGATGGGAAATCATCAAATGATCCCTCCCGCTCTGGGTGGAGCGGAAGGGAGTGTCAGACTCTTACTGACTAAAACCCACCCATGTTCCTTCCTTTGCCCTTTATGTTCCGGGGTAGCGGTAACCCTTTCGGACAATCCCGCTGAAGCTTGGTAAGCTTTATATCCTTATGCATTCTTAAGAATCTGCACAGTCTTTAGTAAAGCTAAGTATAGATTTATGAAATATAACTTACCCTTCTGGTGACAGTGAGTGACGCAATAGAGTTCAGGACAACGCTTTGTACTTCAAGCGGAGCGCGCAGGAGACGAACCATAGCTTTCGCGACTGGAGGCAGTTCCTGAGCTAAAATAACAAATTTTAATTATAACAATGAAAATACATAAATGTATACTATAGTATAATTAAGTAAATAAAAACCTCGCGAATATGTTTTTTTAAACATTATCGTATTTTGCTTGAGAACAATAAAAGGCGAACCTATTATCAAATCTAAAGATCCAGATAAAATTTTCTCGAAATTGCACCAAAAGCTCCCCCTGTGGGGTAAACAGAATGTGATCATTGACGCGCAAAACAGCGTTGAAATTTATTGTCAATTATTTTAAAAAAATCAGCTATTCCATACATCTGTGTGAATTCATGGGAACTTGTGGTTTGCGCGTAGACGTCACTTACACCTTTTATTGATCTCGTTTTTAGGTGAAATGAAATCATACTGCCTAGCTTTTTCCCAACTAGTTTTGGGGTCAGCTTTCAGTCTAACCGGATACAGGTGAATACCAGTATTTTACGTGGACCGACTGCCTATCTGACCTCCACAACCCAGTTATTGGATAACACTTGGTAAGACCGGTTGTCAGAATTTCGGGCTTCTGACGACCCGTAACGACTGTCAAAGATCAACGAACGACAGCCGGGACCAACAGCTTAAGCGGCAAGCGTAGCTTAACCTGATCGATCGACCCGTGCGGCTGTTATAGCTTAGCTATTACTAAAAAGGGGCTCATCCTTCTTTAGTTGAAATGAGATGAAAGTAAAAATGTGGTAACTCAAATATCAGTGTATCGTTACCTGGCCCACAGTGGTAGAACAGTTGCGCCACGGCCAGCACGACGCCCGAGTTCCTGCTCTGCAGCAGCGGCTTGGCGGCGCGCAGCAGCAGGCGGTGGTCGGCGTCCAGGCTGCGCGCCGCGCGCCCGGCCGCGGGCCCGGCCCCGCGCCCGGCCGCGCGCCCCGCGCCGCCCGAGCTGGACGACTCGTAGAACGGCTTGTCGGTGTCGCTGTCGCTGGAGTATGTCTGGGGAATGTTGTTTTGTCAGCTTAACTACGTAAATAACGCAATAAATGTTGTTGAACTGTCAAAATGCAAGCCATTGCTACTGTTAGTGTGTTACGCAATTACCCTGCTGAACTATAAAATAAGACTTCCTCGTTGGTGTGAGAGAGTAATCCATGAGATCCCGGGTTCGAGATCGGGAAAAATGTTATTGGGATTTCCGTCAGGGACTTCTCATTAGGAACCCGGAGTCTGGATTTGTACCCGGTTGACGGTAATGGGTCCGCCCCACTGACCTATGTTATACAAGTATGCTAGACATCATACTATCGATGACAAAACGAAGACATTAGATTTTCGCCATCTTGGCGCTGATAGACTGCAAATCAACCCTAGGAAATCTCAGGCCATTATTATCGGCAGCAGGTATATGCGGAATAGGCTCGATGTAGCGTCGCTGTCTCCACTCTGTCTGAATGGAGTTCAGATTGAATACGCACAAACAATAAAAAACCTGGGGGGTGACCATGGACTCCTATCTGTCGTGGACTGCTCATGTTGCTCAAGTCAGTCGCAAAGTGCACTATACGTTCCATTCCTTGAAATGTCTCCAGGGCTTCTTGCCCTTGAACACCAAAATCTCTCTTGCTCAAACCCTCATTCAGCCCATTATTGACTACGCCGATGCCTGTTATTTGGATGCCACCGAGGAGCTTTTAAATAAACTTGAGCGTTTGCAAAATATCTGTATTCGTTTTGTTTTTAACCTTAAAAAGTATGATCACGTCTCCAACTTTCGCAAGATACTCAAGTGGCTCCCCATTCGTCTTCGCAGGAACTCGCGGATTTTGTGTCTGTTATTTAATCTCCTTCACAATCCTAAAACACCATCCTATCTGCGGGAGCGCTTTAACTACGCCCGCCCTTCAGATGCACCTTGCAGGTCGCATCTTAAAAACCTTCTCAAGTCCCCTCCCCAATCCACCGACTTCTACTCCTACTCCTTTACAGTGCACGCGGTGCGGTTGTGGAATTCACTACCGCCTGACATTAGGGACTGCCAAACTGTTGCAATTTTTAAAAGAAGAGTAAAAGAACACTATCTGTCCACTTCATCATAGCTGTGTATGTATTTTTTGTTTTTTTTTTTTTTGAGTATGATATAATTATTATTATTCGAGTGATATTTATTTTAGTAGTATGTATGTATGTACGTTTATTTGTATGTATGTTAGTATATTCTAGCAATTTTTGTTTAGTTTTTTAAGAGAAATGTTTTTGATTGTATGTATTATTTTTTGTCTCCTTTACTATTTCACACGCTGTCTACATCTCTGTATCTATTGTCCTGTCTCGGGTGTGCTGGAAGAGATACCGCCCTTTAACCTGTCTTTAAATACACATGTTGTTTCCGTGGACCGTATATTTTCAGGTTATTTATTGTATATTTCTATGTTTCGGTATTCTGGGCTATTTTTGTACATTTGTAATCTAGGTACTGGTAGAATTATCTTGTTTTTGCGGCGCTCGTTCTTGTCAAAATTAAACAATTTCAGGTTATTTTTAACAAAAGTGGCTATTTCTATAAAGTGGGTTTTATAAAGTTCAGAACAGAATAGAATAACTACTGCGAAATTGTAGAATTTTTTCAAATGGTGACCCAATGGTCGGTCTCGATATTTTAAAGACAACCTTTGGATAGATTAAATGGAGACGGCGAGACAATACAGTATAGTTACGATAGTTATGCTTACCTCGCTGTTAGGATCCACGAAGCATGTCTTAGCATACACTGTGAGCACATTGAGCAAAGTGAGCTGACCCCACTCATCCACATCGGCCAGCAGTGAGCATAATTTCCTGTGGATACATTGCAACATGAGATAACACGCAACAACTCTTGAGCAAATTTAGTTTAAATACTACCCTTTCTTTGTTTAACCTTTCGGTCCCACTGCTGGGCAAAGGTCTTCCATAATTTTTCAGTTTTCCTTATGTTGTGCTTCTCTGGTCAATCGGTCAGGAAGACCAAATCGTTCTAGAGACTTAGTGATAAATAATAGTGATGTGGAGGAATGAGGTATAAATGTCGTGAGGAAAGTTTCGAGTATGAATGTGGCTATAAGAGTAGGGGAAGGCCAAAGAAACGATGGATGGACTATGTGAAAGATATGGCTAGAAAGGGGGTGACTACCGAGATGACGATTAATAGAGAAGTATGGAAGAAAACGACATGTTGCGCCGACGGAAAAAGGCATTGCAGAGTATAGGCAAAAGGCAGTCACAGCAGGAATTTTAAACTTGGTAAACAAACACGGTTCTGAGTGCTCCATTTACTGCCTAATCGGTAGTTTGTTTAATAAAAGCACAGCATTATTGGTACGTATTTAACAATATGTACTTATAGGTAACTTTTAATACATAACATCACGCCGGGCTGCTACTGCGAAAATCCTGATTGAAAAACCCAATAACACTTTGCCCAACTTGGGAATCGAACCCTGGACCTCGTGCTTACTTTTTTATATGTTATGAATATTTACCTGTAACTCCTATGTATCAGACTCATCCGTTCTCCACAAACTTCAGAGAAAGCCATGGCGGCTGAACCAACAACTAGAGGCGCCTTGTCTGATAACAACTTGTCTATAATCGATACTAGTTCTTCTTTCTGTTCCGGATCCAAGCTGTTGGGAGAAGATTACAATCAAAGATAATATAACAATAATCATAAAATGTTCTGGAATAGTCCTGCACCAACCGGGGGTTGTGCTTGGGTACACTTGCATAGTGCATACAGGGATAATCGTTGGTTGGTGCCTCCTCGTCATTTAAAATAGTCTAAGGGGCCTCTGCGAGTTGGCTTTGGCCCCTCGTATGCCTTCAAAAGGTCCGGGAGCTGAGGGCCCCGAGATTTGTCAAAGACATTTTAAGAATCATACAATTATATAAAAATAGAGTAGGCACATTATATTATTATTAATAGGCGCCATCTAGTTTTAAGATACTGACGTATAGAAGTGCCTTAAAAAGATATACTTACAGAAATAAACATTTCATTTCTTTTCATTAGAAAGAAAGGTAAGGATAGGTTTATTTGTCACAGAAATATCAAAGTACTTACATACAAATAAATATGCAGAAAATGAGTAGAATGGGATTGTGGGCTGCCGGTCGATTCTGTAAAATTCTCACCGTGAAAAGTTATGTGAAGTGAGCTTAGAGTGAGCTGTCAATAGTGTCATTCCCTAGCATTAGTTGGAATGACAGCTCACTCCACGCTCACTTCACCTAAGTTTTCACGGTGAGATGGTTATAGAATCGCACTGCTGGTGTGGAGTTGGAGTTCTAGTAAAGCGCGCGTCGCTTGGTGAGATAAAATAAACTTTAATTCAGACTAGGTCCATAAAACTTTGTTAGTATTTTAGTAAAAAAAATACTAAAAACAAAGCGCGCGTCGCTTTGTGAGATAAAACTGTTACATTTTTATCTCACGAAGCGACGCGCGCTTTACTTTTGGTAAACAAGTGTACAAACATGCTGTGTGTGTAAGCGCAGGTGCTCTCGGTACCGTCCAAGACTATGAAGAAGTCGAAAATGTGTGCGTGTATGTATGTAATTTAATTTGAAATTAGCTAGTGAAGGGTATCAATATCTAAACATGATAAAAGAAAAACAACATGATTTGATTCTATATTTTTTTGGGGTCAACAACCGCTTGTAGTTACTTGAAACATAAGTTAAAACATTTGTTTTATTATTTTTAGATACACAGATTCACGTCTGCGGAGTTTCGCTAGCTACTTAAAGGGAATTGCTCAGTTTGTTAGGGCAATTTGGCTTAATGTGAACATTAACTATAATATTTAATGACTACGGTTTTTAATAGTTTATGCCTAAAAGAAATGAATTATAGTAATAAGGTTACGGGAAAGTGTAAAAATGGTTCATATTTAGCATGTCTTATGCTAAAACTTGTCGCTGAAAAAGTTACAATTATGAGCATTTATGTTCCAAAATAAATCATTTGCTTTTATAATAATGATATTCCCTTACTTTGAATGCAGTAGTAACATATCCTGAGGTCATTTAAATGGAAAAAATAAAACTAATATTTTTTTTGTTTTCAACATTCACAATACACGGAGGCAAAGCGAATGTTTTCGTTGTCTAGATTTGTCATTATGACAGTTAGTGTTGCCAGGTAATAAAAAAAAATCGATTTGACAACAACCGAACTAATATTATAATCGGATGTAAAATGATTTGATGGCCTAAAACGATGAGTGTTTTGTTTGTTTTTAATGTAATTAAAGGAAAATAAATATAAACCTTTTGAAAAATCACTTAATTACAGATTTTCAAGAAAATACACACTTTTTACTCAGATTTAGAAATCGATTATTTTCTTTAATAAAAGATTGAAATCACAATTAATATTAATGTGGCAACACAGAATCAGCCTCCAACCATAAAATGGCGACGCTTTTTGAACTCAATCGGCTTAAATACTTTTTAAACGACTTGTTTTTACATTTACTTTCCTGCAACGAGAATCAAAAAAATATTAATTTTAGTTTTAATTATATTTTTTCGTAAAATTACTTTTTGCAGAACAACTTGTCCACGTTAAGCCAAGAA
Organism: Apamea monoglypha; assembly: GCA_911387795.2. Classification (NCBI taxonomy): domain Eukaryota; kingdom Metazoa; phylum Arthropoda; class Insecta; order Lepidoptera; family Noctuidae; genus Apamea; species Apamea monoglypha. The sequence goes on along the minus strand of OU426930.1, from coordinate 17,490,057 downwards.
TGAGCAATTCCCTTTGACTCTGTATTGAAAAACTTACTTGCACCAGCACACATTTTTTAAATCATAGCTATTCTATTACTTTATGAAGCTGGAACCATTGACAATAACAACCTACCTATACAACTTCGGTATAGCATGAGCTGCGGTCTTCCTGACATACGGACTCATGTCACTAGCCGAGTCTCTGATGGCTAGCATCACAATTGGCACTATCATGGGCACTCGAATGGACGAGAGGACTCGGAGAGCGCTCGCACGAATCAACTGGTTGGGGTCCTGGGGATGATAAAAGTTGAATAACAATATGCAAAGATTTTTGTATACTCAGCTGTTTTGAATCCCCATATTGACAAAAAAGGTGTGTAAACTGATGAAGATTTTAACATTTCCTAAAAAACATCTTTTATTTCAATGAAAGCTGTTTAATTTTCATTTTGTTAAAATAAAAAATAGATCTTAAGTATAAAATATTTTTATTACAAAACTGTTCTGTACAGTATGTTGATCGTAAGGATGTTTTCGAGAAAATGGCTTAGATTATGAGGTCAGAAATTATTCAATAAAACTAAAATCTTATTTATAAACATGTACATTATGCATTTTAAACTTTAGGGCCAAAATCGTCCATGTCTCTGCTAATAAATTCACATTACCTTTAAAGCCCTTTGGAAGGTGCTGATAGACAGCAGAGCCAAGTCCTGCTGCTCCTCAGCATACCTCACAAGGTACACATACACCAGCTTCTTCACCTCAATGTTCTTTGATACAACATTCTTGACAACTGCTGGAAACCTATGAAACAAAGATTTTATATGTTAGTTGGAGATGTTGTAGTGAAAAATTAATGTCAACATAATATCAGGGCACTGTATCAATACTAATGCAGTGAGATAAATAGTTCAGCAGTAGGTTTGTATACTAGGGCTTATATAGGTTGGAACTATGACCATTCGCGAGCCGAATTGGTTGTAGTAACCAAGCCAGCATCCAGCCAGCATCTACCAACCATCACTGGGCCCGCGTTGTGGATCGCAGCCCACTCCCGCCTCGGAGAGAGGAGGCCTGTATCCCAGTAGTGGGAACATTAAAGGCTGATTATGTAACCAAGCCAGGGCACCCCAACCAAATAGGTTAGTTTAGGTTAAACTGTGACTAACCGCGCTGAGCACTACTTTCAAGTTAGATTTATTACCAACTAATTCCAATTTGTTAGCTGCCCACACTTAACTGCCCGCTCAGACATTTTACTGCATAATTAATAATTTAATTTCTCTCATTCGTCTCATTTGTTCTTTGTATTTGTTACTGCTTAGTTTATACTGCCGAACTTTGTAATTGTTAATTTAGCAAAACTACTATAAACAACTGTTGCTTTAAATCAGTGCCATATTAAATAAATGCAAACATCACAACAACTTTGTGCTCTATATAGGGAACACAAAGTTGTTGTGATGTTATGCTGCTGTATAAATAACAAAATACACTAGTGAAAGTTCTGCCACCATCATTGATCTACTGACTACTACAGGTGAATGTAAATGCCATGTTTAATGATACTGTGACAAAAGAAATACTTACAGATCTGAAGCATCCCTTCCCTTGGCAATCATGCCAATGATCCTCTTCATAGCCTCTAGTTTCAAGGAGTCTTTGGACCCATCTAACATGAGTTTTAAGTCCTCATTCCTACAAAACACAAACAATTTTAAACAGTGGTGTTTATGGCGATAGGAATGTGTGCCATAGAATTTGATAAGGAATTTTTATGGTTGTATGTAAATTATGTACGGCTTGGACATAAATATGAAAGTTTTGAAAGTAACCCGAGATTTTGAGTATATTTCCTGGAAACCAAATCATTGTAAAAAATACATAGGTAATTACTTGAAATTATACCGAAAAATTACAAGATTGTGTCTTTGAATGATTAAAGGATGGTTTTATACAGCTGTTAACACATAAAACATTTATTTACTTCTTATAATCTGGTTGGAAAAACGCCCCAGAAGCTGGATCGCTTGCCGGGTACTCCACTTCACCCATCACCACTTTATCATTATTATAGGATGTCGTAGCCGACATTTTGGGTAAAATAATGTTTTAAAACTTCACTGGATACTTATTATTATTTAGATATTTCTGTCCAAACTTTTCTAATCAGTGAAATCGCAACATTTCATTTCATTTTGACATTATTTTACTTGTTGACGTTGGACTTGGACCAACGTTATGTCAAAGTTGCGTTTCGTTAGTGCATTTTAATGAAAAAGTATATAACTTGTAGATAGAGATCTATAGATCTAGGTTAAATATTTTTCTATCTTATCTCTGTTACCCTCTCGAGCGTCCGGCCACCGTTTCACGGTGGACTGTTTTACCCGAGTTAAAGCGCCCGTCCACTGTAAAATGGTTGGCACGTATTGTAGTTGTTCCAAATAATGTTTAAAACAATTACTTTACTCTATGGTTTAAAAGAAACTCCAAAACAATGTTTGTCTCTTTCCAATGTAACCATATTAAAGCTAATGAAACGAATAAGAGATCTGATACACGCACATGTATATTTTCGACAACTGTTGGACTGAGCTCTCGTACCAAAAACACGAGCAGAGAGAGATATGTTAAACCAAGGCTGTTCATCTCTTTCTAATAGGGTGACCAAACATTTTTATAACAAAGAGTAAAGTTCGTTTTGAAGGAGATATTTTGTGTCCGGCTGAAACACTAGGTGGTTTCAAATTATTGTTCGTGTATTACAAAAATATTGAAATTAAGTTACATTTATTATGGAAATAATAATTTAATGAAAAAAGGCTTATGATGAAGTAGGCAAGGGTGCACTGAATGCAGAATTGCGCTCCGGGGCCATGGCTATTCCCCTTCCTGCTCTTTCAGATTGATCTACAGAGCTGGTGTTTGGGTATTTAAATGAAACAAAGGGAAATAAAACTAAGTGTGTGTTACAAACATTTATTAAAATTAAACATGGCTAAACAAAATCGTTGTCTGAAGAAAAGCCCTTTCAGGATTACGGAATTCTAAAACGGGAAAGTTCGAAATCGTCATCCGTACAGTTAGCATTTATACTTGGCTTAGCGCTGTTGCGATAAAGAAGCTTACGCATAGTGTACCTGAACTGTAAAGCATTAGGATTATTATTTCCGCCTCCTTGCGCACGTACACATGAAAAAAACATTTCTAATTGGTCCTGTGAAAATTTATATGGCAAGAAATAATTTAAATTATTCCCTTCTGGTTCTAAAAGGTCCAATGCTAAATTTTGTGTACTATATGTATCGACAATTAAGCCGAAAGCTGTCATTTCTCGCCGGTGTGAAAGAATGTTTTGATTATCAACACTAAGTGTGTCCAAATATTCTCGGGTGTCCTTTAAAATACCCATCCAAAACTCTTTGTTACTAAGCCGCAATGACGACTTGAATCCTGCACCTAAAGGAGATTTGGCATTTAATACACCAAAAGCTCTATCTACTATTCTAATGTATTCGGTTGTTGCCTGACTGTTCTGGAATTTTTCATTACTTGTAACTCTCAAAAAATCAATGGCATCAGCTACTGACGAACTCAATGTTTGCGCTGCCAATTTTACATTCATTTTTTTTTTTTGCAATAAATGCAATTCTTTAACAAAATCAAAATCTATATTTCCAGTTCTAGAACTCAATTTTGTTTCAGCAAAAACCTTCCTACATAATTTTAGCATGTGAGCTGGGTCGAAAATGCAATGTACTCTAGTATTTTTATTTGGATGTTTAAAATTTGTAACCATACTTACAACAAAGTTGCATCCCAAATGTTCATACGTGGAAAAGTTAACAGCAGTTCCGTCGCAAGTCAAACTTCGAACTGTAATATTAATTTCAGATAACATACGTATTTCTGTTATTATCAATTGTGCTTGTACTGCAGCTGAAATTATGTCTATGAGAAAGTAGGCAATAGGGCATTTAAATTTTCGTCTAAACGACACAATTTAAAAAACCAGAACCTCAGTGGCTAAACGTTCCGAATCATATGGGACGATTCCTGCAAAGTCTACATAACCCCACTTTTTATCTTTATTTTTATCATAAACTTCTTCCGATTTAATTGACATAGCATCAAATATTAGAGCAACATCCTGTAAATCAGTTTTAGCTCCTGATAATTTTAAAAAAGCAAACACTTCTGCCATAAAACCTACATTACAATCATGTGTTGCTAATATTTTACGCAAGGTTGCAGGATGTGGCAATGCTATATGGTTTCTCAGTAACAAATAAGCTTTGGACGAGTAAAAGTATAGTAATAGAGCGAATTGTTTTACATCCTCTGAATATCGTACACCTTTATTACTTTTATCGGTGTTTAAATGATTGTGTATATTGACAAAATTGTTTTTACCATATGTTTAACTTCATCATAATTTGATTTAGGTACGTTTGTTTAATATACTTAAAATAGACTCTAAATTTTTCAATTTAGATTCACGCCTATTTAGCCTAAGAGTTAACATTTTCACTTTGCGCTTTAAATCATCCTCTGCAGGGCTACTATTTCTGCATTTCATTTCATTTCTGTCTGGACAGCAACATCTTTGAAACTCAAACGAACTTTCTTTGCTGGAGGTTGGTCCGAGTGGCTTGGTGTAGATACATCGATTTTCATAGGTTTCGAGAGTCCAGCTTGAGAGGTTAAAGGAGTGGATTCCACAACAGGTTGAGACGGAAGTAGTATATCACTTAGTACCAGAATTTGTTTATTCTTCGGCTGAAAAAAAAACTCGTTTATAATTTCCAAAAAATTACCATACACAGAATACTTAAGATTACAGATCATCTCAGAATAATTATAGTCTTACTGATGATAAAAACTGCCAATATCCTTACCACTGGAAAAATTGATGGTACTGCACTCGTCGTGATTTTGCAATGTAAAAATCTGCCGGCTTGAAATGAAGGCAGCACACAACAGAATTTTCGTGATTGTTTGTGATTCGGGAATTACATCCAACCATTCTTGCTTCAATATTCTTCTTTCGATGGAAAGCTGTAACCAACATAAAAATAACGCTATTTCATTCATGCGATACACATGTACAAATTGTATTTATTATACGCTTATTATTAATCGTTTTAATCAGAAATACACTAATGATTTAGTATCTTCAGTCTACAAAACGCCAACAGCATGGTCAAACTACTTAGACTCGTTAGTAAACAAAATACAAAATCTTTGTTATTTCTTACCTGTGAAATGAAATGCCACAACCAGCATATGATTCACTTTTACGTCTTGATACAACACTTTTTCACCATTTTCACTAAACAAATTAATAAAGAACTGTAGCTAAAACTTTTAATGCTCTCCACATTCCACACAACAACAGAAAAAAGGTCATGTTGTCATACATCTGCAGTGATCTGCATGCATAACACCATTGATGTCAGATTTCAGTGTTACCAGAGTATTCTTATGGTAGGTAGCTACCAAACAATCATATTATTTTTATTATTTTACTTACAATTAAGTTATTTAATAATAAGTACAGATTGTAAACCTATTAATAAAATTATTTAAAAATAATCTCTAAGATAAAAATATTTATACGTAACTTATTTTACTTGTAGTTCGTGAAATATTTTCTACCATCTTTATCATTTTTGTCTTTTGACAATTGAGAAAAAGGGACAAACAGCCTCGGCTTAGGCTATCTCTCTCATCTCGTTTCGCCTCGGCTAAGATATACTAACAAAAGTAAACCTAAGGTGCAACCCATAAGTTTCATTTTTGTATGATACAATTTTTGAAGAACTCAGTCGTTTGTTTAATATTTCGACAACTGTTGGTTAAAAAAACTAAAAACAGTCAATCAGCTAAACTTGAGAGCAGGTGATGTCATATTGCTTTGAGCTTTTAGTCCACTTTGAGACGTGAATTTAATGTGCTGTGATTCGAGTATCGCGAGAAGAAAGTTTTTGGTAAGTAGCTAATATTATTTATAATACATGACCATATTATTTTCGTTATAGTTTTGCTATTACGAACTAGTTTTACAATATTTAGATAAGTCCATGTCCCTATCCAAACAAAACCGTTGCAGAAACCGTTCTAAATTTCAAAAAAACAAAAATATTTCTAGTGACATTTGTTTTTTATTGGGCAGAAAATATCTTGAACTATTGATAGATATGATAAAAAGTAAATAGTCAGTGGTTAAAATAAATCTGAAAAATAAAATAATATGACGATGTTTAGGTCAACCGTGATACGGTGGGACGCCCCAAACTCTGGTTTCAAAATGGCGGCGAAATATAAATGTAAAATGAGCATAGAGGTCGTGGAGACGCCTACAAATATTTTTAGTATATTATTTTGGTATATAAATTTAAAATATCATTATTTCTGTAACTGAATCTGTCGTAAAGCTATTTATTTGGTTATTAATTTAGGTATGGTTACAAATTTGTTTTATTTTGTAGTACCCGCCAGTACGTACTGTGTACCTACATTAAAGCAGAAATAAGGGTTTGTAGAAACTACAAAAGGTACACATGTTTATTAGCGCATCATTTTGTTTCATGTCTATAGATACCACACGCACTCATTCTCATTTTGGTGGATGGCATAGTTTTTGCGCTTGGTGGTTTGTTTTACGTACAAAAATAACTGCACAGATTCAATATATAACAAATGCATTGAGTATTATAACGTACAAACTTAATATTATAAATACATACTATACTCATTTTAGGTCTGACGATTTTTTTGGTGAATCCAGCATAGGACGCCAAGGTCGCACAAATTATAGAGGCCGCAGAGGCTGTGGCGGTCGCACTAACCGTGCAGGGCATGCAGGTCCCACGAACCGTGGAGGTTGCACCGACCGTGGAGGCGTTGACGAGGTCGTAAAAATCGTATAGTGATTTTAGGTATTTTTTTTTGTTGTTGTGATGATAAGTATGCTTAACAATAGAACTATCTTGTAACCATTTGAACATGAAAAAAAATGTTACTTGTTTCAGAGGATATTCAATTGGTAATTCCACACGGAGATGTAAGAGAATAGAGGGAAGTTGGTAAGTATTTTTGTATAAATTCTCAAACAAATAAACAGGGTCGTCTATGTTAATATAATATGGAATATATATTTTTTTTATAGCAGATATACAACTGGCACCAGCTGCGGATATCGAAGTTGGTAAGTGTACCATTTCCTATAATTATTATTATCGACGAAAAACAGATCTAAATACACTTCTATATAGTCTATCGTGTAAGTGTGTAGTGTAATGTGTGAAGGTATCTACCTTCAGACGAAGATGAGGACATTTTTCGCATAGGTACGCCAGATACTGCCAGTGCTGACACAGTACCTAATTCACCTTCTTCGTTATACAGCTCCCCAAGCCGTTTGACAACAGCTTTATACTTAGCATTAATGTCTCAGACTCCGAAAAAGAAAATAGACTTCTCCCTTCTTGGAGATCACTCAGACATTAGCTCAGATGATGAAAGTCTCTGAGTTGGTTTAATTTTATTCAGATTTCTAACCATTTACTTAATAACAATAAAATTGCATTGCCGCTAGGCATGTACATATTTATTTATTTTTTTATCATAGAGCCATTGATCACGAGAGGTGGGCAACATACTGGCCGTGTACGTTCAAGGGGTGGGTAAAGTACTAGCCGTGTACCTACGATGAGTGGACGAAGTACTGGGCGTGTACGTACGCGTGGTGGACAAGCACGAGGTGGCAGAGATGGTGCTGGAAACACTTCGTATGCGTAATTTTTACCTTTGTGTTATTTGGTTTCTTTGACATATTTGATTGTAAAAAACATAAAGTGAGTTTAACTGACGTTTGTATATATACATACATATTTCATTTTATACTAGGTTACCTAAAATGTGAAATACTTAAGATCCGATTATTTTAGGTTATACAATATGTAACAAAAACCCTGTCCGATCCTTAAGAGTATTATTCGGCATCGTACTGCGTACACATATACGTAATCATTTAATGGATTTGAGATTATTATTTTTCCCCAGTGAATATCATAAAATTAAAATAAAAAATAAAAACTGACCAAAGGCAACACTGATCGCTCGACAAAGTTCACGTCTTACTACCTACAGTTTTGTGTCAAAGAAGCCGCCCGTGTCATGAACCGCGCTTTGTCGCGTGCCGCCAAACATACCTACACTACGCGCGGAGCGCGTAGGTATCAGCTGATATTGTTTTGTAGGCATAGTAATCCGGATTTCAAATACTCTCTGTATTTTGTGTTTTTGACTTAATTCTGTTTATCAAGAAACAATTAATTGAATTAAATGTAGCCCTGATAAGGGCTTTTTTTTAAATGTGATGTGCTTCTGGCAATGTACTTACCGACTGCAGGTGTTAGTTTATTAAAACGTTCACTTGTTGTTGTTGCATACTTCGGCGATCATGCTCCACATGTCCACCTCCAACACTAATACACATTCGACACCTTTTTGCTAAATTTACAAAAAAAAACACACACAAACACATTTACAAAATTCCATTCTTGGTTCGTAATCAGTGGGCAGAAGGGATTGAACCCGCCGGTAGTGATAAGGGTGCTGACCATCTCCCTTCAGCACACTCCAAACCGCACTGTGGTTTGTGTCTAATCGTCGCGCAACAGAGCGTGTGCTTTGCGTGGGGTCCGCGGCAAACATATCCAGCACTTGTTCCTCAATTTCCTCGTTGCGCTCTCGTGGTCTTCCAGCATCAGTGGCCTGCGACTCGTGCCCATGAACACTGCCTGTGGTGTATACACCGTTATGCAGGCGTTGGAACGCACGCTCCGACGGTACTGTCACACCTGGTCTATTAGCGAAACGCACCTCGTACGTATTACGCGCAGCTGCATAATTGCAGTCGGTCTTGCCTAAGCACATCAACATATTAAAATATTCCTGATTAGAATACGACATTGTTCGCGAAACGACAGCGCTTGATACGTACGGACGTCAGATCGAAAGCTATCTCCACGAAAGACTAGCAACAAGTATCGCGTCGGTAGGTAACTAGGCGGCGACATCAAAAGAGTCGGCGACTAGTTGAAAGAGTGTCTACGACGCGGTAGTGTAGGGCGGTGTTCTTTGAAATAAAAATAGGTAAAAATAAAAAGATTTTGCCGGCGGGTGGAGTGTTGTCAACTTATGAAAATTTGCCATATTCAGTGTTAAATTTCGCATGGATTATAAAAATAAAAAATCAATTACTTTTGGTTTTTATGAGTTACATTTTTATAACAATTTTTTCTAGTACGTATGTTGACCCAGGAATACGCCTTTATTGGATCGGACAGGGTTTTTGGTACAGATTGTATAGAAGCATGTTGCCATCTAATAAAAGACCTGCAGAGGAGATGGACAATCTTATATTCGGTGAGAGACTAGAAGTACCCATGCACGCCAAAAAACGAGGTCGCAAGCCAAAGCCACATGTTTCTGTGTAAGTGTTTATTTTTTCGTTATTCCTCGTTACCTGACACAATTAAAGCAAGTGTAGATTTATTGTTTTTCTGTTAAGGTCACCGCGTGCCAGTACCAGTACTGTGGAGGCCCCATCACCGGTACCCTCACCAGTGTCGTAAGTATTTCAACGAGATAAATTCATATAATCATGTTTTTTCCGAGATAAATTTAAATACATTTTGTTTGTCACAGATTCGTGGAATTTGGTGAAAATCGGTCAACAAACTTGGACGTACAGACGCCAGCAGGTCAAGCTACCCGAAACTGTCAAATTTTCACAATCAACCTTGAACCTTAATGCTTTAGCGATAAAGTTGAAAATCTATTAAAGAAATTTGACAGATTGTAGTAGCTTGATGTGCTGGCGTCTGTACAAACGACGGAGTGTGTATACTTGTAGAACTTACCTAAAAGTTTTGAATACCAGCAAAATAATTTAATTTGGCTATTTATTTCCTATATAGGTCACCAAGTACAAGATCTGATGTTGAGATAGCGGTACCTTCACCTGCCCAGTAAGTGTCTCTACTGCAGCATGTGATCTTGAACGACCATAATATTGCATTTCTACATTTTTTTACATGTTATTTTCTTTTTAGATTCATTGAATGTGGTGGAAGTGGATCCAGTATACCGCGAATTATCCGATCGGAGACTATTCCACTAAAAAAGCGTCGTATTATAACAGATATCGAAGTTGACGATGTTCTGAATTTTGGTAACAGTTTTTTTTAATATTGACAATACCATTCATTTTAACTTATTGCGAAGTTGTAATAAATTGATTTATCTTTACAGGTAGCGAAGAAGAAAGCGAGTCTGAAGACGAAGCATTCCCCGTTTTCGTACCAAGGACTGGGCGTATGTTTTTTACAAATGACGACCCTGAGAACGAGGCAATGATATCTTCTGGTACTCCTCCGCCTGCTCCTTCTACCAATTTACTCGAGGATTCTGGACCTATCGGTATCGAGGAGGAAGCTATTCAATACAGCACGCCGGCCGGGCCCGAGCGATTCCTCTTTGATTGGAAAGTTTTTCCGGAAACACCGATCTCTCCACGGGACAGGCGTGAAATTTTTAGAGAAGTAGAAGGTCCTGTTCTCAACTTACGAGGACAACCCATACCGAGTCCAGAAGCCATATTTTCGTCTATATGGGACAGCACCATCATGGACCATATTGTAAGAGAAACGAACAGGTATGCCGAAGAAGAGATCTCAAAAAGGCAAGAAACTCTTGGACCCCAATCGCGACTGCACCGCTGGACTCCTACAAACGCTGAAGAACTATACGTTTATTTTGGGGTACTTTTAGCTATGGGACTCTGTATAAAGTCCAATATTAAGGAGTATTGGTACTGCGATGGGTCTGTCTGTGACACACCAAATTTCGCAAAGTATATCACTTACAACAGATTTATTCTGCTGAATAAATTTATACACTTTGCGAAAAATGGTGCTAACATTTTGTCTTTGACTCCTTCTGAGGCAAAAATTTATAAAATAAAGCCTATAGCTGACCACCTCAACCAGAAGTTTCAGTCATTATACAAACTCAGACAAAATATTTGTATAGACGAATCGCTGACACAATGGAAGGGGTGGTTAGCAATTAACCAATTTATTAAAAATAAGGCTGCGTCAATAGGTGTCAAAACCTACGAGGTTTGTGACGCTAAGTCGGGCTATCTTTGGCGTTTTGAAATTCATTCTGGTAAAAAAGAGAGTACTACCGAGCCGCCTACCCCCTTATCAAGAATCATCCCTAGTTTGGTCCTCCGTCTGTTGCACGGCCTTGAGCATCGAGGCCACTGTGTTTGGATGGATAATTATTATAACAGTCCTGCCCTCGCACGTGTTCTAAAAACGATGGGTTTCGATTGCGTCGGTACATTACGCACAAACCGAGAGTTTGTACCTCCACAGCTGGCATCTTTAAAAAAGGACAACATGGCTGTTGGAGAAATACAGGGATGCACCAGTGGAGACGTGGATATTTTGGTCTGGCGAGACCAAAATAGAGTAGCAACGATATCCACGTATCACGGCAACGCAGTGCAGCGTATTAACGACGTAATCAAACCAATAGTCGTTTTAGACTATAATTTATGTATGGGAGGGGTTGACCGTAAGGACCAAAAACTGGCGATGTTCCCTATGGAAAGGAAAAGGACTCGCGTGTGGTACAAGAAACTGTTCAAGCGCCTACTCAATGTTAGTGTCTTAAACAGTTATATATTGCACTCTGAGTCCCCAGTACCAGAACACCCAGTTCCAAGATTTACCACACACAGAGCTTTTAGATTAGAACTTATTAAGAATCTTTTAAATAAAAAAATTCAACCTCCAATTGACGCCATTACCTCACGTGGCAGCGCCACTTATTTTTCAGAAGAATATTTTAGGCACCTACCCAAAGAGTATCAGGCTCTTACAGGCCGAGGCGGGGAGAAGTTGCGCAGGGTTTGCGTTGTATGCCGCAAACGCACCCACGTTTACTGCCCTGGTTGCAATGCGACTTTGTGTCCCTTTACTTGCTTTCCGCAATATCACGCCACCAAACGCTGATTTTAAACTTTTTATTTTGTTTTATACTTTTTTATATATTATTATTATATTATAATTAAACACATTTTTCTACATGTTTTTATTATTAGGTATTTAAAAATATATTTTATTATTGATTATAATTATATACAGTTAATCCAATTTTGTTATTGTTTTATTTTTTACAAGTTGCCCAACAAACAAAAATATTTTTTTTTTTACGATTTTCAAAATAAATTAAACATAAATATTGTGAAACATAAAAACACCAGTGAATTTAATATAATATATACCTTCACAAATAAATATAAAATATTCGTCGAGAGACGACTCTATACATTTTTTGTCCTTAATTCTCAGTTAGTTAGTTTTCAATGTTTCCAATTGATTTTAATAATTCTAGCAACATATTAGAAATAAGTGTTTCTCTATTAGATTTCTCTATTTTGTGTAGTTTTTGACAAAACAACTTATTTGTAAAACTACTTAACGGTTTATTTTTTACACCCGTATCTTTAGCAGTGGTATTTTTTGTGCATTTCTTTTTTGTTTCATAAGATTTTTAAAGACCTGGCCACTTGAAACACTTAATTTATTATAAAAGGAATTCGTTAACACGTTCAGATTATGAGACCAAAAAATAAAAAAAAAACATAAGTGGATAATAAAGGCTAAAAAGGGCTTTTAACTTGAGTTAATTTTTTATACTTAATAAAGCAAATTTTATGTAGATTCTGAATATATGCATATTCATTAGTCCAACGCCGACCGCCAACTTACATTCATACGCTAAATTTGACCTTGGCGCTTATCGATTTTATGACATTTGACGTTTGGTCGCTGGAGAGTAGATCGTGCTTGTATCATATTCCCACTAGGACAGTAAGGGTCAGTTCACACCGAGACGTGACGCGACGCGACGCTGCGCGCACGCTTTAAAAGAGTGACTCAAAGTATACTTTATTTTCTACACGAAAAGGTACACATTGCATTGTGAGAGTTCAGAATACGTTGCGCCGTGCAGCGCTGCGCCTCGCGACGTTTGCGTCTCAATCTCGACTGAGTTTTATGGGTTTAAAATGTATATTAAAGGTCTATCTTTAAGTATTTTAAGGAATACAGTAAAACTATAACCAATATCATAATAAAATTAAAAGAGTTTATTGCATATTTCTTATTACATTTTAAGGCTGAATGACGATTCCTTTGCTCGTTTCAAGCAACGCGATGAATACAAAAAAGTCAACACACAACAAAAACAATCACTGCACCAAAGTGCTCTGTGACTGCACCACAACCGACGCGACGCTAACAAAACCACTTGAGTTTCTAGTTTTTAAACTTTCGGGTGCTCTAAGATAATATTTATCTAATTATTTGTATCAGCGAGTGCTTTGAACATAGGTAGTTCTGTGACTAAAAGAATAAATACTGAAATTTGAATATTATGATAATTTTCACTATTAATACATGGATAATTTAATACTAATGTGTCTCAATAATATTGTATGATCTAAGAGATATTAATAAAATTTAGGTAAATTACTTAGTTAACAGTTGTTGTACAATAATATGTACCTATCTATAAATAACTGTATTGTTGTTTGCAGAGCGTACAAGATATTACAGAGGAGGCAAATGCAACACCAGGTTCAGAAAGCATACTTCAGGTATTACTAGATGTTTTGGAGATGAATTAAAATCCTCTTCGATAGTATTAAGGCGTATAATTAAGAATAACAGGGTTTTTTTCTTATATTCTAGCGTGTGTCGTGTGAATGTTTGTCGAGCGATTTTTAGACTGTCCGAGGCGCGGCGCGTGGTGGAATTCGGAACTACACTGGTGACGTTCAGTGGTTCATTCATGATGATGATGCGTAGACATGCCGCCCGCCTTGGAGTAACAACCTCCAACGAAAAGAAGTTGAAGAATGTGAAAGTAGAGAGAGATTAGGGTTCTTCCTCCTTTAGCAGCGGACATAATCTGGGGTATGATCTTCGTATCACTCCGTTAGCTGTTTTAATGTCAGCTACACGTGCTAGTCCATCCTTCCCAGGTGAAGTGCTTATGACTCGTCCAAGATGCCATTTTAAAGGTGGCAGGTTGTCTTCTTTAATGAGCACCAAGGTATTGGGTGCTATTGTGTCGGTGTTGGACTGCCATTTACTTCTTGTCTGCAGCTCCGAAACGTACTCCTGCGACCAGCGTTTCCAGAAGTTCTGCCTCATCTGTTCGATGCGCTCGTAGCGGACCAAGCGTGATGTGTTTGCAGCTGTAAGGTCTTCGTAGGCAGGTGCAACGAGCGGCCGGCCAATCAGGAAATGGGCTGGTGTAAGAGGGAGTAGGTCGTTTGGGTTTGAAGACATGGGGTACATAGGTCTGGAGTTTAAGAGAGCTTCTATTTGTGTTAATAAGGTGGAAAATTCCTCATATGTGAGGTTTACGTTTCCTACACGCCGGAGATGATATTTAAAGGATTTAACCCCTGCCTCCCACAAACCCCCAAAATGTGGTGAGTACGGAGGAATAAAACTAAACTTAATATTTTCGTCTGCAGCGAAATTTAAAATATCGTTTTCAATAACAAATAGTTGCAGGATTTTCTATAGATGTGAAGTTTATTCAGGAATTTTGGTCATCAGTTCTGTTTGTTGTAGGAATGTCAATAGCCTTGACGGCTGTCGTGATAAATGTCACAGTGTCAAGGGTCTATGTAACATAAAATCACGCCTGTAATCCTCGAAGGGTTTGGCAGAGGTGTAGATACCTATAGTATACCCACATTTTGCCAGTCCCATGTAATGTTATAGACGGCGAGCCTTTTGCCATCAACTGGACACACATCCAGACTTCGGGCTGCTGCTGAGTAATTCTTGATGGAAAAACCCAATAACTCTTTGCCCGAACTGGGAATCGAACCCAGGACCACTCAGCAGTGCTTGCGACCACTACATTAACGACGCATTCATAAGCGGCACATCACAATAAGGTCGACCTCAAATAATTTCTTTCCAATAGGCACATGAAAGGCACTTTTGAACGTCAAAATTTACAAGAAATCAGAATTGATTCTAGTTGCCCCTTCATATGACAAATGCAGGACAATGACGGGTAGTGACAATGATTATGAACGATAAAAAAGGTGCTGCCATTACATACCTTTAAGACTGGACTTATGTATTTGTTTAAAAATGAAATTGATACATGAATCAATGATTAAATATCATGTTCATAACAGTGTAGTTATTATTTAATACGCTTTAAATACAGTTTTAATATTCCATATTCTAAAAAATACTCGTGAAATCATATCAATTCTTACAATAAGCATGTCCCAATTACCATCTTATTTCCAATACTGGCAACATAAAGGCCTCCCCGAATACTTAAATCAAATGAATAATCTTTTAAATTTAAAAGATTTACCAAGTAACGAAAGCTGTGGTGGTATTTCAAATATTATCTTTTTTTTTATTATTAACGATTTGTCCGTACTAGGCCAGACAAAATCCATGTCCTTTTATTCCACGGATACGGACTTTGATCAAATTAGCCGTTAGGGTTGATTGTTCAATATTCAGATAACTTTTATCTGAGGAATAAATATTGCGGTTTGACAGCTTCTGTTTAGAAAATATGTCAAATTTTCATAATTATTCTTCAGATAAAAGTTATCCGACTATTGAGAAATCAGCCCTTAGTCAACTAACTTGTATGGAGTTATTCGAACTGGCGCAAATAGTCACGTTACTTCCTAATCATTAAAACAATAGACACGCTCAGTCACGCCCCGCATCTGGCGCGACTTCACTTTCACTTCAGTGTGCCCTGAGTTTTATTTATTCGGATCGCATACAAAATGGAGTAAAACAACCAGCCAATGTGCAAACAGTCAAACTAAATACTATTTCCTGCAGCCACACAACTTACTGACCCATTTATTGGGCCTCGTACTGTTTAATCAGCGTGTTGTCGAGACCTGGTGCAAGCCATGGTCCGGAGCGAGAGGGAGTGGGAGGCAGTCGCCTCCTTCTGCGAAGCAGTCATGCTAGCGAAGGAGGTGGCGGGACGGATGAGGGAGAGAGCCTCCCGTCCCAGCCGCCGCGGGAGACGCCCCGGGCGTCGGGAGTCGAGCGACGACTACCGGCCACCGTAGGCGCGGGCCTGCGGGCGGAGAGCAATGGGTAGCTCACCGCCCGATCAGGACCAGGCCCGTGCCGGACGGCGCGTAAGTGTTCCACGCGCGCCTCAAAGAGATGTCAGCATAATCAGAGGGGCCCCTTAGGGCCGAAGCCTGCCGGGTCAGCGGGATTGTCCGAAAGGGTTACCGCTGCCCCGGAACATAAAGGGCGAAGGAAGGAACATGGGTGGGTTTTAGTCAGTAAGAGTCTGACACTCCCTTCCGCTCCACCCAGAGCGGGAGGGGTCATTTGATGATTTCCCATCCCAAAAAAAAAAAAAAAAGCGTTTTGTCGACAATGTTTTATTTGGTATCTTACAGACCTTAAACCATCATAAAGGTCCATACCAATAAATGAAGATGCCTAGATGGGCGGGAGGTGTGACCAGACTGGACAAAGTCTGAAAGACAAAGGTGTTTGTTACTCTTTCACGCAAAAACTACTAAACGGATTTGCATGAAATTTGGCACACAGATGGCTTATAACCAGGATTAACATATACAATACTTTTTATCCCGATATTCCCACGGGATCGAAACTTATGCGGGTGAAACCGCGGGGCGCAGCGCTGCCTCGCTGCAAGCTGCCTCGTATGTATGAATACATACGAGGCAGCGCAGCTTTAAAGTCGCACCAATCACTGAAAAAATCCCGAAAACCGCCTCAGATGGTCATCATCATCATCATCACCTGCCAAGCCTTTTCGCAACTATATTGGGGTCGGCTTTTAGTCTAACCGGATGCAACTGAATACCAGTATTTTACATGGGGCGACTCTCTATCTGACCTCCACAACTCAGTTACTGGGTAATTATACGATATCCCTTGGTAAGACTGGTTGTCAGACTTTCGGGCTACTGACGACCCGTAACGACTGCCAAAGATCCACGAATGACAGCCAGGACCAACGGCTTAACGTGCTTTCCGAGGCAGGGCCCCTCCGTGCCTCGGAAAGCACGTTAAGCCGTAAGAAAAGTGAGGAGACCCGACTCTAATAACGGGACCAGAGACGCAAGAAGAAGAGACAGAAGCTTAAACCATTATCAAAATCAAAAGACATTTATTCAAATTAACCTGAGAATTAACACTTTTTTAACGTCAAAATTACATAAGAAAAACCCCCAGAACAGCCTTCACCACTTCTTAATGCTGGGAAAAATAAGTGGGGCAACAAACTCCCCAACAGCTATAAACTAATGTACCAAAGCACACGCTAATATACAAAAAAAAAACATTAGAAATTATAATTAAGCCGAAATAATGACGTAAAAATAAAAGCCTCCAGGCATAAGGTTTGATGTTCGTTTTTCATGGAACCTATTCTGTGCCCGACAGGGTTCATAATCGTTTAAATATTTTTTTAATAATTTTAACTGTTTTACCAACATTATGGAATGAAATAAAAAAATGAGAATTTATATCAAACGCTCCACAGTTATGATGATGAATGATTATCTTGAGTTTACTTAATTAAATTGCGATCCTGTACCGTTTATCTCGCCGGTGATAAAATATCAATCAAATGATAGAACTGAATAGGCCTTTGAAAACAGACACAGTACAAATTAAAATTTTTCAAATTAATTTATCCATTTTGTGAACATAGGGTACAATTATGCAGAAGTTATACAAAAAAATGTTGGTCCATGCTATGTCCCGCCAAAAGGCATACAATAGTAGATTATGCACCGAGGGGCTAAAGTTGTGTCTTATGTCACGGGCGTCATATTGAATCTCGAGCGCAATGAAGGATTCAGGATTTAACTCCCGAGCGCAGCGAGGGAGTTAATACAAGAATCCTGAATGCAGCGAGGGATTCAAGCTAGCCCAAGGCAAAGACACGTTTAGCCCAGAGGAGGATACTCTACTTTTTACACCTACTGTGAGAAAATAATAGCCATAAGACACGATCAATTCGATTTTCAAAAAAAAATAGTCTCTTCTACGGTTTAGTCGTGTGTGTCTATTGATATCACTCTCATGGAAGTGGCGTTTGTGTAAACTAAGCTTTATACAGGGCTGGTAGAATGGTTTTGGATGATTGGCTGTATGCATTTTGAATTTAGAACGTCATTGGAGACGCTCGTGAAAATAGAGTATTTTTGATAAAATGTGATAAATCGCCTGTAGTATAGATAGGTTTTATTATTTATTTATTTATTCACAAAATCCACAGCAATCTTTGCGCAGTTTACTTAAAATAAATTAACTAATGTTACAGCCAATTACTATTACGGCGCGGTACGGTATTTGTTATTATTAATTTTATTCCATTTTAATGTTATTCCATTCCTTTTAAAAAATGGTTCGTAGTTATCTAATTATTCTTACAATATTAATATGTCTTGGAAAACATGGCAACGATATGAAGAAGCAGTCGTTATGATTTTGTAGGAAATCGAGAATATCATCCACGCGTAGTAAAGGTATCGAGAATAGCTTTCCTCTTTCTGGCACCAAAGGGTGTTTGTTAGTACTATACTGCCAATTTAGCTGAGCATGTGAGATTCCAAATTCAAATCACATTATTGACCAGCGGGTCATAATGAAATCCAGTACAACATTATTGACCGGCTGTGCCCCCGGCCACTAATGACTCACTTTAGGTTAAGGTTGCTTGACATATAATTTGACATTTTCGAGCAGGTGGTGTGAAAAACATCTTAGGTAATCGAATGTCCATTAACTAAATAAAAATAAAGTCAATAGGTAAGTAGATGTCACTATTTCTTGCAATTGATAATCTAATAAAATATAATAGTGTCAATAAATTAAGGCGGCACATAAACAAATAGACGAAATCAAACTGGTTGCTAATTTAACTGTAAAATTTATTCTTTTTTTAAAATTTTTTTTTTCTTCTTTTTTTTTTATTTTTTTTTTTATTTACCTTTTGTCATTACTCACACCCTGACTTATTACTTGTTAATTTTTTTAATGAACATCTACATTTACAATGTTTGTAAATATGTGAGCACCATGTATCTATCACACAATTAATTTATATGTCATGGTTTCATTTTTAATTCCTTTACCTATTGTGGTATAGTAAGTTTATTTTATTTTAGGTGCATCGTCTTCACATTATTGTTATACATAATGTACGCAAAATATTCTAAAAGTTTTAAAAGAGTAACGGTAGAATTTCTTGCCCATTCTTCTCCATACGAAAACTGCCATTTGGAAGGGGCGACTAGAATCAATTCTATTTTATTGCAATTTTTGACGTTCAAAAGTGCCTTTTATGTGCCTATTTGAAATAAATGCTTTGACTTTGAATAAGTTATAGGTCACAATTTCATATACAATAATGAATGCAATAAAAATTTCAATAAAGAATAGCCAACCAGCCGGTCTTTCCCGTAAATCAGAACTCAAAACACCAAACTAAAAAAAAAAAAAACAATTGCACTCCGGGAGTGCCGGCAGAAGTGAAAACTTACCGTCTTACGAATTTTCGATCAGGTCACGTGTCCTGACGCGAGTTTAACATTTTTTACCCATTACAAAAAAAGTGTTCAACGCCGCTAAAGAAGTTTTCACTTCAAAAAAGAATGGCTACATCTCTGTCTGCTCGCTTACACGCTATCTGCACAGTAACATAACGCGGCATCGGCTCGCGACGTCACGCGTCATGTGCATCCCACTAATGTATGCGTCTCGAGCCCCCTGAACTCCGTGAAAACTTCGGTGAAGTGAGTTGTCACTCCACTGGATGTTAGGGACAAACACTATTAATAGCTCTCTTCAAGCTCACTTCAGTGAGATTTGTACTTACAGAATAAATCGGCTTGAATGCGAACAGCAACAAAAAAATATTACTCTTAAAAACCATTATTTTACGAAATTCTCTCTATTTAATTTGATCCTGAAGCAAACGATAAAAGCAAATAAAAATATGTACCGGGAGCGCCGGGCAAAGAAGAAAGCCTTATCAAATTCAAACAAACATACCATGTGTTATCAAAACTTCAGCAGGTCTACGCCGTAGCTCCGTAGCGGCAGTCGTAGCAACGTAGCCGCGTAGGCCAGACGCGTTCACGCACGGGCCGAAAGTGAACGAAGTGTTACGAACTTTTCGCGTATAACTTACTTCAAGTTTTTTATGTGGTTAGTTAAGTTAATTAAGTGTATTGTGGTAGTTAGTTATTTTGATAAATGTTTAGTATTCTTCGATAAGTGCTTAATAAAAATAAACAAAAAAGTGTGTAAAAATTTTTGCTCAAAGTTTTTTTATCTTTAATACTACCATAAAATTAAAACTTCCTAAAATCTCTTAATTAAAGTACTTAACAGTTCTGTGTGTGCAAAAGTGAAACACAAAAAAAAAGAAAACTTCTAAAACTTTTTCTCAACTTTGTTCTGAAAGTAACATGTAAGCAAACATGCCGAATATGATAGTAAACAACTATGATTATGAGGAAGAGCTTCCTCCGCTCACCACGTCAGAGATTGATAAGAATTTCTGGGACTATTTCGATGGAGCCACTACAGCAAGTTCGAACATCACGGAGACTGTTCTACGAGACCAGGGTCCAGTACTGGTCATCTATGGCATTCTGTTGGCTGTAGGGGGAGTGGGCAACGTGGGTGTACTGTGTAGCCTGGCCAGGTCTAGGAGGAGGAAGTCCAGGGTCGACCTGATGATGACCCATTTGGCTCTCGCTGATGTCTGTGTCACTTGTGGAGTTATTCCTTTGGAGGTAAGTTTTTTTACAGTGAAACTTTTTTTTATCTTTATTTTTTAAAGGGATTTTTGTCCACATACAGTGACCTTCAAAAGTTAGTTGACATTTTTTCACTTCAGCTACTTTACAGTAACATAATGATTTAAAATTATAGTTTCAAACTAAAATAAATTGACAAATCAAAACATACCAATACCTGTTTTTATTTTAAAATACGGGTTTTAACTGTCAAATACTTGAATCCCAGCCGCCAAGTCAGTTGAAGTTTATTATTTCAGCGGATTTATTAAACTTCAACAATATTTGCGGGGTAGTAATATTATTTGAATGAATCACACAAAACCAAAAGTAACTTAATCTAATAAATAAATATAAACCAATATCTATTCTGGTGTAATTCTATTTCTTATCTAATAAGAAAGTATATAATATATTTGCTGCTTTAGAAGTAGGCTTATCAAAAATACCATGGAAGATTCCAACATCCGTTACCGACAATTTCAACGAGTTGAGAAATGTGTTTCTTTTGTTAGTATATCGGACACATTCCACTAAAACATGCTGTACATCCTCTATTTTAACACACACCTCGCACACTGAACCGTGGATACGTGTTTTAAACTGAAGAGCAATTCCCGTAATTAAAAACGTTCAAAATCTAGTCGCAATCTAATCTCAGCGACAATCAATGTCAAAAACTTGTCAATAATATATGGAAATTAAAGGTATTGTTGACAAGCGCGCTTTGGACTTGTTAATGCTCCAGGAATTGTCTAGTCATGTGATCTTCGGATCTTTTACCACATGACAGTGCCACGTCGGGCATGTTTCGGAAATTTATCTTCAATTGAGCGGATCTTGGATTACTGTGTTTAAACGAACGTTACAAAACTAAAGCGAAAAGTAAATAAAAGTGTATGCAGGCATCATTCACTTTTATCAACACCCGCGGCAGTGGGTCGTAAACATAACATAATCAGCCTATAACGCTTCCACTGTTGGGACACAGGCCTCCTCTCAGTGAGAAGAAAATTAAATTTTGTAGAAAAAGGACAAACTAATTAATAGAAGGCTGTGACGCACCGCGGGAAGCGAACAAAATGAATATACGAATAAGATAGAAATGAAGATACGAAAAATCTGAATTCTCATTTTCATTAAGTTTTAATTAACGTTCGCTTTCAATGTGCTCTGATATTCATTTTGTCATTCACTGTAAGTAAGCACCTATCTCCACAAGTAAAATACTCGTATTAAAGAGATTTCTGTAGAAAAGTGAACGCAAAAAAAAAATCCAACCCGTTTCAGAAAAAAGTAATATCAAAGAATAAAAAGGTAAAGAAAGTTTCACAAAACAATTATTACATGATATATACTTATAAGCTTGTTTTACAAGAATATAATTGATTTCGAAGAATAAGTAGAAGTCTTTGTCTAGGTGCTTAGAGATCAAAGTCAAAAGATATATAGAGAGATATGTAGAGTATTTGATATTTTTGCTTCGAAGCCAAAAAGGATAAAAACGATTATGTGGGAATAAATTTTCTTTTAAGTAGAAACGATGTAAAAAAAAGAATAACGAATTTTCACGAAATTTTTTCCAACTGGAGAAAAATGAATAAAAGTAATTACGTTTGTTCTCTGAAACAATACACACTCTGAGATATTAAACTGCGTCTTTATAAACATGTTGTAGTTTTCAGTTTTGTTTTACGATCATTAGAAAGTTTTTCACACTTAGAAACTATAACACACAACACTTACATGAAAACTTACTATAAAATAACATGGTAACACAACTTTGAAGCTATTCAAAGACATGCACTTAAAATATAACAACACCCATTAAATGTAAAAAGGTTTTGCATTAGTCTCCAGTTACAAATTAGTAGTTCATTTTTTTGTACCTAGTTGTTGACATGTGGAATGTGAGTTCGGCTGCCATTGTGCCGATTTTCGTATCGGCTAATGGCCTGATAGCCGTAAGCCTCAATCAATATCTCTCGAGGCTCTCGTTAAGCGAAGTCTGATTCAGAAAACAGTACTCCTCTATACGTGTCGCACCGAGAGGTTTCTGTCTCTGAAGCCCAAACCTTTTTTAATGGTTTTTATATTAATATTTAAAAATGAAAAGCAAAAAGAAATCATGTTATGTTATTTAATTCATGGTATGTTTCATTTCATGTTATTTTTTTTTTAATATTTGAAAATGATAAGTATAAAAATAAATAAACGAATAATAATATAGTAATAAGTCACAAATAAGGTGGCGAGTGGTGTGTGATACCTAAGTAGTAGTGCTGTTCCACAAACGATGGGTCACTTATTGTCATGTCCTGTGTGTCCTGTCAGCTGCACGTTACAGGAACTGATGGATGCTAGTGATGGCGCCAATTAAGTAGCCGGATTCTGGTCTTAGTTCCTTTTGATTGCTATCGACACGCTAAGAAGAGATCACAGATATAGATAGACATAGATAACGCAAGTATCACGATCTGTATGAAAACCAAGCGTGCCATTTTTTGACTACCTACTATGACGTCACAAGCACTCTTTCTCACTCACGCTCACCCAGCCTGCGGTACACAGGACTGAGCGCGAAAGTGGCGGCTTATGATTCTGCATCATAAGCTGGGCACGCGAAGTGGCACGCGAAGTAGTTGCTTTTGCGTTATCTATGTCTATCTATATCTGTGGAAGACATAATAAGTCAGCCTGTGTTGTCCCACTGCAGAACAAAGGCCTCCCTGTCCTTTTTTCACTTAACTCGATCCTGCTTCAACATGGACCCAATCTCGCCTATAGGCGTCAAGCTCATCCCGACATCAACTAAGCATTTATTTTGTATTTACCTAGTTTATTTAATACGATAAAAACATACACACATCAAACGTGTCTAAGGATGAAGTACGTTTTAGAGTATCGCCGCGATTTATGATTATTATTTTAACTTTTTTGGATCGTTATTGATTATTTTTAGTTAATTTCACTATTTGAATAAAGAATGTCCTTAAATTTTCATTAAAAATAGAAAATCAACTGTCAATCAGGATTCCTATAAAAGTGTGTAATAGCGTTTTTACAAAAAAACATTACAATTTTTGCATCGGAACTGAAAAAAATTGCATTGATATGGAGGGACGACATCATTTGACAGAAGAAGAGATGATGAGCGCCGTTGGAATGTTGTAAGCAGGTTCCAGGCAACGTACTGTGGCTGTCGCTTTTGGCACTACACAGAGCATCATAGCCGCCTCTGGACACGCTATCGTATCACGGGTAGCGTAGCCGAGTGTCATGAAGGACGATCTCGCATCACCACTCGCAGACAGGACCGGTACATCCAAAATACTGCTCGACGGAATCGTACCATGATCGCCATGATGTTGGCTACGAGGCTCTACAGCTCTTCAGGCTTGCTGATAAGCGACTAAACCATCCGAAATCGTTTACGTGAAGTGGTTCTGCGTTCCCGAAGGCCACTGAGAGTTCCACCTATAGCACCCCGCAATCGTCCGTTTACAATGGGCTCGCGAACATAGAAATTGGGAGGAAGAGGACTGGCGCGTTGTGTTTGCTTTTCCGATGAATCTCGTTTCGGTATGAGGCCGGATACAAGACGTACTCGAGTTTGGAGGTCCTCTGGACGTCGAGAACGTTTGAAATTTGGTCAGGAAGTTCATTCATATGGAGGGGGAGCAATAATGATTTGGGCCGGTATTTGGATCGGTGGAAGAACCGATCTCATTTGGATCAGGGGCAACCTCAATGCTCAGATTTATGCGGAGAGGATAATTAGATGATGTTTCCTCACTAGTCAGACATTTTTGATAGTTCTAACCCCTTGCCAGAAAATCATGTAGGGTAGCTGTAGGAGCGAGCGCAAGGCAGTATATATATGGGTGGGTGCGAGTGAGATGGCGCAAAATTCGATCCAGCCTGTCCCATTTTGCTGCCCTATCTCAGCGACACCCTAAGCCGAGGTTCGTAACCCACAGGGGGTGCCCTTAGCGTGCAGTCGCTTAGTTTGAATTAGTTTTAAGCCCTGGCTGGAGGCTTTAAGTTTACTTAAGGCAACTACAGGATAGCCCGGTTAAGTAGTCACGACCTCTCTAGGTCAACTACGAGATGCCAATCATAAAAAAAAAGTGAGTGCGAGCTAGCTCTATCGCGATCCCTCACTGCGCAGCTGTTATTTCTACTGCGCATGTATTGTTTAGTGCTTAGTACATGTTTACATCAGCTAAAATAATCTTATATGCTATCTTCAAGTATTATTAATTTAATATTCATTATTAATTATAAATGAATATTAAATTACAGCATAAAATATTTTGAACATTTACAGACTATAAAGTATATTCAATATTATTAGTGTATGAATCATACACTAATAATATTGAATTGTATGATACGTACATTATTACATTGACATTACATACATTGTATGTTTACAATTTGTTCATGTGATTTTTTAAATGAATGCGATTTTGTATTAAAGAACAAGTCATGGGTGATACATGGTCAGCGGGATTGTCCGAAAGGGTTACCGCTGCCCCGGAACATAAAGGGCGAAGGAAGGAACATGGGTGGGTCTTAGTCAGTAAGAGTCTGACACTCCCTTCCGCTCCACCCAGAGCGGGAGGGGTCATTTGATGATTTCCCATCCGGAAAAAAAAAAATGGTTTATACATTAATTTGTGTTATTTGTAACAAAAGTAGTGGTAAAATAATATTTTTTTCTGACGAGACATCGAAAAAATGTGAATTAATTTTATAATTACGAAAAAAACATAATAACCTTAAATATAATAACATCATTCTTCCACGTAAATATACAGAGAGTGGTTATTACAGGGAATGTTACAAATCATTCACAGGACTGATGAAAAAATATTTTACCCCAGAACCTAAAAATTCTAAAAAGAAACATCTAAAGACGTAAATACATCAACAGACGATTCAATACCAGGTTCATTGCATTTGTCTGAGTTAACTGTATCACACTCACCTTCAGCTCCTCAATCAACAGAACCTCAACCTTCCCAGGCAGCTGTGGACATTCGTGGTCTTGAAGGAGTGAAAATGCTAACGCAGGAGTAAATAGTTCGATTCAAAGTGATACCAGTGTTGACATAAGTAAAAAAAATTGTTTATTTTGCAATAAAAAAAAAGAGACAAGTGAGATCAAAAATGCTTCCACTCCATTAAGGTGATAAAAACCAATTTCAGTCTCGTATCGTCTCGTGTCTCTAGCATCGAAAATCAAAAAGAGTATAATGAGTTCGAGAATATACTATCACACTGAATGTAGGATTAAGTTTAGTAATTAAATATTTGTTGTTTGTTGTTAATGCTTCCAACAATATAGTAACAAGGGTTGTAGAAGAGTTAGCATGTCCAGAACATGAAGAGGCTGATACCAAAATAGCCTATCATGCGTGCAGTATTCTAAATCAAGTGAATATTGTGATCAGAAGTGTCGAGAAGCAAAATAATCAGTACTATTTTAAATGGTTCGAAGGTGATCAGTTGCCAAATTTCGTCAGAGAGTCACTGAAAACTGTTTCAGGTATGAATACTACTTTTTTTTTAAATCGTTGCCCCTCTCTAGGAATTTATTCTGTATCGTGGGTGCGTTTACAAACATTTAAACTCACATACACAAACAGCCAGACCCGGAACAACTACTTGTAAGTCATACAAATATTTGTTCCGTGCGGGAATCGAACCCGCGACACGCAGTGCAGCAGTCAATCGCTTAACCACTGCGCCAACCGTGCCATCAAAACCGTGACCGTGACTTCCAACTATTATACATTATTTTTTAATACTATCAATCCCATTAAGTTTTTCACATTTTTACAGAAACTGAGGAAGGAGAAGACCACGATATCAAATGGAGTAACAGTGGCGAAGACAATGATAACATTGATCATAATAATGATAATGAATAAAATAATATTTTAGGTTTTTTTTATAAGGTGTTATTGACAGAATAAATTTAATTTTTAACAATTTAAGGTAGTTGTAGCATCGAATGTCTTTTCTTAAGATGTTTTTAAAATTTATACAGATTATTAGTTATATAAATCTGTTTCAAAAATTTATTTGCATAAGTCATTCTAATCACGAATCTCTTCTTAAGATTTACATGATTGCCTGGCAAGGGGTTGGAACTATCAAAAATGTCTGGCTAGTGAGGAAACATCATCTAATTATTAAACAAGTATTATATATAAAAATCAGCTTTTATACTATAACGTAAGCAGAATTATAATTTCATGAACATTTTGGATGTCTGGCAAGGGGTTGCCACGATGTTAAGTATCTGGCAATGAATGACGTGATTTTTAATAATATTCTGAAGGTAATACCAAAAAATCAGACTTTATTATTTAATGAATTTAGATCGGTATTTTACACACCTTTAGTACCGTTTACCTGCCAAAGCCACGGTACCCACACTTCATAATGGTCCATCGTTCTTACCTGTGTTGGGAGCATGCGCTGACAAACTTTCAGCTTTTATAAAATGACGAAGGTCTGGGGTTCACGGGCTCTTAGACTATTAATTAAGCGTTCCTTGGGCCGAAAGCGTCAGGGTAGCCCGCGAAATTTATTTTTCATTTGTTACATTTTTAAAATACTAAGTAAGTAATACTATGAAAGTTTAATACTATGAAATACAAACATATTTTGCGAATATTCATCCAACCTAGAGAACCCATCACTGTGCATGGCATACGACACGCACATATTCGGTTTATTTTCGTACTTGCTAGTGTAATTTTAGTGGTCATTTCCGGAAGGGTTTCCTGTCCCGAAAAAGGTCACGACGAAAAACTTTTGTTGCTCGACGTAGATTTACGAGGGGCAGTCTATTTTCATTAAAGCTCAAGAGCTGTGCATGTTCTTCTTTAGCACTTACTCGAAAATATATTTAAGTGTGCATCTTGTGAAAGCACCAAAAGAATGAAATGTAAACACTTTATCTACCTCACAGCTGTCAGTCATACGAACTACAGTCTATACCTATATTATACAAGTACTCTGGACTAAATATAATATACCAAATGACAATTGTTTTTTGTGCCGATTCAAAGCGTCCCGCTCTAGCGTCTCAGGAACTAAAATTGACACATTGCCGCAAATGACAGTCGTTTTGTTTTGATACGTCTCTGATGAATCTAGGTCTAAATCGTGGAATAGGTAAGACTTTTTTGTATATTATGTGTTTACTACAAGATATTTAGAACATTTTTAACCTGAGAGTATGCGTAAAACTCGCTATCAAAAATATTAGTTCCACGGACGCTCACGTTGCTGTCAGCGCCAAAATGGCGAAAATCAAATGTCTTCTTTTGTCATCGATATTATGAAGTCCAGCGTACTTGTTTTTGAGACGTGTTCTTGTGTGGAAACCGCGAATTGGCAAATGAAAGGTAGGACGCCCTCAGACTAGGTGGAGCGACGATCTTCGCAGGATAGCTAGTAGCAGCTGGATGAGAGTTGCCGAAAATTGAGTTGAATGGCATGAGTACCCCGACCAACCCGAATATTTCCGATCAGTAAAAACCTTATGTGTTAACCACACTGTTGACAAT
This sequence comes from Apamea monoglypha, assembly GCA_911387795.2. Lineage (NCBI taxonomy): Eukaryota > Metazoa > Arthropoda > Insecta > Lepidoptera > Noctuidae > Apamea > Apamea monoglypha. The sequence continues at coordinate 17,461,515 of OU426930.1, read as the reverse complement.
CGGTAAAAAAAGGAAACGTTCGTTCACACTGTGGACAAACGGAACATTTTTTCCCATCGGTACATTATGCTTAGATCAAGAGTCAAGGTTTAGAAAAGCGAAGTTAAAAAATTCGTGCCATCTTTAATTGAAACATGACACCGATTTTAAAAAGTTTTAATTAACAATAACACGGATTTTTGAAATGCTTTACTTAATTAAGACTTGCAAAGCAAAACATGAACATCAATTTCACATATTTATTTCATTTCATGCCTTAAATTATTATTAGCCAGTTGACGTGGTAATGGGCACTTATGTAGATCCTAGCGTCTTGTGACAGTTACTTTTGAGGAAAATGTGCTGCATTTTACCGAGTACAACAAACGTTTATTCTCACTTTCCTAACATTGCGTTTTAACCCAAGACCCCTAAACTATTTCCGATATAACTATGTCTCAGAAATTGTGCTAAATAAAGCTTATTGTGCTAAAGCCTTAAGGGGCCTTTTACAGTCCACTAGCGCCGCCAATCGAAAAAATGTCATAACTCGTAAATAGAATCAAAAATACAAAATGTGGTCTATTATTACTGTAGAAAAGGCAATTTGTAACAAAAACGGCCGTTTATGTTTTGAATGCACGATTTAGCTAAACAGCTATATTTCAAGTGTTGATAAGGTGTTATACAATTACGTTATTGCCTTTTCCACAGTAATAATAGAACATATTTTGTATTTTTGATTCTATTTACGAGTTATGACATTTTTTCGATTGGCGGCGCTAGTGGACTGTAAGAGGCCTCTTAAGATAAATGGGGTATTCTTTGAATCTTGGAGGCTTTCAACAATCTCCCGACAGTTAACCTTTACGACCAAAAAGCGCAAAATTTTGAATGTATCTATGATTTAACAGGCATAGATACTACTGGGTGTACTGTGAAGCTCACTACGAGCTTCAGGGTACTGGGAGGAATAAATTAATCCACGGTTTATAACGTATGTTCAATAATTATTCAAACTATTCTCTTCTAACCTTAAATTAACTTCATGTTTGTCTCGTATTTCATGCTAATCACTTTTAACAAACTCACGAAGGTTGCATGTAAGCACCAAATAGGCAGGTCTCTACAGTACTAAAGGTACACTTCTGCCTAACCCTTCCACGCAGGCCCAGTGTAGGTTGGTAGATATCACATGTCTTCGTATTTATGATTCTAGGGCATTTCCTTACGATGTTTTCCTTCACCGTTTTGACAGTGGCGATGAATTTATTTACACAAAGTAAAGTGCCTGCCTGGGTTCGAACACACGACCTACAACACTTACTACATTGGGCCACCACTGCTCAAGTTTTAAGGAGAATGATGTATGAGAATATTCCAAATCATTTTATGTCGTTAAATGTTGCTGATAACACATTCTATTCAATGATTTTTTCTTATGAATTTTCCATTAATGTTTCAGGTGGTTACATCGGTTCCGCACCATTTAATTTTATTTATACCTCTCTCCCGCCTCAACGGAAGAGAAATACTTTCTTAGCATACTATTCGATTTTCCCTCGAAAAGAACTTTTTAAAACCTTATCACGTAAAAGGATTTTTTTACGAAAGTACATGAGATTCGCTAACATTGTTTTTCTTCGTTTCAGAGTTCCATTTTATTTTCGGTTGTAGTTCGGTGTTACAGGCTTATTCTGAACATTCCCAACAGCGCTTCATTTTTTCAGGATAGGCACGAAAAATAAAATGTCGTCTTTCATATTCATTGTTTTACGAAGCTTTTAGCAAAAAAAAAAAAAACAAGGTTTTGTTAAAGATTAAATTAAACCTTTATCTCACGAAGCGACGCGCGCTTTACTTGTGGTTATCAAGTGTACAAACACGCTGTGAATGTGTCTGTATGCGCAGGAGCGCTCGGTACCGTCCGAGACACTGGCGAAGTCGGAAGCGTGCAGGTGCGTGTGTGTGTTATATGCGACGCTACTCGTCTTCACGCACATATTCACAGCGTGTTTGTTCATTTGGTTACCAGAACTAAAGCGCGTGTCGCTTCGCGAGATCAAAATATAGTATAACAGACGGGATTTTTTAAACAAATTATGAAATGTTAGTGTTAAAGATGCTTCAAGGAGAACTAATGTTTTATCACCTACGAGTTTATGAAATACCTGTTGATCTTAAACTCGTGGTTTATGAAATAGGCGCATTTAGTTATGGTCTTCAAAAACAAGATAGTCGCGAAAGTGCCCATAATAAATATTCAACATAGACCATGGATTTCATGTCAAAGCCAGAATATGTGCTTGCACCTTGTTTTGAATTCTACACAATAGATGTAGGTACCTTACCGCCATGAAGTTCGTTCTCAATCGGTTTACTCGTGCGGTCCAGTTAGCAAGTCAAGTTGCATTGCTGGTATCAAACTTGTACTGTGTTTGTCAACCAGTTAACCAGTAGTTCCATTGTTCGTGAAGACGGCTGTGCTCACGTTCTGTAACAGTTCTGAGAATTGCGGTTCATTCATTTCTAAATATTGTGAAGTTAGTAGAGAGGACTTAGAAATATCTTATTGAGTATGTTTATTCAATCGCACGGTTGCGAGAGTTTCTTCACTGAGAATTTCTAGGAAATGTTCACAAAGAACACTCGTGTCCTAAGTCAAGGTACTTATTTTCAGTTCGAAATTGATTTTGGTTCTGTTTACTTTAGCAAAACTTCGGAGTTCGCATGGCTGAATATTGGGTTAGGTAAACATTAACATATTATATTAGAACTTTCACAAATTTCTTATTTAAATGAGAAATGATCTTATTTCTGTAAGTAGGTTGCACAAACACTTTTACACGTCAATCATATTTTAAAAACTATGTAGATGAGGTCGGCGTTTCCTATTTGAAAGGCCGAAGCAAACTCAGAGGTCACAGTCCCTTTTAAAGTCCAGACATAATCTTGGTCAGATCATGTAAAGACCATTTTGATTGATGTCTGAAATGGTCTTGTGAGGAAAGAAGCACACAGATTGAGTGGACCTGTCCAGTCAGTGCACGCATTTGTAACGCTCAACGATTCGAAGAACAATATCAAAGAAAGGACATTTGGGTAGGCCACATAAATTACTCAAATTGCCAGAACCGTGACAAAAACTAACAGAACAGAGAAAAATAAAATGTAATGACCCACATAGTCTTCAATAATTAAAATAATATTATGATACTTTATTTTTATGTTATCGTATTTTGATATCGATACCCATCTCATCGGCGGAATTTCTCTAACTAATTTAATTTGAGCCTATAAGCAACATTACAATGCAGCAAGATTTTGGGGTGTTATCACAAGCTGGCGGCGTTTTGGTTTTCTGTCTTTGTTTACTATTACTTACATCGACTGAAACGTTTTCGTAACTTCCGCACCCACTTACTCCAAACCACTAAAGCGAGACGATATCTCGTTACCGATTGCTTTTGCCGTAAGATTGGGCTACCTACATTCGATTTAACGCCACGTTTTTTTAACAAGTTTTCAAGACACGACTAAGCGCTGAGAGTTAAAAATCCACATCGCTCTTTTTTAATGTGCTAGGGATGCGCTCTGTTTTCTCGCTCTGGCTTCTCAACGCCAAGGCCGAATCCACACAGTTAGGGGCTTGGTTTATTTTGTATGTGTGTTGTGTTTAGGGGTTAGGTTAAAAATACCTATATGTTGTATTTGAAATAAACCTTTCATAGAGCATAACACAAACCCCTTTCACGCGCTCCGGTTGGGCAATAGTTGCCGACTATTGCCCAACCGGAGCGCATGAAAGGGGTTTATGTTTAGTAGGTACTTACCCGTTGCTGAACTGTATTCTCTCTCTCTCTCTCTCTCTCTTAATAAAACGTCACACTAAGAATTACTCCTGTGTCGTGGTTGCAAACATTTAAACTCACATACACAAACAGCCAGACTCGGAACAACTACCTGTAAGCCCTACAAATATTTGTTCCGTGCGGGAATCGAACCCGCGACACGCAGCGCAGCAATTGATCGCTCAGCCACTGCGCCAAACGGGTTTTATTGGTCGATAAATATAATAGTTTTCAATACTAATTGCCCATAAGCCAACGGCCATTGAGTACTTCGACGATTTAATAATATCAAAAAAATACACTTCTTAATATAGGTACAAAATATTTTGATGAGACACAATGAAGCGTTAGGCTCAATTTACATTGCCCCGGAAAGGGAGTAGAAGCGCGAGGGAGAGAGCCTCCCGTCCCAGCCGCCGCGGGAGACGCTCCGGGCGTCGGGAGCCGCGTGACGACTCCCGGCCACCGTAGGCGCGGGCCTGCGGGCGGAGAGCAATGGGTAGCTCACCGAAAGAGATACCGTGGTCCCTGGCATAGGCAACTGAAGGAACACGGGTGGGTTTTAGTCAGTAAAAGTCTGACACGCCCTCCTGCGCGGAGCAGGAGGGCGTGTCAGACTTTTACTGAGCCAGAGCTGAACCAGAGCGGGAGAAGTCATATGATGATTTCCCACCCAGAAAAAAAGTAGTAGGCGCGGGCTTGCGGGCGGCGAGCAATGGGCAGCTCGCCGCCCGGCAAGGACCAGGCCCGAGTCGACGGCGCGTTGTGTTCCACGCGCGCCTCAAAGAGATGTCAGCACGAAGTGACGGGGTCCGTTAGGGCCGATGCCTGCCAGGGCCGCGGGTTGTTCGAAAGAGATACCGTGGTTCCTGGCATAGGCAACTGAAGGAACACGGGTGGGTTTTAGTCAGTAAAAGTCTGACACGCCCTCCTGCTCCGCCCAGAGCGGGAGAAGTCATATGATGATTTGCCACCCAGAAAAAAAAAAAAGGCTCAATTTACATTGCCGCGGAAAGGAGTAGAAGCGACTTTTCGTAGCGATATTATACATATATTATTATTATATTATTTGACACCCTCCTCCCCCTACGTAAGAAAAAAATAAGACCTGAATAAACCTTGAATCTTACGTAATATCAGTATCTACCAAAATTGCTAGGAAAAGGTAGCAATTTTTTTAAAACTTTTTGTTTACTTTTGTGATTTTACGTAAGAATAATCTGGACCCCTCCCACCCGTAGTAAGAAGAAATAAGACTTGTTTGGACCCCCCCCTCAAATCATCTTACGTATTAAATGAATAGCCCCAAACTAGATACGAGCTTGTTACTGCGGGAATTCCCGAGAATGCGCGATAATTCTCCAGAAGATATAATTTCTAAAGTCCGCGTGGGCGAAACCGTGGGAAAAGGCTACTGAAATGAAATCGACCGTGTCGGTAAATGTGAATGCTCTACAAGATAGTATATAGTACCAGCGAAGCTTTTATGTACTTGCCTAATAATAAGCTTTGTAGGTACGTCCTGTATCGTGAAAGCTCCGGCTCTTAGTACGGCATAGTGCATCACTAATGTATAAAAGGGTTTCATTAGACTTCTCTTGTTTGAGTCCTGGTTGGAGTCGGCTTCTACTCTAGCCAAAAGCGGCAGAATACCAGTATTAAGTATGTAGCTCGTCTATGGTAACAAGGATATTCCTTCGTATCCAGCTGTGATCGAGTAAAATAAACATTCTTGTATAAATTACTTGTCGATGTGTAACTACGTAAGATGGATATTCTCCATCGATTTTATCGTGAGGTTACCAGAGAAAATATCGAATTAATGTACCGTGGAATAAGAACAAAGAAAATTGTTAGAGGGTATATCATACTTAGGGATTTCCGGATGGGAAATCATCAAATGACCCCTCCCGCTCTGGGTGGAGCGGAAGGGAGTGTCAGACTCTTACTGACTAAAACCCACCCATGTTCCTTCCTTTACCCTTTATGTTCCGGGGTAGCGGTAACCCTTTCGTACTTAGGGCCTTACGCTGTATTGGTTGCGCGTGTGTTAGTACAGTTTATTGCTCTTTTCTGGCATGAAAATTTTATTGGCCTTTTATGGGATGAAAAGTTTATATTAGCAATACGAAACAAGTGTGCGAAGTTATGTGACACTCTCGTATTTTTTTATATTGTTGTAACAACATTCGTGTATAATATTTTGTTGATATCAGAGTGGCAATTCTCGTAATTTTAAGAACGTTCACAGTGTGATCTCATTCTCAATCTGTCAAATAAACCTCAAATTTCCCTACATTTTGACAAGTTTTTGACATTTGTTTGTCGCCGAGATGAGACTGCGACTAGATTTTGATCGTTTTGAATTACGAGAATTGGTCTTCAGATAGCAGCGAACGACTTGATGCTACGTTGTAAAGTAGTAAAGGTTTGACAAGTTTTCAACTTCAAATTCTCAATTGAGAAACCGAGTGTAAGTCCTACTTAAAACTGAATAGAAACTGGAAAAATTAGGAGATACTAAAATAACTCCAGAAATATTTAACTATAATATTTATATCAAGAAAGACGGCAGATTGAGTTTCTTTATAAACTCAACTTGGATGCAAAATATTGCTGACAGAATATTACTTTTCATTGGAAAATTATACATAAACTATCTTCAAGTCCATATCAGAAAAATATAACTTCTAGATAAGTATATTTTTCACAAACTTTGTAACTTTGGTTAACTTTGTCTTACGCCAAGACTTTTAAATTAAGGTTCTTTGAAAGGAAGTGTTGCCAGAGAGAAATAAAGAGAACTAAAAAGAAATAAAAAAATAATGATGAAATATAGGTCAAGGAGTGACTTTTAATTCATTTCATTCATTCGATGACACGGTTGGTGCAGTGGCTGAGCAATCGACTGCTGCGCTGCGTGTCGCGAGTTCGATTCCCGCACGGAAAAAAATATTTGTATTGCCTACAGGTAGTTGTTCCGGGTCTGGCTGTTTGTGTATGTGAGTTTAAATGTTTGTAAACGTATTATATATTATAGTAATTTTAACATACAATATTAGATTATTTAGCTTGGTTTTTGTTTACTTCAAATTACTCGATGAAACTTCACAGTTCTGAGGTGTCAATATCTCACTATTGTTCTATATTATTTTAATCTTAACATATAAGTTTAAATTGTTTTAGCTTTGGCAACATAACTTTACTTTAAATTACGTGGTGAAACTTGACTGACTTGATAGGTGTCAAATATCAATATCTAATCAAAATTACTTAGCATCATTAATAGCATAAGAATAATGAGCATTTAATGTTCCCACCCACTGGGTCACAGACCTCCTCTCTTCGAGAGAGACTGGGCTGGGTTGGTAGATGTCACGTCTTCTAATTGTTGGTTCTAGGACATGTCGGTTTCCTCACGGTGTTTTCCTTCACCGTTTTAAGAGCAGTGGTGATGAAATTATTTACACAAAGTAAAATGCCTGCCTGGGTCGAACAAAGTCCGTTACCACTGGGCCACCACTGCTCCCATCAAAACTACTTGGGACTTATGAAACAACTGGCGATATGTAACATATTCGATTTTGTAAAAATCTCACCGTGAAAATTTAGGTGAAATGAGCTATCATTTCACATGATGCTAGGGATTCAAACTATTTGTCAGCTCACTTCAAGGTCACCCTTCTTCCATTAGGGGAACACGGGCGTGATTTTTTCTAAGTGGAACCACACGTACGAACTCGCAACTTGATCCACATGAAGTGTGATTGCCTTCCGACCCTGGTGACGCTACCCTGATACAAGATTCATACGAGTTTATTTGTCCCCTGAGAGGACCCGGAAAAAAGCACATGCCGCGCCATGATTGCGCCAATTTGTACCTATTTATTATTCTGTACACGACCTCAGTGTCAACTGAAAGGATTGGATTCCTAATGTAACGTTCTGTTAGCTCAGGTTTACGAGCCTGTCGGGGGAGCGGTGAATGCTTATGCGAATCCCGTACCCCCGGCTATAGGTAGGACACCGCGGTGGTTTTAGCTGGTAAGAGTCCCCTCTGTCACCCGCACGATGGAGGAAGGCCATGCGGAACTCGACCGCTAAATCAAAAAAAAAAAATAAGGTCAGGTTTACGTGAAACATAAAAATACACAGACATTTTTGTGTTTTGGCAAAATCCCAATATTGCATGGCATATAAACTACTTACTACAGATTTTTCTGCAAAAAGGCAAAAAATGTGCGAGCTCAACTGATATTTGTACAAGGTTTTTTTTTGTTATATTTACAAAACGTTTCATTCCAAAAAAAAAAATTGTTTGCATTGTTGGTGCGTTTCGGCTTTTCCGTTGCGAGAAAAGCTCGTTTTGGTTAAAACATTACCTACATTCAGCAAGGTTGGTGGTCTACTACCAGCTCAGGGTATGACAGACTAGCTTCTAAAAAGCACTTCCTCCTTAAACATCATCATTATATTTCTGTTGCTCCTGTTTCAGGTTTATTATTATATAAGATATATGTATATATATTTATTTAGATTAGTAAAATATACTTTATGTATGTATTAATTGTATTATGTAAATGGTACACCACAGCTTTGTCTCTCCTTCCCCTTTTTAATCCATCCAAAGGTTGTCTTTATAAAACCGCTCTTAGCGATGCCCACTGTGTCACCATTTGTAAAATTTCTCTATTTATGTCTGTAATTTATATGAAATACATAGTAAAGAGTATTCTATTCCGGTCGTTCCCGCTCGTTAATACCCCGTCGTTAACACTATTGTCGACTGGGATTATTTTTCTATTGCTGCTGTCCACGATTTTATCCGCCTGTTTTTACATAAAACATATGCCCGAAAGTCTGACAACCAGTCTTACTAAGGGGTATCGAATTAACCCAGTAACTGGGTTGTTGGGGTCAGATAGACAGTCGTTTCAAGTAAAATATTGGTAATCAGCTGCATCCGGTTTGACTGGAAGCCGACCCCGACTGGGAAAAGGCTAGGCAGATTGATAAAAAAAAAAAAGTTTCAGCTCGTTTTTATATTACGAGTAGCTCTGACGTAGGTATTTTAAGAGTCGTTACTTGTGGCAGATAGATTATACTGTATAGATATAATATTTTGCCTGAGGGATCGACCTTTCTTCCCAAAACGTTACTACTTGCGTTGGTCTAAAATGACACAAATTCCCAAGAGTCTTTGTAAATGACAAGCGTTTCCCCGCCGCTTCGCCTGCATGGATGTCGGAATGTCCTAACCCAGGTCATACGCTTGAGCAGTGGTGATGAGATAATGTCCAGACGCCAGCAGGTCAAGCTACTCGAAACTGTCAAATTTTCCCAATTAACCTTGAACCTTAATGCTTTAGCGATAAAGTTGAAAATCTATTAAAGAAATTTGACAGATTGTAGTAGCTTGATGTGCTGGCGTCTGTACCTACTTGTTTACAAAATTACATCAAAATTGTAAAAGCGTAAAAAGGTACCAGACACATAATTACGGTCTCATCTATAAAGAAAATATTTAACTGATCCTTTAATAATAGTCCCCCGAATTTCAGTCATGGCGGCTTATCTCAGCGGAGACTAGCAAATACTAGCAATCGGTACGTCGATGTTATAGTGCTCATGTGTGTGCGCAGACACGAGTGCACTCTCTCTTCCCACACTCTTACAACGGCAATCAACACAGCAATCCGACACGACCGGAGAGAGATCAGGAGCAAGACCTTAACATACTTTCCGAGGCAGTGGGTATCACATCGCCGACTCCCAAACTCCGGGCTGTTACTGAGAAATTCGTAATAGAAAAACCCAGTAACACGTTGCCCGACCTGACTGATCCTATTAAAACTTATCGACCTTCTAATGAGGTACACTTTTTTAAATTAATGAACCTCTAAAAACTTTTTGCGCTTCTAATGACGCTCACTTTTTTAAACAATTGAGCCTCTTTTAAACTTTCTAGTCTTTTCTCACAGTTGCTCGCAGTAACTAAGTTAGGATACCCTGACCAAATGGCGGGGCAATTGCGTAACACACTATCAGTAGCAATGGGTTTTATTTTGACAGTTCAACAACATTCATTGCGTTATTCACGTTGTTAAGCGGACACATTTTCCGAACATATGAAGCAATGGATTAGCAATATCCTTCAAAATGATTCAGATTGAGGTTAGGTTAGAAAAAAACGCCAAACGCGCAAACTGAGCGAGCAATGCAAGCGGTGCCGCGGTAGCAGCCGGTGAGCGCTACATCCAAGTTGATCGCAGTTACTTAGCAGTCTAGTCATCATCTCCGTAGGTACCCTTTACCCAACTATGTTGGGGTTGGCTTCCAATCTAACCGTATGTAGCCGAATACCAGTATTTTACGTGGAGCAACTATATAACTGACCTCCACAACCTAGTTACTGGGTAATACGATACCCCTCGGTTAGACTGGTTGTCAGATTTTCGGGCTTTGACGCCCTGTAACGACTGTTAAAGATCCAAGAATGACAGCCGGGACCGTGCTTTCCGAGGCACGGAGGGGTCTTGGTATGTAAAAATGGTCAACCATCCACGGACCAACCCCGGCAAGCGTAGCTTATCCTGATCGATCGACCCGTGCAGCTGTTATTATTTAGTCACAAGCCCCTCTCTACTTAGCTATCTAGTATTTAAGAAATAAAATAGGTATTATTTGAGGTTCACAAAAAGAGGTGCAATTATTATATGAGGGTGTTCAGTAATATTTTTAGGAGCGCAAAACAGGAATTATTTTTATTTATTTTATTATTTATGTATACACAGTAAAACACATAAGGATATGACATTTAAAATATGAGTACAAAGGTACTGCTTATTTATTAAGAAATTTCTTCCAGCAGACCTGCGAAAGGAGAAGTAAAAAAGAAATGTAGACAATAGTGTGTGAGAACAAGGAGAGAAAAATATGAGTGTGTGAAGTCTAAAACTAAAATATAAATATACCTACACATATAATAGCTTTTAGCTTCTATTAATTATACATGTCCATTTATAACACTATCATGGATTTTACTGTCTAAAAAAAAAGTAATAACACGTGAAGTCCCTAGGGATGTAAACAACAATTTCGTTTCTGTGGGGACCAATCAATACGAGTATCCTGTACAACCAACTGTGTGTGCTGTTTTTAAACAAATGATACTGACGCTGCAAAGTTTATTCGATGTCAGTGGATGTTGTTAAAAGTTTTACACCTCACGACTAATCGTTACTACATCCTTCTCTTGTATTTATAAGTAGCTTCTGCCCGCGGCTTCGCCCGCGTGAATGCCGGAAATTATCCCACGGGAACGTGCTACCAGGATAAAACGTAAGTCTTTCCGCAGGATGCCAACTATTTCTTTGCCAAATTTAATCGGAATCCGTTCAGTGGTTTAGGCGTAAAAATGTAACATACAGACAGAATTTATAATATTAAACAGGGTGCTAGGGACATCGACGCGCAAACATCGTGAAAAGGTTACTCCTGATGCCATAAATAAAATTACCTTTTATTAATTATAAAAAACCCTTTCTTAGTGGATGCCTACTCTTCACGAAGAATACACCCTCCAAATTTCATGTCTCTAGGGCCAGCGGCTTAGGCTGTGCGTTGATGTATCAGTCAGTCAGTCAGTCAGTCAGGACTTTGAATTTTATATATATAGATTTTTTTGTGAATGTATTTTAATGATTGCCTCGTTGTTCTAGAGGTCGCAAGCGCTGCAGCCGAGCATGAGGTCCTGGGTTCGATTCCCAAGTCAAGCAAGGTGTCCTCGTATTTATCCATCAGAAATTTCTCAGCTGGGATCTGAATTTGTGCCCGGTTGATGGCAATAGGAGCCATCATCCGCCCCCTATTACATGGGACTTCAACATAACTGGCGAAATGTGGGTGTGGTCCATCTCTGCCTAACCCTTCTGAGAATACATGCGTGATGTTATGTCATGTATTTTAATGATTCCTATTTTTTTTTTTTTTGTAATTTTAACAACCTGACATGATATCAATCAATCAGTACACAATTTTAAAACATTAAACTTTCTGCGATTTATTTAGTTTTATTTATTTTCTTTACTGGGTTTTTGGTATAACCGTATATAATTTTCGGACTGTGCGTTTTATTAGGGGGAATAAAAACATTTCTTTTTTTTCTTAATATTCTATATAATATTGGGTCGATTTTTTAAGCCCAAATGTGATAAATCATCATTTTTACCAAAGTTAGATATTTTATATCTTTTATCCGTGGAATAAAATTTACGTCTGACAGTTCTAGTATCGACAAACTGTCAAAAATACTTCATAATCATAATCAGCCTATATTGTTCCCACTGCTAGGACACAGGCGTCCACTCTTCGAGAGGGAGTGGGCTATAATTTACCACGCGGGTCCAATGCCGGTTAGTAGATGTCTTAGAATTTTTTATTCTAGGACATGCCGGTTTCCTCACGATGTTTTGAGAAATACTTATTCAAGGTATAAAAGTTTGGTGAAATTCACCCTAACTGTATTTAATGCTCTCGCCAGACTAACAAAAAACCTATGTCCATTTAAACGGCCTTATTTATATATTTATTTATTTTATTATTTATGTACACACAGTAAAACACATAAGGATAAGACATTTAAAATATGAGTACAAAGGTACTGCTTATTTCTTAAGAAATTTCTTCCAGCAGCGTCTTTTTTCTTCGTTGGTTCCATCCGTCAGCTTAGCTATACTAAGCTTAATTCAAGATTTGTCAAACCTAAACTATTGGCGAACCTTTTGGTAATCGCCGAACAGTTTGAAGTCTAGCTTTGTTACGACCACAACTATTTAAGCCCGACGATTCCTAAAGTTTGCCAGTGGCCCCGATTCCCTTGTTCACAAACTAAACTAAATTTAAGTTCAGTGCATCTTTTTCTTTTTATTTCATTAAGAAAAGGACATAAGATAAATATTAGGTAATTTAGTCCTGTCAAATTAAGATACTATAGGCAAGTTAGACGTGATTAAAAACATGGCTACTAAAAATACGTCAATTTACGTCAGGCGCTGACATTTGACAGGACTAAACTAATAATTATCTTCTGTCCTTTTCTTAATGAAATAGAAAGAAAAAGATGCACTGAGCTTAAATTTAGTTTAGTTTGTGAACAGCGGAATCGGCGCCAATATCTCTGAAGTCGAGATCTCTTAAAAAATGAAAGAGGCAATACAAACTTGTTCAATTCGGCAAAATCCAAGATGCAGGGTGGCCTGGCAGGGAAGCGGGTTGTTCGAAAGAGATACCGTAGCCCCTGGCATAGGCAACTGAAGGAATATGGGTGGGTTCTAAAAAAAGATGAAAAAGATGCAGGGTGGCAGGGCCATCGGCGCGCAACCTGTTACCATGGATTTAGTAAATGATTCTGATCCCCCGTGTGTCGAAATCTTGAGTAGGTTATTAAAAAAAAAAATTGGTGTTCCATACATTTTGACCGCGTGGGTATTGCACTTCTAGGCAATAAAACAGCAAAATTTTTTGGATAACCGGTGAAAAATGTCTACACTAGTTTACCACTGTGCCACCACTGCTCAACGGGTAAATGTATTTTCGAAAATCTTTTAATGTTGCCATCTTTGAATCGTGTGATATAAATGACATTTAACAACTCATGCGTACGATGTATCGTTTGTGACATTTTTCTCATCTGTGACGTCCGGAGTGAATATGAATGAGCTTTAGAAATGTTCAACATGTTAAATATGCTGATGGACTTCGTAAATAGCTATGGACTGTTCAAACGAGTTCTTTCATATCCTGGAATACCTACCTTTTCTATGTCTTTGGAAGTTACTCGAATTATGACCTCTATTATCTTCTAAAGCACTCAACTACTACATGATCTGAGAGCCAATTCTCGAACTTACAAAATATAATAAATTAATACTTAACCCTATCCTACTAATATTATAAACGCGAAAGTTTGTGAGGAGGGATAGATGGTTGGATGTTTGTTATTCTTTCACGCAAAAACTATTCAACAGATTTGAATGAAATTGGATACACATATAGTTTATAACCAAGATTAACACATAGGATCACATCTTTTTATCCCGATATTCCCACGGGATCGAAACTTATGCGGGTGAAACCGCGGGGCGCTACTAGTTAAAACAACGCTCGTTCCGTGCAACGTGGGGCGACCGACGGCGCGTTAAACTTGAAAAACAAGTAGTATTAATATTGCGGTTGCAATGCGTTTTTGATGCGTACTAGGCGCGTTGACGACGCGTTTTCAGTTTCGTACGAAATTTAATATTTTTTTTGTATTTACATATTTCTGTTTTTATTTCTTTATATTTTTCTATGTTTGTGTTTTAATATTTAGTCTGTGTTCTTCCTGTGCGAGTCCCAATGTAATTCTACATTTTCTTTCTTTATTCACGAGTACTTTTACTCCCTATCATAATCAGCCTATATTGTTCCCACTGCTGGGACACAGGTTTCTTCTCTTCAAGAGGGAGTGGGCTATAATTTACCACGCGGGACCAATGCGGGTTAGTAGATGTCACGTCTTAGAATTTTTTGTTCTAGGACTTGCCAGTTTCCTCACGATATTTTCCTTCACCGTTTTGAGAGCAGTGGTGATGAGATAATGTACAGACACCAGCAGATCAAGCTAACCGAAACTGTCAAATTTTCCCAAACAACCTTGAACCTTAATGCTTTAGTGAGAAAGTTGAAAGTCTATTAAAGAGATTTGAAAGACTGTAGCAACTGGCGTCTATACACATAGTAAAGCGCCTATCTGGGTTCGAACCTACGACCTACAACTCGTAAGTCGCGGCCGTTACCACTGGACCACTACTGCTCTAATGAGACTGAATGATCTAATGAGTTCGAAATTAGTCTGTATAGTATAAAATATTTTTTGTATCCAGCCATTGTAGGCTATCAAGCTTAAGTTTCAACCAGTAGGGTCTTAGGTTAACGTAAATATAAAGTTAGGTTCTAATCCAATATACTAACAATACAATCTGGGACGTTGAAAATAAACAATTCAAGCCAAGAAATTTAAGTCTTCGCTTAGTTAACTGACAAAGTATTATGATAGTAACTTGTTTAAACATGGCCTACCTAAGGGTGAAAATCCCGTAAATCACTAGGACGAATCAACGTGATGAGGTTGGAAATGGCGTTGGAAATAATTAACGCGTAAATGGAAAGGAAATTTGATTTTGATTGAATATTCGACCACAGTTTCTGATCGAGTTTTGAATATTATGTAAGAGTCATCATCATCTGCCTAGGTTGGCTTCCAGTCTAACCGGTGGCAGCTACCAGTATTTTTTACGTGGAGCGACTGCCTATCTGACCTTCGCACCCAGCTACTGGGTAATACGATACTCCTAAGTAAGACTGGTTGTCAGACTTTCGGGCTTCTGACGACCTGTAACGACTGTCAATGATCCACGAACACACCGACAGCCGGGACCAACGGCTTAACGTGCTTTCCGAGGTACGGAGGGGTCTTTGTGTATGAAGATGGTCACCCAGCCCAGACCTCCGCAACCCAACTACTGGGTAATACTTAATTAATGTTTATGTCTAGTTTCTACCTATAACTATAACCAAATTTGTTGTTATGGAATTCAGTGGTCTTTCGCTCCTGGGGTGGGCACTAATAACTGCGTCACAGTTACTAAACTAACGCAGTATTAACGTACACAAAATTTGTAGTATGTTTTTGTTCCAATAAAATATTTGTATATTTGTATTTGTAATACGATACCCCTTGTTAATACTGGCTGTCAGACTTTTGGCCTTCTGACGACCCGTAACTGTTAAAGATCCACATATGACAGCTGGGACCAACGGCATAACGTACTATGCGAGGCTCGGAGGGGTGTTCTAATTATGTAAAGACCCATCCACGCAACAACCACGGCAAGCGTAGCTTAACCTGATCGATCGACTCGTGCGGCTGTTATTAGCCACAAAACCCGACGAATATGTAAGAGTAAGAAGAAAAATTAAAGTATCGCTCGCTATGCTCTTTTGTCTGTTTGGCTTGTGTTAGTAGTAACTTTTGTCGATATATAAATAAAAACGTTTTTACAAAAAAACAAACCGACTTCAAAAAAAAAAACACTACAAAGTGAAAAATAACTTTAATTTCGGAAGTCGGTGTTGTTGGTTACGCATTTTTATTTTTTGACACCGACTTTCGAAATTAAAGTTATTTTTCACTTTGTAGTGTTTTTTTTGGAAGTTGGACTCGTTTTTTTGTAGAAAAGTTTTTATTTTTCGCTTTTTAGTTGTACCTACCTCACACAAATTCATATAACACTACTTGCTATGTAAATATCAGTGACAGGAAGTTATTGAAACATCATCAATATAAACTACGTAAGTGGAAAAAAATCGTCCCTTTTTTAAGGTAAACGCCTCCTCCATCCCGTGTCATTTTTTCCTGTATTTGACTGTCTACATTCACTTTTTCCCGAAAACTTCAATAATGTTGTTCTTAGTCTACCAACGCATCTTTTCGTTGGTTTGTTGGTCTAATAACGCCAAAACGGGAGATAATACGACCCCTAATTGGTGCTTCAAAATCTCCATCTTTGCATGAGATGTGTGACTTTGTATTATCGCTCTATTGCATTGACAACTCATTCTTTATTTGTCTACAACATAATATGTATTAAATCTCAATGACATTATAACGCCATTAGCAAACATTATGACACATTCACACAATGATATTACTTTTGCCCTACCTTGTCCATGTCCATATCATATCGATGCTTCAAAGGCAAAACTGGTTAAGCGACATAGGGCTAACTTTGCAGGAGAAAAGTTTAAAGATTAGTTAGTTTATTAAAAAAATCATACAAATTATGATTCAGATGATAAATTAGATTTCCAAAACAGTAAGAATTATATGATTTTTTGATGATTGCAAGATTTAGTGTATATGTTTTTTTCTGAAAAGTTAAACTTTAAACTGTTCTCCTGTAAAGTTCGCCCTGTGTTGCTTAGTCAATTTTGCCATTCAAGAATTATTATTCTTCTAATTTTACTTTTGTTCCGATTCTAATCAATTATGTAGCTCGATAATTAAAATAAAAAAAAAATTCAGGTGTTAATCGATTTCTGCCACTGTACTCCTGGCGTTTCAAAATCATCAGCTCTTAATGTGCAGGAACCTAACTCCACAAGTTTTTGTTGCAAAGACCAACTTAACAAACTTACTCCCGTTTCAATGACGTTTGAACAAACGACAAAGGTCGGGTCACCCACCTATTTGTTCCCAAGTCCTTCGTCGAATAATCGAATAACTTTTTCAGTTTGGTTCGGATTTTCTACGATCGGAATTTGGACAGTTCATATTATGATTTAAGCGTTGGGTTTAAGGTGCAGGCCACACCGCGAGCTGGCGGGCGGACGGGCTGGCGGGCGAGCCACCTTTTTTATCATGGCATATTTTAGTCAACCTTCAACAAAGAAGCCCGCGGTGTAGCCTGCGCGTATTATTAAACGAGAAGAGGTTTAGGGCTTTTTCCTAAGATTCAAATTATGAATATTTTATTTCACATTATAAACCCACTTATGAAACGTCAGAAGCTAGGTGCATGGTTCCAATTGGTCGTTTCTTATTGAGAAGAGCCGGCAAGACACTCCACGGTTATTCTTTTAATAATAATTGATATTTAAAATATTTTCAAATTACAGTGTATGAGGACAGTATAGGACTGAAAACAAAGTACCAGTAGCTTGGATTGCAGACCGATTGTTGTTTGATTGTTGTCTTAACGCTAGCATCCAAGAGAGATCACACCGAACAGATGACCTACGTTAGATCCCTCTGACCGGATGCATGCACATACGAACCAATTTCCTAATTATTTTTCGCTTCAGTGGTCGCTCTGACCATTATTTGCGCGTAGATTCTGGGGTTGTTCGGGTCGGCACATTCGATACGGCAGTAATTGTTAAACAAAAGCCCGAAACAACCATTACACTATTATTAGCCCTTCATACGGCTCGTGCCGATTAGTCGTGTTCTTAGGTTTAAAAATATTGAAGCCCTCAAATCTGTATATTTTGCTTTTGTTTTAGAATATGCGTGCCAAATCCGGTCCCCCCCCAATACATAATTTATAAGAACCAAATAGAGAGGATTCAAAAAAAGTTTATTAACCATCTTAATTATCGCCTCCGTAAACCTCCGATGTCTTACGAAGATAGCTGTCGAACCTACGGTCTGCTAACACTTGGAGAAAGGCAGACATGTGTTTGCTCTATGACACACTTAATGGACGCCTTGATTGCCCGGAGTTGGTTACACAGATAACTTTTAACACTCCCCTACGGCGCACTCGCCACACGCCAATGTTGCGCGTTCCTCGGCACTCCACTAACTATGCCAAGAACTGTGTGCTGACTCGCATTGCTCGAATCTATAACTCGGAATTCTCTGAAGTTGATTTATTTAACTGTAATAAACCGACATTTAAAAAACAAATAATTAAAACTATAAACGGAGATAAATGACAAGCAACCAATCTTCTTCTTTTTCTACTATCTTTTTTTTTCTTACCCAACCTTTTTTGTTTTAAGTTTTTCTAAAATGTAATGTAAGTAATATTGTATTGTATTGTAATTTTATTTTGTTCTTTAATTGGAAATATCTGGCGTTAGTCCGTTCGCATGTATTATACCTACATATATCCCAGTTATACAGGGAAACCTATAATTGGCCATAATAACTGTAACACGCATATTTTGTATAATATTTTTATGTATCGCTGTTGGTTACCTAAATAAATAAATAAATAAATAGTCGGCTTGGCACAAAGTCGAGTTATGCCGAGCGATTTTTCCCGAACATACTTGCAAGGTGGGGCAAAAGTAATGTCATAATGTTAATGTGCCATAATTTTTGCTAATGGCGTTATAATGTTTGTTGTGATTTGATACATATAATGTAGACAGATAGAGAATTAGTTGACAATGTAATGGATAAAGACAGTTACACAGCTCATGCTACGATGGCGATTTTGAAACACCAATTTTGGGGCCGTGTGATCTCCCGTTTTGGTGATTTGAACTGTTCGGCCAGATCGCCAGATCTGTCGGCGCGGCGCCAGACTTCTTTCTTAGAGGCTGTTTGTAATCTCGCGTTCACCACAACAAGCCACAAACCTTGCAAGTCCTGAAAGCCAACATTGAAGAATAAATCACCAATAATTTGGAGGATGTTTTGCGAGCAACAATTCAATATGCCGTAAAACGAGCACAAATGTGCGTCAACTCAGGAGGTGATCGTTTGACTGATATATTTTTTTTTTATCTTCTTCTTCAGCCTTTCAGCACCGAATTCTGAGTGCAGGCATCCTGCAATGCACGCCACTCTTCTCTGTCTCTAACCTTCCTAAGCCAGAGACGTTCAGCAATCTTGACCTGGTCGTCGGTCCACCTCATCGGCTGTCTGCCTACACTTCTACTAACAGGTCCCGGTCTCCAGTCCAGCACTGTTCTGTCCCATCTGCCATCTGTTCTACACCCTATGTGGCCCGTATATTTCCACTTTCTTCTTCTTTTTATCTCTTACATTACACTTTTAATTATACTTTCTTTGAAAACAGAGCCCAAGTTTTTTTCATATCCAAAGACAAAAGTTATGTCATAACTAGCTGCGCCCCGCGGTTTCACCCGCATAAGTTTCGATCCCGTGGGAATATCGGAATAAAAAGTGTCAAAAAATCCTATGTGTTAATCCTGGTTATAAACTATACGTGTGCCAAATTTCACCAAAATCCGTTCAGTAGTGTTTGCGTGAAAGAGTAACAAACATCCATCCATCAATTCATACAAACTTCCGCGTTTATAAAATTAGTAGGATAGTAGGATGTGAATTGGCTGCAAGATGTGCAGCCAATTCACATTATGACATAACTTTTGTCCCAACTTGTATATTAAATAACTTAAAATAAATGCCAAGCCGCACAAGTAGCACAGGGTAGCACGCCTGAGGCCTGGTACCTGAGGCCACCCACGGTAAAACTTTCACCTGTCTTCATATGTCAGATTGATCTATAGCTACGTATGTACGCGACGTATTTTCGCTTTCAGCTGTCAGTAGGTATTTGTGTTTGTCTAGGTTCTGTTGAATGTTGAATGAAAATAAAATACCTTTTATGTTCAGCCGCAAAAGTGTATTTTTATACTAAGAAAGGTATAAATAGCATAATTACGTCTTATGTTCAATGGGCTTGCCAGTAAAGTGAACTTGTACAGATTATGGAGTGGGAGCTCCAATGCTTGCTAATAATAAATACTTTCTGGAAATACCTATGTATAAATGACAAAATACAAATTAGGACAGGTAACCGTTTTATTTCATGGAAATTTTATAGAATAAGCCATTTTGAAAGGTGTTGCGTAGGTCGCATGAGTTGGCCATTTATTGAGAATGAAACTGGACTAAATAAAAAAAAAATATTTGAATGTGTTTGCTAAAAATATTATTATTTCCCCTAAATAGTAGGTTTTCCTCGAAAATTGACAAAGGTTTATGTGGGATAGGTACTTGAGTGACTGTGAGGCTTGTGGCTAATTAATAATAACAGCCGCACGGGTCGATCGATCAGGTTAAGCTACGCTTGCCACGGTTGGCCCGTGGATGCAGGATTTTGTGTGACGTCAGTCTTCTTCTACTTTTCGTGTCGATGGTACTGTTCTTCGTTTATATTGTTTGAGCCGAGTAGGTGGCCACGTTGATTGCGACATCAGTGGCATTCATCAAATCATCCAAGGTGCAGGTGAGCGGGCACCTAGGGCTCTCCAGCAAGTAGAGCATGGTCTGATTAGAGGCACCGCACGCGCACTGGGTATCGGATGGGTCAGTAATCCCCCATTTCGACAAATTGTGTCTGCAGCGAGAGCTTTCCAAATAGGCCACTGCAGATCACGGCCGAGAGGCAAATGTTCCTGGGGTTTAACGAAGTCCGTGGTGGATGCTTTTCTTTCCACAATTTGCTTTTCTCATTACGTGTTAGATTAGATTAGATTTCATTTTTTTTTGTTCTGGATGACCTGCGTAGAGTGTTAGAAGCTCTGACGACTTTTAGGTCTACCCGGGGTTCGTCAGTGAGATAGTAGTTCGCATGTGGCGATGTAGATACACACCTACTCTATTACTAGTGTGATCATTTGATCAAAGAATGCTTTAAAATTGTCTAATTATACCTGTCCTATTATAGTCGTTCTTTGTCAAAATATGTAGCTAAATGGTTCCATAACTCAAAAGAAAAAAACGTACCCTTGGGATCACTTTGTTCTCCGTCCGCTGTCAAGACCCTTTTTCTCAGGAACGCGTATCAAACTGAAATGAATATCAAAGACGTGTGTCTACGGTCCCTTGGAGCTTAAAAACAAATAAGCTTCTAAGTCAACGCAATAAAAGTTACGGCCATTTATGCGACATATTTTGGTACTCGCAAAGCAAATATCAATACCTGTAGGTAATCTGTATTCGCGACATATTCGCCAAAAATGTAAACAAATATGAGTTTATGGAAAAATAACTTTAATTCCTACATAATAAAGTTCAGTTTACCCTACAACTTAAAACATTTTTAAAACTTTTGCAACAGTGCTAGTCACTCTGAAATTAACTTAATTACCATTAAAGTAAAGTTGATATTTGTTTAACTTGAAATAACGTCAATTTAAACAAATAAAATGTGAATATAGGTGGGAACTGTACTTCCCGTTGGATGACCTAGCAAAAAAAACACGAAAAAACAAGACAAATGGTGGATGGTCAGGGTAAAGCCGTGGTCGCTGGTCGCATACCATTGATAAATGATAAATGATTTTATTTTGTAATTAGGTTTGTACAAACACTTTTACACGTCAATCATATTTTAAAACTAGATGAGGTCGGCGTTTCCTATCTGACTAGTCAGAGAAGAAAGGCCGAAACAAACTCAGAGGTCACAGTCTCTTTTAAAGTCCAGACATAATCTTGGTCAGATAATAATAATATGAAGACCATGAAGATGTCTGAGATGGTCTTTTGAGGAAAGAACCACACAGATTGAGAGGACCTGTCCAGTCAGTGCACGCATTTGTCAGAAATCGTGCAGCTCAACTCAAAACTTAAGGAGCTCAACTACTCGACGAACAATACCAAAGAAAGGACATTTGGGTAGGCCACATTAATTACTCAATCTGCCAGACCACGACAAAAACTAACAGAACAGAGAAAAAATTATAATTTAGTAGGTGTTCCTGGCACCTACATGGTATACAGGCATGCGACTAAGGCTGTACCTTGACCATTTTTGTACCTATGTCTTGATTTGTGTCTAAAACATGTTCTTTTTTCATACTTTTTAGATTCGCTTTTAGTTTATAAAACTTAATTTCTTATTTGCTTTTTATCGAATATTATTTTTTTGCGATTACAAAATTACTTTTCAAGTTTGAGAATTGATAGTCACGTATATCGATGTTGAGAACATTTTTCAAGTACAAAGTGTAAGTAAATAACAATGAATACCTAATTAATTAATAAAAATAACAAAATTATATCCTAACTTACCTTTCAACTTACCCTTCATCCGCATCGCTGTGGACTGGTAATGTACCCAAGAGACTGGCAGCATTACCACGTTGTATGTTAATGCTTAGCCACTGTCCAAGGTAAAAGCCAGCCCTTGGGTCACGGGAAGTGTCAACATTTTTCAAGTGTGTTAAAATTTCCTTAAAGACCATCAGCACTCGGACCCCACGGCCCGAAGGTTTTAACCTTAAAAGGCTCGAAAATTACAAAGTTAAGTTTGATCTTCGGATAAATTCGTCTCAACTACGAAACCTTTCGTTGTGCGTGGAACAACATGCACCTTGCCGGAGTTTTCGTGTCGGCATGTCGTTTAAAAATAAATATACACACATAAGCTTAGATAGGAGCCTTTTGGCCTCGTATAGGACTTTTGGTTTCATTTTTTTCATTTTTTTTATTGTGTTCAGTTTAGTTTTATGATCTTCCTGTACGAGCCGCAATAAATACTTTTCCTTTATTTCTTTCTATATCTCTATTACAGTTTGGCCGTCGAGAGAATGTGTTCTTGACAACCGTCAGTTTGATTAAAAACGAATACTCTTTATAAGTTACTAGAATTGCCGCACTGACAGATGTCCGGAACGCACTCTCTCGACGGCTGGGCATAATAACCACTTGAATTTATCGCTAGCTTATTAGACATGAAGCTTCCAGCTTCGACTTATAAACTTCTATTACGTAATACGCGCCCTTTGGGTATAATATTACTGCTTGTAATAGCCAAGAGGCCTCTAACTTACTAAATGTAGCGAATTTAGTACAGTCAGAACAGTTAATTTGTTTATATAGCGCAAGCATCGGTAACTGTCATTATTATTGTGTGGGTATACGTAATATACACATGTGGTTAAAGATAAAATAAACGGGTTCACAATGAAGGAATATGAGCCCATATTTTAGTCTAACAAAACAGTGTTCCCATAGCTAATTGGCGTAAGCACCTGCATAGCTACTGATGTAAGCGAGACGACGTGAGTTCGATCCCAACTGAGGAGTAAAACAGTGTTCCCATAGCTAATTGGCGTAAGCACCTGCATAGCTACTGATGTAAGCTAGACGACGGGAGTTCGATCCCAACTGAGGACTTTTGTTTTGCTGCTTTTTACTTTTTGTTTTTTATTAAATTCATTTTGTGGTCGAAAAAAATCACTCAAGCAAAAAACTAGAAAGTTAATTAAATAAAACCAATAACATCATTTTATTTTTTTATTAGATAAACATTGGTATTGGTTGGAAATGTTGGAATGAGCGAGCTTATCGCTTGGGTCATTAGGCAATTGGTCCGTCACGTTTCTTCCAATATGTTCCTTCCTTATAGTGGTTGTTTTAAGGTTCATTTTGGTGTGGGCTGTATGTTAGCAAAAAAAAACTTGTGTGGCCGATATAATGATTTAATGCAAACTGGTTTTAAACATAATATTTTTTAGCTATTCATACTAGACGTTCGAATGAGTAAAACGCTGTTGTTTATCAGTTATTTTGACAAAGACAAAGTTTTTTGTTGGTTAAGGATGGACGTAAATAGTTTGTCAAAGTAGGTAGGTATATAAATTGAAACAAAGTAAAATTAGAGGTGAACTGAATCAACATGGTAGATAGTAAGAAATTATGACAACTTTTAACCGCATAACAATAACATCACTTCACCAGCCTTTCAATAATACGAGTTGTTGTCTAAAAATTTAAAGAGGATTACGGCGGTATACCTAAATAATGATAAGGTTTGTATTTGTTCACATTTGCATAACAAATATGAACATTATTAGTATACAAATAAGGTTGACAGTCGTCTACTAATAAAAATAAATTCGACTAATAATGACTCGGCAAACCTTCGTTTTCTATCACTACATTGTTCTTCCAATCAAAATTAATATATGACCTAGCAATCTGTAGTCGGTTTTGTCTGTGCGCAGTGGACAGCAAAATCTTCCGCGCTGGCTTGCTGCAACGTAAACTAGCTGAATTTAGGTGATTTCTCACAGTTTGTAAGCACACATTATGCTAGAATTTCCCTGTTTTAGTCCCTTGAGACATACCTAAGTAGTGGTCTAATGACAAGGATAACGACGCGATAGCTTTAATTAAATTATCCCATTAATATTACTCTCCGCCAAAGTTTTGCTCTTTACCAAAGGGCATTGTGGTATCCATTAGGGAAAGCCTTAACCATAAACTGCCACATGTTTTTGTTGGAATATTTATTTGTATAAATTATGGTCATTTTTTTCATGAGTTTAGCCCTTTTTGATGGTAAAAGTTCGTTTTTTAAACTCAGATAGTAATTTGAAACGTGTAATATTAAACACTACTAAAAAACGTCATCATCTGCCTGCCTTTTCCCAACTATTGTTGGGGTCTGCTTCCAGTCTAACCGGATGCAGCTGAATACCAGTATTTTACATGGAGCGACTACCTATCTGACCTCCAGAACCCAGTTACTGGGTAATACGATACACTTTGGTAAGACTGGTTGTCAGACTTACGGGCTACTGACGAGCCGTAACGACTGTCAAAGATCCCGAACAACAGCCGGGACCAACGGCGTAACGTCCTTTCCGAGGCACGGTGAGGTCTTGGTATGTGAAGATGGTCCCATCTACGGACCAACCGCGGCGAGCGTAGCTTAATCAGATCGATCGACTCTTGCGGCTGTTATTACTACTAAAAAACCTATACCTACTAAAACAAGCAAAAGTCATTTATTCAAATTAGTCTGAGAATAAGCACTTTTCGAACGTCAAAATTACAAAAGACAGTCCCCCAAAACGCCCGTCCTTCACCACTTCCTAGAGCTTTCACTGGGAAGAAGAAGTGGCGCAACTCCCCAGCAGCACAGCTGTCTGTTCAGTTAGAAAATACTTGATACAATACTAGTTATGCAAAGTAATTAATTAACATTACAAGACACAGAACATTAAATTAAATTATTAGCCATATGTCAGCTAGCCACGCTAATATACCAACAAATACAATAAAAACTCAAGCAAAAAAAAAGATGTCAGATTACTATCTGCGATTAAAAAACGAACTTTAGTTTTTGTTTGGAAGCGAAACTTCCACTTCAAACGCGTTCAAAGACTTTATTGTACCAACTATAACACATTTTCGGGGTGTAAGAAAAAAAAGTACCTTTATTCATCAAAAAAGTACCTTTATTTACATCGACTCACTCTGAAGTATCTAAAAGTTACGTAATTCTAATAAGATGTAGAAATGAGATGCACCTACTATTTATATATTTTTTTAATGAGGGCCGATTTTTTGATCCGTAGTTAAACTAAACCAATTGTTAAAGATAGTAACTAATGGTTAAATTTTTGCAAAATGTGTTTTTTGATCAACTTGTAGTTATTACGGATAAAAAAAGGCCCTTAGACTTGCAAACGTTGTACAAAACGAGTTCGAAAAGTTCCTATAATTGTCAACATTGTTTATAAAATTGATATGAACGGCTCGCCAACATGCAGATAAACCCTGAGTGGTTTTCATTGTGTGGCTAAAACTAAATGTGAATTAGGTTAGGTAAGTGTCGCTCGAGGAGTGCCCTGCAGGGGCCTCTGAGCGGCAGGTTTTGATTGCCAGGATCGGGCGAGACCTGTCTCTGCCAGCAGTAGTAGGGGCTATGCTGTCGGAGACAGAAAACTGGAGGGAACTTGCCACCTTCTGTGAGACCGTGATGGTCCAGAAGGAGGCTGCCGAGCGGGATCGTGAGAGAGCCGATCCCGCTCGGAGAAGAAGGCGTCGAGCAGGCAACCGCCTTGACGCCTAACACGCCGAAACCCCGCCTGCATTATTATGCTTACAAAGGCGGGAATTTGGGGTCACGGGCGATTAGAGTGGGGACTCTGTCGGCCAACTGAGTGACATCAGGGAAGGCGGCGCACAGTAGTCATGTGCCGCCTTGCATGCTTGCACAGTCAGGCTTCGGGGAGATCCCTTTACAGTCTCCCCAGAGATGTGCCCTAACAGGCGTTGCACAGAGGGGGCTCCGGATTGGTCTTTTGAGAGGTAACGGTGCCCCTTCCATGTGCAGATGGTGATCTGGTTTTAGTGTGGTAAAAAATCCCACACTCCCTGGTTTTATCCCCAAAGACCAGGCGCCATTTGAAGGCTTCCCCCCGAAAACAAAAAAAAAAAAAAGATTAGGTAAGTGTTTTAGAAATGAAAAAATATAAGAAGTTTTGAATCAATTATTTAAAGTGTAATAAGCATTCTCTCTACAACCTACTATCCACCAACCTACACTGGGCCCCCGTGGTGGATTATGGCCCACTCCCTCTCACAGAAAGGAGGTCTGTGTCCCAGCAGTGGGAACGCTATAGGCTGGTTATAAAAAACATTCTCTCATTGTTATTACGAAGTCTATTTTCACGCGCGAAAACTTCCAACCTACGAACTACGACATATATGTATAAATGTACTCTGTGACTACAACTCGTAAGTCGCGGCCATTACGAGATACACAAAGGGTAGATAATAATAAATTTCACTTAAAGTAGGTAACTTTACTTGAATAAATTACTCGGGGGCGATCAGATAATAAATCGTCTAGGGAAATTTCTCCGCTGAGATATATCATAATAAATGCGACGGTCTTTTCTGCTAGATATCTCTTTTCTTCTATACTTAATTTTTTTTGATAAGCCTTCGTAAACCTTCTTATTAATTTTTTTTTGTCCGTGGAATTGTCTTTAAGCCTTTTTCAAACAAAATCACAAAATAAAAAATGAAAATAAAGCTAGTTTATTTTATATTTATTGTTATATCTACATAGAAGAAAAGTTTGGTTTTATCTATGTTCACTACAGCAGTGGGAACATTACATTACATGAATAAAAAACAATAATAAAACAAAGAATTCCGAGTCGAATTATGAAGACAAAGGAAAATGAATATCATAAAAAGTGCATAAAACGGAACAGTCGGCAAGCGAACTACGGAACTCAAAATGAACACTGCAAATGAAATCAAAATCCCTGGATGCAAAAAAGCAAAAACATCATTCTAACATCTCCATTTTAATCAAATTCTTCTTCTTCTTATACTTTCTAAAAAAAACTTCTTATACTTTTTTCATGAAGTGATTTCAGTGGGAAATCACTTCATGAAAAAAGTATAAGAAGTTTGAGATTTGAGAAAAAAGTAAAAAAATCAAAACCGAACGTTTTGGATTTTTGCAATTTCTGACTGTGCCTGGATATCCTAATTGAAAATGGGTTCATAAAAGTAAAATATTTCGCGCGGCCGGCTGTCGGTATTACCAGCTGTTCGCTGTCGGTGGGCAATTCAAACGCGTGGGTTCGTGCGTGGGGGTCGTTTCGACGCAGGCACGTAGTACATGAACGTACATGTTCTAGGTGCTTCCAATTTTTACATATTGAATGTTTTTATTTTTTTCTGTTTTGTTGTTGCTTTTTTATATAAAAATACACTACACAAAATACACTTTGACATTAATTAATTTTATATAATTATACAATAACATTTGCTTACTTTGTAAAGTATTCTATTATTTTAATTATTGTGAATGTGAAGACTATGTGGGTCATTTTATTTATTTTATTTTTCTCTCCGTTCTGTTAGTTTTTGACAGGGTCTGGCAGTTTGAGTAATTAATGTGGCCTACCCAAATGTCCTTTCTTTGGTATTGTTCGTCGAATCGTTGAGCTCCTTAAGTTTTGAGTGGACAGGTCCTCTCAATCTATGTGGTTCTTTCCTCAAAAGACCATCTCAGACATCGATCTACATATGTACATGGTCTTCATGTTATTATGATAGCTGACCAAGATTATGTCTGAACTTTAAAAGACACTGTGAACTCTGAGCTTGTTTCGGCCTTTCTTCTCAGACTAGTCAGATAGGAAACGCCGACCTCATCTAGTTTTAAAATATGATTGACGTGTAAAAGTGTTTGTACAAACCCACTTACAAAATAAAGTCATTTATCATAGCGAAATAAAAATGGAAATTCACAACCTTTTAAGGTTGATTTTCATTCATCATTTTTTTTCATTTATTATTTATTATTTTTTTATTTATTATATGGGTTTACGTGTAATAAATCAAAGTTTTTTTTTTTAAATAAAGTTTGGTAACTAACATCACTTAGGGCTGATTTTTCCAACGCCAGGTAATTTTATCCGAGGAACAACTTTATTCCACGAATAAAAACTATCCGTCGATTGAAAAATCAGCCCTAAATAAAATTAAATATCATCAGCATAAAATAAGTTACGACGGTGACACTGAAAGTTTTTAGAACTGGCCACTTGTAAACGATATAATAAAAAAAAACCAGCTCTCAAAACGAAGAAGGAAAACATCGTGAGGAAACCGGCGTGTCCTAGAACCAAAAATTCGAAGACATGAACAATCTACCAACCTGCACTGGGCCCACGTGGTGGATTATGGCCCACTCCCTCACAGAGAGGAGGCCTGCGTCCCAGCTGTGGGAACATTATAGGCTGATTATGTTATATACTCGTATGTAGTATGTTGCCCGTTCGGGGAGTTCAGACGCGCTCCCTGACGAAGTTCACACTCAAAACAAAAACCTTGAATCGTTCTAAGGATCCAATCGCCATTCGCCACTGCATCGGACACTAAAACATTAATGTTTTTATGCCCTTGTGACAAATTAAACTGTACCTATTCAAAAGTAGGTACGGTCAGCAACAAAATCGATTACCTAACACTGTTACATTTACATAATATCATCAAAATAATTCAATACATTACTTTTTATTTATTTATTTATTAAGGTACACCAACAGCTTCTATGTATAATATATCTTAAGTACTATAGATCACAATAGCCTCGGTCATACACAGTCACCAATAATTATAGGTTTTCAATATTACAAGTAATAGCTAAGTGTGCATACACACGAGCGACACGCGCGAACATCAGCGGCAACTGCAGCCGTCGACAACCGTCGACGCGTCGGCGGAATCCGTCAAAAACGTGACGCTCATGTATTTGAGTACGGTGCTCAAACGGCAGCCGCCCATGTGTCAACGATGACCGCCGATGTATGAGCAAAATATTTAAAAACTGAAAAGTTAATCGACTTTTGTTGCTGACTATATCTGCAGTACCTATAGTAAGTTTCAATTATTTTCTAATTATTCGCCCCAGCGCTTCTAAGCTGGTCTGCAGTGACCCTAATTCCTTGGTGTACCGAGGACCTAATTCCAATTTTTTTGCTAAATTGTTTTAGCTGCGGCTTTTCTGTTCGTTGATCATAAAGTTAAATTACACTTAATTAACTTTATCCGACAGATTAATAGCCATAAAAGTTCTTTTGGTTATTAGGTACTAAGTACGGTTTTCCATTAGACCATTCTCAGAAGCAGCCCGGATTTTAGATTTGTGAATATTTATTGGAAGGCTAGACCCATAACATTATACTTTTAATACAGGGTTATTGGTAAAACACTAACTACCGTGCAGGACTGTATTACTAACATCATAAACAACAACTTAACAAAAGTTGTTGTCTATGATTTTTTACAAAACATAATACATTTACCAAAAACAAACCTTCAAGATTTCGTCGTTCTATATTACCCCCGCATCCCTAAGCTGAATTTTGTACTAGACATTAGTTTACCTGACTAGCGCTTTCTTTTGCTACGAGTAGAGTTCGTAACAGAAAATCTAATATTTCAATTCGTTGAATTGATATATATTTTTTTTTGTATCAAAGTCTGATGAATTTATAAAAGTCATAGAACAAAAGTTGATGTTTATGATGTTAGTAATACAGTCCTGCTAGGTTGTTAGTCTTTTACCAATAACCTTTTTTTATTTTTTTTTTCTGGTGGGTAATCATCAAATGACCCCTCCCGCTCTGGGTGGAGCGGAAGGGAGTGTCAGACTCTTACTGACTAAAACCCACCCATGTTCCTTCCTTCGCCCCTCCCGCTCTGGGTGGAGCGGAAGGGAGTGTCAGACTCTTACTGACTAAAACCCACCCATGTTCCTTCCTTCGCCCTTTATGTTCCGGGGTAGCGGTAACCCTTTCGGACAATCCCGCTGAATGTATATACCCTTTCCGTTACACCTTGATAACTACTGTGATTATTAATGTATAAATAAATGGTATAGCCGTGGGCGCGGAGCGCGAGGTGGGGGCAGAGGCGAACGTACTGCTAAGCCGAGCGGACGTGCAACACGACTATTGCGAAATAGCACTATAGTGTTTTATTACATCTAATACTTACCCCCGTGACAAGTGGACCAATAACCCTGTATAACGGATAAAACATGAGTTTACTGTATCTGGGGTTGATAAAGTAAACTCATGTTCAGTGGGCTCTTCCTTTATAAAATTCTCAGAAGCCATTCGGAGTCTGGATTTGTGCCTAGTTATTGACAGGCGCCCCTATTACACGTGACGTATAATACAAATAATATACCCAACTGGTAAAACATGTTTTTCACCCGTCTGAGGAGACCGTTCACATATAAACCGACATCATGAAACGTCAGCAGTTAGGTGCACGGTTCCAATTAGTCGTTTCCTATGGAGAAGATCCGGTAAAAAACTCCACGGTTACTCTTTTAAAAATAATTGGCATCTCTTCTAAGTTCAGATGCGATAATAAGTTTTTTTTTTTTATATTTAGCGCGGCGCGACCCGAATGGTTCGGTAGGCGTTCGAATGACGACTCGGTAGAAATCAGTGACCATATTGATTTCCTACATGACTATAACAGTTTAGGTAGAAGATTAGGCTATATGGACTTGTCTCAAGTTATTATATATTAAATGGACTTTGAGAATGGTATGTAGGCATAGTGACCCTTGACAGCCTCCTCGCTCTATAAATAATAAAATATGTTGAGAGAAAATGACACAAAGAGGGTTTTCTGTACCTAACTCCTTTTTTTCTGATATACCTATGTCACAAGTAAAACTACGTATTTTATCATTTTTTTGCTAAGACATTTTGAATATTATGGAGGGGCTTGTGGCTAAGTAATAACAGCCGCACGGGTCCATCGATCAGGCTAAGCTACAATTGCCGCGGTTGGTCCATGGATGGGTGACCACCTTTATATACCAAGACCACTAGGTGCCCTAGGGTAGGGTATGTAAAACTTTTGAAAAGCGTGTTAAATCATTTCTCTCAACCGCTTTACTAGGTACTACCTACTGGATAGATTTTATATAGATAAGTAGGCCAATTCTCGTAATTAAAAACGTTCAAAATCTATTCGCAGTCTCATCTCTGCGACAAACAAATGTCAAAAACTTGTCAAAATGTAGGGAAATTAGACGTATTTTTGACAGATTGAGACTGCGATCAGACTGTGAACGTTCTTAAAATTACGAGAATTGGCCTACTGGTATTTGCCGAAAGTCTTTACGAATTACGTAGTATTTTAAATAATCTTTCCAAAGAGTAAAAGTACCTACTTAACAACTCAAAAATATGAACCTCTCTGAAATACCGACACACATTTATTTAAATACATTTTGATCCGGTCGGCTTATTGCGTTTTTGCCTGAAAGAGCAAATGATGTTCACAATTTATGATGTTCTAATTAAATATATTCATGCTCGAACGGTATCCATCAGTCATTCAAACTGCCTAGCCTTTTCCCAACCTTGTTGGCGTCAGTTTCCAGTCTAACCGGATGCAACTGAATACCAGTATGTTACATAAAGCGACTGCCTATCTGACCTGCACAACCCTGTTACTGGGTAATACGAAACCCCTTGGAAAGACTGGTTGCCAGACTTTCGGGCTTATGAATACCCGTAACGGCTGTCAAAGATCCACGATGGACAGCCAAAACCAACGGCTTAACGTGATTTCCGAGGCACGGATGGTGCTTGGTATGTAAAGGCCCACCCATCCACGGACTGATGGATCGACCCGCATGCCTGTTATTCCTTAGCAGTCATTATGTACATAAAAAAAACTTAAATTAATTAATTCAGTGACAGACAACGCACAGCCTAAACAACTGGGTCTGGAAGCATGAAATTCGGCAGCAGGATTCCTTATTAAAAAAAAAAAAACAAAATTAATTCAGATATCAAGGATCCATAGGTAGGATGAGGATAGGTACCTACATCATGCATGACAATATTACACAAACAAAAATAAAACATAAACTTGGTATATGTGAACTTGGTGGTGGTTAGAATTATAATTAAACAATATAATTATAATTGAACATACATCTTGGATCTTAAACAGTAGGTATTAGGGAACTTCAATTAAGTCAAACTAACCTTGTGTTAAAGGGGAATGTTAATCTATTTATCATTGACGACACGGTTGGCGCAGTGGCTGAGCGATCGACTGCTGCGCTTTGTGGCGGGTTCGATTCCCGCACGGAACAAATATTTGTATTGTTTTCAACTGATTTTCAACTGGACCCTATATAACATACAATCATGCCTTTTTATTTTTCTAAGGGTTAGGCAGAGGTGTACTTTTAGGAAATCTACATTTTTTGCCAGTTATGTTTTAGTCTCATGGAGCGAGCCTATTACCATCAACCGGACAAGAATTCAGACTCCGGGGTGCTCCTGAGAAATTGCAGATGGAAATACCCAATAACAATTTTCCTGACTCCGGAATCGAAACCAGGCCCTCAACCTAAGCAGTAGCGCTTGCGACCACTGGACCAACGAGGCCGTTAGTGGCTATACGAACACAAAATCATAAAAAAAGCCGTTCAAACTAATAGGTAATGATTAATTTATTTCACGAAAGTAATAATTTTGAACCTAAGTATCACATAAATAAGCGCAAATTCAAGTTGTTAAAATATCATGAAACTTAATATAAATATTGTATTTCTTGTCAGTTAATTATTCAGTTAGGAACGTTTAAGCTAATAGGCGGGTATTAAAAAATACCCTCCTATTAGGTGAATAGCCTCTCATTTTCAGTTTAAATAATTAAAGCATCAAATATAATGTTAAGTTCAAAATTCCTCGTATTTTACTAGCGTATTTTATTTTTTACTAGCTTCTGCCCGCGACTTCGTCCGCGTGGAGTTCTAGTATCCATAAAATTTATCCTATGGCACTCGGCAATAGTGGCGCCGATTCCCTTGTTCACAAACTAAACAAAATTTAAGTTCAGTGCATCTTTTTCTTTCTATTTCATTAAGAAAAGGACAGAAGATAAATATTAGTTTAGTCCTGTCAAATTAAAATAATCCATAGACAAATTAGATGCGATTAAAAACATGGCTACCAAAAATACGTCAATTTACGTCAGGCGCTGACTAATTTGACAGGACTAAACTAATATTTATCTTCTGTCCTTTTCTTAATGAAATAGAAAGAAAAAGATGCACTGAACTTAAGTTTAGTTTAGTTTGTGAACAAGGGAATCGGCGCCAGTGTCAAATATATCAGTGAAAAAAATAAAAACTTAACTGATTATAACTTGTGAATGTGAATTCGTGGACAATGGTGTAGGTTACATGTGTAATAACATAAATATGGAATAGATTATATTTAAATGTATTTCTAAGTACTTTGCTAATTTAAGAATCTTTATTTATGCTTGGCATGGCATGTAACTGTTTTTTGTCCCTAACAAATAAAATAAAATAAAATTACTTTCGGAGATTATCTCTTACAAACAAACAAACAATTTTATGATAAAATATTATGTTTTATAGTATTAGTTTAGGCAAGCATCTGAGTTCGAGATCACCTCAGCGGGGTAATTGCGTAACACACATAGGGTAGGTACAGACGCCAGCACATCAAGCTACCACAATCTGTCAAATTTCTTTAATAGATTTTCAACTTTATCTCCAAAGCATTAAGGTTCAAGGTTGATTGGGAAATTTTGACAGTTTCGGGTAACTTGAGCTGCTCGCGTCTGTACATGCCGAAGATGCCTCACTGCCCTACCTTGCAATCGTGGTGTAGCTCTCTACCTCAATCATCACCTCCATGGAAAACAAATGTATGCTAATAGACACGCACGCATGTATCTAAGTATCTCCCCCAGTTATTTCTACGATGTCGCCGAGGACCAGGGGGTCTACTACGAAGTGCAAAATCTGTTCTGTGGATCGGACCGACACATGGCCGAACCGAATAGTAACTTCGTATCAGGAAACGGCGCGAACATTCGGCCGATACCACTTCGGAGTAGAACCCCAATTCTCTATTAGTTTTTCGAACTCCATCTCGTATAACAACTGCACTCGGTGGAATTAGTGTCTCGAAACCACTCATAACTGCTATATCATAAATAATGAAAACAGACTGATGCCACCGAGTTCCTTTAGCTCTTTAGGGCTATAACGTTCTAACAGCTCCTCGGCAAAGCTCTCTCACGCGCACGCGTTACATCGCGGGCTGCTTGGGGGTTTACCTCGATGCCTTCGTGAAAGCAAATTATTTTATTTTTACATTGCGGTCGACGGTAAGAATCGATATGATCTGGTCAAATTGGTGCAACTTGTTCTTCTGGAGTAGGTAGAGTATAGCACAAATACACGACTGATCAACTGAGACAATCGGCATCGAGGTCTATACCTCGATGCCGATTGTCTCAGTTGCGGTCGCCATCTCTATAGATGGCGACCGCGATCGTGAGTATCTTCGGCACCTTAGCAATGCCTTTCGTTTTGACAATCCTGTAGAAATTAGTC
The DNA here is from genome assembly GCA_911387795.2 of Apamea monoglypha. Classification (NCBI taxonomy): domain Eukaryota; kingdom Metazoa; phylum Arthropoda; class Insecta; order Lepidoptera; family Noctuidae; genus Apamea; species Apamea monoglypha. The sequence continues at coordinate 17,426,417 of OU426930.1, read as the reverse complement.
TGCTCAACAACGTAAATAACGCAATGAATGTTGTTGAACTGTCAAAATGAAAGCCATTCCTATTATTAATGTGTTATGCAATAACCCCACAGTGGCCTTATTCTCTATGACACAATGAACGAAAACGTGCGAAACGAACGCGAGATTGGCGTGATTTGCTAAAGAATTGACGTGAGTCGAAGTAAGGAATCGTTAAGTTGTCATAGTGAATAAGGGCCCAGGTTAGTTTATTATAAAATAATTATGCTTCTTACTAATTATTTTGCTCTATTATTTCCTTTATTTAAATGTAAACATATAAATTATATTTTTAAATATTAGAATATAAAAGATATAAAAACATTTAAAAATATAAAATATATGCTCTATTATTATTAACTCTTTTTGAAGTCTTAATTTTTTGTTCATAAAACATGAAGGAAAATTCCTGTGATTAAAAACATTCAAAATCTAATCTCAATCTCATCTCAGCCACAATCAATGTCAAAAACTTGTCAAAAATATAGGGAATTTAGTGGTATTTTTGAGAGATTGAGACTAAGATCAAACTGAGGACGTTCTTAAAATTACGAGAATCGTCTCTCTAAAATACCTACTCGTATCAGTCGGACAACCTTCTAGCTTGTAAAAATCTACTGAATTTATTAAATAAAATCTCAAGGCCACTTTTCTTAACTGATTGACAAACTACAAATAAGCGATTTTAAAAGCGTTCCCATTTTTCCCTTTCACATATAATATTTTTTACGAAAATGTTTGAATTATTTGATTTGGATGTTTAACTTATAAATTGCGATTTAATATTCTGAAAAGGTTTATAAGAATCAAATAACGTGGAGGTCTGACAACTCAATTGCTGTAAGGTATTTTTTACGAAAATGTTTGAATTATTTGATTTGGATGTTTAACTTATAAATTGCGATTTAATATTCTGAAAAGGTTTATAAGAATCAAATAACGTGGAGGTCTGACAACTCAATTGCTGTAAGGTAAATAGATTGACCCAGTTTAAAAATTGACGGCTTAGAAATCGTCGCGAACTTCTGAAGTCAATTTCAACTTAGTTGCAGACCTGCAGCCGACAGACTTTGAAACTTACTTGATACGGTCAATAATCTTATACGGCCAAATAACTTATTGTTGCTGAGAATCTGGTTAGGGCAAAGTACGATACGCATGGAACACTAAGCCCCATTGTAAACGGCACGGTTTCCTTACGGTACGGCCCGCTAACAGCACCGCAGAACGGTTCCCTATCCATTTGCATAAAATTTTAAGACTTTTTAACTTGGCATACTTTTGTTTTTCCTTCTATTTTTGCATAACATTATTTATGCGTAACAGCTTACGCATAATGTTTTAAGCATAATTTATCCAATCATAATAATGATTAAGCATAACATTCTAAAGCATAAATGTATATACGCATAATGATATTAAAACATATTTTTATAGGCTTAACAAATAAGCATAATAATTAACTCCTAAAACGTTAGACACTAATACACATTTTTATACAATATTGCTCTAATGAAATTTGTAGGCACTTTACATTGTAGGTAGAACAAATCATTTTTTAATTTTTGTAAGTTGACGGTATCATAAAACTATTGTGTCACTAAGTATACTGCAAAGTTGTAATTTAATCCTTAAAAAAAAATCAAAATTCTGTAATGAATAAGTAAATATCAGGAAACATCATACTGTTATAACCCAAACCACAACCCACAACACCAACAATGGAGGGGATCTAGCGCTCGGCGGCCTCTGCTGCGGCATGCTCGATAAAAAATACGTGCGAATTCGCGAGCATTCTATAGAACACGCGCGACGCACGACTTTACTGTGTTATCTTTTAGATTTACGCTATACTGCGATTCGACCGTATTACGAGTACATACAGAGATAAATTTTACGTCAATGTTACACAATGCAACGGTTCCATTTGTAATATCTTGCAAACCATTCGAAATGGAATTAAAATCTAAAATTTCGTTACTGTTACTGTTAGCCTGCATCGTCCCACTGCTGGGCAAAGGCCTCTCCCCATGACTTCCAGCTCTTACGATCCAGGGTTAAAGCGGACCACTGGTCATTTGTTTTCGCCAGCTCGTCCCACCATTCTCCAAATCTCGTATGGTTACAAATATTCAAGTATCGTTACTGCCTATAAAAATATTTATATAAAGTACCTAATCTTCAGAGGGAAAAGTACCTACCTAATCTGCGTTTGCGATTAAGTTGCTAAAAATGTAAACAAATGTCAGTTTATGGAAAAAATACTCTAATTCCTACACAATGAAGTTCAGTTTACGGTACAAATTCGAACATTTTTATAACTTTTTTAATACTGCTAGTCACTGTAGACACTATAATAAAGTTAATATTTGCTTAACTAGAAATAACATCAATTAGAAATATAAAGAATAGACCTTAGGTACATGATAGTATGATCCGTTTTGATTCTGTAGGCTGGTTGCCTTTAAGAAAAACACATAAGATAGTCTAGTAGTAGATCTTTCTCTGTGTCTAGAAGCATGAAATTTTGCACAAAGGTTCCTTAAATACCTAACGAAAAAATAAAGGATCAAAGTTAGTGCAAAAGTTCGTCATTTTTGGCGATGGGAAATTCCATCGGCACACGGCTATTCACAATTTAAGAAAAGTCTTAAGAAAGTATCATTTTTTATTAAACACTGGGAAAAGTTCTAAAAAATGTAACGAATATCTGTGACATTTATTACTTTAGGAAGAATATTACTTCTAATTCAATTCAATTTCAATTTCGCAGAGACAGCTTCACATCGAATTTCAATTAAGTAGTAGAAATTTGTACATAAATATTCTAATGAAGTATAAATCGTGTAATTGCCACTGCTCTGACTTACATGCCTTGACAATTTGTATCTTTTTTTTTTAACTTTGCTCCACATTAGGAATTACTCCTGTATCGTGGGTGCGTTTACAAACATTTAAACTCACATACACAAACAGCCAGACCCGGAGCAACTACCTGTAGGCAATACAAATATTTGTTCCGTGCGGGAATCGAACCCGCGACACGCAGCGCAGCAGCCGATCGCTCAGCCACTGCGCCAACCGTGTCGTATATCTATACTAATATTAAAAACACGTTTACAAATTCGAGCTCCACTCAAGCCGCACGCCTCTTTCCGACACTTTTCCAGTCGTAATTTGTAAAGATTTCGTACCTATAATTAGACGGAATTACTTAAATGTCGAAATGATAAAATCTCCCATTAGGTACGCCCCATTTTACGAGGGACTTAAACCTAACTGGTAACATGAGGGTGTACCTATATATATTTTTTTCACCTTTATTTATACTATTATACTTTATTGTAAGTACACCAGAAAGAATATAACAAAAAATAAATACACTACAAAACATTCAAGGGGCGGCCTTATCGCTTTCTGCGACCGGCAGGCAAACTTTATACCTTTATATAAACTTATTTGTCACAACATAAGGTTCATAGTTACAGGCACGATTTGACGCCATGAAAAGGGTACGTTTCTTTATAAAGTGCCCATAGTGGCCCATAGGGGCCTATAGTGACCCATACAATAATACTACCACACGTGAATACAGTGGAAACGGCCACTATATCGGCTATATTTTGACTCGAATTACCCAGTAACAACGATAAAATGGTCGCAGTAGGTTTGATTGCCACATGCAGTAAATAGTTGTAGGGGATATTTTTTTAGGGGTTTTGTGTTTTTTAACGTACGCAAATAAACACGAAACGGCACAGAAGAAATATAAGGGGTTACAGTAATACTTGCCGTTGGTAATCTTTTCCTATCCTATGTTTTTTGAGGAAGGCACCAATAAGAATTGTATGTCTTAAATTCATCTTTGTCGGTTTATCAAACACAATCTGTATCCCTGTCGCAAATCTTTCAGCAAACAGACGGAATTCACAACTTTACGAAATAAATAATTCTTTTGTCAACGTAGCAGTAGCGGCTACGCATGCTACGCCGTAGCATTCTCGTAGCACCGTAGTAGAGTCGTAGCAAATTACGATCGCGCATCATTTGACTTTTTCCAAAGATTTCATTCGATTTGCTCATGGACTTATTATACAAACAATAAGTCTATGATTTGCCCTCAAACAATACATACGATTTTCAGTATGAGTGAGCGAGACAATACTATTCAAATGTCATTTCAATGTAACAGAAACGTGACCGTCTTTTGACGCGGTCGAGAGAATCTAATGAATAAATATTTGACTTTTTGTCATCAACATACGGTTTACATTGTAACGATTGAGGCGCGCTCGTGAAATACAGTAACTATAGCATTAATAGCCGGATAATCCGATTTTCATCGTATTAAAGCAATGGAAATTGGATTTCTGTGAGATCAATTACGTACTGAATTAGATTCGCTAGTCAGGCAAAGTTTTATTAGATTTTTCCACTACGAATATTGAACCCCTTGGTACAAGTGTCGATTTCAAATTGCCTGATTTTGACAAAATTTCATTATCCAAACAAATTTTAGTAACCTCTTTTTATACCAATGCAATGCTTGGAATTATTTTAGTACGCACATTTTCATTTGGTCAAATTTTTACTCGGCAGAATATTACCAAGGATAATGTCATTAGGGCATTTGGTCTTTAATTAAATTATTTATTACAGCAAACAATCTTTAGACAATAAACATTAGTCAAATGATTTTGTATGAAAAAATATATAAAGGCAAAAATAAGATTTTTGGTGGTTACGAACTACTACCAAAACTGTAGGTTAGGTTAGAATCCATTTTAATATTATATAATATTAACTGACATGCATAGTTTATAATTTTCTTAGAGTTTAGTGAAAATAGCAACGAAACACGTATATATCTTTTTTTAAATCGAAACAGTTAGGTTAGGTTAGGTTAGAACTCCCCCCCCCCCCCCCCCCGGTGGGTTCCCGCATTGTCGAGGCGGGGGGGCTCAGTAGCCGTGGCTTGGACAACCACGGTGAAGCTAAGAGGAACCCGAGGAGGGGCCGCTCGTCAGGGCTTTGCCTGTAAGCCGACGACGTAGCGGCCAACAAGTAGGTTGCGGTGCCGCTTGGGCGACATCGCAACTGAGGCGGGCCGTGATGTGGTATGGGAGGCATCACGGCTGAGGGTTGGAGGCCGCGGCGGGGGAGGAGTATCGGTATTGCGGTGCGCCGCTCTCCCTACCTTCCGCGGCCTTGACGGGGTCGCCACCGTCTGATGGCGAACGCGGTGGGGCCGCAGGGGAAGAGGAGTGTTGGTATGACGTTGGCCGCTCTCCCTATCCTCTGCGGCCGAAATTTGGCAGGCGGCGGGGCCAATGACCTGACCCGTCGCAGGGGGACCAACGGTGCCCAGACACGAGGTCGTCTGGCGCCCATGTGCTGGTTTGGTCCCTGGGGTGGTCACGGCGTGCCATGTGTGCTGGTGCGCCGGTGATGGGGAGTAATCCCTAGAGGAGGGTCCGGTGACGGACGGCCGCGGCGGGTTCACGGATGAGTGCTAAGGCGTGCCCGTGTTCCCGCCGTAAGCGGCAGAGGAGGACACCGTGGAGTTTTAGTGGGTTAGAGTCCCACATAACTGCACTATCTCCCCGTGGTAGTGCAGTATGCATGAGCATTTCTCCACGTTAAAAAAAAAAAAAAAGGTTAGAACTCCCCCCTGACCCGAGGAGGCCCGCGGTGGCGGGCCGGCACCAGTCGGGGGTTGCGGAAGGATCTTACGTTCTCGCGACCCCCGGCGTAGGTGAGAGATGGAACACAGGGGTGGTTTTTAGTCAGTAAGAGTCTGACAGACCCCGTCGCCCGCCCCGGGGCGGCGGACATCCATGAGGATTTTCCACCCCGGAACAAAAAAAAAAAAAAAAAGGTTAGAACTGTGACCTCGTCCACTCATCCGGCCCGCAGCAGGTGCACCGGGCGTCGGCGGAGGGTGGACACCGCCCTCTTCCAGTCCCCTTAAATGAGTCCAGGGGCAACGGACGCGGGGACCTCACTTCCCCCCTGTCACGTGGAGGCCCCCGCGGTGGATAGGTAGGTGTGAGATGGAACACCGGGATGGTTTTTAGACAGTAAGAGTCTGACTGGCCCCGCCGCCCGCCCCAGGGCGGCGGACATCCATGAGGATTTTCCACCTCAGAAAAAAAATAAAAGGTTATACCTGTGACCACACAACGCACGAGCATTTACAATTTTCACATCTGACATTTTGTTGAGCGAAGCGAGCGGTGCCGCGGTAGCGGCCGGCGAGTGCCAGAATCATAATTATTTTACAATGTAAAACCAAACCAACAAAACACAATATTGTAATTTAATTTTTATATTTTGTGCAACTGACATAAAGATGCAAAACTTTTGCCATTGACTAAGCAATTGACTGAATAGAAATGGTAAATTGAAAACTGACGATACTAAATAATTGGCTTATTTTATTTTGCATAAAAAATGTTATACCAACTGAAATATTTGACTAAATTAAGATTGTTAAAAGTATTAGTTGGTCAGCAAGTTATTGTTTAAACATTCACTTGCCAAACATTAGGTTTGCGTTACCACACAATTATTTGTGAAGAGTTTATTTGCTAAGTAATCATTTGGCAAATGAAAGTATGCGGAAAATTGTTTGGGAAGTGGTAATTTGTCATTTTTTTTTGATGATACAAGGGAGACCTGTTATATCATAAGATAATCAAAAAACACATTTTACAAACGTTTAACCATTATTTACTATTTTTAACAATTGGTTGAGTTTAACTACGGATCAAAAAACCGGCCGTTAGTAAAACAAAACAAATATATGAAAGAACGAAAGAAGAAAGAAAATATTTTTTTAAAAAGAAATCTTAACCTTTTTCGTTTAGTAAAAAGAAACTCAGTCTTTCGTCTATTTAGATCTAGGGACAGATTCTATGCTGTTATCACAATTGCGTTTCGAACGCTTTACAAAACGAGTGTTTCCTTCCATTTCCAATTTGTTAGCGTAAACAGTTGCTTCACCCGATATCCCAAGGAAGTTTACGGTTAGTTAGCGTTCCTACTACTTGTATTCGATATACTTCCCTGATTGGAGCACCAATTTAAATATAGAATATTATTATCTTTTTACTTTTATTCATTCGTTTTCTTGGTCCTACTTCGGCTTATGGCTGATTTACTTTTGCTTTAGTTAAGTAAAGCGTTTTGTTCAAGTAGGAAGAGTTATGTCAAATTAGCCTTTAGGCACTTGTCCTACCGATGACGAGGAAGTAACTAGCTCTCTACTTCATTCGGAATAAGATTAGACATTTAAACAAACCTTTTTTACAGTCCATTCAACCGATTTTAACTTCTATTCCGTAGACATAAGGACAGCATTAAAAGCAAACAAGTGGTTACAAGTGGTTGAGCAGTGGTGGCCAAGTAGTAACGGTCGCAACTTACGAGTTGTAGGTCGTATGTTCGAACCCAGACAGGCGCTTTACTTTGTGTAAATTATTCCATCACCACTGCTCTCAAAACGGTGAAGGAAAACTAACAAAAACTAGCTAATGGTCAAATAATTAACTATTAGTTAAAAAAAATAACCATTAACAACCAATAAAAAACATTTGTTCAGAGAAATCTTACCGCTATTTTATCTTCCTCGGGAAATTCGTTCTTTAGAAAAAAAAACTTAGTACTGAGTGTTGACTCCATCGCAAGCCCCCGTCTCCAGTTCCTCAGCGCTATTAATTTGTTTTCCTCCCCAACTGTTTTCCTAAGAAACTCCCGATTTATCTCACTGTAAACAAAGACGTTAAATAGTCGGTGCCATGTTTCGATTTAACTTTTCAAATGAAACGATCCTGAACATTGATTCCTGTGTATTTTGGTACGATTGCTTGAAATAGTTGTATTGGAATAATTATTCTGTCTACTTGGAATTCCTTAGCAATTTCGTCTAAGTACGTTGATTTAACATTCAGATCCTCACACAAATTTATATTAGGCATATTAATGTTACACGATATATTATCTAGAGACCCCTTAAGGGCATGTAACGTAACATGATATCATGCCTTTATGCCCCGAGGGGTTAGGCAGAGGTGGACCTATAGTACACCCATATTTCAGCAGTTATGTTTAACTCACACGTTACAGGGGGCGAGGCTATTGCCTCAAGCGGGCAAAAATCCAGACTCCGGGCTGTGGCTGAGAAATTCCAGTTAGAAAAACCCAATAACACTTTGCCCGACCTGGGAATTAAACCCAGGACTTCATACTCAGCAGTAGCATTGCGACCGCTAGACCAACGAGGCGGATTTCGAGTAAATATGGAAATAATTGAAAACGTGTTCACAATATCATAATATTTCGTTCATAACGCACATATTTCACCAGTTAAATCCCATCTAATGGCGTAATCTGCCTATAACGTTCCCACTGCTGGGACACAGGCCTCCTCTCGGTCACAGGGAGTGGGCCGTAATCCCCCACGCGGGCCCAATGCGGGTTGGTAGATGTCACATATCTTCAAATTGTTGGTTTTAGGACATGGCGGTTTCCTCACGATGTTTTCATTCACCGTTTTCAGAGCAGTGGTGACTCAATAATTTATACAAAGTAAAGCGCCTGTCTGGGTTCTAACCTACGATCTACAACTTGTAAGTCGCGGCCGTTACCCCTGGACCACCACTGAGGACAGTAAAATACGACCTTTTAGATGAATATGTATGGATAGGATCCATAAAAGGTCATATTTTTTATGTTATTGGTTGGCATGAAGAAATTCCACTTGTTGTTATGTAGTCACCATCGCCTGAGGACATTTTGCAATTACATGATTTTAAAGTTTCAACACAAAACATGCTAAAAAAAAATTGATAGCATGAGCCAATACTTTATAAAATGTCATATCCGGCACATGGTAAAAGTCTAGCGAAAGCTATGTTTCATTAAGTACAGATTCCCACATAAAAGTTATTTCACAGTTTTTCCTAGAAATATTACGTTACAGAGCAGGATGTTATTTGCCTCAATATTTTAATATTTTTGAAGCGTCCTCACGAAACGTTGTAATAATTCAGAATTTGCAATCGTCTGAATTTAAATATTTAACCAAAAAATATAACAACCGACTTCCGTAATTGTTTTTAAAGTGGTTTTTCACGTTCCAGTGTTTTTTTTTTGGAAGTCGATTGTTATTTTTCACTTTTTTTATCGTGGTGCCTAACCCACACAAATTCCTATACCGCTACTTGCCAAATATGTAATTACATCATCAACATACACCAAGTAGAAAACATACGTACTAAGTACTGAAGCTAACTCAAAAACCTCTCATGAGAACTTGACCAGTGAACCAACTTTATATGGGACCACCCGAACACAAAGATTTTTTTAAATCACACAAATATTATAAACGAATGTTTGTATGGATGGATGGATGTTTGTTACTCTTTCACGCCAAAACAACTAAACGGATTTGAATGAAATTTGGCACACAGATAGTTTATAACCAAGATTAACACATAGGATACTTTTTATACCGATATTTCCACGGGATCGAAATTTATGCGGGTGAAACCGCGGGGCGCAGTTAGTAGGTTCATAAATGAAGAAGTTCTGAGGTAAGAAACATAAAAAAATAAAAAATAAACTACCGAATTGAGAACCTCCTCTCCTTCCTTTACAAAGGGTCCTATTTCTTATCACAGCATGTGGCAAACACGTGCATGCGTACTGCGTAGCTGCGTATCACAATATTTATTTATGTGTTCATCCAACTTAAGCCAACGTAAATATTATGATATTGCGAACGCCTTTTCAATTATTTCCATATTTACTCGGCATCCGCCTCGTTGATCTAGCGATCGCAAGCCGTACTGCTGAGCATGAGTTTAATTCCCACGTTGGACAAAGTGTTACTGTTTCACCCGCATAAGTTTCGATCCCGTGGGAATATCTGGATAAAAATTATTCTGTTAATCCTGGTTATAAATTATCTGTCTGCCAAATTTCATCCAAACCCGTTCAGTAGTTTTTGCGTGAAAGAATAATAAACATCCGTCCATCCATCCATCCATCCACCCATACAAACTTTCACGTTTATAATATTAGTAGGATATAAAATATAATATAATATATAGTAGGAGTAGGATAATTAGTGCCGAGATTGAATGTCTTCGTGCGGACAAAGCTTAAGAGTTATTCTATTCCTCTGAATGAAACAATGTCGAGATGTACATTCAAGGAGCGGTAATGTAAAGCAATTCACCAAGGGGTATCGTATTATCTAGTAACTGGGTTGTGAAGGTCAGATAGTCAGTCGCTTCATGTAAAATTCTGGTATTCAGCTGCATCCGGATAAACTGGAAGCCGACCCCAACATAGTTGAGAAAAGGCTAGGCAGATGATGATGTAATTATAATAATACATAAGATTTACACCCAGTTTTCAGCAGTTTTATTTAAAAGTCCCAAAAATACCACGCAATATCAGGATTTGCGTGGTATTTTTATTTTTCGAGAAATCTATTAACACTGCCCGCCCTGAGAATCGAACCCAAGGCCAGAAAATATAACGACTACTAAACTTGATAAAGATTGGTGCTTGGCGGCTCTGGACAGAGAGAGGTGGTGGGGGAGTGGTGGTTTTGGTGACTTTTGATGAGCAGTGGTTTTTTCTTCATTAGTCTACATTGTGTCCCACTGCTGGGCAAAGGCCTCCCCTTTTTCCTTCCAAACCTCTCTGTCTTGAGCGATCTCTGGCTATGTTGGCCCTACAAACCTCGTTAGATCGTCACATCCACAGATTTATAAACTAAAGGGAGATATGGTGTGGCTGCCCAACTGTTCGAGTCCGGCTGTCGCCTTCAACTACATATGCACTACAATACGAACACGCACTCACTCACACTATAACAGTCACCACACTTAACGCGAGCCAATCGCGTAACGCAGATCGCAATGTTGAGACACACAACTACATTGACAATTCTTATTGACAAATCAACGGCGCCCGCGTTTATTTCTGTTTTGTGCATACATTGTTCGCACGCGCCACGCCCCCTTGGCATATCTCCCTTTAGTTTATAAATCGGTGGTCACACCACCTTCACCGTCGTCTACCTCGACAGGGATGTCCTCCTTCAGGCGTCCAGTGAGTGACGATCTTTGCCCATCTCTCCGGGTGCATTCGCGCGATTTGTCCGGCCCACTCCTACTTCAGCCTGGCTTTTTTCTCTCCAAAATCCGCTATTTGAGTTATGGAGCGCAGCGTGGTGTTTCTGTCTCGGTCTGTGCGCTTGAAACCTATTATGCTGCGCTCCATTGCCTCATGGAGTGGGACATTAAAGGATAAAAAAACTTGATAAAAAAACTAAGTATTGTTTTCTCGTTTGTTCACAGATCGGTTGGAAGTACACAAATGCTTGGCTGGTGGGCAACCTGATGTGCAAGCTGCTACTAGTGTTGCGAGCATTCGGACTGTACCTGTCTTCAAACGTCCTTGTCTGCATCTCTGTGGACAGGTGAGTAACTTTTTATAAGCACTACAAGGACTGTCTCTAAGTCTTTGAAAACGACCTGCACCGCTTTAATTAAAAAAAAAAAAAACATTACATTGTATTACCTACATTTGTTACTTACTAACATAGTTTATAAGAGTGTGTATTACCACTGAATAACTAATAGTACTGTTTTACTAACATCATAATATGGATCAAAGTATAAAGTAAATATTTTTTTTAATAATTTATTTAATAGGTTCTAAACGTATTAAGAACGCGATACAGCGGAACAAGGGTTCCAAGGTCATCGTAAGAGATCTGTCTATTGGGTAAAGCCAGCTTACGAACCTGAAGCCCAATGATGGCAGAATCGTATCTATATTCATCATCTGCCTAGCCTTTTCCCAACTATGTTGGGGTCGGCTTCCAGTCTAACCGGATTCAGCTGAATACCAGTATTTTACATGGAGCGACTGCCTATCTGACCTCCACAACCCAGCTACTGGGTAATACGATACCCCTTGGTAAGACTGGTTGTCAGACTGTCAAAGATATACGAATGACAGCCGGGACCAAAGGGTTAACGTGCTTTCTGAGGCACGGAGGGGTCTCGGTATGTAAAGATGGTCACCCATCCATAGACCAACCGCGGCAAGCGTAGCTTAACCTGATCGATCGACTTGTATTGTCTCATGTAATTACTAAATATGTCATGTAATTAAGGCACAAATCATACATATTACATTTGACTCTAGTCATACGCAAAACAACAACCGATGTTACATTGCTACTAAATATTTATTTATTTATTGAAACTTTAAGCACCAGTAAAAAAAAAATACTGTGCATACTATATGCCTGAGGCATATTCTACCAGTCAAAAAAAAAATGTCTTGTGAATGCCTTTTAGTTGGCGTTTTGTCATAGTTGTGTAAATTATTCGTGCGAACTCGAATCTTGACTCGATGATCCGTATCGCAGATCTGTGTAAACCTCTATCAGGGTAGAATAAATAAAACCACTTTCCAAGTGCTTATTGCGACCTCTCTCGTTAAAGCTTGACTGGAACCTTAGATTAGATCTTTGACTGGAACCATTGGTCTATGACACGAACGGAATGCTAAATAACACTAAGTTCGCCTCGTCTACCAGCCAAGTACCAAAAGTAGTAACAAATAAATAACAGCTAATTTCACATAGGTGAATAATATTATTTCGGATCCCGAACACGACTCGTGAAAAATTATTATTACGGTTTAAGACATTTACTTCTCAAGAAAAAAAATATATAATTGACTTACGAGAATCATGAGAAATACAAGACACACGAACTTAAGAAGGACGGTAGGTACTCGTAAATAAACTAGTATGTAAAATTCGTTTTTTAAACACAGATACTAATTTGACAGGTGTAATCACAGATATAGATAGACATAGATAACGCAAGTATCACGATCTGTATGAAAACCAAGCGTGCCGTTTTTTGACTACCTACTATGACGTCACAAGCACTCTTTCTCACTCACGCTCACTCAGTCTGCAGTACACAGCCGGTCGATTCTGTAAAAATCTCCCCGTGAAAACTCAAGTGAAGTGAGCTTGATGTGAGCTGTCAATAGTGTCAATCCCTAGCATTAGTTGGAATGATAGTTCACTCCACGCTCACTGCACCTAAGTTTTCACGGTGAGATGGGTACAGAATCGCACTGCTGGACTGAGCGCGAAAGTGGCGGCTTATGATTCTGCATCATAAGCTGGGCACGCGAAGTGGCACGCGAAGTAGTTGCTTTTGCGATATCTATGTCTATCTATATCTGTGGGTGTAATGTATTTATATAGTATAAAAACGCAAACACAAAAGACTTATATAAATGTCAGATTAGTTTCTGGAATTAAAAAACGAACTTTAGTAGATGCATAAATATTTTTCTTACAATGCTGTGGGTAGCAAGAAAAAGTTAGTGTACAGACGCCAACAGGTCAAGCTACCCGAAACTGTCAAATTTTCCCAATCAACCTTGAACCTTAATGCTTTAGCGATAAAGTTGAAACTCTATTAAAGAAATTTGAGAGATTGTAATAGCTTGATGTGCTGGCGTCTGTACCATTACAGAAAAATATCGTTTCTTGATAGCAAGCCAATGGCAATTACACATTGTTTAGCGAGCGCTAAGATTCTGAACTTTTCATCGGAGCTATGAAGGAAAGCACTTAATTAGTTAGGTGTTTATCTTTCATTTTAATGGAGCGTCTGTCGTTCCACTTACAAAACTAAATGAATGTCAAAAACTTAATTAAACTCATGGTTAAACCGATCAACCGGTTTATAGAATAGTAGTACCAAGCTGACAATATTTTTAATTTGTTAATGTTTATACTGGGACGGACTGGATGCGGAAGGCGGAGGGCAGGGTGTTGTATAAGCAGGCAACATGGCGTGGAAATGGAGTTGTAGATAAAATAGAAGGGATAAAAAGAAAGAGAGAAAGAAAAAGGAATATCTAGTTATGTTCAGCCGTTTACACAACACAACATCACGACCGTATTCCCCGTAGGGTATAGCAGAAGTGTACATATTATTAGTAGTGAATATGTCGCAGTGAGATGGTTAAAGCCGTGATATAGTTATATCCATAGGGAAATAGCTATATACTAGATCATGCTCGTAGCATAGTTATATTTCTAGTAAGACAGATATAAACCGCTTCTATATAATTACGGTATATAGCTATATCTCTAGGGATATAACTATACGGCTTTAACCATCTTGCTGCGATAAATACATACTTATATCGATGCCTCCAAGCAATGAGTCAGTAATGTGCTACTAAGGACTTTTTATTGTTATGTCAAATTCGGCACCTGTGGGTTGGGATCATAGAGTAATTATTTCTTAGTAATTTATTTCACATTTTACATACGTAGTGATATTTACGAAGATATATTGCAAAACACTTTTATTGCAGGGAAATTGGAAAACAAAATTATGATGAGAAAAGTATCTTAACGTATCAATACAAAAGTGTTCAGAGTGTTTATCTTTAGTAAGTTATTAAGTTAATCTCGTGCAGCTCTTTGGTGCTAGTTGCGTGCTAGCGTGGCACTAACAAGGTTTTTGATGTAAATAATTTGACGCGTATTACATACGCTACGCAGGCATGTGTAAATACGCGGAAATACTACGTACGCGTACATACGCGTCAAATTATACACACGAACACGTCTGGTCCCGTTTTAGACAAATGTTTTCTAACGATACTGTTCCTGTGTCAATTTAAAGTAACCACAATAACACCGTGATAACAAATTACGTATCGTCTTTAAAATACGAAATAACGTTGGAAAAGTCCGTATTTGAAATGTTACGTATCAGCATTTTTAACTAATTAACTGCAACATATGTACGAGTATGTTTGTAATATTTATTCTCTTAAATTGCAAGTTTTTTCACACAGATAATTTAATGTTGACATCGTAATTGAATTATACAAAAAAAGAACTTTCGTTTGATTACGAGTATCGATGTCCCATCAAAAATAGAAAATATTTCTCCTGTAAAATTTGAGTATTACGATTACCGATTAATTAATTTTAAAAGCAGCACACGGAAATTGTAGGTTGGTCCGTTCCACGTGTAGAATTTACGGTAGTAATCCAATTAACTATCAATGAGTGCGAGGATCGCCCAAAGCCGGATTGCCGGATTGCCGTGCTCACATTCTATTTCCGACACATTTCAGCAGCGAGTTCACCAAAATGCAAGTAGAATTTGGAGGTTTTCTTCAAGTGAACAGAAATGCAAGTGTATCTACGACTCTCTGTACGACTGTACCTACTGATAAAAGGATTTATTTTGATTTTTCATTCTTTATGTTTGACACTTTTGAACTTTAAAGAACAAACATGTTTATTGGTTTAATGTTTAGAAACGTGCCGCCTCGATAGCGAGAATGTGTGATTTCTTACTGACTAATTCCGATTTGTAAGCACCCTCGCGCATTTGTCCGTTCAGTCATTTGACTGCTTGTCCTCAAGTAGATAATTATTGGCCAGTAAAAATGTTAGATTGGGCAGTTAAGTAAATAGTTCGGCAGCTCATAAATATTTACGTTCCTAACCTAAAACAATTGAATGGGCTCAATCGGGACTTTATAATGAAAGAAGTAGTGAACTGTATTAAAATACATAGGTGTAATACCATAATTTAAATTTATCAACGTATATAAACCATTTGCCTGCTGATTATGAACACAGAAAATAAAAGGGAAATTTGCCAAATTACTTAAGCTGTTGTTTCTCAAGAGTTACACCATGTTAGTTATTAAGTGTCCGCACTTGTAAACCTGTTTTTTTTTTGTACTGTTTGTTCCGTTCCCACAGATAAACAGTGAAAACGGTTTTGTGGGGCATAGTTTATAAGCAAGATTTTTGTAAACTTGCCTTTAATAAAGAAATAATTAAAAAAAAGAATGAAATGCCCGTGGTCGAGCGCGTCTGTGAGCTGAGTGGCGTGGGCGTAGAGGTCGCGCAGCGGCCGTCGCGTACCGGGTTCGGTGCCCCGACACCCCGCGCCTTCCCCTCGGTCGATCGCATATGCGCATATGTGATGTGCCGACAACAATACTACTTTCACTACGCGTCTCCGGCAAAAAAAAAATGTTCTGTAGGGTTCAGAAGACCCTCTAGAACCCCCAAACAGTCTTTACATTCTTTCGAGCGAAATGGCACGTTTTTAAACCCAACTCTTTTCTACCAACTTTCCTTTTCTCAACTACTTTAATTAACCCTTTACTTTATCCTAACTTTATCACAATATGTTTTCACAAAAATAAAAAAGAGACACGAAACCCCGACACATCTGTGTTGGAGTTTCGCGTCTCGTTACCCACCTGTTGAAATCTTGCCTTGAACTTAGCAGCTAGCTCACACGAGAGACTAACTTGAAGGAAGTAGGGACAGTCGAACAAAAAGTTTGGTATTTATTTATTTATTTTACCACTTATGTACAGACGCCAGCACATCAAGCTACTACAATCTGTCAAATTTCTTTAATAGATTTTCAACTTTATCTCTAAATCTTTAAGATTCAAGGTTGATTGGGAAAATTTGACAGTTTCGGGTAGCTTGACCTGCTGGCGTCTGTACACATATATATAAACAGACAAGAAAAACAGAACAGAAAAAATAGGCAGGTATTCAGGCAAAATTGTTTATCTTTTCACTACACTGCCAATATTTTTTATCTTTCTTTGTAAAAAATGTAGATTAGGTTAGGATAAAAGAAGGGATAAAAAGGACGATAGGAGAAAAAAAGGAGTACCTAGTTAAGTTCGTCCATTGGAGTACAGACGCCAGCACATCCATCTGTGCAATTTCTTTAATAGATTTTCAACTTTATCGCTAAAGCATTAGCTTCAAAGTTGATTAGGAAAATTTTGGCAGTTTCGGGTAGCTTGATGCGCTGGGGTCTGTACAAAACATAACATAACACCACGCCTGTATTCCAGTTATAAATACATGTTTTAAAAAACAGCACACGAAAATTATAGGCTGATTCGTTCCATGTGTCGTATTTTCGGTAAAAATCCAATTAACTATAAATGTGTGCGAGGATTGCCCAAAGCTTATGCCTACACATTTCAGCGGCAAGTTCACCAAAATGCAAGTAGAATGAATGGCCTACCTACCGAAAGTGATGTAATTACCAAGGATAACTGTAAAAAAAGTATTAATAAAACATTTCTTTGATTTGTAATATAAGAACTGCACGTGTGGGTACATCTATGTAATGAATGCGCCGAGATGATGTGTCTAATATGCGGTTAAACCCGCGATGGTTTCTGTGGTATATTTTTTTGTCATTAAACTTATATATAACATGTTTTGAATAAGAAAAAAAATCGAAGGTTTTCTTCACATGAACAGAAATGCTAATGTATCTATTAATTATGCAAACTCAAGGAGGAACTCAAGGAGGCACTTAATTCGATTGTATTTTTGTAATCATCATTAATTTAAATTTACTTCAGGTTGAGTTTTAAACACAACAAAAATCAATGTTTGATTTGTGAACTCGTGAATGTTTTAGACAAGGTAACTACTGATTAACAGATTTTTTTCTCAATCTTTGCTTTTGACACTTTTGAAAAAATTCTGCCGATTTTTTAAGAACAAAAATTTCTATCTCCAATATTTAACGGATCAAAAAATCCTGTCTGAAAACTCACGGTTTACTTTATCATAATATGTTTTCACAGAAAAAAAAGAGACAAAATCTCCGACATGTTTATATTGGAGTTTCTTGCCTCTTTACGCACTTGTTGAAGCCTTAGCTATGAACTTAACTCACTCGTGAGACTAACTTGATGGAAGGAGGGACAGTCGAACAAAAAGTTTGGTATTCAGGCAAATTTGTTTATCTTTTCACTACACTGCCAACTTCCTTTTTTTTATCTGTCTTTGCTGTGTGAATAAATAGTGTTCTATCTATCTATCTTCGTTTTAATTGTGTGCGTAATAACTTTTTACGTTTATGCCATACTTAGGTGATTGATTGCAGCCAAGCATATTATAAATTGGGGGATTACATCGCTGATAAAAATGCTTGGCTCAACGCTGGTCCTGATCCACAAGGGCGCATAAACTAATGAATTAGCATTCGACAATATAGTTGGAGCTGCTGAAGATTGAAAAAACTATCTTTGTATTGTTTAAATTCACAAAATTGTGAGCGCTATGCGCTATTCAATATCTTAGTATTGTATTACTAAGAGACTGAATAGTGCATAGTGCTCACACGTGTGCTATGCAATTGTACATAATTGCATAGCACACGTGTGAGCACTATGTACCTAAACTATAAAGCTACCATTTACTGGGTACATCTTTCATTGACTTGAATGTGCCCTGGCGGCTGAGAGTGTGTCATGCTCACTCGAATGTCTCGCTGATGGTGGCGCATGTGTGTTGGATCATTAGGTTCCCTTCAAAATAGTTGAGCTGTATGGTACTGATCCATACGTCATGTTCGTGAACAGGCGCCGTCAGTAGAGACTGGTCATCTCTTAGCCGCCAGGACATATTTTAATTAATTTTCATTTCTGAATTGTTTGTTCATTTTTTAGTACAGACGCTTTTAACGTGCACGTCTTCTTACGTCTTTCTCACATAATTTCAACATGAATGATGTAACCAATATTTTGCAGCAATTTTATGATTTAAAAGAATGTCTATGGAGTTTCTTGTCCGTTCTTCTCCATAGGTACCTACTACGCTTTGGAATGGACAACTAGCTTCGTCTTTCTGACTGACCGACACCTTGATAATTCAATAGTGCCTGTAATTGGTTTATTTGGCATAAATGCTTTGAGTTTGAGTTTGATGTAAGTAAAAGAGTTGACTACCCAGCACATTCACAACATTGTTTAAAAGTAATTCGAAGTTTGCTGCCTGTATACCAATCTCCTACCTCGACAGTACTGTACTCGTAATTACGTCGCTCATTCCCAATCCAATCTACACCTGCGGGGTAATTACCGAACACACTATAAGTAGCAATGGCTTTCATTTATTTACGTTGTTGAGCAGACAAATTTTCCAAACATATAAAGCAATTAAATAATCAACCTAAAATGTTCCTACTGCTGGGACACAGGTCTCCTCTCGGCGGGAGGGAGTGGGCCGTAATCCACCACGCAGACCCAGTGCGGGTTGGCAGATATCACATGTCTTCGAATTTTTGGTTCTAGGACATGCCGGTTTCCTTACGATGTTTTCCTTCACCGTTTTGAGAGCAATGGTGATGAAATAATTTACACAAATATAAAGCAATGGATTAGAAATATCTTTCAAAATGATTCAGATTGTGATTGATAGTGTAATACGCTACTGTGGTGCTGTAGGAATGGACATAACCATCATCTCAGTGAAAATAAATCTTCCACTCAGAGATATCTCTGAACAATAATCTTTGAGCTCCTTGTGTTTTACTTCAGCTGCAGGATTACTGACAAATGCGTGTGACTGGACAGGTCCACTTAATCTGAGTGGTTCTTTCGTCAAAAGACCAGTTCAGAAAACAATCTACATGGTCTTCACATGATCTGACCAAGACCACTTATATCTGGACTTTAAAAGAGACTGTGACCTCTAAGTTTGTTTCGATCATTCTTACACGTCTATCATATAAAAAAAAAATGGTATGGTTTTCTATCTGACAATATTAGGTCGCATTCCACCAAACTTTTATTTACACTGAATAAGTCTTATCCTGAGATTAATTTTGAATTTTTGACAGTTTTTTTATACTAGAACATTCAGATGACAATTTTATTCCACGGATAAAAGTTATCTGACTTTGGTAAAATCAGCACTTACTTAGATAGAAAACACCGACTTCGTATAGTTTTTTTTTCCTTTACCTATGTCAGTAACGTCCAAGATTAACTAAAAGACTAAATATGAATAGAAAAAGTTACGTTAGTACTTGTCCGGATTATATTGTCACTACCCAGACATAAATCCAAAGTCTGGGGCTGCTATTGAGAATTTTCTAAAGGCAAATCCTAAATCCAATTAGAGTTGGTCCCGAAGTCGCGGTTGTAATCACTAGACGACCGAGACAGTAGACGATCGTAATCCTAGATACTTGGTAAATAGGTACCTAAGTGTAAAAACGAACTTCATGGATATTTTCTAACTTTGAAGAAGAAGAATTATTAGCCAGAGATACACGCGTGAAATAAACAATTAAGCATATTCTAAAAGATCACACCGGTAGTTCTTCTCTTCTCAGTGTGTCGATGGCAATCTTAATGGACTCGGCCCAGAATTTAGCTACTTGTTTGGTGCCATCACCAGCGTCCATCAATTCCTGTAACGTGCAGCTGACAAGACACGCAGGACACGATATTAAGTGTCTCATCGTTTGTGGAACAGCACCACATTTACACTCCAAGGTGGAGTTGAATATGAATCTCCACCTGAACAGGTTTTCCGTTTACACGAGCAGTTTAGGAGGTATGAGGGAACAGATGAACATACAAACATACATAACCTGTTAAATTATAACCTTCCCTTTAGCTTTGTCGTAGTCAAGTAAAAATGCAGTATTTGAAAAAAAGTATTCGGTTGACTTTAAAATGTGTGAAAATGTCAAATACACATTTGAAATTATGACACATTTTAAAGTCAACCGAGTAAATTACCACATTTTTTTAAAAAGAGCTTCTCCTGTGAATTTTTTCTCAACAGTACCGATTCAATAACTTTTCTCACGACATAAAAGGCTAGAAAACGTAGAAAAGAAGTCACCTTTATTATTTCTCTAACTTCCCGTGACATCACAGCGGGCACCAGAATACCAGCGCTGTGACATTTATTTTTAAATATCGCAGCATCTTCCTATTTTATTTCTATTTTTTTATATAATTTTGTTGTTTTTTTTTATTTAGTTTACTTTGTGATCTTTCTGTACGAGTCACAATTGTAGTGGTATCTACAACGCCACATGCGAACTACGTCACTACGTGATACTGACGTCATGCAAAATCCTGCATCGCGCAAGCAGAGTTTACCGCGCAATTAGCATATATACAACAGCCCCAATGATTCATCGGGTAGTTGCTGACACCCGTCTGGTCGGAGGATCCTCCCTTTTCTATGGAGGATGAGTGAACTTTACACCATGTTCCTCATACCTCTATACAATAAATACCTTTTCTTTCTTTCATCCGCACAAGACGTGATCATGAGACCACAGAAAATCTAAACTATTTCTAGCTCCGATGTCTCCAACTCTAATAAAGCTGTTTCGGTATTGCTCTATATCTGTCTGCTTCCAAACCAAAAATAAACATAATTATTTGGCCACTGCTATTTTTAGTTGATCCCACCTCTTGTTTAACGTACTTACAGATGTAATTTCATCTGTACTGGTAACAGTAAATAGTGCCTAAAATTTGCCTTAATTAGGGATAATCTTTATCTCCTGCAGAATCGCCGATATCTGCCTTTATTGGGTATAATATTAGAACTGATGGACGATGTCCTTCACAGAGATTAGGTTACCTACCTAATCTTATCAGACACCTGTGAACAAGCAGATTTGTGAACGTGGATAAAGATTACCGAACAGGTATTATTTCAGGCGAAAGACGTGCACTGCTGGACATAGTCCTCCCCAAAGCATCGCTACTTCAACCGGTTCTGTGCATCACGCATCTCCTGCGGACTTCATAAGATTAGCGGCCGACCTTGTGGGAGGCCTTCCAACGCTACATCTTCCGGTACGCAGTCGCCACTCCAGAACCTTTCGGCATCTGTTCCGCGAGCATATGACCTACCCACTGCCCCTTAAGTTTGGCAATTCTTAAATATATAATCAAATACATCATGGCAAAATATATATATATTTTGCCATGATGTATGGAATATATCACAAAAATAGCGATACTTGAAATACTCTTGACAGACGTTTTCGCGTTCTACCCGAAAACGTCTGTCGAATACGCCATTACGCGATCGTTAACCCGAGTAATGACGTACATACGCGATTTGATGGATCGCGCAAGTTTTTGCATACTTATGCGATCATCGCTTTCGTTTAGGACATACATCGTCATTTCTGCCGAAAGACAAACAAGGATATACATAGACAAGGACATACATAATCAACCTATACTGTTCCCATTGCTGGTACACAGGCCTCCTCTCTATGAGAGGAAGTGGACTATGGGCTGCAATCCACCACGCGGAATCAGTGTGGGTTGGTGGATGCCACATGTCCTCCATTTTTGGTTCTAGGACATGCCGGTTTCCTCACGATGTTTTCCTTCATCGTTTTTGAGAGCAGTGGTGATGAATTAACTTACGCACAGTAAACTGCCTGCCTGGGTTCGAACCTACGACCTACAACTCTCGAATCTCCGGCCGAATCCACGTTAGGGCGCGGCCTACGAATTCCTAAATATTACAAATTACTAAAGGAAGGAAGCTAAAAATAAATGAATACCTTTCCGATTAAAATGTAATAATTGTGGAAAATTATCTGTGTGCCGAACTTGCCCCCAATGTTCTATTATGAATACAAAAAGATCAAAAAAAAAAATTCCAAACCTACGCACTGCCCATGATTTCAAATTCGATTGCCTCAGGACACAATTACACGCGTTCTTTCGTAACCGTCGACAACAAATAAGTAATAATTTGGAATTTTTATAAACCGAACTGATCCAATTTATTATGGCTACAAATACCTTTCTTTTTTTTTTTCTGGTTGGAAATCATCAAATGACCGCTCCCGCTCTGGGTGGAGCGGAAGGGAGTGTCAGACTCTTACTGACTAAAACCCACCCATGTTCCTTCCTTCGCCCTTTATGTTCCGGGGTAGCGGTAACCCTTTCGGACAATCCCGCTGACCCGGCAGGCTTCGGCCCTAAGGGGCCCCTCGTTATGCTGACATCTCTTTGAGGCGCGCGTGGAACACTTACGCGCCGTCCGGCACGGGCCTGGTCCTGATCGGGCGGTGAGCTACCCATTGCTTTCCGCCCGCAGGCCCGCGCCTACGGTGGCCGGTAGTCTTCACTCGACTCCCGACGCCCGGGGCGTCTCCCGCGGCGGCTGGGACGGGAGGCTCTCTCCCTCATCCGTCCCGCCACCTCCTTCGCTAGCATGACTGCTTCGCAGAAGGAGGCGGCTGCCTCCCACTCCCTCTCGCTCCGGACCATGGCTTGCACCAGGGCCGGGCGCGAGAGGCCGCCGCCGCTGCCGATCGCCTCTACGAGGACACGGCGGTGCTCCGCCCAAGCGGGGCAGACCTCCACCGTGTGCTCCACCGTGTCCTCTGGGCGATCCTGGCAATGGTGACACCCGGGCGTTTCCTCCCGCCTGATGATGTGCAGGAACCTCCCGAAACTTCCGTGTCCGGTGAGGACCTGCGTCAGGCGGTAGGTGAGGGCGCCGTGGCGCCTCTCTAGCCACTCCTCAAAGAGGGGTCTTATCGCCGCTATCGCGGCGTGCCCTGCGCTGGGTTGCGACAGTCGCTCTTTCCATGTCGCCATGAGATCGAGCCGGAGGTCCGTCCGCTCCGCAGCAATTTGCCGCGGGAGCGGACTTTCCCCCCGGCGTAGTGCCTCCGCGCGCCACTCATACAGGCGCGCGAGGACTATCGCCTCCAGATCCCATGGCGGCAGTCCGGTAAGGAGGCTTGCCGCCTCGCGCGAGATCGTGTAGTAGCCCCGGATGAGCCTTACGGCTACCACCTTCTGGGGCGCGTTCAGGTAGTGGGCGGCTCGCCGCTGCAGTGAACGCGCCCACACCGGGGCCCCGTATAGGGCCATGGACCGCACGACCCCCACGTAAAGCCTCCGGTAGGAGGCGTTTGGCCCCCTAAGGTTGGGCAAAAGCCGCTTGAAGGCGGCCCCAGCCCGTTCCAGTTTGGGGGCCAAACGTCGGAAGTGCTCGACGAAGTTCCACCGGCTGTCGAGGACGAGACCCAAGTACTTCATCGTCGTCTCGATGCCGATGTGCTACAAATACCTTCAGAATGTTTTAGTATAAAATGAGTATACGCTACAGATACCACAAAATATAGGAAACTGGCTATTACCTGCGACTTTGTCTGCGATCCAACCTGGAAAGTAGTAATGGTCTATTTGTGTGCCAAGTTTCATTGACATCCGCTCTACCGTTTCAGCGTGAAAGCGTAACAAACACACAAACTCATGCGATAGTGAGTTTGTTGAAACAAAATTCCTCTTTAACAGTCTAGCCATCGTTTCTTTCGAGGTTTCCTTATAGCCTACATTCTAACTCATCATCAACATCTGCTTAGCCTTTTCCCAACTATGTTGGGGTCGGCTTACAGTCCCACCGAATGTAGCTTAGTACCAGTATTTCACATGGAGTGACTGCGTGTTTGACGGTGACCCCCAAAACCCAGTTCCTGGGTAGTACCAACGATACCCCTTGGTAAGACTGATTGTCAGAGTTTTTGAAGTGAAAACTTCTTTAGGCGCACTTTGCGCTCTTTCTGAACAGTGAACGAAATTGAACTGTCACGCTCGAGTTGGTGACGCTAAATCAGGTACGTATATTCGGCACCAGCCGGTTGGTGATCGCAGAACCATTTATTTTTTTGATTTTATTTTTAGCCGTTAATGTCCCACTACTGGGCAAAGGCCTCTCTACTACAGAGAGAGATGGAAAGAGAGTACTCTTTCCATCTTTCTCTGTCCAGAGCTGCCAAGGATCAATCTTCATCAAAGGAGTCCAGCTCATCCCGCCGGTTATACTTGGCGCTAAATCGTGTAGGTTATATTCGGCACTGAATCGCATAAACTCGGCACTAAATCGTGTGGAATCGATGCTGTATGTCGTATCCTGAATCAAGTATACTCGGCGATGTATCGCGTATACTCCGGGCTGAATCGCGTATGCTCGGCTCCAGTCGTAATTTTTCTTTATTAAATGGTCACACTTCCCCGTGGCGTATACGAATAGTCACGAGAATACACCAAAATAAATAAAATATATATGTATGTATACGACTCGGTAGTAAACGCTAGTTTGTTGAGCCGTAACTCCAATCATAAAATATGAAATGGAACTGAATATGCAAAGGTAGTTCGATTGAGACCGCAAAAGCACAAACCAAGATGGAATCGGAAATGTTATCTTATACAGGGTGATAGGTACGCGCAACCTGTTACCATAGATTCAGTAGGTACATGATTCTGTTTTTTTATTTATTTATTTATTTATTTAATCTTTTTGCACAAAAAAAAGGTACAAAGGCGGACTTAATGCCTTAGGCATTCTCTACCAGTCAACCAAGGGTGGTGAAGAGATTAGATGGCTGGTGCTTTGGACGAGAGGGACAATAATAAAAAAAAAACTCTTAGAACTAGGTAAACAAATACATAAATAGGTTATATACATACACATACATACTATTACTATAATACAAACATGATAGATATTGAGAGATATTGAGATGACTCTCCGCTATTTGTTTTGAAAATAATTCTGCAATTTCCGCTTAAATGCATACCGACTGGTGGTTTTTTCTCCAAAATCATGTACTGAATCCGTGGTAACAAGTTGTGTGCCCATGTCCCTGTCACCCTGTAAACTTTCATACTGTGTGTAAGCTGCGAGGTTAAGCATGGATTTGCATATCTGGGTCATATATGGTGTTTTACGCTCTTTTATAAATATAAATTTGATATTCATTAATATTATGGATAAGTAAGTATTGTCGGGTTTTGTAATTTTCATGTCGAAAAACTGATTTATTTACTTACTTTGTTTAACTTCAAGAAGAACTATAATTAATATACATATATAAATATTCGTGGACGTTCACATGAGTTGTTCTAATAACTAACTAAGCTACGCAATGATACATTTTCTTCTCTGACACGCGGGAACGAATAAACAGACACCTATATAATACGAAGTCTATAGATTTCCTTAGGCACCGTAGTTACAGATATATAAGCATATAAACTTAACCGCATAGAAACCACAACATCATTATAGTAACAGACCGGAATAGATTCCCTTCATCAACACACATATCTAGCTGTAGGTACAAGTATCTTATGGCGCGTGGCCAAAATCGGAACTAACGCCGCCATCTTGTTTTTCAATACAATTTCTATGAAAATTTCACGACAATCACCATCCCCCCTGTCAATGCCATTCATACCGATTTTCCAAACCCCGTGAACTCGTGAACGCCTCTTCTCACATTTAGACGTAACTAAAACTCAGTGTAATTATTCATTCATGTAAGACTTTAAGCGTGTAAATTACAATTTTCCATCTGACTGCTGCGTGTTACTTTCTCCTAAACAAGTGCCTTCCCTGACAACCTGATCCCCGTCAGTGGAAACTCGTAGAAAACAGCATAAGCCATCTCCCACAGGCGCCAAAAGATCATTGTACCACGACAAGATAAAGTAATTTAAATTAATTGTTTATCAAATAAATAAACTACGTCAATTTGCTGTGTTAAAACCATTTCATACAACTCTGAAAGACGATGACAGTTGAGATTCGATTATACGGACAAAAGCGGGGAGTCTTATTAATTTAAATTTAATTCAGGGAATTTAAGTGTTATTGCCTTTTTCCATTAGGAATTTATCAGTAGCAGCCCGGAGTCTGGAATTGTGCCCGGTTGATGGTAATAGGCTCGCCCCCTATTACATGGGACTTAAACATAACTTGCGAAATTTGGGTGTAACATAAGTAGGTACACCTCTGCCTAACCCTTCAGGGATTACAGGCGTGATCATGTTATGTTATGTTTAATTTTATTAACAAATAATTTACATGATTCAGAAACCACTTGCTTGGAAGAAGCAATAACTCCGCGCTGACTGGCCAAGGATTACTAATTATGCCTATCCTTTTGGCAAAAAATCTTCTATATTCTTCTAGAACCAACAAGGAATGATTCTCAAAGAATGATTTCTCAAGGAATGATTCAGGAAGGGATGATTCTAGACCTAACAAGGAATTTCTTTTATTTCGTGGACCTTAGATCAAATATCTGCGTTACAAGCATGAATTTCGCATTATTTTGTCTTCATCGCCTTCTTATTTCAAATTCTTTCTTCAGAGCACACAAGTGACCCTTCTAAAATGACATTATGACATTAGTAAACCGAGGTACACTCAGGAAAATTAATAGTTCATCAAATTGATGCACTACTTGAATTTTCCGTGTTATAACAATTTCATTTTCACATAGAGCAGTTGTGGCCATGTGGTAATGGCTCCGACATACGAGGTGTAGGTCGTGGGTTTAAACCCAGACAGGCGCATTACTTTTTGTAAATTATTGCATCACCACTTATCAAAACGGTGAAGGAAACCGGCATGTCCAAGAACCAACAATTCGAAGACATGTGACAACTACCAACCCACACTGGGCCCGCTTGGTGGATTATAAGCCCGCGCCCTCTCACAGCGAGGTGGCCTGTGTCCCAGCAGTGGGAACATTATAGGCTGTAGGTATAGGTCAGTATCAGGTTTGTTACGTTCGTCTATCATATTTTACTCAACGTACGGTAAAAATATGATTCACGACCGGAACGAATATGTATTTACAATATTATAATCATCAATACAACTATCTCAGTTCTAATTACCCTTCTGAACATATTCTGTTGTGAACACACGTGTCGCTTTTACTCATAACGTACATATGTGTTCTATCCTCATCAAGTACTCCCCATGTTTCCAATATGACATCAATCTCTTTCGGTATCACTTTACGGGATGGTTGGCCATGAAACCTCAAACTCAAAGCACTCTTTGACAGTTGAAATAAATTCAACTGTCAAAGAGTCGGTCAGTCAGTCAGAAAGTTGAAGCTAGTTGCTCATTCCAAAGCGTAGATCTCTATGGAGAAGAACGGACAAGAACCTAGATAAATCAAGATATTACAAAATCCTGTGTAGGTACATTATTCTTATAGCTTCTATATTTGTGAGAACAATGTGAAAATTAAATACAGGCTGGCAGGCTGGCTTCGACGCACAAACTGTAATCATGAATTCAGTACATGGTTCTAAACCTAGCGTAGAAAATTTTCGTCAGTTATCAAAAAATAAATAATATGCTGTTACATAGAAAAGTGCAACACATACGCGGTCAAAATGTATGGAA
Source organism: Apamea monoglypha (assembly GCA_911387795.2). Taxonomy (NCBI): domain Eukaryota; kingdom Metazoa; phylum Arthropoda; class Insecta; order Lepidoptera; family Noctuidae; genus Apamea; species Apamea monoglypha. The sequence continues at coordinate 17,398,243 of OU426930.1, read as the reverse complement.
CAAGCATTTAACAAGTTTTTTTTTTTTTTAAATAACCGACTAAAATTTATACTCAGACAGGTTTAGAATCATGTACTGAATCCATGGTAACAGATTGCGCGTCGAAGTCCCTGCCACCCTGTATGAGGGAACAATGTGAAACATTCAATGTATGTGCTAGATATGAGCTAGATATGAGCTAGATATGTGCTAGATATGAGCGCCGATGGCCAGTTCCACGGCGGCGGCGTGGCCTGAAAATTTCCACGGCGGCGGCGGCGTTGCGGCGGCGCGGCGTGGCCTGCAATGGGCCTTAGATTTTTTTTTATCAGGGAGGGATTTCTTAAAGAAAACCATATTGTTGTTACCAAAAAAGCTCTAATTTTTTTAATGAAGGAACGTACCTATTTGTTAATTACAATTTAACAGTCTTCTAAATAATTGGAGATCATGTTTACTTAAAAATAATAATTTCAGTATTTTCAGTTGAAGAGAAACTGAGCGTTTTTAATCACAGCACTACCTATCTATAAGTATAGTATAATCCTACTTCCTACTAATATTATAAATGTGAAAGTTTCTATGGATGGATGGATGGATGGATGGATGTTTGTTACTCTTTCACGCAAAAAACTACTGAACGGATTTGGATGAAATTTGTTATTTCGTACACAGATATTTTATAGCCAGGACTAACATATGGGATAATTTTTATTCCGATATTCCCACGGGATCCACGGCGCTCATATCTAGTATGTGCAGTAGGCCAATATTTAAGGTACTTTGTAACATATATAGAAATATGTATATTTCCCACATGTTACAAAGTACCTTTATGTATGTGTTTTTTGTTTATGTATATCGTATATATATAAACTTCGACCAGATGTTCAGACCATGGAAACAAGCATTTTTCATTACGGACACATCAATGAATTCTTATTTTTTTTTGTTAATTTTCATACAAACTAAACCTTGACGTAAATCACCCGATATGCATGCCTCTTTATCTTCTTATCCAAAGCTTTTGATAGATAAGACCCTTTCTTACTGCATAGCTTAAGAATGACAACAAATATCTTTGTAACCAAGCCTTTTTAAGTACTACTTCCTTTGTTAGATTTGATTTGTAAAAGCTATACATAGAAGCGGTTGCCAAAGTTTATGGATAACGTGAAGAACACGGTGTATATTGCCTGCCTAAATTACTTGAGATCCGTATCAATAAGTTGTTTGGAGGTCACGAGAAATTCAATATGTTTTGGTAATATCTTGTGGGTGACCTTTCGAAGAGAAACTTTCGGTTGCCTAGTTCCTCTCTTATCGTGACGGCCCAAATTGTGTGAGATAGAAATGCCTTGGGAATACAACACTGTACAAACTTCGATAAGGCTTCCTTATACTTTTCCGCTAAACCGCTGTTTACTGAAGAAATAAATTGATAAAATGAATATAATTTTTGCCAGAAAGTTTACTTTAACATAATCAGCCTTATAATGTTTCCACTGCTGGGACACAGGCCTTCTCTCGGTAAGAGGGAGTGGGCCGTAAGCCACCACGCGGGCCCAGTGCGGGTAGGTAGATGTCACATGTCTTCGAATTTTTGGTTCCAAGACACGTCTGGGTTCGAATCTATGACGTGCAATGCAACTCGTAAGTCGTGGCTCAATTACTTTTTTTATTAACAATAAAATAGTATTGATTCACCAGTTTTATTGTTCACTAGCTCTCGCCGGCGGCTTCAAAGTTTCCCCATACGAAATTTCAGCAACATTGGTCTAGGCGTTTCGGAGATTAGCTGGAACAAACAGACAGACGGACAAACATAAACCAATAAATGAAAAAAAAAAAAAGTTTGTATAAACTTTCATATTATGCATTTAGTAAAAAGCTGTTATGTTGACATTACAAACATAAACCAGTACGTAATCAAATACAAATTACAAAAACCACAAGAACTCTTTAACACAGCGCAACAGGGCTCTGTAACTAAGCGTTTTCAGCAGGTCTGGCTGACAAAACCTGCTGTAAGCGTTTAGATTGATTCGTGCACGGTGCACTCACAAAGCGCTCCAGGCCGCCAAGCACGACGGACAAGAACCAGGGTCTACTACGAAGTTCAAAGTGCGAATGATCGGATCGGACCGACACATGGCCGAACCGAATATTATTGAAAAATGCGAAAAAAGTTCGGATCGGCTCAGTTGGGTCGGGACCATAGTCAATATTCGAAAGAGTGTAGAAGTGTAGGATCGGGACCACAGAACAGATAAAAGATTTATCTGTTCTGTGATCGGGACCAACCGAACCAAATAGTAACTTCTTAGCAGGAAACGGCCGAACATTCGGCCGATACCACTTCGGAGTAGACCCCCAGTCTTTGTGTAAAATAAGCGGCTTATTACAGGTATATTGCAATTGCTAACATAATTTTTTAATCCAATTTTCTGTCAGAATCATATGCTCTGATACAATCGTTTTTTAAACATCACAGCTACAATGAAATACAACTTTATCATACAGCGTTATGAAAACAGTGTAACTTACCAATTTGTGAATTTCTTACTTTTGTGTCGGCCCGAACTATATAATCAGCCTATAATGTTCCCACTGCTGGGACACAGGCCTCCTCTCTGTGAGAGGGAGTGGGCTATAATCCACCACGCGGCCCAGTGCGTGTTGGCGGATGTCACATGTCTTCGCATTTTTTATTCTAAGACATGCCGGTTTCCTCTCGACGTTTTCCTTTGCCGTTTCGACAGCATACTGTATGTAATTTCAAATTAACTGCTCCTATTCGACAGGTAAGCTAGCAACAGCAGAGATCTTCTTTGTTCGTGCTCCAGTATATATTCTATAATTAAATTGTTTACTTAGATATAAAATTGCTCGCCCATTACTACAAAAGTTTGTGAGAGTATTACAAAGTTCAGCATACATACGTGATGAAATAGTTTACACAAAGTAAAGTGCCTGCTTGGGTTCGAACCCAGAACCTAAAACTCATAAGTCGTGGCCGTTACCACTAGGTAACCACTGCACCACTGCGTCTGCTGCTAACGGGAACACCCGTGGTTTGTTTTCTTTTTTTCCTCATGGGGAATCATCAAATGACCCCTCCCGCTCTGGGTGGAGCGGAAGGGAGTGTCAGACTCTTACTGACTAAAACCCACCCATGTTCCTTCCTTTGCCCTTTATGTTCCCGGGTAGCGGTAACCCTTTCGGACAATCCCGCTAACCCGGCAGGCTACGGCCCTAAGGGGCCCCTCGAATTATGCTGACAACTCTTTGAGGCGCGCGTGGAACCCTTACGCGCCGTCCGGAACGGGCCTGGTCCTGATCGGGCGGTGAGCTACCCATTGCTCTCCGCCCGCAGGCCCGCGCCTACGGTGGCCGGGAGTCGTCACGCGGCTCCCGACGCCCGGAGCGTCTCCCGAACACCCGTGGTTTGATTGCTATTGTAGTCCATAATATAGGCTTAGCATTAAACTTACCTTAACGTTTGAACCGAACGACAAAATAACTTTTAATCGATATCAAATTCGTACTTCAACAGCTTAACGGCCATTGAAAGGACAATAACACAATCTTATTCTTCTTTTCTATTAAATACTGGTTGAAAAGAAGCCAACAAAGAGTACAATCGCAGCTCAGTCTGTGATACAATAGCGTATCGATCCCTACGAGAATTGGTCTCCTTGGGCTGTACGCTATTGTCGCTATTGTATTATCTATAACTAGTTGCGCCCCGCGGTTTCACCCGCATAAGTTTCGATCCCGTGGGAATATCGGGATAAAAAGCTATTTCACCCGCATAAGTTTCGATCCCGTGGGAATATCGGGATAAAAAGTTATATGTTAATCCTGGTTATAAACTATCTGTGTGCGAAATTTCATCCAAATCCATTCAGTAGTTTTTGTGTGAAAGAGTACATAATCAGCCTATAATGTTCCCACTGCTGGGACACAGGCCTCCTCTCTGTGAGAGGGAGTGGACCATGATCCACCACGTGGGCCCAGTGCGGTTTGGTGGATGTCACATGTCTTCACAAAAACAACAACAATAACAACAATAAACAACAACAATTACCTTTCCAGTATTTCAGTGTTTGTACCGCACGCGTAACTTCACAACACGCGCCACACGCGCGTCACTTCACTTCATAATAAGGTAGCTCTATTGTGTTATCATGTTCTCCGAAAAAGTTGTCGGACCTTCATTACGTACACACGGCTATATATCAAGCTATGTATATCCAGTTTTAGCTGAATTCACATTGTATAGGTTTTTCGTACATTGAGAAGTCAGCTTATACTGGAAATGTATAGCTTGATTTGTCGTTGTACTTACAGCAAAGTCATCACCATCATTCTCCTGCTCTTGTCCCAATTTATTTGTGGTCGCCGCAACAAGTCTTTTTTTCCATACAGTCGTCATTTCGGTAATCACCCCCTTTGTAACCATATCATCATTCACACTGTCCATCCACTGTTTCTTTGGTCTTTCCCTACTCTCATGGCCATGGACATTCATACTCAAAACTTTCCTCCCAACATTTTCCTCGTTCCTCCGTAACACATGCCCCTACTATGACAACCGATTTCCACACAACTTTTCAGTTACCAAAGCAAAGTAACATTTAATAATAGGTTATGTAAAGTATTTTTGTGTTGGATTGAGGTGCCTCTAGGAAAGGATACCTGGAAGGATTTGGGGAGGCCATTGCTCAGCAGGGGGGCAGAATAAGCTAACTTAAAAAAAATAGTTGAACCCTGAACATGTTTTACACCATCTTTGTTAGACTATAGCATAGGCGCTGCGACACAGGCCTCCTCTCTGTGAGAGGGAGTAGGCCACACGGGCGCCGTGCGAGTTGCTGGATGCTGACCACAGACAACTTTTTCAACGTTTTTCAGTAAGCAATAGGTAAATATATATATCCCTTCCAATGAAATCTCGTTTCCAGTTGTAGCTTCAAAGCGAATTTAAATTGGTATTGTTTCATATTGAGACAATATCGAAATTGATATATCAAAATACGCCATCCTGCATTCCATTCTAGAATAAAAGGCGTTTTTTTTTATTGCTAAATAGCTCCTGCTCTTGACCTCGATCACGCCAGGTGGAAAGCGATGGATGAGGTCTATGATGGAACGAGCGTGCACAGAAGATGGCTGCGTTTGTTTTTGTACAGGTATATTTTTATATAGTAGGCACTTGCCTACTTAAAAAGAATGGCCTTAGACTTTCTTGCTCGTTCTTCTCCGTTTTGGAATGGGCAACTAGCTTCAACTTTCTGAGTAACTGACCGAATCCTGGATAGTTCTATTTACACCAACTTTGAAATGTCAAGGAGTAATTGAAATAAATCCCAAAGTCTGCCAAAGTAAGAAATATGTCCAAAGTCAATCTCAAAGTTTAACTTTGGACATATTATACTGTAAGTATAAGTTTACCCTCCAACTTGACAGTCGGAGGATAAATGGCTAAACGTATCTGCACGGTAATGGACCATATTCCTAAACATTTTCAGAGTTCCACGATAAGTTATTACAACAGGTACTTAACTTTTAACCTCGCGTCGGAATTGTGACTGAACGACAGGAATGTTCTTTTTATTTAATATGCCGCGGCCATTGAAATCAAAATAATCCATCTATACTCGTACAAATCTATACCAATAAATAAAATTGAAGTTTCTGTTTGTAATGTGAAAATAACAGCTTTTTACTAAATGTATATGAAAATATATACGCCTACTCCTTATAACAAGAAACCATTTTTTTTTTCATTTTTGTCTGTCTCTGTGTTTGTTCCAGCTAATGAAACTTGGTACGAGGACACTTTATACCCTGGGGAAGGCTATAGACATACTTTATATCAACATACTGCGCTACGCTTAATAATAATTCAATCAATATTATAATTTATGTAGGTCTGAGGCGGTGAAATAATAGCAGATTTACTATTTTATACTTTTAATAATTTAAAATTACACAGCATACAGGTTATCGGTTCTACGGTTATCGCCATCTTAACTTTTCCCTTTCCATCCTTCCTCTCTCTCACACACATATGTCGTCTCGCTTACACTCACTCATGCTTATTATTCTAACTACTAAGTACACATTTTAAAATCCCACATTTATATAATTCATCAATTAAATAAAAAATCAAAATAGAAATCAATATTACACGACTTTTTGTTGATTCTGGATTTCTGTGAGGAGGAATTTACTTTTGTATTTAAATTCAGAAAGTTTAACTCCATATTAAAGTTTACTTCGACTTGACCAAACACAGTTTAAAAGTGAACTCGCTTATTTCTAAAGAAAAAATTGGTTGTCTGTAAACTTGGTTTACGGACGATAGTTTAACGTGACAACGTCATAACAAAACATTGATGAAATGTTTGCATACTTTCCAAGCGCGCAAGCGTACAATGAGCGTAACGGGACAATGAGTCATCCTTTTTCGTGCATGCAGCCGGCGTTCATCGATTTATTAGACGTTGTCACGTCAAAAAACACGCTTTTACCACGCACAAAAAATGATAAAATAATTTTATTAAACGTTTTTTTTTTATTTTTCATTAAGTTAATAAGCATAAAGTCGACGAAGTTAAGACGGTTAGGGGCTACTAGCAAACTAGAGGGGTTTACAAGTATGTAGCTTGCTGCCTTAGCAATCTTTGTATACGAGAGGTATCTAATTCGCTCCACAACCGTAACACAATTTTCGAATTAAAAGAAAATTATCAATCTATACATATTATAAATTAAAGTCGCTTAACGTGACTGTTTGTGTGACCGCGTTGTTTGTCTAAAGTTGAGCTACACGATTAATAATAATAATAAGCGTGAAAGTGTAAAAACTGTGCAAAGCTGGGGAGGGTCACTAGTCAATTATAAAATAAAAATCTTCATCCACTAGCACAAAATCATAAAGACGCAGTGGCTGGTTGGAGCCTACGCGAGTTACGCAGTCGTAGCTCGCGTAGACTCCGATCCGCGTAGGCCCAGCGTAGGCCTGGCTAGGCCCCGCGTAGGCCCGGCGTCGGCCTGGCGTAGGCTTGCTACGTTACGTAAACACATCGTCACGGGATCTACAAATTCGGCACGTACCGTAGCCCATTCATGTGCGGGTGGGCACATGTGGGATTTTCCCACCATTTTCAAGTTTTTATTGGATTTCAGCTTTATTCGCAATAAAAGACTTTAGATTTTCTCCTCATTTTATTTTTTGTGTGTGTTTATATAACCAACAATAGCTGTTTAAAATAATATTCTAAAAGGGTCGACCCTTATTAATTTATATATTTAAACAGTCGAACCGTAATAAATTTAATAGTTTGTGTACTGAAGCTTGCCTACAGACCTAAACGGGTCGAAAAATGCTGTAAAAATAAAAAGCCATATTCTGAGAATTTTATTCCTACCCTCTTTTCACAATGGCCCAATAAAAAAGGGAGTGTTTCAAACCGCAGTATTCAACATGTTCCAATAGGATGTTACTGAATGGTGATGTAAAACTTCAGGGGCTTAAAGCGGGTGCTCTGAGGGGCAATTCTCGTAATTTTAAGAACGTTCACAGTCTGATCTCAGTCTCAATCTGTCAAAAATACCTCAAATTTCCCTACATTTTGACAAGTTTTTGACATTTGTTTGTCGCCGAGATGAGACTGCGACTAGATTTTGATCGTTTTAAATTACGAAAATTGGCCTGCTGATAAGAATGGTCGATATTCAGTGTGAGAGAATCTATCAGAACTCAATATAAAAAACATTGGAGCATCCTACTAATATTATAAACGCGAAAGTTTGTAAGGATGGATGGATGGATATTTGTTACTCTTTCACGCAAAAACCACTGAACGGAATTGCATGAAATGTAATTTGGCACACAGATAGTTTATAACCAGGATTAACAAATAGAATTTTTTTCATCCCGATTTTCCCACGGGATTGAAACGTATGCAATCGAAATATACCAAAAATGGTGGAGTCCTTCATTTTTGTGAGCTTCAAAGTTAGCTTTCAGCGTAAATTTTATTTTTCTGACAGATGTGAAATAACTGTGGAAGGACTGTATATTTTTACTGTATATTTCTTTTTGCAGGTTCTTCGCTGTGATATACCCACTGCGGCTGCCGGTTGCGCGTCGACGCAGCAAGCAGATGCTGCTCTGCGCGTGGGCTTTCGCGCTCGCCTGTAGTTTACCACAGGTAAGGTACACTAAGCTACAAGTTATTATCTGAAAAATAATAAGGTGGTTATTTATAATAATAAATAACCACAGCAGGCGAGATCACCTCAAAATCAAAATCAAAAGTCATTTATTCAACTGTCAGTAAGCTAATTCTGGAGAAAGAACACAAACGTTGTCTTGCGTTAACAAAGGCAACCAATTATTCTTATCGTGTAAGTAGTCGTTGATGGAATAGTATGCTTTTGAACAAAGGTTGGATTTTACTTGTGTTTTAAAGGCATTGAAAGGCATACGGTGGAGGTCTGCCCGGCTTGGGTGGAGCACCGCCGCGTCCTCGTGGCGGCGATCGGCGGCGGCGATCTCTCGCGTCCGGCCCTGGTCCAGGCCATGGTACGGAGCGAGAGTGCATGGGAAGCCGTGACCTCCTTCTGCGAAGCAGTAATGCTCGCAAAGGAGGAGGCGGAGCGCGTGAGGGAGAGGCAATCCCTGCGCCCTCACGCCCCTAGTCGCCGCAGGAGACGCCCTGGACGTCGGGAGTCACCAGCCGACTCCCGGCCACCGTAGGCGCGGGCTTGCGGGCGGCGAGCTATGGGCAGCTCGCCGCCCGGCAAGGACCAGGCCCGAGTCGACGGCGCGTTGTGTTCCACGCGCGCCTCAAAGAGATGTCAGCACGAAGTGACGGGGTCCGTTAGGGCCGATGCCTGCCAGGGGCCGCGGGTTGTTCGAAAGAGATACCGTGGTCCCTGGCATAGGCAACTGAAGGAACACGGGTGGGTTTTAGTCAGTAAAAGTCTGACATGCCCTCCTGCTCCGCCCAGAGCGGGAGAAATCATATGATGATTTCCCACCCAGAAAAAAAAAAAAAAAAAAAAAAAAAGGCATTGAAAGGCAAGTCTAGCAAAGAAGAGGGTATCTTGTTATAAAAGGTTATACCAAGCCCAACAAGAGCCCATCCTCAAGAGTAAGCTACCCTCAAATATACAATATCATTGCCACAGTGACATTCTTACATTTCCGCACTGTGCCCGTACCCTTACAGTCAAGATAGGTAACATTAGCCACATCAGACCACACGCCCGTAACCTATAGTTATCGGAAATAAGCCACCGTAGCCGAAATCGGCATGGGATGTATTACATCAAGAGAAATGGAAAGAGAGTGGAGAGGCCTTTGCCCTGCAATGGGACAATACAGGCCAATTATTTAGTTATAAAAGTGTTGGAAGAAAATACCTAACTTTATCTTGTGTGATCTTAGGCAAAGACTAGTTTTTTGTGCAAGTAATTATTCATTGATTGCATGTGTTAGATCATTCGTTAAAATAAGTCAACGTATTACGGATGCTTAGTGTAGGACACTTTAATTAGAGTACAGACGCCAGCACATCAAGCTACTACAATCTGTCAAATTTCTTTAATAGATTTTCAACTTTATCGCTAAAGCATTAAGGTTCAAGGTTGATTGGGAAAATTTGACAGTTTCGGGTAGCTTGACCTGCTGGCGTCTGTACAACCACACTTCTGCTTAACTCAAATAACAGGAATAATTCAAACATTTTACAAGAAGGCACGAACAAGACTGTTCGTTAACCACGACTCTATATAACCTGATAATTATATCTTACAATCAACATTAAAAAAACCACACACGAAATAAACATATCGCATCTACATTTAAACTTTATCTTTTTATTCAAAAAATTTACCAAATGAATAAATTCACTATGGTATTTTTCCATTAAAAATTTACTAGTGTAAAATAAATGCAAATGTACATAAATGTTACCAGCTGAATAAACTGATATCGTAACAGTGTATCAAATACCTAATGTTACCTATTATAAATCAATATAAGGGGGTTAAAAACTGAAAGCTTGTCTTAAGTGGCTGCACTGTTCTTCGTTACAAGCCGCCATTGTTTTGTTTATAATTATTTACTATGGCGTCGATCACAGATTGAGACTGAGATCAGAGGGGCAATTCTCGTAATGTTACGGACGTTCACAGTCTGATCTCAGTCTCAATCTGTCAAAAATTCCTCTAATTTCCCTATATTTTGACAAGTTTTTGACATTTGTTTGTCGCCGAGATGAGACTGCGACTAGATTTTGAACGTTAAAAAATTACGAGAATTGGCCTGCTGACTGTGAATGTTCCTACAATTACGAGTATTGCCCTCTGATTTATATTTGTTTGGTATTACTTGACAATACATTTACATTACTTGTCAATAAAATAAAGAAATAACCTGAAAATACATTTAACGTCCCGATCGCCAGGTATGGCAAAATGGAAATTCGCTTTCATAAAATAAATGCTCAGTACATTATCATAATTTGGACATCCTCGTAAATATTCATGAATAAACAACCGGAGTTTCATTATTTATTTATGTATAATGCTATTGTATAATATCGGTCATCCGAAGGCATTCGGTAAAGTAAGAAATTAGTATACAAAGTTGATACGACAGAGGGGCTTTCCTTTAAACTGCCTATACTAGGTACCATTTCCAAGCTCTGTACTAAAAATCAATTAAATATGAGCAGTAGATTAGCCGCAAATGATTTTTTAAGTTTTTGCACCATTTGAACACGTTGTATCTTTCCTAACAGCTGATTATGTCTAAGCATAGGTCATGCACCTTACAACGATAAATTTACGATGCGTTGTTGCCGCTCTGACGCATGTCACTAGTACAATCAAATATTTCACTAAAAAGTTGGCAATGCAAACAAGGAAGCAATAAATACACACACACTTGTACTTTCATTACAAGAGTGACAATCATAGCAAAACATCCCGCGCGTAAAATAGATCAGTTTGTTGCATCCTAAATTTTTGCGATCGGTAAGTGGGGCCTCTAAAACTTGTTTTTTCAGTGCGCCGACGCTGCCCTTTCGGAACGTACGATTTGTCGAATTCGCGCGCTGACAATTGTGATTTTGTTTTGTTATTGTGATAGGACACAAAATAAGTTTAAGACAGTATTTCTTTTTTTTATTGTGACAGGACACATAACTTTTTTGTGTGATTGACTGTTTTTTGTTGGGACAGGACACGTAACTAAACTTTGGTTGTGTGTGTGTGTGTGTGTGTGTGATTAAAGTGTGTATGCCTCAAAGGTAAATACAACTGTTGAACTTAAAAAAAGGATTATTTTAGCATTTCACAAATTAAAGTGCTTAGTTAGCGACGGACAGTGATTTAATTAGAAAAATAAATAACAATATCTCCGTCGGTATAATTTGTGCGCGTACTTCAAAACCTTACCTAACATAAAAGCCAGACCGCCGCCGCCGGCCGCCCGCCTCGACACGAGATAACACACGGCGCGCGCGCGACGCTGCCACTGTTACCTAGGCATCTAAGGTCAGTCAAATTTCTTTACAAAGGGTGGTTTTATTATGATTTGTAAGCTATTTAGTTTGTTTGAAAAAAATATTTTCTCTTTTTTGGCGCTTTTTATTTTTATAACGTATCGAATTAATACTAAACACGTATAGTATACGTAGTGTAATTTAATGCCCCTCTGTCGTATCAACTCTGTATAAGAGGAAGTTTGAAAGTGGCACCAGTGACTGAAAAGTTGAAAGGAAATCGTTTGGCTTGGTATGGGCATGTGATGAGAAGGGACGCAACGCATGTGACTAAAAAAGTGATGAATATACATGTTGATGGATGGAGAGGGAGAGGTAGGCCGAAGAAAAGATGGATGGATTGTGTGAGGAATGATATGAAAGAGAAGGGAGTGGATGATAGCGTGACGGTTGACAGGGGAGAATGGAAGAAGAAAACGTGTTGCGCCGACCACAAGTAACATGGGATAAGGGCAGGAAGATGATGATCCGAAGATATTCGGTATTTATGTTTGATTTTTCATATTGTTATTTTAATATGCACTTTGACGATAACTTTGTTATGCACCTAAACCATTGCATAATGCATAATCAGCCTATAATGTTCCCACTGCTGGGACACTGGCCTCCTCTCTTCGAGAGGCAGTGGGCTGTAATCTACCGCACGGGCCCAGTGCGGGTTGGTACGAGTAGATGTCACACGTCTTCGAATATTTGGTTCTAGGAAATTATTTATTATTTATTTATTTATTCCCAAATGCCGACATGCCGGTTTCCTCATGATGTTTTTCTTCACCGTTAAACCATTGCTATCTTTAAACTTTGGATAGAACAAAAACTGGAATTAATCACAATCGAACCAGTAAAGGTACTTTTTACAAGCTTTTATTTAACTTGTACTGTTCTTGTGTATTTTTGTACGAGTAAATGGTCCGTCAATAGTTGCAAACCATTTTTCGACCATTGTTTGGTATCCGATTAAGTTGAAATTTTGCATACACCTTTTGTTCATACAATGTACAATACTCAATATTGTAATCATTTCAATATAGCCGCCGCTCCAAGATGGCGGATTAATTTTTTTTTTCAACCCCCTTAATATGGGTAGGTATCAAATGAAAGGGTTTGCTGCGAAGAATACGAATAACACAGCGATAAATAAAAAAATAATAAATCATTTTTTAAAAACAAGCTTAATTTAAATACTCTAAAAAGAAGAAAATAAACTTTAAATTTAATCAAACCCATCAATTTATCACATTACACAATTTACATGATATACGAGTAAAAGCTTGTCGCGGTAGTAACCAGTATAGGTACTTTTTAATATTGCAGCTATATTCTCCGTTTACTTGAAAAATAACAGCACATCTACACAGCATCACCGACAGGTAGCGATGTAAGCGTTCTTAGACTGTTCCAATTTTCATGGAAAATGCAATATGCTTTGCAGTGGGAATATTTAAAACATGAGTGAAGCGTAAGTATTCAAGCTGCACTGCACTGGTGTAGTTTTTATAGCTTCCTGCGGTTACTCACAAAGCGGTTCGGGTTGTTTTTTTTGTGTTCGATCGATCAGGTTAAGCTACGTTTGTCGCGGTTGGTCCGTGGATGGGTGACCATCTTTACATACCTAGACCTCTCCGTGCCTCGGAAAGCACGTTAAACCGTTAAATCCGGCTGTCATTCGTGGCTCTTTGACAGTTGTTACGAGTGGTCAGAAACCCGTAAGCCTGACGACCAATCTTACCAAGGGGTATCATATTACCCAGTAATTGGATTGTGGAGGTCAGATAGGCCGTTGCTCCATGTAAAATACTGGTATTCAGCTGCATCCGGTTAGACTGGATGCTGACCCCAACTACGGTGGAAAATGGCTTGGCAGATGATTGATATTTTTGTAATAATTATCTTTAATTTATATCCCATGTTTCCTATAAATTCAATAAACCTGATTAAAATAAAAAATAAAAAAAATAAATAAAAAAAAGAAAGAAAAGAAAAAAATAAGTTTATTTGCGGTAAACATGACATATAAATAAAAGGAAAACAAACACAAAAAAAAAATTACAAGTTGGGGGAAAACATGCGTCACATCCACGCAAAACGGCCATCGCACAGCATAATGCTAAGGCCCTATACGAGACAGAGCCCCAGCTGACAGCGTCGACGTGATGACGTCAAAAAGTCAAATGGTTAGCTAACCATGGTAGAGAGCTCAGCGGGATTGTCCGAAAGGGTTACCGCTACCCCGGAACATAAAGGGCAAATGAAGGAACATGAGTGGGTTTTAGTCAGTAAGAGTCTGACACTCCCTTCCGCTCCACCTAGAGCGGGAGGGGGGGTCATTAGATGATTTCCCATCCGGAAAAAAAAATCATGGTAGAGGGCTATCATGGTAGAGTAAGATTATTATTAGTGTAATCCAACTTACAGTACGGCCATCGAGAGAATGCGTCCCTGAGACATGTCAGTGCGACAATTCAAGTAATTAATAAAGATCAAATTCGCAAAACACGTATTCGTTCAATGAAACTGACAGGTGTCAAGAACGCATTCTCTAGACAGCCAGACTATACTGTAGTTGTCCTTTGTTATTGTTTGTTACAGAAATAAAAGGTTTTTTTTTACAAGCATAAAAAGTAGCGTACGGTACGGTAGCTTAGCGCCCAGTCACAACGACGCTGCCCTGTACGATATTTTACGGTAAAAAGTTGGGATCACATGTCAACATCCATAATTCAATCCTGGTAAAAAAAATACAGGTGTTTGTAAAATTATACAGTAATTTTACAAACACCTGTTCCAATTTCGTACTGATCATCTCCGCACATTAGACAGCAAACAGTGGGTGTACCGTGCGCTATCGTGTGAACTCAGCACAGTTCACCATGTTGTTTGCACAAACATTAGCATACATTTAAACCCTTTGCTAGTCGACGTGTAGCCGGACCTTTAAGAATTATTTCAAAAACTCTTTAGTCTGAATCTAGGTGAGTTTGTTTTTGCTTGTTGTCTCAACAATCATCAAGGCAGAATGTTAGGAACTCAGTCACGTTGTCACCTGTGTGCACAACACAAATGACAAGATATCCTCCGAATTTCACACATTTAAACTAAAAAACATTTATAACCATTTACAGGCACTTTTGAATTGTCAAATAGTCGGTCAGTTAGTTAGAAAGTTGAAGCTAGTTGCCCATTCCAAAACGTAGATTTTCGAGAATTTTAGAGAAACGTTCTTCTCTATGGAGAAAAACGGGCATGAAACTCCAAGGACACTCTTTTAAATCAAGATAATACAAAATCTTGGGTACATTATTCTTGTTGCTTCTACATGGGAGAACGGTGTAAAAAAAATCAAATGATGAAACAATTCAAAATATGAGAATAAAAATAAGCCCTGGAAGTTAAGAGATGACCAGTCGTTTTTGTTTAACTATATACCCAGGCAACGCACAAAGAACCATGGAAAGCTGAGTGGGAGGCGTTTGCCCAGCAGTGGGACAGCATTGTTTAAAAAAAAGGCACCAACATTAGTTCTTTGCCAACAGTACCAATGCGTGCTTGTAATTTTCAGTGTGTCATAGAATAAAAAAGTTGCTTTTATGGTCATCCATCAGAATATACCTATTATATGAATATACTGCCCCATTGGTCTCGTGGTTGCAGGCGCGACTGCTGAGCGTAGGTTCGATTCCCGGGTTCGATTCCCGGGTCGGACAAAGTGTTATTGAGTTTTCTATTAGGAATTTCTTAGTAACAGTTCGGAGTTTGGAAGTTGGCGGTTTAATACCCCCGTGCCTCGGAAAGCACGTAAAGTCGTTGGTCCTGCGCCTGATCTCTCTCCGGTCGTGTCAGATTGCCGTCCCATTGGACTATGAGAGTAAAGGAACAGAGACTGCATCTGAGTTCGCGCACGCAGTTGTGCACTATAATATCTCCTGCGAACCTGCAGCCTAATTACGTAACCATTTTCGGCAAATGATTGAGATTAATTGGTTTCGTTTCGATCGCTTTTTGTTTCATTTTACGTTTTTTTTAAACACATAGTTCACTCTTTAGCGTTTCAAACCAACAGCTGTTGCTATTACATGATAGTGGAGTTACGCAATACGAAAATCGTAAAATGAAACAAAAATCGATCGAAACGAAACCAATTAATCTCAATCATTTGCCGAAAATGTGTTACGCAATTAGGCTGCTGGCTAATCTCCGTTGAGATTGACCACCGTGACCGATAATATACTCGATAACACAAAAATCTTTCACAGCTTACAAAAGTTTTCATTTCAATCCTGGTTTCTTTTCAATGCAAATTCACAAAGACTAAGTTCAAAGGTAACAAATAGTCGGTCTTTTAATTTCGCTTCCAATACGGCAATACCGGTCACAGTCGCTGCATAAATCAGTGTTTAAACTATAAAACCTTTTGCAGACTCACTTCTGTGTGCTCTATTGTTCGTCCGTATGTAGGTATGGCACCGAAATTCGCCAAAACTTTTAATCCTTACTGACACGCTTTTGTTTGCACAGTTATATAATTTCCTCGTTTGTTGTAATGTTTCCCTTTGTGAAGCTTGTTATTGCAATGGAATTAAAATATACTATATTGGCCTGATTTTTTTTTTCATTAATTATCATATTTTATCATTAATTTGGCTTATTTTGATAAGACTAATTAATCATATTATATCAGGCAAATATATTATTAATATTTTAATGAGTCATAACTGGAATAAAACGACCGTAGTAGGTCGGTACATAGGTAAATTATACCGAACACAATATTTTTACCGCCCCACGGTGGGCGCCAGTTTAGCATACACACATAATGTACGAGTAGTACTTTATTTCCAGTCTTTTTCTTTTCGTGTCGATGGTACTTTTCTTCGATATTTTATATTGTTTGAGCCCAGTAGGTGGCCACGTTGATTGCGGCATCAGTGGCATTCATTAAGTCATCCAGGGTGCAGGTGATTAGCGGCACCGCACTCGCACTGGGTATTTGATGGGTCAGTAATCCCCCACTTCGATAGATTGATTGATTGATTATTTTCCAGTAACATAAATATAGGTACTCGTATATCAAAGCAATAAGATTCGCGGCGAAAATATACTTCCGTGAATTGTTTATCAGAGAATCCCTTTTCCATGTGTAACCCATTTGACGGACGTCACACGGCTAATTGTCAAAAAGAAGGGTGCGCGTCGTCTGTTTCTCACGCGACTTCTAGAACATTCTAGAAACTGCGCCCTTATTGGACGAGCGGATTGTGAGCGGGAGCAGAACGGAAAAAGGTTCGCGTTATAAATGTTAATAAATCACATTCGCTACCTGGCATCCATTAAGAAAATAACAGGCACGTCAGAGGTTAAAATTAATGTTCCATTAGGACGGAGTACATCAAATACAAACACTTGCGTAGGTGTTGATAAAAAGAACTGATGACATTATGTAAGGCGGTAATAACCTACTTACTAATTACTTACATAATCAGCCTATAATGTTCCCACTGCTGGGACACAGGCTTTCTCTCTGTGAGAGGGAGTAATTAGGAGAGCGTCTAATTACTTAATATTTTATTTTATTTGCTCATTTTTAGCCAACTTCAAAAAAGTGAGGAGGTTCTGAATTCGGATGTTTATATATATTTTTTTGTGCAAAATAACTTTACTTTCGGAAGTCGATGTCAAAAAACGAAAATGCGGAACCAACGACGCCGACTACCGAAGTTAAAGTAATGTTTTACTTTGTAGTGTTTTTTTTTTTTTGGAAGTCGGTTGTTTTATTTTGCAAAAAAGTTTTTGTATTATGTATTTATTTCTGTAACTGCCCGTGATATCACAACGGGCCTTATCAGAATACCAGCGCTGCGACATTTATTTTTTAAATTTCGCAGCATCATGTTGATATAGGAGCCTTTTGGCCTTGTATAGGACTTTCTGTTTTAGTTTTTATTTTTGATTTAGTTTAGTTTGTGATCTTCCTGTACGAGACGCAATAAATACTATTTCTTTTCTTTATTTACCTACTAACTATGTAAATAAAGCTGTCTAGTACAGAAACATGTCATAACGAATACTCTTAGGCCCTATATACACGCACGTTTTTATTACCGTGATAAACTACGGTTTTTTCGCCGTGTGTAGGCACGGTCGTCAGTGTTGTATGGATCACTATGGAAGCTTGTTGACGGATACGTTTTTTTCAACGGTGCGGTTTATACGCCGCATCGTAAAGAAACCGTGCCGTGTGTAAAGGGCCTTACTACCATAATATGTGTGAGCCTTTTGGCCTCGTATAGGATTTTCTGTTTTTTTTTTTTTTACTTTTTTAAATATAATTTGGTTTTTTATTTTTGAATGTGTTTAGTTTATTTTGTGATCTTCCTGTGCGAGTCGCAAAAATACTTTTTCTTTCTTTATTTTTCTTTCTAATAACTTAATTTTGTGTGATTTAATACATTGTCCCGTCAAAAATCGTGAATCATGGCTGCATTTATAGACAAACATCTAAAATAATGAAAAATAGGTTTATTCAAATAGGTATAACACCTTGGCTCTTAAAAACGACCGCTTAATTGAGACGTTGCCTGATGTAGCAGCGCGGTGCGGGAGGGGGGTGGTGACGTAATGCGAGGGCTCAGTGATTCGTCAACTTGTGACAACTATTACCCCTCCCGCACCGCGCAGCTACCTCAGGCAACGTCTCAGTTAAGCGGTCGGCTTATAGTAGCCCATACAAATATTTGTTCCGCGCTTATCGTTCAGATACTAAGGCCCGTATTATAGAACCTCATTGAGTGAGGTTCAAGTATTACTTAAAACTAGTTTAGAGCCATTTGATTGGTTGAAACTAGTTTTAAGTTATACTTGAGTCTTGAGTGAGGTTCTGTAATACGGGACTAAGTGTTGACTTCTGGATTGAAGGCATCTTCTTCAGGGGAGCTACACAGTCACTATGTTTGGGTTTATTTATAAAAAAGGGGCCAAGTGCGAGTCGGACTTGCCCACGAAAGGTTCAGTACCACAAGGCAAAACACGCCGAAAAAAACACGTTTCTTGTATGGAGACCCTCTTTAATTTTTAACCGTATTTTATTTTTATTACCTATTTGTTAATATAGCGGTAATAGAAATAAACAATAAAAAATTCAACTTCCTATTACGGTTCATGAGATACAGACCGCTGACAGTACATACTCAGCAGCCCAAAAGTCCGAAAACCAGTCTTACTAAGAGGTATCGTGTTACCCAATAATCGTGACGTGAATCGTGAAGCGACTGCATGGGCAGTCGCTTCATGTAAAATACTGGTATTCAGCTGCATCTGGTTAGACTGGAAGCCGACCCCAACATAGTTGGGAAAAAGCTAGGCAGATTGATCGATGCGAACTAAATATAGAACCCATCCAATGAAACTATTCCAGTTCTGAACTCTAGACAAATGAATTCATTGCCAACAGTCTCACGCCCACATATCTCCGGAGGGGCTAACACGAACGCACGACGTAAACGTAACGTAAAGAACGATTTTTAATCCAAAGACAACTATCCTACTAATCCTACTTCCTACTAATATTATAAATGCGAAAGTTTGCATGGATGGATGGATGGGTGTTTGTTACTCTTTCACGCAAAAACTACTGAACGGATTTGGATGAAATTTGGCACACAAATAGTTTATAACCAGGATTAACACATAAGATATCTTTTATCTTTTTATCCCGATATTCCCACGGGATTGAAACTTATGCGGGTGAAATTGCGGGACACAGCTAGTCTTCTATACTAATATTATAAAGAGGTAAAATTTTTTTGTTTGTTTGTATGTAGGGGGTAATCTCCGGAGTTAATGATTCAATTCTAAAAAGGTTTTACTGGTAGAAAGCTACATTATTTATTTATTTTTATTATGTGCGAGTGCTATAGGCTATAAATTATGTTTACATCATGCATTTTAACTGAGCTATCACAACTTTTGTCTAGCAAGTCGGAAAGAAATACCTCTAAAAACAGAATTATTTGCATGCGCTGCCTCAACAGTTCTATATAACTAAAAACAATGTATGGCGATCTGGTCCACCTTAAATAGTTCTACAAAAAAGTCCACGACACCGTATTTCTATCTTTATTTTTTTATAATGATATAAACTAGTGCTTGACTGCGATCCCGCCTGATGAAAAGCAGTGAGTGATGCAATCGTTGATGGTAAAGCGCACTAATTTATTAAGAGCCTATTCACTCTAGCTTTGAAGCCACTTAAATTATAGGTATAATCGGACGGGAAAATCGCTGCAGGCAAATTGTTCCAGTCTTTCGATTTTCGCGGTATAAATGACGAGGCGAAGCGCTTCGTCCGGATCGTAGCAGTTTCAGCAACGTATGGGTGGAAACTCGCCGTGCGACGGGTTGTCCGATGATGGAACGATGATGGCGGAATTAAGACATGTAATTCCCGCGCACACTCTCGAGAATGCATCCTATAGAATACCGAAAGGCTGGCTACCCTACGCCTGTGCTCCAGGCTTTGTAGATTGGTCTTAACCAACTTAACCAAATCTGGTTCACCAATTAGCCTCTTCACACGCCTCTCCACTGAGTCCAAAGCTGCTAGATGGCATTTTGCAGCACCAGCCCATATGTGGCTGCAGTACTCTACACACGATCGGACCTGCGCTTTATATAACATTAGAAGCTCTCCCGGTATGAAGTACTGCTGGACCTTTGCAAGAACGCCAAATTTCCTAGCAGCCATCTTGGCTTTGGACTCAATGAATGAATGAATGAATGCCCAAAGTTGAGGTTTGAGGAAATTTCAACTCCCAAGAGCTGAAGGTCGGTGCACTCCAATGATACATTCTGAAAGCAGGAGTTAGGGTGAACGGGCTCCTTTTAGCGGTGAACAGACACGCTTGTGTTTTGGCGGCGTTGAATCCCACAAGGTTGGCTTCGCCCCACTTGGAGACTGCCTGAAGTGCCACATTCGTACGCTCTACCATAGCATCTTTTATATTTTATCTTTTAATATCACTTTTATGTTTTAAATAAGTATTTTTTTGACGTCTGGATGAAAATATAATTTTTAATTATGAATCCTTATCAAAATGAATTATTTTATAATAATAATAAAACATTGATGATCGCAACATTGAGTGTCGCTAAAACATTCATGCTTGTGCAGACGTTTTATCCATTTACCCATAGATGGCGTTGTACGAATACGTAATTTTCTGACTCACATTGTTCATACCTTACGCGGATTAATGACATTGTCGTATTGCCATTGGGTGAATTAGATTTAAGAAATTGTAGTTAACTAAGGGCCGGTTTTTTGATCCGTATTTAAACTCAACCAATTGTTAAAAATAGTAACTAATGGTAATTTTTTTGCAAAATGGACGTAGTTAAGCAGAAAGGACTCAACCCACATTCGAAAGGAGTCAACCCAAATTCTTCCCAATAACTCGAAAATTGCGTTAGTCTATGTATAACAATTTGGCCCGGACCACGGCTAGCACCAGGGCCGGGCGCGAGAGGCCGCCGCCGCTGCCGATCGCCTCTACGAGGACACGGCGGTACTCCGCCCAAGCGGAAAATTTAACCATTAATTACCATTTTCAACAATTGGTTGACTTTAACTAGGTACGGATCAAAAAACCGGCCCTTAGATAGTAAATGACTAATAGTTTAATTTATTTTTTACTTTTCTTTAATTGTAGTTTAATTTTTACCTTTTTTAGTAAGAAATATATGGCTTTTTATTTTTTTTAATTACATATTATGTGAAACGAGTATTTTCAATTCTAAAATCGATGAATTTGGAAATGGCAAACTAACCAAAATATTACTACGCCTGGATAGGAAAGGCCTGCGCCTGATGACGGGGACCATCACGGGACACTGCTCACTAAACAAACAGTTTCACACGATAGGCATAACGGACAGCCCCCTGTGCAGAGCCTGCATGGAGGCTGATGAAACCGTCGCGCATGTGCTCTTTGAGTGCACAGGCGTCACCCACATTAGGTCGGAAACCCTCGGGACACCCAGATCTTACACAGATGTTCTCAACAAACCAGGAGTCTTAATAAGCTTCTGGAGGGAGGTGGGCTGGTTAGAATAACCACCGACGGCCGCCATGGCCCACGTACAATGGTCCCCCTGAAGGACTAAGTGCGGAAACCAAACCCGTAACATAGAACATAGAATCGATGAATTTACGTTACGTTTACTCCGCGCGTTCGTGATAGGACTATTGGTCGAACTTAGGGAAATGCTATTCCTGGAAGCTTGCACAGACTATTAATCTGCAAGTAGTAAGATAAAAGGCTAGTATACGATTCCTGATCGTAACATGGCAACGGCAAAAGCTTGCGATACGATACGAGCAAAAATGTGGACGCAAGCACATTTCCTGCAAAATGTAAAAAGAAATGAAAAACTATTCAACAAAAATTAATGAGATTCGCCGGGATACTTTGACAAAAAAAAACTTGATTGGACTTGATTGCTTTGTATCTACAGTCGCGGTCAGCAATTTCCAAATTTGATATAATCCACCACGCGGCCCGAGTGCGAGTTGGCGGATGTCACATGTCTTCGAATTTTTGGTTCTAGGACATGCCGGTTTCATCACGATGTTTTCCTTCACCGTTTTGAGAGCAGTGGTGATGAAATAATTAGCAAAAAGTATAGTGCCTGCCTGGGTTCGAACCCATGACCACCACTGCTCTTGATTATCATAATCAGCCTATAAATATTCCCATTGCTGGGACATCGCGAGTTGAGTGGAGACAGCGAATCGGTAAACGTAAGGTGGAACGGCCTCAGGCTAGGTGGAGCGACGACCTTTGCAGGATGGCTGGTAGAAGCTGGATGAGAATTGCCGAAAATCGAGTTGAATGGCGTGCAATAGGAGACGCTTATGTCCAACAGTGGACTGCTATAGGCTGATGATGATGATGATGCTGGGACGCAACATCCTCATCATCATCATCCATCCTCATCTAGTCCTCTTTGTGAGAGGACCACTGATTGCTTAATAAATTCATGAGCACGTTTGTAAATTTTAAATAATTTGGACACTTATTTTTGTTGAAATGAAGCATGTAATTGAGTTTGCAATCATGCTTGCTTGTGCCATTGTTAATTTATTTCATGATATCAACATTTATTCAAGAGTAAGTAAGTCGAGTAGGTACAGATTTATTGAGGTTTTAAATATCAATAACATACGAGTATTTCAAAATGAAAGTAATTATCCATTTATTTGTCAGAATATTGTTACGGAGATGTTACATACATAGATTTTAAAGTTATTTCTTAACTGTTTAAATGGCGTAATTACAGAAACAAATCAAACGCTATTGTGTCTCACGTGGATCCACGTTCACACGAAGGGTTAGTAAATAATATAAAAAATCCCAAAGAGACAATCGACACTAGATTAAGGGGTATCGTATTACCTAGTAACTGGGTTGTGGAGGTCAGATAGGCAGTCGCTCTATGTAAAATACTGGTTTTCAGCTGCATCCGGTTAGACTGGAAGCTGACCCAACATACCTAGTTTGGAAAAGGCTAGGCAGATTGAATACTACACCCGTTGACGCCGGCGGTCGCTGAAAACCAGCGCTGGGGCTGTCTCGCATAGGGTCGTAGTATTATGCTGAGCGATGGCCATTTTGCGTGGATGTGACGTATATTTCCCCAACTTGTTCTTTTTTGTGTTTTTTTTCTTTCTCTACGTCATGTTTGCCGGTCAACAAGTCAGTTTAGAGGTATGAGGAACAGGGAGTAAAGTTCACTCATCCTCCATAGAAAAGGGAGGATCCTCCGACCAGACGAGTGTTGTGTCTGGCGGGCAATTGCCCAATGATTGATGTTGGGAAATTGTATCTATGCTAATTGCACGGTAAACTCTGCTTGCGAGATGCAGGATTTGCGTGACGTCAGTATGACGCGTTGTTCGCATGTGGCGTTCTAGATACCGCTACATCACTCCCCAAAAATAGGAAAATATTAAAAGCTCACAATATCGCTCGCTTGTAACCAGAACCAGCATGTCATTTTACTGCAAACCTCTAACGTCAACAATCCAACATGTCTGCCGGAATAGCTTTGCAGACGAGGGTACTGAAATTTCCTTAGGGACACGTGAAACAAACACTACTTCTAAGTATTATTTGTTCAAGTTTCAACAAAACAACAGAAGAACTAAAATTAAATTAATAGCGTTTGAGAGCTTCAGTGGGAATTCAGGGAAGTAGATAAAATTCTAGAGATTATCATAAGATTAGTTTTTACTTCTTTTCGTATCGATGATACTCTTACTCGTGGTTTCTTTTTTTTTATTTATAGTTTATGCCCAGAGGGACTTGCGGCTAGTAATAACATCCGCACGGGTCGATCGATCAGGTTAAGCTACGCTTGCCGCGGTTGGTCCATGGATGGGTTACCATCTTTAAATACCAACACCAGTGCAGTTAATACGAGTATAAACTAAGTCAATTGCGATAATAGGTACTTTCATGTGGATGATAATTTCTACCAAACGCAGCGGTATTTTTATATTGGCAACACATTGATTAGACGCCATTTCATTGCCGCTCTTTCGCTTTTGCTATATAAAAAGTATGTAGTTTAAATAAACTAAAAAACACGCTTTTAAAACGCACAAAAAATGATAAAATAATTACATTGACTTTTTTTTCCGGGTGGGAAATCATCAAATGACCCCTCCCGCTCTGGGTGGAGCGGAAGGGAGTGTCAGACTCTTACTGACTAAAACCCAACCATGTTCCTTCCTTTGCCCTATATGTTCCGGTGTAGCGGCAACCCTTTCGGACAATCCCGCTGACCCGGCAGGCTTCGGCCCTAAGGGGCCCCTCAGATTATGCTGACAACTGAAAGAAAGAAAGAAAGAAAATACGTTTATTTGCGGTAAACATGACGCAAAAAAGAACATAAAAAACAAAAAAAAAAACAATAAGAAAAGGTTGACATGCGTCACATCCACGCAAAACGGCTATCGCTCAGCATTATGCTGCGACCCTATGCAAGACAGAGCCCCAGCGCTGGTTTTCAGCGACAGCCGGCGCCGACGTAATGACGTCGTACGGTGCAGCAAACAATTATCCATCAACCAGCATTCAAATAATTACTTATATTTTAAAGCAACCAGTTATTAGGACGCTGTACTGATACAGCGTACAAAAAGCAAAATAATACAATTCAATTTAAATGTGACAGAAACAAACAGGAATATAAAAAAAAGGAAATATACATGCTACGAGAATATCATCCTCAATATACATTTTACGCTTTATGTAGTGGCAACATTTCGAAACGTCCTATTTGACGTACGCGCACCCAACATGCACCAAAAAAATTATGATGTAAGGAAACAAAATGGCAATCAATAATGATGTAATGTGTTATGTGTATCTCTAAGCGTTTGTGAGTGAATTTGAAAGGTATAAGATGAGATGAACCCACTAAAAATACATAACCCCGCATAACTAAATAACTCTTTGAGGCGCGCATGGAATACTTACGCGCCGTCAGGCACGGGCCTGGTCCTGATCGGGCGGTGAGCTACCCATTGCTCTCCGCCCGCAGGCCCGCGCCTACGGTGGCCGGGAGTCGTCACGCGGCTCCCGACGCCGGAGCGTCTCCCGCGGCGGCTAGGACGGGAGGCTCTCTGCCTCATCCGTCCCACCAC
Organism: Apamea monoglypha; assembly: GCA_911387795.2. NCBI lineage: Eukaryota > Metazoa > Arthropoda > Insecta > Lepidoptera > Noctuidae > Apamea > Apamea monoglypha. The sequence goes on along the minus strand of OU426930.1, from coordinate 17,372,971 downwards.
CTCCTTCGCTAGCATGACTGCTTCGCAGAAGGAGGCGACTGCCTCCCACTCCCTCTCGCCCCGGACCATGACTTGCACCAGGGCCGGGCGCGAGAGGCCGCCGCCGCTGCCAATCGCCTCTACGAGGACACGGCGGTGCTCCGCCCAAGCAGGGCAGACCTCCACCGTGTCCTCTGGGTGATCCTGGCAATGGTGATACCCGGGCGTTTCCTCCCGCCTAATGATGTGCAGGAACCTCCCGAAACTTCCGTGTCCGGTGAGGACCTGCGTCAGGCGGTAGGTGAGGGCGCCGTGGCGCCTCTCTAGCCACTCCTCAAAGAGGGGTCTTATCGCCGCTATCGCGGCGTGCCCTGCGCTGGGTTGCGACAGTCCCTCTTTCCATGTCGCCATGAGATCGAGCCGGAGATCCGTCCGCTCCGCCGCAATTTGCTGCGGGAGCGGACTTGTCCCCATCCGGGGACGTAAGGCCCCGGATGAGCCTTACGGCTACCACCTTCTGGGGCGCGTTCAGGTAGTGGGCGGCTCGCCGCCGCAGTGAACGCGCCCACACCGGGGCCCCGTATAGGGCCATGGACTGCACGACCCCCGCGTAAAGCCTCCGGTAGGAGGCGTTTGGCCCCCTAAGGTTGGGCAAGAGCCGCTTGAAGGTTGCCCCAGCCTGTTCCAGTTTGGGGGCCAAACGTCGGAAATGCTCGACGAAGTTCCACCGGCTGTCGAGGACGAGACCCAAGTACTTCATCGTCGTCTCGACGCCGATGTAAACCCCTCCTACCGTTATTTGGGATCCCGGTGGTGGCGCGCTCCGGGGCCCATGAAACGCCATGCCCTCGGACTTGTGCAATGCCACCTCGAGACCCAACTGCTGGATCCTCTCCACGACTATCGCAACCCTGCGGGTCATCGCGTCGGCCGCCGCCTGATGCGACCTCCCCTGCGCCAGAACCAGCGTGTCGTCAGCGTAGCAATTAAATTGACTTTAATTGAATTCTAAAAGCGTGGAGCGCTTTGACATGAAGTTATGACGATTAGGGGCTACTAACAAACTCGAGGGGTTTTACTAGTAGCCCCATAAAAGTTCCACGATCCACCTCTTGGCTCCATCATCAGACCCTCGACACCAAGTGCAAAATATTGGACTCGTCAAAAGGAATCATATGACCCCAAACTCGAGGGGTTTACCAGTAGCCCCTTAAGATTTCCACTATCCACCTTCTGGCTCCATCATCAGACCTTCAACACCAAGTGCAATCTATCTGACTCGTCAAAACAAAACATATGTAACTCTAAGGCTTTACTAGTAGCCACGGAAGAGTTCCTACTATGACGATACTATTGAGTTCTCACTATTCACCTCCTGGCTCCATCATCCGATCAGCTCCAAGATACCAAATTATAGTTCTGTCTTCGGAACTACATATTCATACAAAGTTTCATTTTGATGCGACAATTAAAAGTAGGTTAAAATTGACTTCCAAGATTTTGATACATTGTAAGTTATTTTGTTACATAGTTACAAGTGAAGCTAATAAAAGCGTGATAAAAATGCCACTGCGTTTGGTAGAAATTACAATCCAGCGGAATATACCCACTATCGTAATTGCCCCATTAACGACTAACTAAATATAGACACAAATACGAAAATTCCTTTTATTTTGCGGTAATAATGTTTTGCGGTATACCGCCCCGTGGTTTATTTACTCCAACAAAATGCGAACTCTCATTTTATCACTATTAATTTTTTACTCCAACAAAATGCGAACTCTCAGTTTATCACTATTAATTTATTTCATAATAATTGATTTAATTTCTCTTCCACAAGGTGAATAATTAAAATATAATTTAAATAACTTTCCTTTGTCCACAGAGCATTGTTTTCCGAGTCAAGCGTCACCCACAAGTGGCCGGCTTTGAGCAATGCGTATCTTTTGGAGCCTTCAACTCGGAGCAACAAGAAGTAGTCTACAATATCTTCTGTCTCTGCGCAATGTACTTCTTACCGCTGGTCGTCATCACCGTGTGTTACGTGTGTATCTTCTGCGAGATACACAGAAGCAGCAAAGAACTGGATGGTAAGAGAAAATACTTTTGTTACTGTAGTTCATTTGTGTGTAATGTCTTCTGTCTCTGCGCGATGTACTTCTTATCGCTGATCGTCATCACTGTGTTACGTGTGTATCTTCTGCGAGATACACAGAAGCAGTAAAGAGTTGGATGGTAAGGGAGAGAAACCTTTACCAACTGTAGTTAATTTGTGTGCAATGTCTTCTGTCTTTGCATGGTGTACTTTTTACCACTGTTCGTCGTCACTATGTGTTATGTGTGTATCTTCTGCGAGATACACAGAAACAGAAAGGAATTAGATAGTAAGAAGAGACTATAACTATTTGAGTCATTTGTGAGTTCAAACTGATCACTATTCTCCATAGATATATAGCCTTTAAAGTACCACATTTGATAAATAAATGCAACTTTCCATAATACTTGCTATTTTCACTTCATTATTAAATAGTTAATTTGATTGAAAACTGCAATTGTCAGAAATGTTTACTCCGATTTCAGAGCTATTGGATAATTTGTACACATAGAACTTGTTCAACTAAGTAAATAACGGTCATTGCTATTATTTCTAACAGCATTTTCCATCTGTGAAATATTATACATTACATAAAACGTCCGTTTTATATCCAACAACAGAGAGGCATTAAAAAATTGTGAAGTTTGCCGACAAAACCACAATGCCGTGTGCATAAATAAAATTGTAGCGTTTGCCTAATTGCATCTCTTTCTCTTACATGGGCATAAGTAACATAGATATCTCTGTCTCTTTTACGAAAAAAGACAAAAATATACCTTAAAAATGTTTGCACACTTTTATCTGTTTTTAATTTAATTTGAAAAGGATCATAAAACATGATGTAGATTGTAGGGTGTGTACAGTCACCAAAAGAGATAAGTAACTAGGGTCCTCCGCGGGCCCCTTTTCTCTGGGTGGGAAATCATCATATGACTTCTCCCGCTCTGGACGGAGCGAGAGGGAGTGTCAGACTTTTACCGACTAAAACCCACCCGTGTTGCTTCAGTTGCCTATGGCACGGGCCACGGTATCTCTTTCGAACAACCCGCGGCCCTGGCAGGCATCGGCCCTAGCGGACCCCGTCAGTGCGTGCTGCCGGAGGAAACCACGCTGACGCCGCTAAGGAGGTCGACGCGCAGCACCCAGTCGTACCCGATATCCCACAGATGCGGCCCCAGGACCGATTCCTGTGGGACACCGCACGACATCTCTCGCCGGTTCCACTCTCCCCGGTGACCGGGGTAGATGACGGCCCTGTCCGTCAAAAAGGCCTCGACAATGCGACATAGGTAGGTCGGCATCCGGTGATACCGGAGTGCCTCCCTGATGCAACTCCAGGACAGGGTATTGAAGGCATTGGCGATGTCCAGAGACACCGCCAAGACAACCCCATCATGGGCCACAGCATCCCCCGTCGTGAGGGCTCGCACGCGCATGATGGCGTTCACCGTAGAGCGCCCCCTGTGGAAACTAAACTGAATGATTTCGAATGAAATTTAATTTGATAAATGAACTGTTTGTTTTCTATTAATTAAATTGATTTTTATTCAAAAACATCTATCGGTTTCGTACTAAACTTCAACTATATCCGGCGACCCTGGTTACTTATCTCCTTTGGTGACCGTACCTAATATAATCGGATTTACATTTTATATATTTTAGGCTTCAACAATTTGTAGGGAATGGCCTTCGTATTTTACTACAGAATAGGCAGACACTTTTAGGGCATGTTTTTTGTTAGAGAATTTATGTACAGACAACTGTACAGTTTTAATTTTGTTTTATATACATAATTACGTTCGCGCCGCGCGCCAGCACTTTTATACGGTATTTAAACTATAAGTGTCGCACTATGTATCACTGCATCTTATCGTTTTGTATCAATAAACATATCAATTAGACACTCGCCGCAGAGGATTGTGTTATTTATCATCTAATTCGCGATCTTCCTGCCTATATCAGCGAGAAGCGGTCATCTATCATCTATCATTTATCATCTAAGTGTAGGCGTGAATCAAAACCCCTACAATTTAGGAAAGCGTTAATTAATTTATATATCATTTCATAGGTCAATGAATAAGCTCTTCCGTTGAAAAGATTAAATCTATAGGTATATTAATAATAAAGCTGAAGACGTTGTTTTTTTTGTTTGTTTCTTTGAACGCGCTAATCTCTGGAACTACCAGTCGGATTTGAAAAATTATTATTGCATTTGATAGTCCAATCCTTGAGAAATACTATAGGCTACTTAACATCACGCTATGATCCTTAGGAAGCGAGCAAAAATAAAAAGTCAGAAAGTTCGCTAAGCGAAAACGAAGTGACAGTGCGGATAGTTGATGCGATGCAACGGGATGGGTCGGAAAAACAAGAAATTTGACGCGGACGAAGTCGCGGGCAGAAGCTAGTTGATTTATAAAGATACACCAACAGTTTGAATATACCTACCTATAATATACGTATTATAAAATATCAAATTACAATTATATAGGTAACATTAGCCTCGGACTTACATCGTCACCAATTACTTAAAGGATAACCAGTATTTTCAAAAATAAATGATAAGGACACATAAAAATAATAACATTAGTGGCTCTAGAATTACGTAAATAATGAAAAAGAATAATTAGTTTATTTGTCAGACACACGTGCAAACGAAAAGATAATTAACGAAAAATAAAAACAAAATAGATCTATAATCACGAGCATAGATCAGAGGGGTAATTCTTGTAATTTTAAGAACGTTCACAGTCTGATCTCAGTCTCAATCTGACAAAAATACCTCTAATTTCTCTACGTTTTCGACATTGAATGTCGCTGCGATGCGATTGCGACTAGATTTTGAACGTTTCTAATTAATAATAAATCGTTTATTTACAATGAACACCTTAACAATTAAAATAGTGCAAAGTTGTTAATTTGCCTGTGATAACGTAATCACGGGAATTGGCCTTCAAAAATAGTCGGCAGCTGCACGACGTGACTCTGACAAGAAGCGCTGTGCTATCCACAGCTGCACAGCACTGATTCAAAGTGGTCACCGAAAAAATGGACTATTGTAGGGTTTTTATTATACAAAAGGAAAATGTTCATGAATCCTACGATTCATGAACCTTATTTGTTCCGTTCCGTTCCTACAAATATTATAAACACGAAAGTTTGTGAAGATGAATGGATGGATGTTTGTTACTCTTTCACGCCTTAACTGCTGAACTGATTTTGATGAAACTTTACAGTAATATAGCTTATACACCAGAATAACATATAGGATACTTTTAATCCCGATATTCCCAGGGGATCGACACTTTTTTTTTAATGATATAAACTAGTGCTTGACTGCGATCCCGCCTGATGGAAAGCAGTGATGCAATCGTTGATGGTAAAGCGCACTAATTTATGATGAGCCTATTCACTCTAGCCTTGAAGACACTTAAATTATAATCGAACGGGAAAACCGCTGCAGGCAAATTGTTCCAGTCCTTCGATGTTCGCGGTATAAACGACGAGGCGAAACGCTTCGTCCGGATCGTAGCAGTTTCAACAACGTAAGGGTGGAAACTGCTACGACTCGCCGTGCGACGGGTTGTCCGATGATGGAACGGTGATGGCGGAATTAAGTAATGTAATTCCCGCGCACACTCTCCAGAATGCATCCTATAGAATACCGACAGGCTGGCTACCCTACGCCTGTGCTCCAGGCTTTGTAGATTGGTCTTAACCAAATCTGGATCACCAATTAGCCTCTTCGCACGCCTCTCCACTGAGTCCAAAGCTGCTAGATGGCATTTTGCAGCACCAGCCCATATGTGGCTGCAGTACTCTACACACGATCGGACCTGCGCTTTGTATAGTACAAGCGACGTAGGCAGTTCAACAAAAGCTAGCGATAAATATCGAATTGCCTACTCAAATATTCGTTGCTCGTACGATATAGTCGAGCGATACAAGCCACTTCACTTACCGACCACTTAACGTACAATCAAACGCACACCAGTGGTATCAATATGACATTGACAGCGTCATCATGTAGTACCAGTAAGAGTGAATTTCGTAGTGCAAAGTGTTACCCCTGATGTGCGTCTGACTGTACAACAATAACTTTTGCGTTATGGCAGCAATTAAGGGCATTCTATTAGCGTTTAGATTAATATCTTAACGATAATAGTGCCATAAGTACAGTTTTTTGGCTACTTACTTTGCATAGATAAATAAGGTGCCACAAAACTGTTCAAACTCAACAACTCAAAACACGCGATGTGATATAAAGTTGCGGACTAGCCCGTATAGAATAAGCCGAGCGTGGCTGAGCGTGGGGTCCTGTATGCTTAGTGCGAGTTTTTTAAACGTCACCATCGCGTTAGAGTTAACTCTGATTTGTATGGCGCTGCATTAGCGCCACCTGGTGCCATACGCGAGAACTAAAAAACGCGAGTGTAAGTTTTTTATTTTACTTTGTCGATGGTGACGATCGAATCCCACTCGATAGTGAGCTCGTAAATTAACGTGACTCTGTGTTATCGCGAGTGTAAGTTGCAATTTTGACAGTTTTGACAGCTCGTTTGAGAAACGCGTTCACGTTCGAATGAGTTAATTCTTCACTGAAGGATTTGTAGTGAGAGCCTTGTGAGTGTGGTGAATTTTCAAAGTTATTGTATTTTAATTCGTTGTGTGGGCTCATTATTACTAATACATTTTACTTGGAAGATGTTTGAGACCGCTAGGGCACAAGATGAGCGCAATTACATGTCCAGTGTTCGTGCAAAAGCCCGTACTTCTAGCAATGCCCTAAGAGATCATCCGAAGGCCGGATTTAAGAGGAGATACAGCTGAAACAGCTGACTGGTTTAAAGTCTACACAACGGGTAACCTTGGAAGATAAGGTAATTTCAATTGGAGGTGCAAATCACAACTCTTTCCTAAGGAAGAACAGCAACATCAATAAATTATATGCAGTTGTTGCACCAAAATGGAGAAATAGTGTGGCTTTTGGGTAAGCTCGCCACAATAAAATGTAATTGCATTGTATATTCAACTTAGGCAATGATTCAACTAAAAGATGGTTATAATTTTAGGAGACTGGTTATCCACAACAGCCATGGTTGATGACTCCGATTTTAGGTGCTGCTCCAGACACACTAGAAGCCAATTACAATCAAAGGCATGTGGCAGCCAGAATCATCATAGAAAATATGTTTGGGAGGCTGAAGAATCGATGCCGCTGTCTAGACAAACATAGAGGGCTACACTACAAGCCTATTAAATGTCCTAGAATTATTCAAGCCTGCTGCATTCTCCATAACATTGGTCTTGATTTTAATGCTGTAGAAGAAGAAGAGAACATCTTCGGTATGGTGACAAATTCTACAAATCAGTCCATAGCTTATGTGTATTGAATACTAAATTACACTTCTTTCTAGGATTGGAACATGATGAAGAAAAACACAATGGGCCACAGAGACCCACAGAGATGTAAACAGGAGGTTCAACATCTGACAATCAGAGGAAGGATTTTAAGGGAACAATTAGTTAGAAGACTTCAACACTTTTATTTTTAATATACTTGAACTTTGTAAGTTTGATGTTCAAAGGTGCCTTTATAATGGTCTAATTGAAATTATTGTTAGAATTAGAATTTATTTATTTGTATGAATGTTGTTTTACATAGTACCTACGGTGTTAATATTTTTTAAGTTCTCTACACTACCACAACATATTATGGTGTACAAATATTTAAATGTCATTCTTATATAACTAAGTACAATAAAATTAATATTAAGATTTGTGATATACAATAAGTCCAATATGAATATTATTATAATTACGTAGACGTTACTTTAAAATCAATGTCAAGAATGTTCTAGAATAAATTCTTTTAGCACACTTTTAACAAAATGTTTACTTTTTTCCTAATCAAGATCAAATCTTATAAGTAGGTACCTACTTTCAGTATTTTTTAAATGAATAACAATCATATAATCAATTATGATTGTTATTAATTTGCATATTCTTTACAGTCATCATCAGCTATTCCGTTCCCATATTTGGGTCGGCTTTCAGTCTCAACTGGATTTAAGTGAATACCAGTAGGATTCTACATGGAGCAATTGCCTATCTGATAAGATAGGCATTTTCTCCATGGTGACCATGCTGGCTTTGTGTAGTGAGTGTCCAAGTCAGAAAGTGTATAATATGCATGTAAAATAATTATGAATTATTTCTGTTTAGAATTAGAAAGATTGAGTAGTGAATCTGACCGTAGTAAGAGAAGTTGCAATTTTAATTAGAGGTAATGAAACACCAACCACGAAGAAGGTTGTAGTACTTTTATTCATCATTAATCAGTCTTAGATTGTGTCACAAACTAGGAACTTAATTTTGATATAATAACAATTCTTTGAATTCTTAACTAGTTATAGGTTTGAGATAACTATTGCCATAAATTATTTACATAATAATATAACAAGTAGTAAATAGGAACACATTATATATCACACAACTTCTTATGAAATATCAACTTTTAACTTAAAACTAACTTACAAGAATAATACCAAAAAAGGTGGTGAGCAGTAGTAGTGCTTAATATTAAATATATCTAATTAGTCTGCAAAATGTATCTACAATTTTCTCTAAAAAATTTAATCCTCTGTGGCCTACAGCTTGCCACTCCCTCTGAGCCTGCACCTCCATCTCTCTGATCCTATTCTGCTCTCTCCTCGAGTCCATGTAATCTTTATGTTGCTGTTCCTTAAAATTTCTCCAAAACGAATCTGCTTGGGATTCTTGCACGACGAGACATGAGACGAAGTTCTGGTTGGGAAGAGCATGCCCCGTCTCTAGAAAAAATAATAAAAGTTATTTATATTATGAGTTGTCATCTTAAAGAGCCTTTTAAACAAACTTATAAAGTTCTTTCTTACCTTCCACTTTATCTCCACAAAAGAAAGAGGAGTAGGAGCCATGGTAGGTGGCGACTGTGCTGGGGCAATGACTCTTGATGGCCCTGGCTCATTCCAATTAGGTTGGATACATAGAACATAAAAAATGTATGTTCTTCAGATCTTAAAGTTTTTCAGCTGATGCCACGACAATTAACCATACTTCAGGCTAACTCTTTTCCAAGTTTCATCAAAAACACTTCAGAGGTTGGGCACACACAAGTAACAGGTGGAATTGGGCTGAATGTGAATCTCCTGTAAGAGAATACAATTTATGAGACACAATAAAGTAACCTAATTATATACTACCGGTTGGTGTTATTTAGGAAGTTTAAACCTGTGACAACCCAGCTTCTTCTATTGCCAAGCCCGTAGCGACTCGCACACCAATGATATTTGTTGTGGATAGCTTGCTGAGGTCTCCATAAAGACCAAAATAAACTTTGTTTTATTTCTGCAAAGTTCACAGATTATAAGCTCGCTAATCACCAAATAATTAAAATTCCACTTACTACTCCATAAATGTCCCCATCAAAACATAATTGGGACGAACTTGTCTTCATTTTTAATTAATAGAATCCAATATTAAATCAATAACCTAAATCACAATAACTTGACACAAACACGAAACCTAAACAAAGTCGTTATAACCAACACAAATTTGATAGACAGCCGCTATCATTGGGAACACTGAATATAAATGTCATTCTATTTGGTCGGTTTATCGGAGGACGTTTACGTGACACCAACATAAGAAAAATAATGCTCGCAATTCACGGTGACCAAACGCGTATTGGATGGTTAGCTTCCATTGTAACTCACACTCGCATGCATTCGGTTCTCGACACGTTTGACGTTAACTCGATTTACGCGATGGTAAAGTCATTCGAACAACGTTGTGAAACTCACACTAAGCATGCTGGTTTCGATTCCCGGATCGGGCAAAGTGTTATTAAGTTCTTCCATTAGGAATTTCTTAGTAACAGTCCAAAGATTGGAAGTCGGCGGTGTGATACCCCCGTGTCTCGGAAAGCACGTTAGGGTCACGTCGCACTGACGGGGTTGGCTAGGGCCGATGCCTGCCAGGGCCGCGGGTTGTTCGAAAGAGATACCGTGGTCCCTGGCATAGGCAACTGAAGGAACACGGGTGGGTTTTAGTCAGTAAAAGTCTGACACGCCCTCCTGCTCCGCCCAGAGTGGGAGAAGTCATATGATGATTTCCCACCCAGAAAAAAAAAGGGTCACGTCGCACGTCGTGTCGGATTTCCGTCCCATCGGACTATGAGAGTGAGAGGAAGAGAGAGTGCACCTGTATCTGCGCGCACACTTGTGCACTATAATATCCATGGCCGAAATACAAATACGGTCTGGAGGACCTTTCCTCCAGACCGTATTTGTTAAAATAAATGTCTATTTTATTCTATAAATACTTTTATTTGTAGAATAAAATAGACATTTATTTTAACAAATATGGGTAATACATAATAGGTGTTATAATACATTAAATAAAATAAAAAATAAAAAAAATAATCTTTATTTCGGACAAGTAACATCCATAGTAGGTTAGTAAGCAGAAATCTTATGACTATGTTAGTAAAAACATAATATTAGGTTACTTTGCAACAAGATTACTCTGAGAGATCAATGCTATGCATTATCGAAGAGTCGCATCTCCCAGCTATGATTTTTAGGATGGAGTTGGGGCTCGCCTGCACTCTGCAGAGCAATGAGGCAGATTTCTGACGCGATTAAAGCTCAGCCATATTTCACCATTCGTCATGCAACATTTATATTATTAACATTCACTTAGGTTTAATCAAAAACCAGATCCATAAATCTAGAGCAACTCAAGCAATTTTTTTTTTCTCTGATAAAAACTTAATTACACTGTAGTTACATTTTGTCTATTACCTATACTTTGTCTACTAGGTTAACCGTTTTTGATAGATCGAAGTAGTGAACAATTATATTTATTTTGTCAAAACAGATACACTTACGGTATTATAATGCCTGTAAATAGTCATACATAAGATAATTCAATAAGATTAGGCAGTTTATCTATTTATTTTATTACGTATTTTAAAATTAAGTTACGTACTCTGGAATATGTACAGACGCCAGCACATCAAGCTACTACAACCTGTCAAGTATCTTCAATAGATTTTCAACTTTATCACTAAAGCATTTAGGTTCAAGGTTGATTGGGAAAATTTGACAGTTTCGGGTAGCTTGACCTGCTGGTGTCTGTACGTTCTAATACAGCTGTCAGAAACGGTTAACCTCATGGACAGGGTATAGTTAAAACGATATTTTTGTAATAGTTTTGTTTCAAGGCTTCCAGTTTCGGTTTGAAAGGATTATTTTTAGCACGACAGAAGCTCTGCCCTTTTTGCAGAAACCTTTTTTCATAACCAATTTGTTAGGCTTCTCTCATAAATTCCTGGCTGGATAAAATATTGATCGATATTTGAGAATTGGTATCTACAGTATCTGCTGCAGTGTAGCATTAACGGATATTGTTCTAGGATATAGTATACCTATAATATAGGCCACTTTGCAATTCATTAATCGTATATACATACTTTTGTTTTATATATTTTACCTGTCTATGCAAGGTTGCAAGCGCAACTGCTGAGTATGAGGTCCTGGGGGTCGACTACGAAGTGCAAAGTGCGAATGATCGGATCGGACCGACACGTGGCCGAACCAAATATTATTGAAAAATGCGAAAAAAGTTCGGATCGGCTCAGTTGGGTCGGGACCATAGTCAATATTCGAATGAGTAGGAGTGTAGGATCGTGACCGACCGAACCAAATGGTAACTTCGTAGCAGGAAACGGCCGAACATTCGGCCGATACCACTTCGGAGTAGACCCCCTGGGTTCGATTCCTATGTCGGGCAAAGAGAAATTCATAATAGAAAAACACAATATAAAACATATTGTGTTTTTCTATTATGAATTTCTCAGCAGCAGCCCGGAGTCAGAATTTGTGCCCGATTGATGGCAATAGGCTCTTCTCCTTTATGGGACTTCAAGATATCTGGGAAAATGTGGGTGTACTATAAGTACACCTCTATCCAATCCTTTTGCAACAATTTTTAAAAACATTCTACTTATATATTTTATAATAACAAAGTATTTTTTTTTGCACAGAAAAACGCGAGACTCGCAGCACTGTTGGCCACGTGCGTCTGCGCCGATCCGATCGACGCGTGTTAGAGCGCGCACGACGTCGCACGCTACGCATGACCGTCACTATAGTTGCTGTGTTCGCGCTCTGCTGGCTGCCGTACGCTACTATCACCATGTGGTCAGTATTTGTGAACACTATACCTGTGTGACGTCATACGCCGCTTGTTGGAGCACGTACGACGTCACACGCGACTCATGACCATCACTATAGCTGCTGTGTTCGCGCTCTGTGGGCTGCCGTACGCTACTATCACCATGTGGTCAGTATTTGTGAACACTATACCTGTGTGACGTCATACGCCGCTTGTTGGAGCACGCACGACGTCACACGCGACTCATGACCATCACTATAGCTGCTGTGTTCGCGCTCTGTGGGCTGCCGTACGCTACTATCACCATGTGGTCAGTATTTGTGAACACTGTACCTGTGTGACGTCATAGGACGCGTGTGTCGCATACAACGCATGAGCGTCAGTCACTATATTATGGTCAGTAAAGGAGTTACATAAGTTGAAAATAAATTATAATACAAGAAGTGTGAGAGAGCAAAGATTAGTTCAACCGAAAATAACAAATTATTATGGGTATAATTTCAAGATATGGTAATAATTTCAAGATATTTAGTGCCAAAAGTATTTAATAAAACATTTAAGACAAAACCCTAAACTAAGTAGGTAAAGGAATGTTGAAATTAAAATTTAGGAGCACAATAACGAGCATTCAGCCTTTATCGAGAAATAAATTCACATCTTATAGTATTAACGTAGTTAGTAGTTTTAAGCTTAGTTTGTTAATAGATTTAGAAAAAAATTATTTAATTAACAAGCGCTTCTCGCCATCAAACTAGTTTGGCGAGTAAAATTGCAAACTGCTGGTGTCGCATCGGATTGGAACGGATTTTGCAATCTTTAAACGATATTAAATCGTGTACACGGTTTTTAAAGTCTATATTAGGTACCAAGCCGTGCACAGCAGCTTGACCGCGGGCGTCTTCCACGACACGCGATCGTAGCAGAAAGTATGCTGCGACGCGCGATCGGCTCCATTCGCCTGTCGTCGTATCCGATCGAATCCTTTCGGTTTTCGTCGTAAAATTAGAACACGTCAACACGGTAGCAATGAAACTAATTGACTAGGCGCAGAAGCGGATACGTTCGCAAGCGACGGTATGGGGCCGATCGTATGCATCGACATCCTGCCGGACGCGATCGGCTGTCGCCGCATCCGTTCATATCCTTACCGATCCGATGCGATGCAAGCCGTTTAGTGGAAATCATCTTGAAGAACAAAAAAATATGTATGTTTGTTAATATAAAAAATCGCCAACCCGCCTTGAGCAAGCGTGGTAATTAAAACTCATGCCTTTTCTGTATGAGAAGAGGCCTTTACCCTGCGGGGAAATTGCGTAACACACTATCCGTAGCAATAGGTTTAATTATGACTCTTTTTTTTTATAAACTACCTCTAAAAGCGGTTTCAAAGTTTGTATGGAAGAATTTAGCGCGCGGTCCGATTTACTCGAAACTCAGTATTTATACCTAGGAGTGAAAGTAAAGAATAATGTGTATCGTTATTATAAAGCAATTTATTTATTTATTTATTTATTTAATCTTCTCGCACAAAAAGATACAAAATATCCTTCAAAATGATACAGATTGAGATTGATAGTGTTTTACGCAATTAGGGTGCAGCACAGGCACAGGTAAGCTGGTATTATTAAAATGCCCAATATTTAATAGAATTCACAGATGACTTTTAATATCAATATCAGGCCACAAAGTCCTTAACCACATTTCATAATCCAGTTTAACGTATCAAGGTATCTCCAGGTACATGGTGGACCGTGAATCAGCAGCCCGGTTATCTCCAAGGGTCCAAGACTTACTCTTCGTGATGGCAGTCTCCAACTCCTGTATGAATCCTCTGGTGTATGGCTCCTACACCCTGGACATCAAGGGTCTGCTGCAGAGGTTTCTGAAGAAGACCTGCTGTCACTCATCAGCTGCCTCAGATACTATAGGTAATAGAATAAAATACAGGTTAACCAGAAAAGGTATCCGCTTCGGTATTGTTCGTGTTTCGGGGGGGGGGTAACTCACTATGACCACCTAACGATTCCTTACTTCGAAACCACGTCAATTCCTTAGTTAATCAATCACAACATCAGAGGAGCAATTCCCGTATTTTTAAGAACATTCGTAGTCCAATCTCAGTCTCAATCTGACACAAATGCAATCAATTTGAAAAAAAAAATAACATACATTTTTTGACAAATGTCGAATACAATTCGAGTCGCAATCTTATTTCAGCGAAATTGATTGTCGCTGAAATGAGACATTGGCCTACTCTCCATGATACAATGGCGTGGTTGACATTTCGATTCCATGCCAACTAGACACGATATTGACATGGTTTGCACGCGGTAAGATTTCGCAAAAAATAATTGAATTGGGAGAATCGGGGCCTGAATTAGTAGGAACGTCGCGGCACTGAGGCGAAACTTTTTCCTTCTAATTTTAACTGCCGTGCTTTGTTGTACTGCACCTATCATTGCGCTTTTGTATGAAGCTTTCTCTCTTTTGGGTTGCCTACTCTGGTCGCAGATTATCATCTGTCATACAAAAGTTTTAAAAAGTTTTATTTCAAATGGTATAGAGTCATGAACATTAACGCAACTGTCTAATCTCTAATTTTGTATCCATGGTAATACAAAATAAATAAGTGCTTCCATGGTTTTAACAGCTCTATATTTATTAGATTAGATTAATATTATTTAGAGGTATGAGGAACAGGGTGTAAAGTTCACTCATCCTCCATACAAAAGGGAGGATCCTCCGACCAGACGGCTGTTGTGTCTGGCGGGCAATTGCCCAACGATTGATGTTGAGAAATGGTATCTATGCTAATTTAGCGGTAAACTCTGCTTGCGAGATGCAGGATTTGCATGACGCGTTGTTCGCATGTGGCGTTGTAGATACCGCTACAATTAGATTTCGTCTTCGTCATCTTGCGTTCGTATTTCCGAAGGTGGACGTGATTGCCGAAGTGCATACTTTTTCTGAGAGATCTATATGTCATCATCATCTGCCTAGCCTTTTCCCAACTATGTTGGGGTCGGCTTCCAGTCTAACCGGATGCAGCTGAATACCAGTATTTTACATGGAGCGACTGCCTATCTGACCTCCACAACCCAGTTACTGGGTAATACGATACCCCTTGGTAAGTCTGGTTGTCAGACTTTCGGACTACTGACGACTCGTAACGACTGTCAAAGATCCACGAATCACAGCCGGGACCAACGGCTTAACGTGCTTTCCGAGGCATGGAGGGGTCTTGATATGTGAAGATGGTCACCCATCCACGGACCAACCGCGGCAAGCGTAGCTTAACCTGATCGGTCGACCCGTGCGGCGGTTATTACTTAGCCACAAGCCCCTCTACTGAGACATCTGTATGTAGATTTGATTATTTTAGGTAAATGATAATTTTGAGAAAAAAAAAATTACGTCCTCGTCATCGTTATCGTCATCATCGCCATCGTCATGAACATTAACGCAACTGTCTAATCTTTAAAACTAACCAATTAGTGAAACTGGCTAATTAAATAAACTGTCGAATGAGGGAAACGAACAGTGATACGCGGACTCACTTGTATGATTCGTATATTCATGTTTGTTCAGCAATTGGTGAGCATTCCATTTCTTCATCTGCCTAGCCTTCCTCATGCTCCAAGCCGCCATAAAGTTTGAATCGGCTGTACTGGGTAACACGATACCCCTTGGTAAGACTGGTTGTCAGACTTTCGGGCTACTGACGACCTGTAACTACTGTCAAAGATCCACGAATGACAGCCGGGACCAATAGCGTAACGTGCTTTCCGAGGCACGGAGGGGTCTCGGTATGTAAAGATGGTCACCCATGCACGGACCAACCGCGGCAAGTGTAGCTTAACGTGATCGATCGACCCGTGCGACTACAACTACATAGGTATTTTCCAAGAATTCTACTACGTTGATATAATCTTTGTTGGAACTAGTGTTGTGGCTATTATAACATGCACAGTAGAGGCTACACGGGACTGCCTCGTTGCTCTGGTGCTATTGTTGAGTGTGAGGTCCTGGTTTAGGTAATAAAATAATAATAATAATAATAAATTTTATTCTTCAATAAAATAAAAATACAATGTGACGGATTCGGTGAGCCACAAACTAAGCATCGCTTGTATCTTGTGGCTCTGGACTTGGAGTGCAATTTTACAACATTAAAGATTACATTACAGTTTGAGGATGTTAGATAGTTACAAAAAGAAAAAGATAAGTGTTAAAATAAATAAAACATTCGTGCGATTCTGATCACAAAATAAAATAATATTGGTTTATCCTAGGGCTTGTACTATGGTGTGTGTGTGGGTGTTTGTATGAGTGTGTGCGTGTTTGTTAGGGTGTGTGTATGTGTGTGTAGGTGCTATATCAAAGCTTCGGTGGCGTCGTATGATAATTTTAAAAGAGCTGTAGTTAGGAATTTTTTACAGGTGGTAGTTGAGCAGACTTTTAAGTCGCAGATTTTGTTAACTTTATTGTACGTGCTGGGATGGGAAAAATAGGTACAGCGTCTAGCTAGTTCGGATTTGGCATTTGGTATGGGTACTCTGAATACACGCTTGTTTATTATGTCCCTGTAGTCAGGCCGATTTTTCAATGTTGCATGATATTTAAGCGTTGCTTGGAGTACAAATATTTGTCTTACCCTGAGGACTTGAAACTCGTGGTATACAAGGTCTGTAGGGAATCTAAACGGTTTTTTTATTGCGACTTTGATCAGTGCCCGTTGCGACCTTTCTAGCGTTATAAATGTACTCTTACCAGCGCGTCCCCAAATGCAAATACAGTACATTATGATCGACTGCCAGAGTGCGAAGTAGACTATTCGCAAAATATCGGTGGGGGTGCAGTCCCTGAGTTTTTTCAAGACGTGTATTAGTTTTCGTACTCTGGAGGAAAGGGCAAAGATGTGGGCTTTATAAGTTAAGTTGTTATCTAAGGTTATGCCGAGGTATTTGATCGTGTCAGTTCGTTCAAGGACTTTACATGCGCAGGGGTGGTGTGGCAGTGTTGAGGTAACAATGTGTGTCTGTGGACAGGTATGTATTTTTAAGGACATAGTTTGAGAGGCACTGGAGGAGCTAGTTTTGGAGAAAGCAAGGTATTTACTTTTACTAACGTTAAGTGTCAGTAGGTTAGAGTCTAAGGATTGCGCTATTTGAGAGAGGCCTTGTTCCGCCATTCGATAAACTCGGTCCCATGACGTGTCGTGGAACACGATGGCTGTGTCGTCAGCGTAGGAGATCACTTCAGCGTTTCTGAGAGGGAGATTTACTACGTCATTAATGTACAGCGTAAACAACGTTAGGCCAAGGGTACTGCCCTGCGGAATTCCAAACGTGATAGGGAGCAACTTGCTTTGGTGACTGCCTATTTTACAATATTGGTACCGCGATGTTAAGTAGCTGTGAAACCATTCTAGAGGGGTACCTCTTATACCTATTGCTTCAAGTTTCTTGAAGAGTAGTCCGGGAGACACAGTGTCGAATGCTTTTGCCAAATCAAGAAAGACACCAACACAGCATTCTCCATTCTCTATGTGGTGGGAGACTTGGTTTGTCAGAAGTGACACCGCGTCTTCGGTGGATCTGCCCCGGCGAAATCCGAATTGCCTGTCTGAGACGATGTTGTGATTGTCTACAAAATTTACTAGTCGCTTGTTGACATTTTTTTCTAAAATTTTAGAGACTATACTCAACAGGGCGATAGGTCTGTAATTTTCTGGCATGTCTTTGGGACCACTTTTGTAAATTGGGGATACTGCGGCAACTTTCCAGCAATCGGGGAAAACACCTGATTCTAAACTTAGGTTAAAGATGTGCGTAAGTGGCTTGATTATGCTCTCTCGACAATTTAGGAGTAATGGAACTGTTACTTGATCTGGCCCTGGTGCACTGTCTATTTTTAAGTTACGTATTATGTTGGAAACTTCTTCTTCATCGGTCGGATGCAAAAAGAAAGATTGTGAATTAGAACTAGGTGCTATGTTTGATTCTATTAGTGACTGGTGAGTGGTTGAGAGTTTGTCTAGGATCTTGGCTGCGTGTTTTTCCCCGACAGAGACGAAGTGCTGGTTGCAATTGTCTAGTGATGATGTTGGGGAAATATTGGACGCAAATAGGTGAGATGATACATTGTGGCGAGTTTTAGTTCCACAAATATCCTTTATAGCCGTCCATAGTTTTTTTGGATTTTTCTGGTTCCCTTCGATTTCTTGTCTGTTATGTAAGTTTCTGAGTTTCCGAAGTAGTGTGCACATGAAATTCCTGTATCTGGTGTAAATTAAATGTTTTGTTTGATCGTCAGGGTTAGCTTTGCATTGAAGGTGAAGCTTGTCGCGTTGCCTCATGCACCTAATTAAGCCAGGAGTGACCCAGGGTTGGATGTTAACCATTCTACGACTAATTTTAACATTTTGTGAGTGTTTGTCAGTGGCACGTGAGATAACGTTGTTGAAGTACATTAAAGCAATGTTTACACAAGATGAATTTATTACTGAATCCCAGTTAATATCAGAGATCTCACCAGCTACAGCGGTCCAGTCAGTTTTAACTCTCCAGCGTTTGTTGTTTTTAGGGCGTTCCCTTTTAATGGGAACACTACATAAGGCTAGGTCGTGGTCGGTAATGGATAAGTTACAGACGAGACCAATAGGTTTTGCTAGTGATTTTATAAATATGTGGTCGATACAAGCTCCGCATCTTGTTGGGAGAGTTATAGCAGGGGATAAACCGTGTGAGGCCATAAGACAAGCGTAGTTAGATACTTGGTTATTACTTGGGTCGTTAATATTTAGGTTTATGTCGCCAGCCACAATTATTGTTTGTTGGTTTTTAAGATCAAATAGGGTGGTGTCAAGGGAATTAAGAAATTGCTCTGTGTTTGTAAAAGAGGGAGACCGGTAAATGGCTAGGAGGCTAAAATTGTTGTTGGTTTTTATTAACATACTATCGGCGTCAGCAAGGTTAGATTCTACAGTGACAATATTGCTGCTCTAGGCTGTTCTTGTGTAGATAACAATTCCCCCGGTGGTGTTATTTGGTTTTTTCTAACAGGAATTTCTTAGGCTGCTACGTTATGCCCGGTTGACTGGAATAGGGTCGCTCCCTTTTACATGTGAATTAAAAATAACTGGTATAATTTGGGTGTAATATAGGTACACCTCTGCCTAACCCTCCGGGGATTACATGCGTGATGTTATTTTATGTGACGTCCAAGCTACGTACACACGACTTACGTCCTGTGGGTAAAATATTCTACAGTTGCTCAGTACCGTCATGTATTTTACAAAACGCTTTATACAGAATGTGTTTTCAACCATCTCACCAGTGGGATTATTGCCTCGAATGAAATAATTTCAGTACAATACAACGTTGTGGGAACGGATCGTGAATGTGAAACTGTTCAACTATATCCGAACTTTACTCGCAGAGAGAGTATTCAGAATCTGTGTTGTTTGCAACACAACAAAGTCAAGGATTCTAAGTTTGATTGTTGTTTTTATTTATTTATGTCTAATTGCATGCTGCACTGGTTGACGTCATCACGTCAACGCCGGCTGCCGTTGAAAACCAGCGCTGGGGCTCTGTCTCGTATAGGGTCTTAGCATTATGCTGAGCGATGGCCGTTTTGCGTGAATGTGACGCATGTTTACCCCCAACTTGTTATTTTTTCGTGTATTTATGTTCTTTTCTATGCGTCATGTTTGCCGCAAATAAATGTATTTTCTTTCTTTCGCTTTCTAAGTGATAGTTATTAACTGAGAATAGTTTATAGTTATCATCGCCGTTCTCCTGCCCTTATCTCAATTTACTTGGGGCAACATGTCTTTTTCTTCCATACCTCTTTGCACCCCCCACCTTTCTTTTTCTCTATTGTTTTTTTCCTTTTCTCTTTATTTTTTCTTTTTCGTTTCATTTATATGTTTTTCCTCATAGGAGTGAATCATTGTATTCTTTGTGAGTGAAATAAATTATCTTAAACCGTAAAATGAAAAACGGAACCCTTATAAGATCACTTCGTTGTCCGTCTGTCAAGACCCTTTTTCTCAAGAACGCGTTATCAAATACTCAAGGCTGCAATCCCCTGAAGCAGTAAAAAAAATCAAACTTTTAAGTCAACGCAATCAAAAGATACGGGGGTTTATGTTCCGTTTATGCCGCATATTTTGACTCTCGCAAGAGAATCAAAACCTATAGGGTAGTTCCCGTTGACCTAAAATCATGAAATTCGGCAAGAAGCAATATCATGTAGCACAATCCGAAAACTGTAAATTTGTAGAACCCTCGGTGCGCGAGTCCGACTCGCACTTGATCGATTTTTTTATTTATTTATTAGAGGCCAGGAATGATTGCTTTTACGTATTTCTTGCCAGCCACACACTGTGTTATTTTATTTTATTTGTTAGGGACAAAAACAGTTACATGTCAAGCTTAAATAAAGATTCTTAAATTAGCAAAGTACTAAATAAAGAATTAATTATTAAATCCTTATAATTCTTTGCACAGGTATCGACGGCTCTGGATCGAGTTCAATGAAGAACAGAAATATAAACTTGGAGACGCCCCTCATGAAATCTACCAAGGTAATTCATTTAAATATTTTGTGATCTTTTATTTAAATGTTTTCTTATTGACCGAATTGAGAACTTCCTCCTTTTTTTCAAGTCGGTTAAAAAGAATTTCTCTTTTAAACAAGAATATTTTTTTTTTTTTTTTTGAAAATCAAAATATTTTATTTCACACTAGATGACCCGGTGTACTTCGTATCACCTATCCGAACGACATTAAAACTCTCCCTTCGCTAAAATGGCTGAAAATTTTGATCGGTAATGTCAGGCATTGCCATTTTCATAGGTTTATTATACTCTAAGTCTGGCAATCAAAAGTAGAAAATAATTGAGGGGACCATAGATTTTTAGCAGGCATCACTAATTATACTTCATGAAAGACTGATACTTACTCATTTACAAATATAAATTTGAATTTTATCAAAAATAATTATGGTATAGTTGAAAGTGGGCATGAAATTGTTCTGCACAAAATGCGTTGCGCCATGCGACGTCATTTGAAAGCATTAGTTGAATTTTTGGATGTTGGCCAAGAAGTGTTTAGAGTCATTTCCCACCCCAGAAACTAATGAGTGAAATGGATCTGGTGGTGGGACCAATTATGGCAATTTTACTTTACCACCAGCACAACATAATCCAGTAGATTCGCTGTTGTATTTTAACTCTTTACAATATTGACAAATGATTGTCATTTCCCCAATAGTCACGGATTTGTCGGCACAATAATTTACTTCCGGATCGTAGTGGAATGCTACTCGTTCCAGGTTCACAGGACCACTGCTTCTGCGGTATCGCTCGATTTCATTGCGTCTTGCTCGCTGTTGTTGTGTTTGGTGTGCCCGAACTCGTTCCATTCTAAGCCTGTCTATTCATTATTATTTACCGTAGAACGCAATTCTGCCGTACCAATACGAATGTTATCATTATCTGTCTCTCGCTGGTCATCAGTGCGGTTTGCACGTGAGGTAGCTCGTCGCCCATTTGATTGACTTCGACGTCATTTTAAAACAATAACAGTAAATAAAGTTCTCACGCACTGACAAACTGATGATAGAAGATTTTAGTAACGGTTTAATGGTGACATAATGACAGGTAACTTTATAACCTTTCGTCTGACGTTCGACAGACTGATATTTTTTTTTTTGCATTCCAACAAATCAGATATTGTGTGTGTGAAATAGCACAATAAAGACAAACTGACAACCATCAAAATATTATAATTTCAATACGCGATAATCCGAGTAATGTGGATATATGTTGACTATTCAAAACCCTTAATTTAATACGTGCTTCAATTCGAGTGGATCCGAGTCTACCGTACCGAAGGGACGAACGTCAAATGTTTGGCAGGAAAGTAGGTAGAACAGTTTATATGGGAAAAAGAAATTGTTGTTTTTACTATCTTCTTCGCAATTTTTCCATATTTTCTCACCTTTTAAACCTTCCTTGGACTACGACAAACATTTAAAAACCAAAATCAGCTAAATCGGCCCAGCCGTTCTCGAGTTTTAGCGAGACAAACGAACAGCAATTGATTTTTATATATAGATAGATAGGTACTATCGCCAAAATCTTTATCTGACCACCGTAAGGACTATTCCCACTTGCAGCGCATAATATTAGTCGACCTATAAAGGATCCTCTTTTGTTTTACTTACGGACGCAGCTGTGGTCATCATGTGCATCCTCCATAGAATAGGGAGGATCCTCCGACCAGACGAGTGTTGTGTCTGGCAGGCTACTGGCTAAAGATTGATGTCGGAGCATTGTGTATACACAGTATGGCCATAAATACTGCTACAATTAAAAATAAGAAAGATATTACATTTGAATTTGGAATCTGTCATTTTTATACGATTGTTCATTGAGTTTTCTAATTTTTAATTTTGCGATATTAAAATGGAGTGGGGTGATAAAGAGAACCGAATCGCTGTGATTGCATTACACAAAGTTGGTATGGAGCCAAATGCAATTTTTAAAACTCTCCATACGCTTGGTATTAGTCAAATGTTTGTGTACCGGGCTATTAATAGGTACAAAAAGACCTCTCCTGTTTGTGACAGAAAAAGATCTGGCCGTCCACGTAGTGTTCGTACGAAAAAGGTGGTCAAAGCAGTAAAGGAAAGAATTCGAAGAAATCCTGTCCGAAAGCAAAAGATCGCACCACGCGCTCGCGCTCGCGCTCGGGAGATGAAGATAGCACCCAGAACCATGTCGCGTATTTTAAAAGATGACTTAGGACTTGCAGCCTATAAGAGATGCACTGGTCATTTTTTAACTGATAATTTAAAAAAGGATAGGGTGGTAAAATCGAAACAACTACTGAAGCGGTACGCAAAGGGAGGTCACAGAAAAAAATTGTTTACGGATGAGAAAATCTTTATAATTGAGCAACATTTTAACAAACCAAATGACCGTATTTATGCTCAAAGCTCTAAGGAAGCTTCCCAATTAGTCGACAGAGTGCAACGTGGGCATTATCCGACTTCAGTGATGGTTTGGTGGGGTGTTAGCTATGAAGGAGTGACTGAGGCATATTTTTGTGAAAAGGTGTCAATGTATATGTTACAGTTAAAACCCGTTTTTAGATAGAACGCGTTTTCCCTAGTTAGAAGTAGTTATTTCTAAATGCCTTTGTTAAAACTAGAAATGTGCCGCGGCAGCGGCCGGCGATGTGCCAGAAGCGAATCGCTTTTGGAAAAGGAAACAGTTAGGTTAGGTTAGGTTAGAGTATGACAAACAACGTACGAGCCGAGCGAGCGAAGCGAGCGTGCCGCGGCAGCGGCCGGCGATGTGCCAGATGCGAATCGCCGGGAATGAACGAGCGCACAGCGCGTGGATGGCGCTCGGAAAGGGATTCTCCCGCACTTGTCGAAACTTGTCGAATCAGGCGATGTCTCGCGATCAATGAGAATAAGGTACGATCAATTTTGAGAACAGTTTTAAATGACTCACTTCGGAAAAACGCGTGTTGTCTAGTAAGAACTAGTTTTAACTGATATTCCATTTCAAGTATTAGTTAATTCTAGTTTTAACAAAGGCATTTAGTAAAAACTAGTTCTAACTAGGGAAAACGCGTTCTATCTAAAAACTGGTTTTAACTGTAACATATACATTATGTTAGTTGCGTGGTAAACTTTGCTTGCGCGATGCCGGATGTTGCGTGACGTCAGTATGATGCGTAGTTCGCATGTGGCGATGTAGATGCCGCCACATTTAAAAAACTATATTAACATCAAAATTCTTTATATGTTATAAAGTCGCGTATTTTCTGTCCCTGTAACTGTGTATACTTCTAAAATAGATTAATTTTGATCACAAAAGCGAAGCCGTAGCGTGCCCAGTACTCATTTATAACTTAGTTAAAAATAAATGTCAAATGTTTAATGCGTCTTAAGACCAATTCCCATAATTAAAAGAATTCAAATTTTGTCGCAATCACGAGGCCAATTCATGTAACTAAAAACGTTCAAAATCTTGTCGCAATCTCATCTCAGCGACAATAACTCTAATTTTCCTGAATTAGGGGTATTTTTGACTGAGATCAGACTTTGAACATTCTTATTTTGAAAACAAAGTCATGAAGATTTCAAAATAAAATACTTAGAAAACCTTTTCATATAAGTTTGCAGGTTTGAAGTCTCCGTCTCAAAAGAGTTTTCACACAAAGTAGCAATTTTCAAAACTATTTATTTAACAACAACACTTTGTATTTTATGAAATAAATGCTTTCGTATAAATTCCGAAATCCAATCCATTTTAATTTTAATGTGGACACTCGAAACAAGGTCCCTGTGCAAAGTTTGTTCGTTTACAAACTTTTAAATCGAAATCGAGTTTCAAGACGAGTCCGATTCGATGTTTTTAAACTTCTAATATTGTCTCCCGCCCTGCACCGCATGTTACCTGCGCATTTAATGATTTAATTTAATTTTCTCTGTCTTGTAATGTTAATTACTTTAAATACATAGTATTGTATGCAATCGAGTACTTTCTAACTAAACAGACAGCTGTACTGCTGGGGAGTTTGTTGCGCCACTTCTTCTTCGCAGCGAAAGCACTAGGAAGTGCTAAACCGCGGCCGTTTTGGGGGGTTTGTCCGTTCTGTTCAAAGATCTCGTCAAAGGATTTAACGCATCGTTGCATTTCACCCTGTACCGAGGCGAGGTTCAGCAATAAAAAGTGAAGTCTATAGACCTGAGTTTGTTTCGGCCTTTCTTCTCAGACTAGTCAGATAGGAAACGTCGACCTCATCAACTTTTTAAAATATGATTGACGTGTATAAGTGTTTGTGAAAGCCTACTAACAAAATAAAATCATTTATCATTTGACCTATACAATCATAAATTGATTTCAAGAGATATAGCAGCGTCAATCATATTTAGATGTTTCGTACTATTTTGAGTACAAAATCATGTTCTTCTTTTTTTCGAGTTGATGGAATTTTATAAACGGTATTAATTAGACTTTTTTGAGCGAAACAAAACGACTTCGCCCTATCATAATCTATTATTTTAGTCGTACATTCATCATCACAAACAATTTTACCTTTGTATAATATTAGTTTAGAGATTATTATATTTATAAAGTCAACTAGTCGTTATAATTAGAGGTGCTTGTGCCTAAATAATAACAGCTGCACGGGTCGTACGAACCTTAAACTACGCTTGCCGTGGTTGTTTCGAGGATGGGTGATGATTCATCACCCTCCTTGCCTCGGAAAGTACGTTAAACAGAATCATAACAGAATCGGGGGAATCAGACAGTCGTTACGGGTAGTCAGAAGTCCAATCGTCTGACATCCAGTCTTACCAAAGGGGTATCATGTTACCCAGCTCCATATAAAATACTGGTATTGAGCTATATCCGGCTAGGCTGGAAGCCGACCCCAACATAGTTGGGTTTTCCCTATGGCTATGCAGATTGATTGACTCACAACTACGAACACATAGCTTTGATGTGTGTGTACATACTCGTAATATCTTCAAAAAAACTTGAGAAGTAATTTGAAAATGTAGCAAAAATAAACTAGCTATTTTATTACCATCAAAACTTGTCTTTAAACCTAACCAAACACACTGATTACACAAAATTAATATCTAAAGCCGTTGAAAAACACTCACAGATCGTGGACTTCATCACTTAATTCTTAATTGAAACGTTTATTATGACTTAACATAAATTACTTTACACAACTATACCTGATTATTCCGTGGGTCCTCTTTCCCATTAAAGGTCGATGACTGGCGAAGTTTATTAGATTTCTTATTATTTGAGCAAAAAGAGTTATTGATGTGACGCGCCCTGGAAGTAAAACCGACTCGTATGCAGTGATGGCCAACAGCATAACGCTCTCTTGCCGCCATGCCCTGTCATGTCAGAAAAATAATGTTTCTTTTTTCTCCATATTTAATTGCAAGCCTCTGCCTGCGATTAGACCTAACCACAGACATTCATATCAATATGTTAAGTCTCTCAGCGCAATCCATTACCTCTAAGCCGCTTAATTACTACTCGTAATTGATTAAATCCCTCGAACATCCACATAGATACCTACCCGTCTTAGCGTGTCGATGGCAAAAAATGACATGGTATAATATATATATAGTTTTTTTTTAATTTGCCATCATTTTGCCTTCACTTGTGTAGGTGACAGGTCATGCTGTGCAAGGTGGGCGGTGAGCTATTGTCTGAGGAGAGACGCTTCGTACGCACATCACCCTAAAGATTTTATCATTTGACAGAGTCTCCTCCTCTTCTTAGCGTGTCGTTAGCAATCTAAATGGACTCGGCCCAGAATTCGGCCACTTGTTTGGCACCATCACCAGCGTCCATTAGTTCCTGTAACGTGCAGCTTACAGGACACGCAGGGCACGATATTAAGTGTCCCGTCGTTTTTGGAACAGCACCACATTTACACTCCAGAGTCTCCAAAGTGATTGCGTAAGAAATTATCCTGACTGTTCAGGATAATTTCATTTCCACATTTTAATTAATTTCCTAAACAAACCCTGTGGTATTTTACACTTTCATAAATGTTAGCATACACAATAATCAACTATTTAACTAATATTATTTGTGGGTTGCAACATTGTCATTTTTAAACATTTTATGCTTTTAAGTTGTGGCAACCCATAGATGACTTTTGATGAAAAACGGCGGGAAATGTGGGATTCCATTTTCTCTCAGCTAGAGACGATGAAAGTGGTCTCGAGTTACAATTACTATTTTACTCTGTTGAGGGCCAACAATGCCTCTGGTATCGCAGATATCCATAATTATGGCCACCACTACTGCCGTCTGCTTGTGCTACCATAAAGCAAATATTCTCCAAGAGCTTAAAACTTTATGCAATCTGTAGCCGGCACACGTAGGTATGTCACTCTCACTGACAGTAATGAAACCGTCCGGTTGAAGGAAAGTTAATTCGCCGCATACCAATTCCTTTGTCTTGGATTGACTAAAGCTGGATGTGATTTTATTGTATGACGTTTTTGGGTCACAAAGTATCTTAGAGTCGGTTGTTTCAAACAGTTGGTTAAGGTGTTATCTTAACCAACTGTTTGAAACAACCGACTATGACGTACATAACGATTACGTACTCGTTAATATTTGAAGTAAGGCAAGGCCATAATTTTGTAATTGTAATAAAAAGAAAGCACTAGGAAGTGGTGAAGGGCGGGCGTTTTGGAGGACTGTCTTTTGTAATTTTGACGTTCGAAAAATGCTGATTCTTAGCGTAATTTGAATAAATGAATTTTGGTTTTGATTTAAGTCCGTTTATTTGAACTGTGCTCAAAAACGTACAAAACTGTGTTTCAAACCCTTGATATGTAGAAATTCGATATGTGTTCATAAATGTTAGTTTTGATACGAGATTCATGCTTTTGCACAGACCTGGAGAATACGTGGCTTAATTATAGCATACATAATTATAGCCTCCTGTCTGTGAGAGGGAGTGGGCCTTTTTTTTTTTTTTTTTGGGATGGGAAATCATCAAATGACTCCTCCCGCTCTGGGTGGAGCGGAAGGGAGTGTCAGACTCTTACTGACTAAAACCCACCCATGTTCCTTCCTTCGCCCTTTATGTTCCGGGGCAGCGGTAACCCTTTCGGACAATCCCGCTGCCCCGGCAGGCTTCGGCCCTGAGGGGCCCCTCGTTATGCTGACATCTCTTTGAGGCGCGCGTGGAACACTTACGCGCCGTCCGGCACGGGCCTGGTCCTGATCGGGCGGTGAGCTACCCATTGCTCTCCGCCCGCAGGCCCGCGCCTACGGTGGCCGGTAGTCGTCGCTCGACTCCCGACGCCCGGGGCGTCTCCCGCGGCGGCTGGGACGGGAGGCTCTCTCCCTCATCCGTCCCGCCACCTCCTTCGCTAGCATGACTGCTTCGCAGAAGGAGGCGACTGCCTCCCACTCCCTCTCGCTCCGGACCATGGCTTGCACCAGGTCCGGGCGCGAGAGGCCGCCGCCGCTGCCGATCGCCTCCACGAGGACACGGCGGTGCTCCGCCCAAGCGGGGCAGACCTCCACCGTGTGCTCCACCGTGTCCTCTGGGCGATCCTGGCAATGGTGACACCCGGGCGTTTCCTCCCGCCTGATCATGTGCAGGAACCTCCCGAAACTTCCGTGTCCGGTGAGGACCTGCGTCAGGCGGTAGGTGAGGGCGCCGTGGCGCCTCTCTAGCCACTCCTCAAAGAGGGGTCTTATCGCCGCTATCGCGGCGTGCCCTGCGCTGGGTTGCGACAGTCGCTCTTTCCATGTCGCCATGAGATCGAGCCGGAGGTCCGTCCGCTCCGCAGCAATTTGCCGCGGGAGCGGACTTTCCCCCCGGCGTAGTGCCTCCGCGCGCCACTCATACAGGCGCGCGAGGACTATCGCCTCCAGATCCCATGGCGGCAGTCCGGCAAGGAGGCTTGCCGCCTCGCGCGAGATCGTGCGGTAGCCCCGGATTAGCCTTACGGCTACCACCTTCTGGGGCGCGTTCAGGTAGTGGGCGGCTCGCCGCCGCAGTGAACGCGCCCACACCGGGGCCCGAGGGAGTGGGCCTTAATCCACCACGCGCGCCCAGTGCGGGTTGTTGGATATCACATGTCTTCGATTTTTTTGGTTCTAGGACATGTTCCTCACGATGTTTTCCTTCACCGTTTAGAGAGCAGTGGTGATGAAATAATTTACACAATTATAGCATAGTTTGTCCTAATTGAGGGCGCACCGGCGACGGAATCCACGGCGTATGAATAATATGATTAAATTACATATATAAGTCAGGAGCAGTTTGACATTGTTTTAGAAACGGATTCAGACTACGAATCGCACATCACAGCCAATTTGCAACTTCACTCAGGATACAGGTATACTTATGGTGACGAGACACACTAAACTACTGGATCTGTAAACAAATTAGGAGGGGACAATGCCTATGCACCTGCCGAACCGTTTGCGTCCGCGCACACGGTGTGACAATGTAGGCACCCCGCCTAAAAATTCACCGTAATGTAGGTAGCGGATGTGGGAGAGTTACTTTTATCTTTTTATACTCACGTGTTTCTGTGATAATAAAATATTTTTTATTTGTTTCTTATGGAGGGGTTGCGATAAATACTACGAAAAGGTTTCGCTACTCCCCAAGCTCGTGTCCTTGTCCTCCTCGTCTTTTTGTGTTAACTTCTACAGCAATTTCTATACCCCAGTCTTAAAATCTAACTTTACCCTTTGTCCACAGAGCAATAAAGTCCGAACCCGGCTCGGGGTCCGCTTCGCCGAGACCTCGCTGACGGCGGTGCCCTCTCGACTCGAGGTACCAAGGGTGGTGCGAGGTCCCGCCTGACACCCACCCCCCCGACTCCGCTGCGCTGAGCACGAGCGCTGTCGAGTGCTGCACCAGTATTACAGCGATAAGATCACTACGGTTTAAAGCTAAAACTACAGTACCCAGCAGTAGCCCCGTGTTCATGAATTGTAACAGGAAACACTTTATGATATGTATGTGCTAAAAATATCTGATGAAAGTGTAAACAAACCTTGTTCAGGTTAAATTCTTACGTAGTCACCTAAAGGAATTAGTAGGTAAGTCATTTCCCTATTGTCCCACCCCTTATTCTAACAATGATTATTTGAATGACTTTATTAAACTGTAATTGAAAAATCATAGACGGAAATTCAGGTTATATAAAATTGTCCACAATTGTCCAATGTAAAACATATTTTAGGTGATCCCAAATTAGGATTTCGAGTTTAAGTATCGGAATAAAGTATCAAACCACTCGATTTGATTTATAAGTGGCACTACAAATTGGCATCAAAAGTACGTTTGCTGATCAATTTGTTTTCATTTTCATCAGATACTTTTGGAACGGTATTTACAAACACTGATTGTGAATGAAACATATGTTGCCAGCAACACAAAATGAAATTGCTCAAACAATGTAGCGCAACTTTTGTTTACTGGGCATTGCGACACATCGAGCTTTAGGCACCTGTCCCACCGCCGCCGGCGATTAACGAGAAGCTAGAACTTAAAACGAGTAGGCGAGCAAACAGCAGCGAGTGCCCGACTGCGACGAGGGATTACTCGCTGGTATGCGTTTGTACCGAGCGTCTCACCGAGTGTTCTACCCGCCAAGCGAGCGTTGCTGAGCGAGTCCACTATTTGATAGTTCTTGTCGCTGCGACAAACGAGTACTCGCCGGGCGGTGTGAACAGTCAGCGATCAACTATTATTATAATATATACGTCTCTTATGCGTTTCTTGAGCGCGGCAGTCGTTGATAGCTAATCGCTTCCTCGACGGTGGTGGGACAGGTGCCTTAGAAAGAGACTCACACAGATATGTAATGAGAGAAAATACAACTCTTAAAAAAGCCTAAAAAAATCTAAAACTAGTTGACCGACCAAGGGAGGCTACTGACAAATTTACGAATGGATATTAATGAATGGGGGATAATATATATATTTAATGGGACAGGGAGCTTTAAATGTGTAATTATTAAAAGGCCTAAAGCCAATGTGTAAGTTGTACCCAGTACCAGTGAGTGGACTTACATACGTGTTGTACCCAGTACCAGTGAGTGAACTTACAACTTACAACGAAAGTATATTGATGCAGCCTATTCTGTTCATAGGATTTTTATACAGTGTGATACGTTTAGAGATGGTAAAGATACTTAAGAAATCGTGTATTTTTGGGATATAAAATTCTTATCATACGCATAAATATTTTCAATATGTTTTTGTGTGCTTGTTGTTTTGTAAAATTAATTTTACTTGATACAATACTCGTCTGGCCTATCAATTGGGAACTGTACGATTTCCTAATCTAGCCACTGTTTTATCAACCCTGAGCTAACGTCATGTCATATTAGGGAATGCTTAAATATAAAGTCCGATTCAAACCAGTTAAAGTTAAAACCAAGTCATTACCAAAAATCTCACCGTAAAAACTTACATGAACTGAGCTGTCATTCCACCTTATGAGTTTTAGCACTCACTATTGACAGTGGGGATTAATACTATTGACAGCTCCACCCATATTCAAGCAAATAAATTATTTGATTTGATTTGAAAAAAAAAGTACAACGGACCTCTGTAAAGTACAGACACCAGCACATCAAGCTACTACAATATGTCAAATTTCTTTAATAGATTATCAACTTTATCGTTAAATTATTGAGGTTCAAGGTTGATTGGGAAAATTTGACAGTTTCGGGTAGCTTGACCTGCTGACGTCTGTACAATCAACACTCACCATCATCTGCCTAGCCTTATCCCAACTATGTTGGGGTCCGCTTCCATTCGGTTAAATGGTAGTAAAAATATAAGTTAGATCAAAATTACTTATTAGCCTAATAGGTTAGATTGTAATTAATTATATAAACCCGGTTCTTTTTAATAAAAGATTAATAGTTGTTAGCTCACTTCACCTAAGTTTTCACGGTGACTTTTTTACAAAATAGATCGGCAGGAGCCTATTTATTATAACTGAAAATAATAAAATCCGCTGTATTCGTTAAAAAATTACAAAATTATCACATTTTCAAGACAGGTTCTGATTATAAAGCACTGTTAGGAAAAATAAATTCGAATTGTTGGATTGTCACCTGTCACCTGATGCCTGTGGGTTTTAATAAATAGGCCTACGATTTTAACTCGTACTTAACATATCGTATCTAACCGAATCTAACGATATTATCGTAAGGTTCTGAATCGTATTATTGACTGAGGAAGATTGTATTATGACCGGTGCGATGAGACGTTCCTCGGTAATTGCACGACATTTCTCTAATGTTTATTTACGGTAATTGTTTACTATTGTAGAACATAGTGTTTGTGTTACAATATGTTTAGAATAGGAGACAAGAATGATTCCAAGACTACAGAATATATTTGTTTGTAACACTATGGATTCTACGAAAGTGTTAAGCAAGGTTGAAACAAATTACTTTCCCACATCTAGGGTGCACCTTCATTTATTCAAAATGATGACGATAAATAGTCGGAAAAAACAGGTGCAAGTGAAAATATATTAACATATTAATTCCTCGACTGTTGGCTGTGAATTACTTATTTTATTTTAAAATACAGTCGAATTTAGTACTTAAATATTCAATTATTGTGAATTCTGTTAAAACCTCGTCTCGTCTCGACATGGTTTAATTTAATTCTATAACTACAGCATTTAGCGAGTTATTATTTATTGACGAGTTCATTAAAAAAAATGAGCCATCGCGGAACGCCTGCTAGATATGAAACATCGAAACTATTGTATATAGAAAATACGCATGAAAGAGTGGTTTACTAAGGAGGGCTGATTTTTCAATCGACAGATAATTTTTATTCGTGAAATAAAATTGACTTCTGACAGATTTTGTATGGTAGAACTGTCAAAAATTCAAAATTATTCCTCGAGTAAAATTACCTGGCATTGGAAAAATCGGCCCTAAAGGAAATAAATGTTCAGATTTTTTTTAATCAGTTTTTTTTTGGAAAAAAATATGTTTTTGATTTAATTTTCGTATGGGTGTTGGCTGTTTGTCCGCATCGCAACGCCAACGGTCGGTCTGACCAGCCGCATTAGATGTTTCACATAAAATAAATCTTGCATTTAATAAAATCATATTAATTTAATACCCAAACTAATTACGTAACTTTGCGAAAGAGTTATGCCAACAGCCGGTCCGACCCGCCCCCATTACCTACATATTTCACATCAAAAATAAACTTTTCAAGGATCACTGAATGATGAATTATAAGGTATATTAATGGAAAAGACTGAATAATGATTGTTCCGCGAAGTAGATAGTATTGAAAATAACTTGTAAATAGGAAATTAAATGTTTATGAAAAGGATTAAACCCAATGGTCTATAAAAGCGATGCCCTGATTATCGCATTAATTTCGTTCACGAACCCGAACGCGCCGTCGCTTTTAGTTAGGACGCGAGGTTAGTGAGTGACAAAATGATCGCGACGATCACGTATTCGCGCGGCAATCGCTTATATTAGGACACGGCCTTAAGAGTCGATTCGCAGTAAAGTTGCAATACGAACCAATTTAATATTACTTCATCAAAGGTATGAAAGCCTTATTAATGTTTCAACATTAAATGCTTTTATTCGTGAGGCTTTTCATAAATGACCGGTGGAAACAGAACCCTGATGACATTGTCAAATGTACATTACGATACGTGTGACTTAGTCCACTAAAGCATTAATAGTAAGGTCTATTCAAATTTATGCTTCCAATTAGTTTTATTATAAGTTAAGCAAATATCAACTTTATTTTAATGATTGTAAAAGTTATAAAAATGTTTGAAGTTTTAGCGTAATCTAAATTTTATTGTGTAGAAATTAAAGTTATTTTTCCATAAACTCATATTTGTTTACATTTTTGGCCACTAAATCACGAACGCAGATTACTTAAGTCACACGTACTATTAGTACTATTACTATTACTAGTACTATTACTAGTACTATTTTATTGCACGTGTGACCTAAACGCGCTCTTAAATTACGCTTTTCTGTGTAAAAATGGACTACTTAAGTCACAGATAAGTGTGACTTAAGTGCGGGTTTAGGTTACAGAATCATAAAAGTATTAAGTAAGGGTTCTTCTGTTATAATTATATGTATTCCAAAAGTGTGAATTCAAGTTAAATGTTGCATAAATAATTTGTATTTAATTAATGTTTTCTTTTTTTATTATTAGTTAAGGCTAACATTGAGTCCTTTATTTATAAACGTTGCTTAAGGTTAAGAGACGTCAAAAATGTATTATTAAAAATTTAAGCACCGTTTATAAATAAACCCCTATTGTTTAATTATTAGATTTTTATAAACATTTTTTTACTGGGATATATTTAAATTGAACTCTATTTGCCATATTGTTCATATAATTCTTAAATGTCAGGATTTTGCTTTCAAGAATATAAAAATAGATGTTCCTGCCATCTAATCTCTTTACCACCCTTGGTTGACTGGTAGAGAATGCCTAAGGCATTAAGTCCACCTTTGTACCTGTTTTTTGTGCAAAACGTTTAAATAAATAAATAAATAAATAAATGTTCAATGTTGTGATCCTTGTTAAAAAATACATGTTCAATCTCAAAGGAATATATATGGAAATAAATTTGACGTCAAATCTAAAAGGTTCTTTGTAGTTTTATTAAAAATCCTATTTCCTTGCCGGCGGGAGGTGTCTGCAGCAAACATCTTATATGAAACAAATTTCCCTACATTTTGACAAGTTTTTGACATTTGTTTGTCGCCGAGATGACACTGCGACTAGATTTTGAACGTTTTAAATTACGAGAATTGCCCCTCTGAAGTTCCATGCCGCGAATATTAAACGGCGGGACTGCTCATTGTTCTGGTGATCGCAAGCGCTGACTGCTGAGCATGAGGTCCTGGGTTTGATTCCCGGGTCGGGAAAAGTGTTATTGTGTTATTCCATCTGGAGTTTCTATATTTAGCAAGAGGCGCACCCCCTGTTACATAAGACTTAAACCTAATTGGCAAAATGTGGGTGTACCTCTGCCTAGCCCTTCGGGGAATACCCCACTAACACCATATAATTCACAAAATAAATAGTTAAAGCTGTACAAGGATAGCTTGTGGCTATCCTTGTGTTATTATCAGTTGGTGGCATGTCAGTGGTAACAAAACCAATATAAACTGAACTCTTTTATTATGGAAATTCCGTATTACACTAGGCCAGCTCATAGAGAAAATGTTACAAGAGCGAAGAATTCTGACTTCACAAGTTTTATTTCACTTGTGAAGTCAGAATTCTTCTTCTTCTCTGTACCTATTTTGGAAGAAATACGATGACGTATTTCTGCAAAAATAGGTCCAGGCGCCAGCACATCAAGCTACGTCATCTGTCAAATTTCTTTAATAGATTTTCAACCTTATCGCTAAAGCATTAGGTTCAAGGTTGATGTTGGCGTCTGTACGCCACAAGTTATAAGAGACATGCTTTGCCCCACGTGAAATATTGAATCTCCATGTACTCAGCTGCAACAATTCCTTTTATCTACAATCTTTGAACCGAGACAACGACAAAATTTATGGTTTATATTGATGTGACGATATTTTATCAAACTCGAAAACTCTTCCATTTTAGTCAATCTTTCTACCCTTTAGCAACTGCAAACATTTCTATAAAAGTTGAAAATCTTGAAGCGTACGATCTCGTTACGAAGTATTCCGAACATTCGTTCATGTTTGCGATTCTTCGAAATCTTTCAAACTTCACAAACTGTGTAGCTTAAGAAAAGTCTTATTGAGGAGTAGGTACTTCTTAAAAGGATGTTTGAATAGTAAACCTGTAAAAGTTTTAAACGAGTCGTTATTGGATGTGCGTTTAGCAATAGCTGCTAGTTTATTTAAAAACTGAAAACTTCTTTAGGGGGGGGGCTTGCGCTCTTTCTGAACAGTGAATGAAACTGAACCGTCACGTTCGGGTCGGTGACGTTGAATCGGGTATACTCGGCGTTAAATGGCGTATACTCGACTCCAGTCGTAAGTTTTCAGTTTCACTTCTATCGTGTATGATCTCCCCACAGACAACAGCCCACCTTCCATCCTGCACCGCATGCCTTGTCACGTAATGATCTTATGACTGTCAGTGAGCGGTGTTCGCGCAGCTGAATTTTGGACCTAAAATATTTAAACTTTTTACCATATATACGCTAAGAAGATCGTTTGGTCCACATCCTCTTTTTTTGTATCTACTCCATCATCTGCCCAGCCTTTTCTCAACTGCGTTTCAGTCGGCTTCCAGTCTAACCGGATGCAACTGAGTACCAGTATTTTACATTGCACAGGTCGCACTTACGCTGAGCGCGTAGTTAAGTATTTGCTGCTAGCCCCTAATTTTGTACAATTATTACAAATTTGTAATTAGCATCGCCATACAACGTGGCAATGCTGTCAGCCTTTTGGGCACTGTTCCTGTTGACAGCGATGCGGACGAATTTTTTGATGCCCTATGATTATTTTGCTTATTTTTTCTCACGCATACTACATATAATTTTGTACAAATGAAATTATCACAAAAATTTCATCATGTAATGCAAGCTTAAATTATTAAATGCCTCATGCTGTAATAAGTTCGTAACCATCACTATTATATAAAGTCTAAGAGCCCGTGAACCCCAGACTTTCGTCATTGTATAAAAGCTAAAAGTTTGTCAGCGCATGCTCCCAACACAGGTAAGAACGATGGACCATTATGAAGTTTGGATACCGTGGCTTTGGCATGTAAACGATACTAAAGGTGTGTAAAATACCGATCTGTGAAGACCGAAGTGTGATTTTTTGGTATTACCTTCAGAATATTATTAAAAATCACGTCATTCATTGCCAGACACTTAACATTGTAGCAACTCCTTGCCAGACACCCTCAATGTTCATGAAATTATAATTCTGCTTACGTTATAGTATAAAACCTGATTTTTATATATAATACTTGTTTAATAATTAGATGATGTTTCCTCACTTGCCAGACATTTTTGATAGTTCCAACCCCCATGAATTCAACTAATGGCTTCTGGCTTCAAACTTCTGGCTGACTGTTGCCACCTAACCAAAGAAGAAGAAGAAATGTTGTGTATACACAAAGAAATACTGTAATCCAATCATAAATATTCAAGTGAATATAGAAGAATATATTTTGACATTGAGCGAGCACTGTGAGCGATTATGGCATAATTCGGAATGTAAAAAAAAAACAGATTCAATCACATTCAATTCAATGTACAAAATATATCAACGAAATTAAAACACATTTTAGCGAAACAAACTATTTAATAATTCAGAATTCAATATTTTATGAAAATAAACTGACAGCACGACACCAATAAAAATTGAATTGATTATTACGTAATCTGGATTAGAGATCTGACCTATTTTATTGTTTACCTACTTTTATTTATAAATCAACGTACATTTTTGTACGTCTATTTATTACATATAAAATGTAAGTGGTCCCACGTGTAAACGATCATTGCCTAAGGTATGTCCTTTGAAATATAGTATAGGGGTTTATTTATAAACGATGATTTAAGATAAGAGACGTTTTAAGGCTCCCGCAGACAGGCGCGACACGTCAAAGCGACGCGATTATAGTAGAACAATTTCTGTGAAAACTTCATTGAAATTATTCTACCAGAATCGCGTCGCACCGTCGCGTTGCGGCTGTCTGCGGGAGCCTTTAACGTGACAAAACATATGGATAAGGGTGACGTCATTACTTGAGTTTAAGGAACGTTTACAATTAAAGGGACATGTGTACACTTTCTTATAAAAAATTGTGTGAGGGACAACTTTCTTACGTAAGGAACTCACCAGTGTACTGTAAATCCTTAACAAAGCGTACTTAGTAACCATACTAATAAAAACCAAGTTTAACGGCAGTTGCGGTCATAAATTGTGCGAGTAGGACGGATAATATTTTTCGTCTCATTCCCACGTTTTATGACCGCGCTTACCACGTACGTTGGCGTATAAAACAGACCCATATAACCCTAAAATCTACCTACGACTAAACTTAACATAAACGGGCCCTTCAGGACGTATCAACATGTCTGCTAGAAGCGCTGGTCGATATCCTTTAACTCGCGACGACAATCTGAAGTTACGACATATTGCACTGAACACGCATTTCATCTCGAGCATTGCAAACCGTTGACCTGTGAACAAGGGAATTTTATTGTAGTTAGCACGCAACGGAATACTGACCTTTCTGAAAAAAAGAAAGAACATTGTTTTTATGGGCACAATCATTAGGTAGGAATATATAGATATTACCTATATTTTGTTTTTGGGTTCAAATATATTTAAAAATATTTATTCCTCAATTTTTCACAATAGCACAACCTACCACTGTCTGTCTCTGCATCGCCCAAAGGTAGAAAATGCCCATGGCATTAAGTCCGCCTCTGTACATTTATGTGTATAGTATTAAATAAATAAAAAATAACACTTTACAAAACTACATTAATAAAAAACAATAATACCAATAATGCTTTTGCCTAAAAGGCCTCAGGCACAGCAAAATGTCAGATGAAAACAATTGGTATTACCACCTGACGCTGATTTTCAGCTGCTACCTACGGGTGTCATACGCTCCTGGAACGTGCAGTACT
Source organism: Apamea monoglypha (assembly GCA_911387795.2). Lineage (NCBI taxonomy): Eukaryota > Metazoa > Arthropoda > Insecta > Lepidoptera > Noctuidae > Apamea > Apamea monoglypha. The sequence goes on along the minus strand of OU426930.1, from coordinate 17,334,451 downwards.
GAATGCAGGACATCATCATCTTCCTGTCCTTGTTCCATGTTACTTGGGGCCGGCGCAATACGTATTCTTCTCCCATTCTCCAACACACACGCTACCGACAACCATCACGCTATCATTCACTGCCTTCTCTTTCATCATCTGTCTAGCCTTTTCCCAACTATGTTGGGGTCGGCTTCCAGTCTAAACGGATGCAGCTGAATACCAGTATTTTATACGGAGCGAAATACAACCTATTGTAGCGAAATAAAAGAGGGAAATCTTTGCTTGAACACGTTTTAATTTTTGTAAGTAAAATAAGATATTAATAAAAGCTTAGCAAAAGACACAGAACGAATATTATTATTAAAAAGGATTACGTCGTGACGCCGACGTGACGTCTTTGGTGTTCGAGCCCTATAATAAATTTTGTGTATTCTTGTTACGCGTCGATTAAGATACGTTTGCAAATGTTCCTAAACTTACGTAACTAAATAAATAAAAGGACGTCCTAAATGGGTAATTAGCACCAAGTCAATTCGTTATTAGGAAGCAAGATAATAATTTAAATTACCGCTTGATCAAAATTGTAACAATGATAATATACGGCTAATTGGTAGGATATCAAGTAATAGGCTCTACTGAAAACTAAGCTACAAAATATATGAAAATCACCGGATTTTCATATATTTTGTAGGCCTAGGCTCCACGCTGACAATCGGAAGGCTCCTCGCTGGCCGGAATCAGAATCCTCTTAAACGTGCAGGTCGCGCGCAAGGTGTTATGTTGGGTTCGATTCCCAACAGGAAGCTTGTAGACGTCCAGACGTCTACAAGCTACCCTAGTACCAGTACTGGGGTAGCTAAATTCTAAATCGCGAATTCTAGATCGATCGTCTTCGGACTAATCTACAGAAAATAACGAAAAATGTTAATCCGAGACGCAGGCAGAATCTTTTATAACAAAAGAGCTGAAGAAAAGTTCAATTACATACTGAGTCTTTATGGAATGTGACCCGCCTCGAGACCACTTTTTAGTGATGTACAATTCGTTTATTTTCGGGAACACTGCCTATTACAAAGAAAAGAATGGAATAAAAAGTAGGAAACGATAAAAACTTTTGAATAATCAATAGGAAAGCAAACATACCCTTGGATCCAGCGGATGACCGCAAAGAACTCGGCCGTTCCAACCGTTAAAGTTTACCGTTAATATTGTTGCGAAATAATTTCATTGTGAAAGCAGAAAAAAATAATATATTAGACTTCCGTCCTGTGTCCAAAAAATCCCTCAAATGAAAAATCTCGATAAGAGAAAAGACATGACATTTTTAGATTCAAAATTTAAAACAAATTTGAAGAAAAAAGCCTTTCTGGTTAAAAATAAGGTTGGATTTGTTATAAAATAAGGTCCTTCGTGATAAAATTATAATGTAGCAATTGCCAATGCTGCACTATCTGACCTCCACAACCCTATTATTAAGTAATACGATACCCCTTGGTAAGGCTGGTTGTCAGACTTTCGGGCTTCTGACAACCCGTAACGACTGCCAAAGACACACTAATGATAGCCAGGACCAACGGCTGAACGTGCTATCCGAGACACGGAGGGGTCTTGGTATGTAAAGGTGGTCACCCATCGGACTAACCGCGGCAAGCGTAGCTTCACCTGATCAATCGACTTATGCGGCTGTTATTTCTTAGCCACAAGCCCTTATCTTTCATATCATACCGAATGTTGGACATAAAGTACAAATAAACATTAAAGATACATAATTATATAAGTAAGTTTCCTGGAATGCCCTATAAGGTAATCTAAACTTTCAAACTAATCCCCCTATTCTACCAGGTATACTCCCGTTTTTTCGTCAATATCGATACATACTTTTAATGGCTTAGTATGAAAATCTTTCATATTTTTACGTATATTTTGAAAATAGACAACATTGCGCCTAGGAGCTACAAATAGCGAAAACTTATAATTTGTAAGAAAAATGATCTGTTTAAATACCTTACTTAGGATAAGTCGACAGCGCGGCGCGGCGACCGTATGAAAGTGTGTGGGCTATATTTACTTCCGAATTCTTTGAAGACTCTTTAAATATAGAATAAGCTTTTCCATCTCTCACAGGTTTAAGTCGTTAGATTTGCCCTCACCGTACTACGTCGCGCGAAAAAGTGAAAATATGAGAAAAGTGAGCAGAGAGGGAGAGAGAGAGTGTGAGTTAGTGAGTGTCTTTTTGCTGTGCCCTACAGGGTCCATAATTGTACCTTAGCTTAAAGCCATTGTAACACTTCTACAACATTATGGAATTCAAATAAATAAATGAATATGAGCTCACACAACAATAATGGTGTTTCAATGACAATCAAGTCAAGCCTCTGCGACATTGTGTGGCGCAGAGGTGTCAAAACGCAATAAAAACGCGATCGTATTTTGACGCGGGACGGCGAATCTATGATTGATATCTTTGCTATATCTACAATACAACCTTAAAGTGACAAAAGAAAAATTATTTGGGCGCAATAAAATGAAAAACATAGTAAATCTGTTTCATTTTTTTCTTCTTCAAATTTTGTATATTTATTTATTTTTATAAAAAGAATACGTATTAATATCAATGGGTCAATGGTAACTTCGAAAGAACCCTTTGTAATAAAAATATACGAAGATTCTTGGTGCCAACAATAGGGCTATTGTTAACGAAACTATTATAGTCGCACACAATTCGCTGATGGTGGAGCATGTGTTGAATCATTTAGCTCCCCTCAAAATGGTTGAGCTGAATGGTGCTAATCTATGTAGTATACCTACTATGCGTCATGTTCATGAACGGGCGTTGTCAGTAGGGACTGGGACTGCCATGGCTTATTTTAATTTAATTTAATCATCATCTGCCTAGCCTTTTCCCAACTATGTTGGGGTCGGCTTCCAGTCTAACCGGATGCAGCTGAATACCAGTATTTTACATGGATCGACTGCCTATCTAACCTCCACAACTCAGTTACCCACAACCCAGTTAGTTTTAATTTTATTTAATTATTTTTTTTTATCTTTTCATTACGGACGCTTTAAACGTTCTGCATCGTTCTCACATGCATAGTTTTTAACATGAATGATGTAACCAATACTTTGTAACCATATTATTGTGATTTAAAAGAGTGTCCATGGCGTTTCTTGCCCGTTCTTCTCCATAGGTACTACGCTTTGGAATGGGCAACTAGCTTCATCTTTTTGACTGACCGATCCTTGACAATTCAAAAGTGCCTGTAATTGGTTTAGTTGAAATAAATAGTTTGAGTTTGAATTGGAAAAAAAAGCTCTTTTGTACACTTAATTGTTACTTTTTACTATTTTTAGCTTCTCAAGCAAATCTGATATTATTTACAGAACACTTACATACATACATAAACTCACACCTTCTTCTCGTGGTGGTAGGCAGAAACTAATGAATGCCGCCAAAGAAAAAAAGGTGATATTGATAACCGAACTGGACTTTATAAATTGGTTATTTTTATACTATTCTAATAGGGCCCCGCAGTTTCACCCGCATAAGTATGGATCCCGTGTGAATATCGGGATAAAAAGTATCCTATGTATTACTCTGATAATAAGCTGTATTACTGTACAGTTTCATCAAAAACCTTTCAGTAGTTTTTGCGTGAAAGAGTAACAAACATCCATCCATCCATCCTCACAAACTTTCGCGTTTATAATATTAGTAGGAAGTAGGATAAAGTATCCATTTGAAATTCTAATCTTCTTCTATAATCAACCAACTTATAAGTACAGTCAACTATCCATTTCTTTTGTTTGTAAACCATGTTGGTAGCTTAGTCAAATATTTAATTCGTCACAGAGAAACTTATTTTTAAAAAGTACTTTCGATCGCATTTAAATATGTACATAAAAATTGTATGTTAGCCACATAGTGAAAATATACTAATTGATTAGTTTGTACTCGAAGAAAACTATTTATCACGTAACATTAGTTTGTGATTAATTAAATAAAAAAACAAAATTGTTTTACTATTTTAGTGACTAGTAATTGCATTACGTGTCATCACGTTTCGAGTCTTTAAACAATATAGACACAGCAGAATCTAATCAGGGACTAAATTCGTTAAAGCAATATGTTTCCCACAAAATAACATGTAGAGACACAGACAGATTGTAAAAGGCATTTTGATTAAATTCGGTGTATAGCTCTTTCATTAATTCACAGAAAAAAAGACCATTTACCTTAAAATTTAGCAATGAAAACGTCTGAAAGCCCACAATTTGGAAATGATGAGGTGATACATATGCAGATAAGTTATATATTTCAGTTTCAGTTTACATCAGTGAGTATGCTTAAGTTTAAAAAAAATATTTCAATGAAGTTTTTAAGTACTGTTTTAACATCTCTTCGTCTTTGTTTTTCACGTTTTTTTTTTCTTAAAAACTTTTATGTGTAGTAAAGTTTCCATTTCTGTTTTAAGTTATTTTTATCGATAATTTAAAGAATGCTGTGACCTTAATTTTAAGGGGTGCACTAGACAAAACCAAGTCCTCCCCGTCATGACATATGGCGCCGAAACGTGGACACTGACGGTCGGGCTGGTCCACAAATTCCAGGTCGCTCAGCGCGCTATGATGCGAACTTTGCTCGGAGTCTCTTTGAAGGATAAAATCAGGAATGAAATTATCCGGAAAAGAACCGGAGTTACCGAGATAGCTTGCAGAGTAAGCAAACTGAAGTGGCAGTGAGCCCACTGCCACTTCAGTTTGCCGGCCATCGGTCCATCGACAAACATGGCCAGCCGGCCATGTTTGTCGAAGGACCGATGGCCGGTGGAGCAAACGAGTCCTGGAGTGGAGACCGCGTATCGGCAAGCGTAGTGTGGCCCCCAGCTAGATGGACGGACGACCTTAAGACGGTTGCTGGGACAGACTTGATGCGGAAGGCGGAGGACAGGGTGTTGTGGCGCAGCCTGGGAGAGGCCTATGTCCAGCAGTGGACTGCAATAGGCTGAGTTGAATGACTAGCCAAAAACCCAATAAATCATTATAAGTTTTTGACTTTTTGTACATCTTTTGTTGGAGGTCCTCAATAAATAAATAAAATAAATTAAGTTACATAAAGAACCATACCTATACAATTCCTCGGTCCGGCGCTGAACGGCACGAATGCGTACGGATGCATCGGTGCCCCGCTGAAGAACCGGTCCGGTTTGAAGGCGTCTGGCTCCGGAAACAGATCCGGTCGCCGGTGCAGGTCGTAGATATGGATCGACACTTCCGATCCTGCCTTCACTGGTAGGTCCTCTGTAATTAAAAAATAAGTTGAAGGCAATAGTAGACAAGTTGACGCACTGAGACAAGAGTTGTAAATTTTAATTATCTAGAATTTTTCAATTTAATTTACGGAAAATTGTCAAAAGCGCCCGGAGTCACTTTTCCGGGGAGACTGCTTTGCACAGAACGTAATATTTATTCGACATACAGATAGTGTAACAAACATATAGGCACATTCACAGAATAATACAAAATTAAATGAAAATCATTGAGAACCTTTAGAGAGAAAATTGATCAAAAATTGAAAGTTGAATTTACAGGGACCTTGATGTTCCAAGTTGCAAACTAAGGGTTTTAAATAAATTGGAGAGTGCGATTGTCACAACCCAGTACTGGGCACGCCACAATTACGGCGATAAGTCCCCTCTTTGAGGAATGGCTGGAGAGGCGCCACGGCATCCTCACCTTCCGCCAGGCGCAGGTTCTCACCGGACACGGTTGTTTCGGGAGGTTCCTGTTCAGGATAAGGCGGGAGGAAACGCCAGGGTGTCACCACTGTGTGGATCGCCCGGAGCACACGGTGGAGCATACGGTGGAGGTCTGCCCGGCTTGGGCGGAGCACCGCAGCGTCCTCGCAGCGGCGATCGGCGGCGGCGATCTCTCGCGTCCGGCCCTGGTCCAGGCCATGGTACGGAGCGAGAGTGCATAGGAAGCCGTCATCTCCTTCTGCGAAGCAGTAATGCTCGCAAAGGAGGAGGCGGAGCGCGTGAGGAAGAGGCAATCTCTGCGCCCTCCCGGTCCGCTCTGAGCGGGAGTAGTCATATGATGATTTCCCACTCAGAAAAAAAAGGGTTTTAAATACCCGGTGTTGCCAGGCCCGATTGTTTATTCACAAACCAATTATGATTTAAAATATTAAAGTTTGACCAGTTCGACCTTATAATAATCACTCCCCTAAGTTTATAATTGATTGAAACTGGCAATTTCAGTAAATTATGAGATACATTTATTTTATTTGGGAAGGGACTAGCGAGCGTATTCACAATTACGCACGACATCGCAACTAAATTCCCAGCGATATATTTTAAATCGTCCGATCACGCGCGCATCGCGTACTAATTCCCGACAGCTCGAGTGGTGTGATTTTTGCAACAGATTATACGATCGTGAAGCGTTTGCTGATGCTAAACTATAGCTGATTTTTTTTACTCTGTTTTTTTTTCCTCTTTGGTAATCCTTTTGTCCCGTATCGATCGGCAAAATCAGTGAAAATGTTTATCAAATTGACTGTCAACTTAGATTGCCCATATTTTAAAATCACAACCGTCATTGACGTACATACATACATACTAAAATGGTTATAACACAGCAAACTATCGTAATATGTCAATTTAATAAACAATTATTTATTTGTGCTTACATTTATATGTAATTTGGTATATATTATATTTATAGTTTTAATAAGTTTATCTGTAAATTTAAAATATTTATTCCTCAATTTTCATGATTACCACTATCTGTCTCTGCATCACCAAAGGTTGACTGGTAGAAAATGCCTATGGCATTAAGTCCGCCTCCGTACATTTATGTGCTTGAAGTATTAAATAAATAATTTCCCTGGACGTATTTTCCAGTCAGTAAGATGGTTGTGAAGTTAAATGTCCAGGATGTTCCACTACATGCATACATACATTTGTATTTCATATATCACCACTCCCAAAACTATTTCAACACAATGCCACATTATCAGAGGTTTGGAACACTGGTACGACTTCCCATTATTTTGGGATTACGATTGAAAACAATAAAAATAAATCAATCAGTACCAAGGCTGACGAAAATCTAGAGTTTTAATTTAGGTATTAAATTAAGTCTATAAGGCGAATATATTTTTTTTTATAATAGACCTTTCAATTACATAGATTAAAGCCATTAATTAACAGCGTAGATTAAAATACACAGTCTGGCCATGAATACTGTTAAAATTAAAAATAAGAAAGATATTACATTTGAATTTGAAATCTGTCATTTTTATACGATTGTTCATTGAGTTTTCTAATTTTGGCGCCAATACATTGTACAATATTTTGCGATATTAAAATGGAGTGGGGTGATAAAGAGAACCGAATCGCTGTGATTGCATTACACAAAGTTGGTGTGGAGCCAAATGCAATTTTTAAAACTCTCCATACGCTAGGCATTAGTCAAATGTTTGTGTACCGGGCTATTTTTAGGTACAATGAGACCTCCTCTGTTTGTGACAGAAAAAGATCTGGCCGTCCCCGTAGTGTTCGTACGAAAAAGGTGGTCAAAGCAGTAAGGGAAAGAATTCGAAGAAATCCTGTCCGAAAGCAAAAGATTTTATCTCGGGAGATGAAGATAGCACCCAGAAACATGTCGCGTATTTTAAAAGATGACTTAGGACTTGCAGCCTATAATAGACGCACTGGTCATTTTTTAATTCATAATTTAAAAAAGAATAGGGTGGTAAAATCGAAACAACTACTGAAGCGGTACGCAAAGGGAGGTCACAGGAAAATTTTGTTTACGGATGTGAAAATCTTTACAATTGAGCAACATTTTAACAAACAAAATGACCGTATTTATGCTCAAAGCTCTAAGGAAGCTTCCCAATTAGTCGACAGAGTGCAACGTGGGCATTATCCGACTTCAGTGATGGTTTGGTGGGGTGTTAGCTATGAAGAAGTGACTGAGCCATATTTTTGTGAAAAATGTATCAAAACATCGGCACCAGTGTATCAAGATACCATTCTTGAGAAGGTAGTTAAGCCCCTTAACAACACCATGTTCAATAACCAAGTATGGTCCTTCCAATAAGACTCGGCGCCCGGTCATAATGCTCGGTCCACGCAGTCTTGGTTGGAAGTGAACGTTTCGGACTTCATCAGAGCTGAAGACTGGCCGTCGTCTAGTCCCGATCTTAATCCACTGGATTATGATTTATGGTCAGTTTTAGAGAGTACGGCTTGCTCTAAACGCCATGATAATTTGGAGTCCCTAAAACAATCAATACGATTGGCAGTGAAGAATTTTCCCATGGAAAGAGTGCGTGCTTCTATTGATAACTGGCCTCAACCTTTATAGGACTGTATTGCAGCCAATGGAGACCACTTTGAATAAGCTTTTTATATTTTAAATTGTTTTATATTTATGTATTAAACTAACACACTATAAAAGTAATAAATATAATTTGCAATAAAAATTTTTTTTTTTTTTCGTGACAATATTTATGGCAAGACTAGGTATATAAATCTTCTGAAAATACAGATTGGTACTTTCCCTCTTGAAACTGAATACCAAAATAATATATCCGGGCGGATCCCAGGACTAGTAACGAATTGGGTTTCTAACGAATCCAAAATCCTGTTTTCCATCATTTTTAGCAGTGCAATTGCAGGAGTTATGTGAGGTTCGCAAAAAAAGATTAATTTCATTCATCGATTCATTAAGAGAGTTCGTTAATATTTTCGGGGAAGCAAAATGGGAATAATTTGAGGTTCGATTAAATACACTACACACGATACGATACGACACGATGCGATCGTTACACTTATATAGGTATACCCCGCCTGTCTCTGTACTGGTAACCCCTTAGAGTAATTTGTCTAAGGGTAATCCCGACATGACGTCAGTATGACGCGTAGTTCGCATGTGGCGCTGTAGATACCGCTACATACTTATTCGTTCTTTTAAAGATCTTGAAAACAATTCTAGACATGAGCCTGGCAACCCATTTGTAATCAGAACTTGTCCAATTTCAGAGAGCCCAGTTTTTCTCTACATGGAAGCTTCGACCTTAATTTTAACTAAAACAATATAAGCCTACCCACAGAGTAAAGCCCACTTCTTGTCAATGCCACAAAATGATTACAGCCATATACATCGGTACTGAAATTCCGCAAAAACGCGTTCTCGTACCGATGTACGAGAACGCGTTTTTGCGGAATTTCAGTATTAGTGATCGATATCACTAATAAAGTTGTTGTTAGTGATCGATGTTCTCGTATTATAAATACAGTGCTCTCGAAACTTTACAATGATCGGTATCATTATAAAGCTTCGAGAGCAATGTATTTAAAATAATTCCACGAAAAAATTCCACGTGAGCAAACGCGGAGATTTCAGACCAGAATTATTTACTTTCAACCTCAATAGTGAAGATCACTCACCTACAGCCGGTTTCTCGAACGAAAATGATCGCAAAATTGATGTGACAAACTGTCAAGCGTGCGTAAACTACTGTGATTGGTTAAATGATTTATCAACAGCCAATCGCATCACTTGACTTGCGGTTAATTTTGATGCCTCATTAATTAATGTTCGTTCCAGAAACCGTGCGTTAGCTTTGCGTAACACACTGACAGTAGCAATGGCTTTCATTGTAACAGTTCAACAACATTAATTGCGTTATTTACGTCGTTGAGCAGACAAGTTTTTTGAACATATGAAGCAATGGATTATCAATATCCTATAAAATGATTTATATTCTGATTGAAAGTGTGTTACGCAAGGGTGCTGAACGTGTCCTTATAAAATCTATGGTGTGCGTATTTTAACTGTAATGGCGCGTTCGTAACAAACATACCTAGTCAGCCGCCGGCAGTGAGCGTAAAGTTCAAAGGAATTAAAAGCAACGTCAGCGGCCGTCCGACTGCTGATTGTGACAGCTCTCTGAGTGAGCGTTACGTTTGGTGTGAACACTGCCTAAATATCGCGAAGTCTGAAACCAGCTTAACCTGGGTCTCGTAAGAAAAAACTGTACTTACCTACCCCATTTATCATGTCTCTGCTCATCAAGAGGGATTTGTGTAAAGGAAATATTATCTTTGATACTCGTATACTCTCATCTTTTATTTGTGGAGATATTGTGACAATTAAACAAGAATGTGATTAATTTTTTAAATGGTAAAAAAAAAAATATTTGAGGTATGTTTTTATGAGATTGGCAAAGCGTTATTTAAATGAAATATTAGTTAACCTCGTCTAACCATCAGGCCGTGGGGTCCGAGTGCTCATGGTCTTTTTAAGGAAATCTCGAAACGGCTGGTGGACGCTGGTGACCCATGGGCTGGCTTTTACCTTGGGCAGAGGCTAAGCATTGCCAAACAACGAGGTAATGCCGCCAGTCTCTTGGGTACATAACCAGTCAGTCGGCATTGAATATAGCGTCGAAAAATTCTCATTAACAGTTGTTGTGTTACGACTTACTAAATTTTGTAGATAATTCACAAAGATATTGGTTGCTGAGTTTGGGTCTCGGTTACATAAAAGTTAGTATTTTTGCACTTCAGAACGATATTTTAAAAATTGATTTTGTCTACAGTTACTAGAGAAGTTAACTCTTATATTTTTAAGGCAAAACAATGTCGATGCGTGATCTGTTATAGCTGTGTTAAGTACAAACGACAATGACAAATGATTCAACAATCAGCCAATTGTAATTTCTCTTTTATATAATGTTCAATAATAAATATTTACGCAATATTTAACAATAGGCTGCTCACATAATTATTTTTTTGTAAGGATGGACATTATGAGGAGTATATAATTAAAGCATCATTGATTTTTGCAGACAAACTTTTTTTAAATGGTTTCTCATTATTTTGTCATCATCTGCCTAGCCTTTTCCCAACTATTGTTAGGGTCGGCTTCCAGTCTAACCGGATGCAGCGGAATACCAGTATTTTACATGGACCGACTGCGTATCCACATATATATGACCTCCTCCAAGTTATTGGATAATACGATACCCCTTGGTAAGACTGGTTGTCAGACTTTCGGGTTTCTGACGATCCGTAAAGACTTTAAAAGATTTACGAATGACAGCCAAGTACGGAGGGGTATTGGTATGTAAAGATGGTCACCCATCCACGGACCAACCGCGGCAAGCGTAGCTTAACCTGATCGATCGAACCGTGTGGCTGTTATTTCTTAGCCACAAGCCCCTCATTTCAATTAAACGGAAATTTGCTTATATGACCTTGACTCTATGTAGTACAGTGATATGTTCGTTAGAGTCCGAAGAAGGTTTTTAAGCGACGAAAAATTGGAAAATGTACAAAACATTCTGGCTACATTTTCCAATTTCTCGTGAGTCAATGAATACCAGCGCTGCGGTATTTATTTTTTAATTAATATTTTGTAAATATCCCGGCCTTTATATCCTCGCACAGGTCTTTCTTTTTGGTTGTTTTTAATGTAACTTTTGCTGCTTTTTATTAACTATTTGTACTTACTGTGTGTGTGTGGCTTTTTTCTTTCTGGACTGAAATTTGGACATAAGAACATCTGTCGGGTCAGCTAGTAAAAGATAAAAACACATGCTTACCTAGCACAAAGTCTTCAGTGATCTCCCTGGCAATGAAGGGCACGCTGGGGTACAGCCTCAGGGTCTCTTTAATCACAGCCTCCAGGTACTTCATATCAGCTAGGTCAGATATGGTCGGGGTGCGGTCAGAGTCACCTAGGATCTTCTGACATTCTTCGTAAATTCGATCCTGTTCGAAGAAAAGAAAATGATAAAATCAAATCATGTTCAACGTGTTGTCTGCAGTGGTGTATTAAAAACTATAATCAGCCTTTAACATTCCCACTGCTGAGACACAGGCCTCGTCTCTGTGCGCTCGGTGCGGTTTGGAGAATGTCACATGTCTTTTAAATTGTTTGTTCTAGGATGTGCCCGTTTCCTCACGAAGGTTTCCTTCACCGTGCTGAGTAAAGTGCCTGCCTGGGTTCTACCCCCCGACCTTTGTAAACCGGGATTTTTAGGTACCACTGGGCCAACACTGCTCCCAGCAGTGCGCACTCATCCTCATCTCTTAAAAAACCACTAATAACATTACATTTTGGGTTTGGATAAAGCCATGTGAGATTTGTTACGATCTCCCCAAGATACATACAGTAAGAGTTTTAGTAAGAGATTTAGCTTAAAAGCATGATAAATTCCTTGAAAAGGCCGAAGGTTTTTCTTTTGCGTATCGCTAAAATGTACGACGGCAATAAACCGGGACGCGACCCGAATGCTCCACAAGATTAGATTAACAAAACCATTGTATAAAGCAAAAACCCGAAGTAAAAATAAGGTTGTTATAAGAAAAACTGCAAACTTTTCTTCAAGAAACATTTTAATCTGGTCCTAACTTGTGCTTTCTAAGTGAGCTTAGATTACCAGATAGCGTACTACTAACGCAGGGGTATTCGAGTGAAGAATTTTCATTCTGACCCTGCCATGTCATTGGCCGTATTTCAGCGCGTAATGAAAATTAGCCAATCGCAGCTTGGATACTTTCAAATATATGTTTTGTATTAAAAATCGTATTTTTTGTGGTGTACCTACAATAAAGTATAATATAAATATGAATGAATGAATTGTTAATTCCTGATGGTTAATTTTAAAATAAAATACACTATTGATTTAGTTACCTGTTATATATAGCTAAAGGGGCGATTATACCCTTCATACTGGTACCCTTCAAAAGGTATTTTTACTAGGAAACATAAATATATCATCACGCCTGTAATTTCCGAAGGGTTAGGCAGATGTGTACACCCACATTTAGCCAATCAAAATAAAAATAAAAAAAATCGCTTATACCTACATGGGGGTACTTATGAGACGACAGAAGTTAGATGCACGGTTCCAATTGGCCGTTCCAGTTGTGTGTAAGTTCTATCTAATAGAGGGCAATCAAATTTCCACCACACCAAACTATGAAACCCATATCCAATTGTAAAAAAAAACTCATAAATAATAAGTAGGCAGGCAAAATGTATACATGTGAAGACCTCGCCATTTATCTATATCTATATCTTGTTTGTAATTACTTAAAATAGTTTAGTTATCTAGTTACCTAAAAATATGTTTATCCGAGGGAGGAGCAGAACCACCCAATACAAGCATTACTACATGCTTCCTGGGAGGTTCTAGCCACGTAACAATATTGTACAAGAAAGTTACAGAAATAAACTATTTTAATTTTTTTTTTAATCTATGTCTATAGAACATGGCGGCAAGCATGATAAGACGTACGCCACCAGACGATGTGTCACTTGAACTGAACTAGTGTTTAATTAATTAAGACAAGTTAATACACATAAAGCGGGCGTCCTCCGAGTTGGGGAACTCTGACTTATCTAGCTATCAATTTTCACTTCGAGGAAGTCGCTCCTTATTAGTTTCCGTTTCCAGGAAGAACCGGAGAAATAGCTCTCGGAATTGGAAATGACTAAATTTCCGGGCTTGGGGACTTTTATTAGACAGTCAAGTAAATTAAGTGTTAAGCCAATTGACCTAAACTTTTCGTGTTACAGCCTATCATTATAGATTTACCTCTCTATCGAAACCGTTTGTTAATAGTGATTTGTAAAAACTGAATCTAGATGCCGTTAAATATGATAAATGTTTAAAGGGATGTGAGCCTGGAGAAGTCATACAGGTCCAGAACCTAGTTCAGACTCTAGCTCTCACAAAGGTTCTAGAATAAGGCCAAATTGTATTTACACACTACTGTAACAATGGCGTCGATTCCCTTGTTCACAAACTAAACTAAATTTAAGTTCAGTTCATCTTTTTCTTTCTATTTCATTAACGAAAATAATAGAAGATAAATATTAGTTTAGTCCTGTCAAATTAGTCAGCGATAGACGTAAATTGACGTATTTTTAGTAGCCATGTTTTTAATCACGTCTAAACTATTTGCTTCAAATTCGCTACAAATCAAAAACACTCAAAGGTGATGGTGGTGAATGATTATGTCCCTTAGTCAATATAAACTTACCTGGACTTCCTCATGATCTGCTACCAACATCAGTCCCAGAACGATTGCCATCGCTGTGGTGTCGTGACCCTGAAAAAAGACAAAGTGTGAAAAGGTATTCCAATCCTACTTTAGAAGGTATGAGGAACAGGGTGTAAAGTTCACTCATCCTCCATATAAAAGGGAGGATCCCCCGACCAGACGGGTGTTGTGTCTGGCGGGCAATTGCCCAACGATTGATGTTGGGAAATTGTATCTATGCTAATTGCGCGGTAAACTCTGCTTGCGAGATGCAGGATTTGCGTGACGTCAGTATGACGCGTTGTTCGCATGTGGCGTTGTAGATACCGCTACATCACTCCCCTCCGGAGACCGGAGGTCGATAGTGGGCTGAGTCTTGTATCTTGCGATGCTTGCCAGGCCAGCTGAGGTTCCAGTGAGTCGGAACCGGTTGCCGCATAGTTCACGGTGAGTCGGAACTGTCTGCGGAGTTGTCCCCAGTGAGTCGGGGTGGCGCTGCGTTATACTCCAGTGCGTCGGATGTCGTACAGCGCCGGGTTGAGGCTGGCTGCTGCGTCGACCAGGAGAGGGTGCTCTGCTTGTTGACCGGCCGAAAGTGCAGTGTGCTGTGCCAAGGTTGCTGATGACCAGGTATGCGCTTCGCCCGCGTACAGGTCGGATATTATCCCAAAGGAGCATACTACCAGGATAAACGGTATCCTATGTCCTAATGCAAGTCATGGTATACCCTTGTACCTTAAGATTTTTTATTATATTATATTCAAGTTCTAAATCGAGCTACACGATTAAATGCTTGCACTGACTGGACTAGTCCACTCAAATCTGCATGGTACTTTCCTCAAAAGACCATTTCAATCGACGAAGACGTCAATCTCCATAGTCTGTACATGATCTGACCAGGATTATGTCTGGACTTTAAAAGAGACTGTTACCTCTGAGTTTGTTTCGGCGTTTCGTCCCAGGGTAGTCAGATAGGAAAAGACGACCTCATCTAGCATTTTTTTTTTAAATAATATGACTTGTAAAAGGGATTCCGATATCCTATTTACAGAATCAAGAATTTCATTTCATTTCAAACTATACTTTGTCCATTATGCGAACCGTTTTTTGACAGCTGTCTTAGAACGTAACTATTCAGATAACGTAAAAGTTAAATTTAAAATGCGCAACAAAATTAATATATAAACTGCCTTATCTTATTGAATTATCTTATTTATGGCTTCTTATATACATTATAATACGATACGTGTATCAATGTATGTATTGTGTAGGTACTGCTGCAATCACTACTTATATCTGTCAAAAAACTGTTTACCTAATCGACAGGGTATAAAGGGGATATTTTATGTAAAGTTACCTCAAACATAAACGTGTTAACTTCTTCTCTTATTCCTTCCAAATCGATTTCACCTTTGTTTTCCGCTTCGAGCAATAGATCCAGCATAGCATATCTCTTCTTCCCGCCAATAGAAATATCATCTTCAGTAAAGTCACTCTGTCCTGGCTTCCAATTCTTCTTCCTCTCCACTATGACGTCATCAGCGAAGGAATGGACTTTTTCCAGACAATTCACGAACCTTCTACCGATTGGGAACATTCTGAAGAGGTATTCGTTGTGAAGCCATACTCTGGTTAGACGGCCCAGAAGGAGGCTGCCGATCTCCAAAATTGCGGATTTGTATTCCAAAGTTTTTGAGGACTTGTCAGCATCCAGTTGGGTTCCCATGGCAGTTTCTGGAAATATATATAGTGTTAGCATATTTTTGGGTGCATTTAAAAAAGCCTCCACGAGTGTAATAAGTTTCGCCACTAATTTAACGGAAGCTAATCTGTATGAAAAGAACGGAAGGGATAATATAGTATGTTTCAAGATGAAGGACATTTTTCGATCGTGTTTTGTCCACAATCATTTAGAAGCCATTCGAGGAATACTCGATATTTATATACGAAAGAAAAACAACTCTGTAGAATAAAACGAAGTGGCTCTAATCCCTTAATTACTCGCATGAAGGAAATCACGTATCTGCTCGCATGTGGTCTATAGAGACCCCAATTTGTAAGAACAATTTGAAATGGTTTATCACTCTTAGGGCTGATTTTTCCATCGCCAGATAACTTTATCGGAGGAATAATTTTGAATTATTGACAGTTCTTCCGTACAAAAACTG
Organism: Apamea monoglypha; assembly: GCA_911387795.2. Classification (NCBI taxonomy): domain Eukaryota; kingdom Metazoa; phylum Arthropoda; class Insecta; order Lepidoptera; family Noctuidae; genus Apamea; species Apamea monoglypha. Next base: position 17,318,232 of record OU426930.1, on the reverse strand, counting down.
TCAGACGTCAATTTTATTCTAACGAACTACCTTCTGCCCGTGACTTCGTCCGCGTGGGATTTTTGGTCCCTCCGTCCTGAACTCCTGACCCGTCACAACGCGTCGTCTGCCCGCGCTATTACTTTGTTTTCGCTCAGCGTACTTTCTTCTTTCGGACTTTTTTCTGTCTCTCGGCTCCGAAGAGTCGTAACGTGATGTTAAATAGCCTTTCTCAAGAATTGGGCTATCAATCAAATGTAAAAATATTTTATCATAATAATATCAGACTGGTTTCAGAGATCGCGTTCAAATAAACAAACTCTTCAGTTTTATTATTATTATTACCTCAACTTGAGATAGTTAGAAACAATCGTAAACCAGAATTACGAAGAGGAGAAGGAACGAAGTATTTAAAACAACAAAAACCAATAGAAATCAATAGAACGACATCCAATCAATTTACATCACCCAATGGCAATACCGACAATGTCATTAATCCGCGTTAAGTATGAACAGCGTGAGTCAGAAAAATTACGCATGTTTAGTTATATACAACTGTTGAGGCAGCGCATGCAAATAATTCTATTTTAAGAGGTATTTCTTCCCGACTTGCTAGACAAAAGTTGTGATAGCTTAGCTAAAATGCATGACGTAAACATAATTTATAGCCTATAGCACTCACACATAATGTAGCTTTCTACCAGTGAAAACATTTTTAGAATTGGATCATTAACTCCGGAGATTACCTCCTACATACAAACAAACAAACAAATTTTACCTCTTTATAATATTGGTATAGATAAAAATTATCAGTCAATTGAAAAATCAGCCCTTGATAAAATAAGTTAAAAGTTTTTTAGAAAATACAATATTGTTTTACTACTGAGGATAAACTACATATAATAAATACACTACTGGGGAGTGTATTTATTATAGGTAGTGTGTGTGCTGTGCCCGATAGGGTCCATATTGATCTTTTACCTTATATATACCATCTATGTAACACTTAGGGAATGCAATAAAGATTTGAGTATTTGAGTTAGTTGCGCCACTTCTTCTTCCCAGCGAAAGCACTAGGAAGTGGTGAAGGGCGGGCGTTTCGGGGGACTGTGTTTTGTAATTTTGACTTTCGAAAAGTGCTGATTCTCAGCTTAATTTGAATAAATGACTTTTGATTTTCATTGTTTACACCTTAAAGTATAACATTTATTTATTTATGCGCTCCAAACATACAAATATCATTACAGGCTAGACCCAATGCGATATTGTAGTACACTTAAAAATTAATTATTTCCAGTGCTTGTACCGTAACAAATTATATAGGTAGCTGTTCATTCAAATTCACCCAAAGGGCAACAGAATATGTCTACGTCATCAGCAATGAGGTTGAGAGTGCGGAGCGCGCCCGTCAGCGGCGCCTCACGCAGCAAGTTAGTTCAAGTAAAATATTTCTGGTGTGGTGACCCCGTGCGAGTACATAATTAAGGTTTAATTCAGCTTTGCTTGTAGTTAGTTAGTATGTATTGGTCAAAACCAATACATACTAACAAACAAACAAGGCAAGTTAAATAAAATCTTGTAACAAAGACATCACGTTCTGTCTCCAATTTACTTTGATACGAAGTATTTACCCACTGATCCCCACAATTCTAAGAAAATCAAGATGTTTGTTTCCCGACCGTATACTAGGGATAGTACCGGCTCAACATAATCCTGGGGAATGTTTTCATGACGGAGACAAGCGTTTCACCCGGATTACGAAACTTATAAAAGTCTGTCACGACTTCAAAAGCCAAGTATAAAATAAAAAAGATGAACGATTGCTACGTAGATTGTTGACCGAATAATTTCTTAGCTTGATAGGTCATTACTAAACGTCTAACATCCGATACAGTCACGATCATTAAAAGAGGGAGCGAGACGACACGACAGACAGGTTTAAGTAACCCTGTATGAAATATTTTCTGTTCTACTCACACGTTTGATGACGGTGACTTATTTTTATTTCAAAATCAAAAGTCAATTATTTAAATTAGGCTGAGAATCAGCACTTTTCGAACGTCAAAATTACAAAAGACAGCTCCCCAAAACGCCCGCCCTTCATCACTTCCTAGTGCTTTCGCTGGGAAGAAGAAGTTGCGCAACCAACTCCCCAGGAACCTGCCACAAGTCTTGATGTTGAGTAATGAGCATAGATTAATATTTCGAAGTCTTCTAGTTCGTTAAAATTAAAGTAACATTAACTTACCACAAATAGTGAACAGAGTATAGTCACTGATGAGAGGCAGCAGGTTGACCTCCGTACCCTCGAAGTCCTTAAGCTTCTCCACCAGACCTCGGCTCCTCTCCTTCATGACCACTGTGAAACTCTTCAGAATATTGAAGTGGAAAGCTGGAGTAAGGATCTTGCGCCGTCTGTGCCATTTTGCACCTGATAGAAAAAATGGTGATACTAAATTTAATATTTGTCAAATCTTCATCCAGGCCGTGGTCAATATATGAGTCAGTCAGTGAGGTGGAAATGTGGCTGACTGCTCAGGGTACATCTGTCAGGGTAGCGCTACTCGTGTATACCTCGGTCATGCTAACTGTTACTGATATGATTGGTTCATGGTGATACGGTCAGCCTTTTGTCGTATCGGCATGATTTATTTAACTCTGATACCGCAATCAACGTGGCCACCTACTGCACTCAAACAATATAAAATATCGAAGAAGAGTACCATTGACAAGAAAAGAAGATTTAACTCTCAAAATAAAATCGGCAAAGCGGATGCGCCCCTCGTCGTGGATGTACAGACGCCAGCAGGTCAAGCTACCCGAAACTGTCAAATTTTCCCAATCAACCTTGAACCTTAATGCTTTACCGATAAAGTTGAAAATCTATTAAAGAAATTTGACAGATTGTAGTTGCTTGATGTGCTGGCGTCTGTACCCCGGTCAGCCAATGACAACAGTTAACAAGAGATTCGACACCAAACTTGATCAGCATAGCTATTCACAACCTCTCGATACCCTTACGTACCGTATCGAACCATGATTTATAAAAAAAAAAGTTACTCTTTAGGGTTTAAAATCTTATTTTCGAGCGTTCAATGTGTTCATGTTGATGTTTTGTTGGATTCTTATTGGACATTGACAATTATTTCAATACTGTATTAATATCAATTAGATTAAAACCACCGCCATATAAGTTGACAGATCGTCCATACAAAAACTGTGAGACGTTAATTTTATCCCACGAATAAAAAATATCTGGCGTTGGAAAAATCAGCCCTAAATCAAATAGACATCCGCTATTCTTCTGACAGCTATCTGCTGTCGGGGGCAAGGCAAAGAGGTTATCGAAATGTGTCATTTTCGATAAGATATCCTGTCGGATGGTTGCGAATAGCTATGCAGGGTTTCAGGAGATAAGGGTAAATAAGTCTGGAAGTAGTAACATTGGTTTTACCTAGAACTGTTCATATAAATTTCCCTCACTACTGAACTAATCCACCATGAGTCGCGACACATATTTCACACAGGGCGAGTAATTAAACCGCGTTGTAACTAGTTTCATAAGCTGCGGTTGTCTGTTAGCGGATTATGACTAGCTTACATACTTCACGCCTGTATTTGTGAAGGGGGAGACAGGGCTGTATGATCTTACAAACAAACATCAAGCCATTCTAACCATATCAACATTCACCCAGTCCATCCATCGTGTCTTTGGTCTTCCCCTTGTAGCTATTGACATTCATACTCAAAATTTTCCTCACGACATTTTCCTCATACCTCCGTATCACATGCCCATACCATGACGACAGATTTGCACACCACTTTTCAGTTACCGGTGCCACTTTCAGACTTCCTCTTATGTACTCATTTCTTCTTCTATCAATTCGTGTAGCAGATCCGGAACAACTATATGTAAGTCAAAAAAATAATATTGCGGTAATCAAACCACGACACGTATAATATTACGCAAACGGTATACATAGACTTCCTAAATCTATGATTACTCTGTTTACCCTGCACCAAGTTCACCTGGAGTTGATATAGACAGGAGCACTGTATCGGGAGCATCTAGATTGAACATCGCGTAAAATGGATGAAAGTCTGTGACGCGTAACACCAGCGGGGTTGACGCGTCACTGCCTCTTGAAATCGGCCAGTTTGCAGAACTTTACATAAATGCAGATTAGGTACTTAATAAACTATGAAACTGGAAACTGTGTATTAAATCACTTGAAGACTAAATAATGTATTGTAACGTACAGTTACCAAAGGAGATAAGTAACCAGGGTCGTCAGATATAGTTGAAGTTTAGTAAGAAACTCATGGATGTTTTCGAATAAAATGTTATTTAATTAATAGAAAACAAACAGTTCATTTATCAATTTAAATTTCATTCCAAAACATCTATCGGTTTCTTACTAATCTTCAACTATATCCGACGACCCTAGTTACTTATCTTTTTTAGTGATCGTACCTACCGTAGGTAAAAGTTTCAATACCATGAGGCTCGCCACCTACATAACTAGAGAAATTTGGGTGTATTATAATAATAGGTTACCTCTGCCTACCCATAATATAAACATAACATCACGCCTGTAATCTCCGAAGGTCTCGGTAGAGGTGTAGTAGACCTACACGTCACCAGATATGTTTACATAATCAGCCTATTCTGTTCGCACTGCTGGGACACAGGCCTCCTCTCAGTGAGGGGGACTGGGCCGTAGTCCATAACGCAGGCCAAGTGCAGGTGAGATGTCAGCATAATGAGGGGCCCCTTAGGGCCGAAGCCTGCCGGGTCAGCGGGATTGTCCGAAAGGGTTACCGCTACCCCGGAACATAAAGGGCGAAGGAAGGAATGTTCCTTCCTTCGCCCTTTATGGGTGGGTGGGTTTTAGTCAGTAAGAGTCTGACACTCCCTTCCGCTCCACCCAGAGCGGGAGCGGTCATTTGATGATTTCCCACCAGAAAAAAAAAAAAACAAAAAAAGGCCAAGTGCAGGTTGGTAAATGTCACATGTCTTAAAAATTTTGTTTCTAGGACATGCCAGTTTCCCCACGATGTTTTCCTTCACCGTGATGAAATAATTTACACAAGTGCCTGACTGGGTTCGAACCTACGAGCGTAAGTCGCGGCCGTTTACACTCGGCCACCACTGCTCAGATATGTTTAGGTCCCCCGTAATAGGGGGCAAGCCAACCACTGCCCACTGCCTTCCCCTTCATAAGAAACAGGCGTAATTTTGTTACCATGAAAATGTTTCCACTAAAACTTTTATTAAGCTTGTTGTGATTCGTCTTCGTCATTTCACTGTCAAGCTTAAGAAACTTCTAGTAAAAGGTTTTAAGGAACCCTTTTTTTCCCTGTATTTTCTAGTTATTTTGATATGTTTTTCAAATACTTTTTCATTTAGCTACGTGGAAAGAGTAATTGCCTGAAATATTTTTGCATTATACAGACGTTTTAAAAATATTGAGACCACTCTTTCAATCTTCAACTAATAAGTACTCGTATCTATCTTAATTTATTTGGTATCGGCGCTGCATATATTTGTCTGCATTTTTAAATGGAATTGAAGGCGCATTTTTAAGTGTTAGGCAAGTAAAAGTATCGAAGCAAAAGGAGTATATAAGCATCGTAGCAGCTGGCGTTCTGCAGTTTCTGCCTACCACCATGGGAAGAAGGCGGGTGTTTATGTATGTATGTATATAGGCAAGTTATAATAATCCTTTCGTACCAGAACTCAGCAGCAGTCCTGTGCCGAGCCAAGCTTCCATGAAAGTGTACGGTTTGCTCTTCTTTATGTTCCGGGAATGAGATAACACGACCTGTAAACAAGATATAACAAACTTACAATAACACGCAAACATTGCCGTTACGACATAGGCATGTATGTACCGCGGTAATGAGATACTCGTAACATTACCGTGTATGTACTGTTAAATCACCTGTTGTTGTACTGTATAAAACGTCGAGAGGGGATGTTCTATAGGACATAATTACATTATAGTGACCATATTTTATTTATTTTTATTTCTTCAGGACAATGCGTAATGATGCGTAATACTAGTACAGATAGATTTTAGAACATTTGAGTAATAACGCAACCAGCACCGTTATCCGCATAATAATACAATAAAAACTTAAATAAGCAAACTTAAGCAAACAAAATATTTAAATATTGTTCAGACGTGCGTATGTGACTAGCAGCCTAATTGCGTAACACATTTTCGGCAAATGATTGAGACTAATTGGCTTAGTTTCGATCGCTTTTTGTTTCATTTTACGATTTTCGTATTACGTAACTCCAGTATCATGTGATTTGAAACACTAAAGAGTGAACGATAAGTGCTTAAAAAGGCTATTATTCGAATTGTGTAACCATTTTGACAGCTGTTAGTTGGTTTCAAACCAACGAGGAATCTGTTTCCCAAAGTGAAAGCAGCGTAATGGCTGCAATCATTTTTCTTTGTACATTATTTTTTGGGAAAACAGACATATTCTATTCATAGCCACAATGGACAGCCTAAAACCCGCAGCCTTAAAATTTAAAAAAAAATTTTTGTACATTGTACCTTATAAGGTATATTATACAGTTGTTCAAAAGACTCGTAAAGGAACACTACTTGTCGTTGTGATCTTGTTGTCCTAACTACAATCATCTACAGTTCTTTTATTTTTCATTGCTTATATATATAGTATATATGTATCTATAATTTTGGATATGTACATATTTGTGTATCTATTTTAGTGTATTGTATACATAATATTTGCATCAACGACAGCCCCATTTTATGTTCAGGAAAATCACTGTCCATTCTAAGGTTACCTGGAAGAGATTGCAGTAATGCGATAAGGCCGCCCATTGTATATTTTGTAGTGTTTAATGTATTTTTTTATGCTATGTATTTTTCTGGTGTGCAATAAAGTATATATAAATAAATAAATAAAATGTTTCCACTGCTGAGACACAGGCCTCCTCTCGGTTAGAGAGCACACGGGCCCGGTGCGGGTTAGTATATGTCACAAGTCTTCGAGTTTTGGCTTCTAGAACTTGCCGGTTTCCGCACGATGTTTTCCTTCACCGTTTTGAGAAATAATTTACGCAAAGTGAAGCTGTGTAAATTAATAACGGCCGTTACCACTTGGCTACCACTGCTTTTTGGTCACCACTGCTCTCATGCTAAATTATTTGGGATCGGCGCAGCATGAATGTTAAAAGTAGTGATTGTGACATAGTATTGAATAAAGAGAAACTAGAATTCGTCTATAAAACTGTTTTATTTTTTTTAGTGATGTTAAATGAGGACCCCCTTGCAGCCTTGAGTCTTGACTCAAGGCTGCAATGGGGTCCTCATTTAATATCTCTTGCAGGACGGCTAAGTTCAGCAACAATCCATCAATTTACTAATGTAGATACCGCGAGGCTAGTCTATTTCAGTTACATACTTTCATAGTATTATGTCTTACGGTATTTTACTATGGGGACGGGCTGCAGATATCGAGTATATTTTTATTCTGCAGAAAAGAGCCATCAGAGCATCTATGGCCTCCGCAGGCACGATTCTCTGAGGGAACTGTTTAAAGATATTAATATCAAACTCAAACTCAAACTCAATTCATTTATTTCAAGGAAGCCAATTACAGGCACTTTTGAATTGTCAAAGTAAGTAATTAAATAAATCCCTGGACATTTCACACAGCACCATTTGTCCCAAGCTAAGCAACCTAATGCTTGTGTTATGGTAACAAGATGGCTGATAAACTACTTATATACAATTTTTTTTTTTTGTAAATACATACATATTATAGATAGAAAACCACCCAGACTCGGAACAAATACATGTAGGTCATACAAATATTTGTTCCGTGCGGGAATCGAACCCGCGACACGCAGCGCAGCAGTCAATCGCTTAACCAATGCGCCAACCGTGCCGTCGTAATTGGTAAACCGTTTTTTGACAGATGGAACTAGTAATTGCAGCAACACACAATACACTGATTGATACACGTACGGTATTATAATGTCTGTAAGAAGCCATAAATAAGATAATTCAATAAGATATGGCAGTTTATCTTCTATATACATAAAATTCACTGACTGAATGACTGACTGATACATTAACGCACAGCCTAAACCGCTGGTCCTAGAGACATGAAATTTGGAGGGTATATTCTTCGTGAAGAGTAGGTATCCACTAAGAAAGTATTTTTCAAACTTCCACCCCTAAGAGGGTGAAATGGGGGGATTTCGTTTGTATGAAAAATCTTATTTCTTGAGTTAATAAACTTGAAACTTGGCACGAATACTTATCTAAGTAAATTATGAAGTTAACCATTTTTTTTCTACACTACCCCCTAAAAGGGGATTGGGGGGCTTTATTTGTATGGAAGAATTTTAGCGCGCGGTCCGATGTACTCGAAACTCAGTATTTATACCCAGAATCAAAGGTAAAGAATAATGTGTATCAGGGTTTTTCGAAAATCCACCCCTGAGGGGCTGTAAAGGGATGGTAAATTTTACCGGGGAGGATTTTACTGCGTGGCTTGATTAACTCGAAAATTCGTATAAATAATCTTTGAGTCAAGTTATGAACACGTGGGCAGCGGGATTGTCCGAAAGGGTTACCGCTGCCCCGGAACATAAAGGGCGAAGGAAGGAACATGGGTGGGTTTTAGTCAGTAAGAGTCTGACACTCCCTTCCGCTCCACCCAGAGCGGGAGGAGTCATTTGATGATTTCCCATCCCAAAAAAAAAAAAAAAAAAAGTTATGAACACGTCCCAACGACTTTTCAAAATTCCACCCCTGTGGGGTTGGAAAACAGGTATACAGTTTATATGAACAATCTTATTCATTAGGTTAATAAACTTGAAACTTGGCAATAATACTCACCTAAGTAAGTAATAAAGTTTATCATTATAAGTTTTTCAAAACTACCTCTCAAAGGGGATGTTAAAGTTTGTGTGCAAGAATTTTAACGCGCGTCCAATTAACTCGAAACTCAGTGTTTATACTTAAGACCAAAAATGAAGAATAACATGTATCAGGGTTTTTCGAAAATCTACCCCTGATGGGGTGAAAAGGGGTAGTCAATTTTACAAGGGAGGATTTTACTGCGTGGCTTGATGTACTGGAAAATTGGTCACTAAAGACTACAAAAATTATCGCCTTTTTTTTTTTTTTGGGATGGGAAATCTAACCCACCCATGTTCCTTCCTTCGCCCTTTATGTTCCGGGGTAGCGGTAACCCTTTCGGACAATCCCGCTGCCCCGGCAGGCTTCGACCCTGAGGGGCCCCTCGTCTTTCATGACACATGCGCCGTAAGGTGCGTGGGGTATGGCTATCAAGACATACCCAACACATAATTTTTGGATCTGAGAGGCTGTTGGTACCCAAAATTATCGCCTTTGGAGGTGAAAAGGGGGGATACAGTTAATATGAAAAATCTCATTTCATTGATCTAAAAACTTGAAACTTGGCCCAAATGTCTATCTAAATGACCTAATCATAAATTTTCAAAAACTATCCTTTACATGCAAACTACTTATATATAGGTACATATTTTTTTTCTGTCTCTTTGTTCCGGCTAATCTTCGAAACGGCTGGACCGGTTTTGACGGGACTTTCACTGGCAGCTCATGTTATGGTAACATATATTTAATTATTTAAACTTTTCGCACACTAAAAAGGTACAATGGCAGAGTGAATGCTTCAATAGGCTTTAAGGCTACTTTGTCTCATTTAGCTAGTATAAATATACTAGCTTCTGTAAAAGTTAACTTTAAAATGCGTAGTAATATAAATATATTACGGTATTGTATAATCTGGAATAACATGTACGTTCTAAGACAGCTGTCAAAAAACGGTTAACCTAATGGACAGGGAATAAGTTTATTATAATTTTCTTGGTGTATTGGAAGATGTTTTACTAATATTCTTTTAGCCTTGTGTTCTTAATGGCAAGAGATTGCATCCGCCATCAGGTACCTCTCTCAACCGTAAGTATACTTTCTGGGTTATTTTTATCACAAACCACGTTACCTTTTAACAGTCTTTTCCCAGGGCTCACTAATGGCTTTATTTGCTTCAGTGGACACTGGTGGGTGGACATAGCGTTATAGGTCCTCGTAACGGTAATGTGTGTTACATTAACGTTAATAGTACGTAACGCTATATCCGCTATTTCTAAATGTTCTGCTTACACGACTACACATCATCTTGTAAATACAGGTCAAACGTTGTAGGTATACTATTTTATGTATTTATTATTTATTTTCTTTATTTTCTTCTGAAAATAAATAATAAATATAGGCTTACAGACTAATAACATTATAATAACAGTAATTCTCGTATATAACTAAATTGCTAATTACAATCCTCCACAGATAAATACAAAAAAAACATATTACTCCTTCATAGTCTAAGTTACATTTAGTTATTCCCTCAAAGTTGGTTTATTTCTTTGTTCAAATTTTACCAATTTGGACAACAAACGGTTCAAGTGCAGGCACGTGCCTCCTGTACAAAAAATGGCTTTGCTAAGATATGTCGGATCGTTCATGAGTATGCTCTTAAAATGAGACACAAGCGCCTTTGTTTAGCGTTGTGCGGAGTCTAGGATTGAGTATGGTGTCCGATATAATAATAATAATAATAATAACTTTATTTATTTTCTCTCCTCACAAAGGTTCACATAGCTATAAACAGGGACAAGAAATATCACGTTTTGACAAAAATGCATAATATATGATCCTTTGTGAGAGACTGGCGTCCATACTAGGATACCCTGTGTGACGGATCACCAGGCTCTCACCCCGAACTAACCATAATAAACATTAAAATCACATTACAACGGTCAAATTTATAATTGTAGACAAATTATGAAGAAAAAGAAAAAAAGAAAAACATAGAAAACATGTACTTATTGACTTCCAAAAAAAAATTTCCAAAGGAAAAAAAATATAGAACAATAAAACATAAAAAAAATAAAAAAAAGGTAAAGTGTAATGTGTGTGTAGTGTGCTGGTGAAGTGTGCAGAGATGTTGAATGATGGAGTTAATGTGGGTGTGTAGGGTGTTAGTTACAGTGAAGTATCCGAAATGATTAAATATTACGAAGGAACTATGAGTAGCTGCTCCGTGGCATCATAGTCCAATTTTTGTAACCAGGCAGAGAGTGTTTTTTTGCAACGATGTTTGGGTAAGGCGTATATAGACAAAATTCCGTTAATTTTGTTATACAAATAGTTTCCAAGAAACCCGAAATGTCGACGAGAGAAAGCAGTATGGAACCGAGTTGTGGGACAAACTGCGTGTTTACGTCGCTTACCATCAAATAGATTAGAATTATAGGTAAGAAGGGAGTGTTTGTGCAAGATCGTATTTAGAATAAAAAGTTGGCGTACAGTTAACAGTCTGGTTCGCTCATAAAGTTCTCTGGTGGGGAATAAGAAAGGCAGGAAATTTGTAACCTTTAGAACGGCTCTTTGTGCACGTTCGATCCGGAGCATTGATGTTTTTGTCGCACCACCCCATACAGTTATGCAGTAAGAGATTAGCGATTGGCATAATGCAAAATAGACTGATCGCAATAAGCCAGTGTCCGCAACATGACGAAGATTTTTAAATACAAATATTAGCTTACGGATTCTAGTGGAAAGAGCATCTATGTGCGGGTGAAAACTTAGTGTACTATCTAGAAAGACGCCCAAGTACTTTATTGAATCTATTTTATGAAGATGGGGACATAAGCAATGAGTATTATGAGACAAAAGGCACGAGGATGAATGAGCTGTGATTTTGAGATTAAGGAGTGGATAAGTAGGTTTTTTTATGTAGAAAGAAATATACTTTGTCTTATCAACATTGAGAGCGAGTCCATTATTAGCTAGCCATGACAACACCAAGTTCAACCCCATCTGAGCACAATTGTAAACCTCGGGCCAGGTGTCGGCTTCAAACAAAAGCGCTGTGTCATCAGCGAAAGTTATGATCCTTCCACTGGGCATGTTGAGCTCACAGAGGTCGTTGATGAACGTCAAAAATAAAGGGGGACCGAGGATACTGCCCTGTGGGACACCGTGCACGACAGGAAGATCACTACTAGTCCACTCGTCCACCCTAACTCTCTGGAATCGGTTGGTGAGGTAGTCGGAAAAAAGATTGAGCTGTGCATCCCTCACACCAATGTTCTCCAGTTTCCTCACCAACAGAGGGACGGAGACTGTGTCAAAAGCCTTGGCAAGGTCCATAAAGATTACTATAACCTTTTTGTTTTTGTCGATATGGACCATGGAGCGACAGTGATGGCATTGCAAAATACAGAATTGTGTGGAAAAGTTAGAGTGAGTTGGATTCGATTTTAATTTTAAAGTTGCTCGTATCTCGAGCTGAAGATACATAAAAGTATTACTTTAAAAAATCCTTATTATTTTGTTTGTAGGAACATTTGCTCGTAAGTCTATGACCATTACTTTTGGGACTGCGACTGACCGAGGAACTGTGTAGCGTTTCATACATTTTCTATGAACCAACGCACGCTACAGGCGGGCCGCACCGCACTTTTTTGTACGAAAATGCTTATGTTACGCTGCGGCTGTAATGTGCATATGGCTTTAGAGAACAATAAGGCGCCATCTCCTCGGGCGATAAAATCGAGGTGATAGTCATGCGTGCCATCAAATTATCGTCGCGATGATATCGCCATGTGGAGATTGATTCATAGAGTTTCTATTGACTTATATGGGACGGTGACAACATCACTGCGATTCTGCGTCGGTGGAGACGGCGCCTAATGTAGCACCATGCATTATTTGCATTTAGATTGCATAGTGCAAATAGAATAAATTAGATATATGCAGAATAGAATAGACCCGTCTGGCAAATTGTACAACAAAATTATATACCCAGTGATTGTCTTATGTAGACTTTCAATTAATTTTCCTACACAGCTGCATGCAAAACTTTGATTTAATCAAGTTTTAAATAAATAATTTAAAACTTTATTAAATCAAATTTTAAATAAATAATTTAAAACTTGATTAAATCAAAGTTTTGCATGCAGCTGTGTAGGAAAATTTATAATTTCATTTCACGTCGAAACTTTAGTATTCAAATTCTTTACTTGAATATTATACTCTTATAATCTTAGTTTATATGATTGGTATAAAGTTATAAAGGTATGAGGAACAGGGAGTAAAGTTCACTCATCCTCCATATAAAAGGGAGGATCCTTCGACCAGACGGGTGTTGTGTCTGCAACTCTGTTCAACGGTTGATGTCGGGACGTTGTATATAAGTATGCTAGTTGCGCGGTAAATTCTGCTTGCGCGATGCAGGATTTTGCGTGACGTCAGAGTGATGCGTAGTTCGCATGTGGCGGTGTAGATGCATAGTAAATACATGCATATTGTAAATTGTATTTTTTTTTTTTTATTGTGACATGCACCAGCTCTTCAACGGTGAAGGAAAACATCGTGAGGAAACCCGCATGTGCTAGAACCAAAAATTCGAAGACATGTGACATCTATCAACTCGCACTGGGCCCGCGTGGTAGATTATAGCCCACTCCCTCTCAAAGAGAGGAGGCCTGTGTCCCAGCAGTGGGAACCATATAGGCTGATTATGATGCGCCAGCTCTTGACCTCGATCTCGCCTGGTTGAAAGCGAGTGGGGGACTCGCTTTCAACCAGGCGAAAAAAGGGAAAGTACTTTTATATTGAATTTTTTTTTTTTTTTAAACGTTGCCCCATACTAGGAATTTCTCCTGTATCGTGGGTGCGTTTACAAATATTTAAACTCCTCACATACACAAACAGTCAGACCCGGAACAACTACTTGTAGGTCATACAAATATTTGTTCTGTGCGGGAATCGAACCCGCGACACGCAGCGCAGCAGTCAATCGCTTCACCACTGCGCCAACCGTGCCGTCATTAAAGGAGTAGCGAAAAGTGTTCCCTTTTTATTAAATGTCCCTTTCGTTATTAATTCAATAAATCCACTGAAACTGAAATATTATAGGAACACGTATTTTACGAACGATGAAATATTGAAGCTTCCGTGAACACGTGTATTTCAATATTAATGTTCGTGCACCTACATCGTGATGTGAACGGCTTTATCCCGTGTCCTGCGGGTGATTTACAACCCGCATATAGGGTAAACATGCTTCTGTTATGGTACCATATCATGTTTTATTTGGTAGCTCGAGTGTTATTCAGTAGATTTACCCGTTGGCTATCAAACAACCTAAATACCCACCAACCTATGAATAACTATTAACATGCAATATCATTAACCATCCAATGGTTAACGTGGTTGTGAATCTAGCTAAAAGGGACATTTCAATAAAAATTCAGCCGTCCCACAAGTTTAAGTCGAGTAGGTATTGAAGTTGTCTATGGGACAGTTAATAAATTTTTCGCGATTACTATTTTGGTCCCATGGAGAAAGTTGTTCAGTTTGATGGTTACACACCCTTAAATTTGGCTGGTGTTTGAAAATAAACCCTGTATAGTACATATTAGGTTCCACTTTCACCGAACCATCTCAAGCTCAAATAATTTCAGATTGCTCAATACTGACCCATCTCAACGAACCACCCTATGCGTATATATACCGTAACGATCTGCAGTACATACCTCAACGTCCTTCACGTTAGAGACATGCAGGATCCTCCTCTTCATGATATTGATGACGTAGCGGTCTCCGAACTTTTCGTTGTACTGACGCATTTTCAGAAACAACCCGCCTGGAACAATGACATGAGGGATTAAATACAAGTGCAATGAAGTAGCCCGCCACGGGTGGTGATACTTTAATATGTCTGGTACACCCTGCGCCATCAGCCTCGCTAACATGGCCAGCTTTTCTCATGCATTTCGTGCCTAAACGAGAGTTTTGTCAATTGGCTACCAAAAGATTGGACCTTTCATCGATAGTAAAAATAATAAAGAAGCCGTTAAAGGGCAGTTATTTAGTTGCAGGAAGAATTTACGGCTAGAAAGGAGAAAACAAAAATATAATCCATGTTGAACTTGGTGGCTTACGGACCAATATGGCGATGTAATCATCATCATCATTTCAGCCGAAAGACGTCCACTGCTGGACATAGGCCTCCTCCAAGCACCTCCAATTCGACCGGTTCTGTGCTTCTCGCATCCAACGGGTTCCTGCAGCCTTCACAAGGTCGTCGATCCACCTTATGGGAGGCCTTCCAACGCTACGTCTTCCGGTACGCGGTCGCCACTCCAGAACCTTTCGATCCAATCAGCCATCTGTTCTGCGAGCAATGTGCCCTGCCAACTGCCACTTAAGTTTCGCAATTCTTCGGGCTACAGCGGTTATCTTGGTACTCCTGCGGATCTCTTCATTTCTGATTCGATCACGCAGGGAAACTCACAAAATTTTATTTTATTTCACTTATTTCGGATAATGTCTTTTTTCTTTACGTACGAAACACACGAACGTGCAGGGTAAATGTAACTTAAATTCGAACCGCTTTAACATTAAAACACTCGTTTCGCATATAATATTTCTTTGTCTTAAAACTTTATTCATATCTATGAGTGATAATAATTATGAAAATTAACCAAAATACCATTAATTCGATTCGAACCGTATTTTCGATTTAAAAAATTATCGAAATTACCAGAATTTTCTGGCTTAAAGGGCTTTGAAAATCTGTGGCGTACCTACTGATGCGCCATTGTGAATAGCGGCCATGCATGAGACCTACGTATATTAATCGAAAGTGTCACGTTTTCGAGATATTAACCTTCAAAGTCGATGAGTGAGTCACGTGATCAACTTTGAACGTTAACATCTCGGGAACGTGACACTACCGGTTTTAGTCTTGGTATCTTTTCGGTTTGCATTGATGTCAGCTATCGATTTATATAGGTCTCATACGAAAATGGTGGCCACCCATTTTCAAAATGGCGCGGCAGTATGCCAGGCTCTATATTATAAAAATCTTCAAACCCCTTTGGAATATCGAGATTTACTGAAACCCGGGTTAGGCACTACAAAAAATAACAAAAATTTACCGGTACGTAAAACAAAAAAGAAATTATAGGCCTTAATCAAACACGTTCGAACACGCCCCTCGATGTTGCATATACCGGGCAAACACGAGTTTTGATTCCATTTTTATTGCAATACATTCTAACAAAATGTTACAGGTTTTTTACTTTCCCGGCGTTTGTTAGTCGGTCACATCATCTGTCTAGCCTTTTCCCAACTATATTGGGGTCGGCTTCCAGTCTAACCGGATACAGCTGAATACCAGTATTTTACATGGAGCGACTGCCTATGTGACCTCCACAACCCAGTTACTAGGTAATACGATACCCCTTGATAAGACTGGTTTTTAGAGTTTCGGGCTTCCGACAACCCGTAATGACTGCCAGAGATCCACGAATGACAGCCGGGACCAACGGCTTAACGTGATTTCCGAGCCATGGAGGGGTCTTGGAATGTAAGGATGGCAACCACGGCAAGCGTAGTTCACCTGATCAATAGCCGTGCGGCTGTTATAACGTAGCCACCAGCTCCTAACAACCTACTCCACTGAAAATATAAATATGGAAGTTACACAGGACGTATAGAGGTGCACTAAGACAGGATTTCTCGCTACTCTATTTCTTTTCCCATGTCGTAACAAACTATATTGTAAAGCAAATAATATGAATAGATCATACCGTGATAATAATAGCTATTAGCGAGTAGGTAATGTGCGTACGAGTGTTAAGTAGATCTATTCATCATAATCATTTCAGCCGAATGACGTCCACTGCTGGACGGGAACCCTGCTGGACATAGGCTTCCTCCAAGCACCTCCACTTCGACCGGTTCTGACCTTCCCGCATCCAGCAGGTTCCTGCGGCCTTCACAAGGTCGGTTCGTCGGTCCACCTTGTGGGAGGCCAACCAACACTACGTCTTCCGGTACGCGATCGCCACTACAGAACCTTTCGGCCCAATCGGCCGTCTGTTCTGGGAGCAATGTGCCCTGCCCACTGCCACTTAGGTTTGGCAATTCTTCGAGCTATGTCGGTTACCTTGCTCCTGCGGATCTTTGCATTTCTGATTCGATTACGTAAGGAAACTCCAAGCATAGCACTCTCCATTGCCCTTCAAATAAGGCCCATTGAGAGCGACAACGTTTCAGATCTAGTAGATCAATTAATACACCGCTTTCCTTCGGTACTGACCATCGAATTCAACAACTGTTTCCATCAGCTCAGTGCCAAAGTGCCCACAGGATCTACTAGAGACCATTTAGGCACGACGAAGCCATTAGCTGTCGACTATTTCCTCACTCAACAAACGTACTAGCTACCTAACGTATGTAGCTGTCGCTGAAAACCAGAGCAGCGTATACTCGTAGCGTCTTAGCATTATGCTGAGCGATGGCTGATGTGACACATGTTTTCCCCCAACTTTTGTGTTTGTATTATTTTTAAGTGTCATGTTTACCGCAAATAAATGTATTTTCTTTCTTTCTTTACTAAACATTGTAGGTCCCGTGTCAGTTATAGAGGTACATAAAGTATGAAGTCATTGACTGCCACCGCGGTCACACGGTGTCGGCCAAGAATAGATTTTCTCTTATCTCTGTTGTCTGGCATTCAACGTGCTAAGAGTCGATTTCTGACTGTTTACACCACGTGCGAGAACTCTGTCAAACAAACAACTAGTTTTTAGTTACAGCTCTACTCTCTTCTCGCTAATCGCAGGCGGTGGGACAGGTGCCTTAAAACCAACCGACTATCGAGTTGGGTCTAAAGTTAAAGTTTCCATGCGAACAACGTTGCTGGCTAAATGTAGTGAGAAATACCTAAATACAAGAGGTGATTGCCCTGTATTTAACATTCAAAACAATTATTATCATTGTAACAAGTTCTTATCGAGTTCACTGCGTAGCGAAATAAATAACAAACTTCACTTTTACACGTTTTAATTGGACTACATAAAATATAATATTAATAGAAATATAAGAAAAGAAACAGAACGAATATTATTAAAAAAGATTACGTCGTGACGCCGACGTGGACGTTTTTGGTGTTCGACCCTATAATAAATTTTACGTATTCTTGTTACGCGTCGATTAAGATACGTTTGCAAACGTTCCTTCCTTACATAACTAGATAAATACGAGGACGACCTAATGGGTAATGGCACCAAGTCAACTCGTTATTAGGAAGCAAGATAATAATTTAAACGGCTAATTAAGTACATCAAGTAATAGGCTCAACTGAAAACTAAGGTACATAAAATATGAAACTCCGGTCCTAGGCTCCACGCTGACAATCGGAAGACTCCTCGCTAGCCGGAATCAGAATCCTCTTAAATGTGCTGGTCGTGCGCAAGATGTTATTTTGGGTTCGATTCCCAACAGGAAGCTTGTAGACGTCTGGTACTAGGGTGGCGGGTAGGGCGAATTCTAGATCGCCCCACAGTCTTCGGACAAATCGAATCTTCACGCTTCGCCTCGAGACCACTTTTTAGTGTTGTACAATACGTTTATTTTCGGGAACACTGCCCTTGGATCCAGTGGATGACCGTACAGAACTCGATCGTTCAATCTTTTACATTACCGTTAGCAAATTATTTAATTGTGAAAGCAGGAAATAGTTATTTGTGCAACAAGAGAGCAAAGTAGTTTTTTGCTGCGAGTGCTGATTTTGAATCCTGAGCAAGCGAAGGATTCAAAGATTGAATCACGAGCGTAGCGAGTGATTCTAAAGTTGAATCCTGAGTGTGGCGAGGGATTCAAAGGCACGAGATGCAAAAAAACTTTGCTCTCGTGTAACACACATAACTTTTCACTTCAGCAGCGAGAACACTTTAGGAGATAAAATAATAAACAGGAATAGATTGAAATAACTATTTATTGTGAATCAAAATAATTAACATTGTAGCTAGATACCAATTCTATAAAATGGAACATTTTAATAGTTAAAAGTAAAATTACTGCAATTCTACAAATTTTATTCCCGCTCTTTTATTTAAATTAAGGCGTGTTCGGAAATAGCACCCATGATATTTTATTATTCAAAATATATTACGTACCTAACATTTATTGAAACTACAAATAAATATTTACAAGTTAAATGTCAGTTTTATTTGCAGTAAATACTTATTTTCGTTTAAATACAACAATAAGTTAAAAATTCAATAAATTACATTAAAAGACATAATTTTCTTTTTGCAAAATTTCTTTAGTTAGTACGAAATTCCGAACGTGTTTGTCTTTGAGGTCGAATTCAAAATCCGAACTTCGAAAGGGCTGGTCTCTGTCTCTCTCTCTTTCTAATGGAGGGAAAGAGATAGAGTGTGAATGTTTCGAATTGTATGATTAACCCAAGGCTGAATAATATATATTTGCGGCTTTCTGAAAAAAAAATTAAAAAGTCACTTTGTCTCAGTGAGCAAAATCGCATTTTGCTCACTGATTTCTCGCAGCAAAACCTACATGTTTGAGCTACTGAAGTGAAAAAATAATATTTAGACTTCCGTCCTGTGTCCAAAAAAATCCTTCCAATCAAAAATCTCGGTAGGAGAAAAAACATCACACTTTTTGATTCAAAATTCAAAACCAATCTGAAGAAAAAAACCTTTCTGGTTAAAAATAAGGTTGGATTTGTTAAAAAAAAAGGTCGTTCGTAATAAAATTATAATGTAGCATTTGCCAATGCTGCCACTCGTAAATTGAAACTAAAGTGCTGTGTTAAACGTCCTGTTTACATTAAAACTCATAACTAATGAATTGTTTACGAGTTAGAAACTTATATTTTAAGTCAGGTATTGTAAATTGGCGGCCTGTACCAAACGAAATATCCGCTGTCACAACCAAACCATGTGTATTTGGAAAAGAATTCAATGCTCTTCTTATTATTTATTATTTAAAGCCTGTGATATCTCACTGCAGGACAAAGGAGTCTCTACACTCTTTCCACTTATCTCTGTTTAAAGCTGCAAAGAGCCGGTTCTGGTTGTTGCGGCTGTAGTTCTATTTTTATTTTATTCTGTAAGGGAAAGCAAACGGTCGTATATTCAAAATAAATGGAAATATCTTTACAAATATACTACCCACTACATTGTCTACAGATTAAAACTAAGAAATTTACTAACTGAGGGCAAACGTACATAACTGTTGTTAGGGCAAACTTAATTATATGAACAAAAGAAACTAAAAACAAAAGGTTCGTTAGTGTATTGTTCCTAGTTGATTGCCAATTAATTATGGAAGTATTACGGTATAGTCAACAATAGATTTATTCTTAACGGTCTTCAAAAACGGTGAAGGAAAACATCGTAAGGAAACCGGCATGACCTGGAACCAAAAATTCGATGACATGTGACATCTACCAACCCGCGCTGGGCCCGCGTGGTGGATTACAGCCCACTCCGTCTCGAAGAGAGGAGGCCTGTGTCCCAGCAGTGGGAACATTAAAGGCTGATTATGTAGACTAGCCTACATTGAATATATGCAAAACCATTCCAGCATCACTTCTGTTATCAACATCAGGGCCTTAGTTCACTATGACCACTTAATGAATCCTTACTTCGAAACCACATCAATTCCTTAGCTAATCACGACATCTGCTAATAACATGTTTTCTATGACACAATGAACGAAACTGTGCGAAAAAACACAAAGTTGGCGTGGTTGAACAGTCAAATTACCACGCTTGACAACCCTACGTGGTTTGCACGTGGTAAGATTCCGCGGGGAATAAAAATTACCATACTGAATTGGGGCCCTGAGCAATTAGACAAAGTGATATTCTACCAGCTACATATAATGATGATGGAGAAGATAAAAATGTCTTGGATTGACATAAGCTATCGAACATGTTTTATCAATCCTGTTGAAAGTATTTATAGAAATAGGAAACGCTTTTAAACCGATTGCCACTTATCTAGGCCCCCAGGTCCTGTTTTGCACGCGCTCGTCTTCACTGGAAAATCTATACTCTGAGCGAATGCATGGTGAAAATGCAACATACGATTCCAATCAACATTGTAGTCCCCAAAGCAATCATTTTCGTAGCACTTTCCTCCGCGTAGCAGACTACGACGTAGCTCGTAGCTTACCTTCTACGCCGCGCAGTGCCTTAGTATTATTTTGAACAGTTTACATCATCCTTGTCATGAGAGGCTTGTGGCTAAGTTATAACAGCCGCACGGGTCAATTGATCAGGTTAAGCTACGCTTGCCGCGGTTGGTCCGTGGACGGGTGACCATCTTTACATACCAAGACCCCTCTGTGCCTCGGAAAGCACGTTACGCCGTTGGTCCCGGCTGTCATTCGTGGATCTTTGGCAGTCGTTACGGGTCGTCAGAAGCTCGAAAATATGACAACCAGTCTTACCAAGAAATATCGTATTACCCAGTTACTGGGTTGTGGAAGTCGGATAGGCAGTCGCTCCGTGCAAAAGACTGGTATTCAGCTGCATCCGGTTAGACTGGAAGCCGGCCCCAACATAGTTAGGAAAAGGCAGGATACATTATAATCCTTATTCCTAACTATTTTAAAACGCAATATCTTATGTTATGGTATTTCTCAATTAAAAAGCATTTGCCTACTTTTATACCCACATTGATATAACTATACCTTAGCTAGAAAAAATATCATATTTGTTAATCTTCTCTCTCGAAAATGAAAGAAGTTGATATAGAAATACTCTTCCTGCAATATCATAATACTTTTAAACTAATTAGATAAAACCTTCTACATAATCAAAAGGCACATAATATTTTCTTTGAAGATGTTCATCCAGAACAATCTCAAAGAAAATATTAAGTGCCTCATTAAGACAACTCAAGAAGGTTTTCATCTTGAATCTCAGAGAAAACAAGGAAATGTCATTTTAGTAATTTCTGTATCCTCCCTCTCCCTTTTCCGTGTGGAAAAGGGAGGCCTTTGCCCTGCAGAGGCACAATACAGGCTAGTTAGATTAGATTAGAATTACCGTATCACTTGTCTGACAGTATAGTAGGGTGTAGCATAAGTACACCTCTGGCAAACCCTTCGAGAATAAGAGGCATGATGTTATTATGTACGAACTACAAAAAGTAAAGTACTTACGTGGTGTTAGATTTATAAATTCGAGAGCACATCCTATGATCGGACGGCGCGGCGGTCCAGGCAACTTGTCCAGCGGATTCTCCTCCTCTGCCAAGAATCTCCAGATCACGAAGGTGATGAAACCCAACAGTCCTAATATTAGGAGCATTTTGCTAACAGTTCATTGATCTCGGTGTATCCTTCGAGTTGATTGTTTAGATGTTGCGGAGGCTGCGAAGATACGTCTGAAAATAACAGACAAAAGAACAGTAATTAGATAGGTGCTTGAAGTCACTTCCAGGAACAGAAGGTCTATTATTTAATAGATTGAAGTGCTAACTAATGACGACTT
This sequence comes from Apamea monoglypha, assembly GCA_911387795.2. Taxonomy (NCBI): domain Eukaryota; kingdom Metazoa; phylum Arthropoda; class Insecta; order Lepidoptera; family Noctuidae; genus Apamea; species Apamea monoglypha. Next base: position 17,295,825 of record OU426930.1, on the reverse strand, counting down.
AATATCCCAAAATGATTATATGTACAATTTTGTCCGACAACCAGTAACTATAGTTTGCGGAGGTCAGATACCGCGGTTTCGTCAATGATACCTGTCCGTGCGACGGATACGGGGACACCGGATGAGTGCGAAAGAAAGAGACGGAGTACTGAGGCCCACTGCGGAACCAGACATAGAGTCGTTGGCGCACTCGGCGCGTGTTGAGTGCTCAAGGCATCGACCGTGGGCGGTGGCAGTGATCAGCGTAAACAATTAATATCGGATGTTTTAAGACAAGACGGTGAATGGAAAAAGAAGCTGCCAAATGACGGTTGGATCAAAGTTCAGGTTAAAAAAAAATGGATATGAAAAGGAGCAAAGGCTACGCGGCTTGTAGGTTTTTGATACCTAAACGGAGCTTGAATGTTTTTATGGATGAAAACTTATGGCCTTCTGGGGTATCATTCCGTAGGTTTGTTTATTATAGTGACGTACCAGAGAGGAGGCAGAGTGATCTGCGACCGACTGATAAACATAATGGATAATTCTCATTGTAATTGTTTTGCTAGCTTTGTGAGTTATAATTTTAAGTCCCTTAAGAGGTCGACTGTGTGTATTCAAGATTTGTGTAAAACTATGGATGTAATTGCTTTGCAAGAAAACTAGTTGTTGCCACATGACGTTTGTTTACTTCCTAGCCTAGACATAAATTTTGATTATTGTGGGAAATCTTCTGTCGATAGGTCGGCAGGAGTTTTGAGAGGTAGACCTTTTTTTTCTGGGTGGGTTATCATCATATGACTTCTCCCGCTCTGGGCAGAGCAGGAGCCCGTCAGACTTTTACTGACTAAAACCCACCCGTGTTCCTTCAGTTGCCTATTCCAGGGGCCACGGTATCTCTTTCGAACAACCCGCGGTCCTGGCAGGGATCGGCCGGATGAGGCGCGCGTGGAACACAACGCGCCGTCGACCCGGGCCTGGTCATTGCCGGGTGGCGAGCTGCCCATTGCTCGCCGACCGTAAGCCCGCACCTACGGTGGCCGGGAGTCGGCTGGTGACTCCCGACGTCCAGGGCGTCTCCTGCGGCGACTAGGGGCGTGAGGACGCAGAGATTGCCTCTCCCTCACGCGCTCCGCCTCCTCCTTTGCGAGCATTACTGCTTCGCAAAAGGAGGTGATGGCTTCCCATGCACTCTCGCTTCGCGCCATGGCCTGGACCAGGGCCGGACGCGAGAGATCGCCGCCGCCGATTGCCGCCACGAGGACGCGGCGGCCAAGCCGGGCAGACCTCCACCGTATGCTCCACCGTGTCCTCCGGGCAATCCACACAGTGGGGACACCCTGGCGTTTCCTCCCGCCTTATCCTGAACAGGAACCTCCCGAAACAACCGTGTCCGGTGAGGACCTGCGTCAGGCGGAAGGTGAGGGCGCCGTGGCGCCTCTCCAGCCACTCCTCAAGTTAAGAGGTAAACTTTACGGTTATGTGCCTCTGCTGTGGAGAAAGTCTATATTCACATCCGTTAATGTTATACCTTGTACTAGTGTTTGGCTGTTAAAGCGACTTGCGCTGACCGTAGTGTGTTATTGGTTAGTTTGTATATGCCGACGGACTCTGTGGGTAATTTAAATCAATTTTGTGAATGTTTAGGTGAAATATCTGCTATTTTTGAAAGCGCGAATGTAGAATATATTTATATATTGCTCACCCTGGTGAATTATTTAATAGAATTACTAAGTTTTTGTGAGGAACAAAGCTGGTTTTGTGCTGACTACAAGTACTTGGGTATTAATTCTGACACTTATACCTTTGTCAGTGATGTGTGTGGAAGCAGACGGTGGCGTGACCATTGCCTGGTCTCTGAGGCGGCGTGGAGATCACTCAAAAAGGTTGAAGTTAACCATGACATTTACTGGTCAGACCACTATCCACTTGTGTGTCAAGTTAATCTGGGAATGGTGGGGCCAATGGATGCTGCTGCATCCATTCCTCATGAGCTAGTTAAGATTGTCAATAGTATAAGCTACCCTGATGACATAGTGCTGCTGAGTCCCTCGATTGATGCTCTCAGACAGTTGCTTGGAGTGTGTGAGCGATATGCCGTGGCCCATGGTCTCTTGTATAATGTCAGGAAAAGTGAGGTTATGGTATTTCGTTTAGGTTCCAGAAAACCAGCAACAGTTCCTCCTGTCTACTTGTATGAAGTGGCACTTAAGAGAGTGTCTCTTTTCAGATACTTTGGGCACATTTTGACCGAGAGCCTGTCTGATGACGAGGATATAGAAAGAGAGCGAAGGGCGTTGTCGGTTCGATGTAATATGCTGACCCGCAGGTTTGCAAGGTGTACTAAAGACGTGAAAATTACGCTGTTTAAGGCATACTGCCAGACGTTTTACACCTGCAGCCTGTGGGTCAGATATACGGCAGGGGCCTACGCCCTCCGTGTTCAGTACAACATGCTTTTCGGGTGCTGGTGGGGCTTCCGCGGTTCTGTTGTGCGTCGGGCATGTTTGCCGAGGCTCGCATAGATAGTTTCGAGGTTGTCATACGCAAAAGAACGGCATCTCTAATGCGTAGGATACGTGGAGGCTCCAACAGCATCCTGAAGATTATTGTGGAGAGGCCAGACTGATCTTTTCTCATGCACTGGTCCCGTAGGCATAGCTGCGGGCCCGGTGCTGAGGAAAGATATTTGAACTAGTAAAAAATATAATACTGTTTTTTTGTTTAGATCGTATGTATATGTGTTTTTGTAGCAGACAATTTTAGGGTAAATTAAATTAGACTAAACGTAATGAAATAAATTAGATTATATTAAATTGTATTAAATTAAATGGATTTTTATGTGAATATATTCGAGAATGCTACAATTACTAACATAGTTTTTAGGACCTCTGTTACTAACATTATATGGAATTGAAATGTTTGAAATAAATGTATATTATTATGATTATTATAGATAGGCAGTCATCATCAGCCTATAGCAGTCCACTGCTGGACATAGGCCTCTCCTATTGCACGCCATTCAACTCGATTTTCGGCAACTGTCTTCCAGCTGCTACCAGCCATCCTGCGAAGATCGTCGCTCCACCTAGTCTGAGGGCGTCTCACATTACGTTTACCGATTCGCGTTCTCCACTCAAGAAAACGTCTACCACAACGTTTATCGGTTCTACGGGTAATATGGCCGGCTCATTGCCACTTCAGCTTGTTTATTATGTGAGCTATGTCGACAACTTTGGTTCTCTGCCGGATCAGTTCGTTGCGGATTCGATCCATCAGAGAGGCAGTCTCTTCATGTATAAACATACTGGTAGACAGTAGAATGTGCAGCAGCGGTCAGAATAGGAGTTGATCCCAAATGAGTTGGAATAAGGCTAGGCAAATGATTATTATTCAACTACGACCCGCCCCTGCTTCGCACTGTTTTTGCGACATGACAAAACATCGAGATTTCTTTTTTATATGGAAATTAAATGTAGGCATTTACATATAAAGTCAAAGTAAACTTTCTAGAATAAATTATTTTCAATATTTATTTTCAAATAAACCTTCTAGAATAAATTAGCTTCATGCTCCCCAGACACCCCATCATCCATTTTGCTGATAATATATTTATATTAATTCATATCACAACTGTACGCAATATGTAGTGTGTGTGTATGTGCGTGTGTGTGTGTGTGTGTATATGTGTTGCGTGTGTGTGTTGTGTGTTGTTTGTGCGTGCGTGTATGTATGCGTGTGTGTGTTGTGTATGTGTGTGTGTATGAGTGTTGTGTGTGTTGTGTGTGTGTGTATGTGTGTGTGTGTGTTGTGTGTTATTGTGTTGTGTGTGTAAGGTTGTCTTTAAAAGATCGCTCTTAGCGATAAGACCGCCCATTGTGTCACCCTTTGTAAAATTTTTGTGTATTTATGTTTTATAATTTGTATGGTGTACATTAAAGAGTATTCTATTCTATTCTATTCTATTCTATGTAACGAATTAGTATATACATACTTAAACAAAGTACCTTAACAGGTTAACAGGTACAGCCAACTGAATTATGGCTTGCTGAAGAGTATCTCCTCAACAACCCCAAGTCAAGAAAAAATTTTACGTAAACACTTACTTATAATCCTAACAATACACCTTGCACTTGTTATTTGATTTGCATTTGCAAAACATGTTGTGTACCTAGAAATAAAACACATTTAGGGCTGATTTTTCAATCGACAGATAATTGTTATTCGTGGAATAAAATTGACGTCTGACAGTTTTTGTATGGAAGAACTGTCAAAAATTCAAAATTATTCCTCCGATAAAATTATCTGGCGATGGAAAAATCAGCCCTTAGTATGCTAAATAAATGTATTTTCTTTCTTAAAATGATGGTGAAAAACGCATCAAAATCCCTAATTAAAACGAACGTTTTTATAATTAGAGATTTATTCATTCCGCAGTAATCGTTAACAAAGACTTTATGATTATTCATGATGATTAAATGAGTCACTAATATTAATTATTTATTGAATCCACACTCGGGCCTTATTGGTGACGTCCTTCAAATAAATTAAATTCAAATACGTTTATTGTTTGTTACGTGTAGAAAAAAATCTTATAGTTATTATAATAGTAGCACTGTTACATACCTATACGGTGTACAATATTCTATTACGTTTATTTATTTACTTATCTTATTTTATTACATTTTTTAATATTTTTGTAAATATAAAAATTAAGAATAAAAAAAAACATTTAAAAAAATAAAAATAAAATAGTGATCCACCGATGTCGGGAGCAGGGTCCAAGCTACCGGTGGTTAGGGCCCCAGAGATAGGAACCTCCTCACAATGCGAGCCGTATCGAGGAGTACTGCCTTTTGATACAGGCCCTTAATCCAACCGCCTAACGAGAGCCTCGATAGATGTTGATCGAGGCTTTCGGCCATCAGGCCATTGGCTGATACGACGTTATTATTATTTATTTATTTTTTATTATTACTATTACGTTATTATTATTATAAACATTCCGGCAGTTGGTCTAGTCACTCTTTGCATTAATCAAATTATTTATTATTATTTATTTACATCGAACACAAATGATTCATATAGTTGTTGATAACATTCACACTGTAACTATGTTAGTAACATTCTCATTAAAATAAAGTCACATACAATTTTTCATTAAAATAAAATAATACAATAATTCATTTAAAAACCTATATCAATCACTACGTCCGCCTCCCGCTGCAATAGACCTGCAGCTGTGTATACGGGTCCAGTGCCCCAGGAACGGGCTGTCAGGCTTATCCACTATCACCTTTAAAATGCGGTTGGTTCTCCCCCGAAGCCTTCGCATCGTTGTGGAGGTCAGATAGGCAGTCGCTTCATGTAAAATACTGGTATTAAGCTACATCCGGTTAGACTTGAAGCCGACCCCAACATAGTTGGGAAAAGGCTAGACAGATGATGATGACATTGTGTCCCACTGATGGGCAAAGGCCTTCCCGTTTTCCTTCCAAACCTCCTTTCTTTCATTTATAAAAATAAATTAAAAATTATAGGGGGCTTAAAAATTAAAAGATTAGAAATATGTAGAGTTCAATGTTGTAAGATGGAACTTTTCATGTGCGAGTCCGTTGATCGGTTTTTTATTTCTACCGGTTGCCAGGCGGTTGCCGTGCCGGTATCGGTACCGGTATCAGTCAGTAGACAAACACAGCGAACAACAACGAATAATAATAAACTAAAAGAGGAGGACACCTGAGGAGGCTCTCGTTGGGCAGCTGGATCAAGGGCTTGATTCAGAAAGCGGTACTTCTGGACACGGCTCGCATTGTCAGGAGGTTCCTCTCTCTGAAGCCAGGGCTTCAGAAAGAGGAACCTCCTGACCACCGGTAGCTTGGACCCTGTTCTCGATACCGGTGGGCTACTATGTTGTTATATTTTTAAATGTTTTTTTTTTACCTTTTTGTTTATACGAATATTTAAAAATGTAACTTATAAGTATTTAAATGAAATAAAGGAAATAACTAAAAGATAATATTTCACTCTCTTGAAATATGCAATCATTAAACCATTCTTGAGATTAAATACTAGGTTTTATTTTTATTTGGGATTGACAAGGTTAAAGTTAATATCAGACATTTATTTATTTTGTGTGACAAACAATTTACGTAACAGAAACAAGTTTGTTGGATATATAAAATTAAAATTGAATAATTATAATAAATTGTACTCATCCTCATACTCGTAGGTATTCATTTCGGTATCAGAACGGATCTAAGCTATAAAGATTTGCTATTGAAGAGATCTTTTCTGAATGTAAAAACAGCACCCTAAATGCGACACAAAAAAACACAATCTGAATCACTTTGAAGATATTGCTAATCCGGATATTGGATATATATACACATATATATATTCGAAAAAATCGTCTGCTCAACAACGTTAACAACGCAAAATGAAAGCCATTGCTACTGATTGTGTGTTACGCAATTACCCTGCTGGTACCTACGACTGCTATGCAAGAGGTAATAATATTATCAAGTATCTAGTTAGGTAAATAATAATTGTTATAATGAACAAAGTTCCTCGCTTGATATAATAAACGACTAGAAAACGTTGAAACTCGAGAGTTTGTCTGTGTTTCAAGGTGTTTCAACTTGTGTAAAATAATAATTTTCCATTCGTTACTATAGACACTAACAAGACGTCATGAATAATAATTCATGACGTCTTGTTCGTGTCTAAATCTGTAAATGTAACACATCTACCAACTCGCACTGGGCCCTCGTGTTGATTACGGCCCACTCCCTCTCACAGAGAGGTCTGTGTCCCAAGAGTCGGAAAATTATAGGCTGATTGCATGAAAGTCGCGGGGAAAATCAAACAGTTATATAATGTTTGACAAAAATTTATCTAACATTAATCTCAAAATACAGAATTGAATTAGCATTTACATAACACAAGATCTACTCACATGGTTAATAGCGAACTTCCATTAAATTATTTACTTTGTGCCAACTATTAGAAGTTATCGTAACAACAACAATTTAGTTGGAATCAAAAGTTGCTAATGTTAATTTCATGTTTATTAATATACCGTCGCAGTGTGACCAGCAAGAATAATTCATTAGCAGTTTAATGCGAAATCGGAACTCATTTACTGGAATTAGGCTGAGAATCTACTTTATTACACGCGTCATAAATTACGTAAGTTAGGTCGCTTCATTCAACGTAACGAAACATCACGACTGTATTCCCCGAAAGGGTAGCCAGAGGTGTACCTATAGTGCACCAAAATTTCGCAGTTCGGTTCGCTTTGTGTTCCATTTACTCAGAAATAAATAATACTCTATTCTATTCACTCAAAATACAGTTTCCGCCGCAAAATGCAATGGTAAATTAATAGTGTACACTTGTACATGATATGTTAGGTTTATTGCTGAAATGAAATGTTTATTTATGGAAGTAGATCACACTTTTACACGTCAATATTTTTTTGGTCAATCTTTTAAAAACTAGACGGCGCGCGGCGCCTGCAGTTTCTATCTGACTGATCCCTGAGTGGAAATGGCGAAGCAAACTCAGAGCTCATGGTCTCTTTTAAAGTCCAAACATTATATTATTCGTATTTTATACAAATATAACAATGTAGGGCCATCTCTGGAATGGTCTTTTGAAGAAAGAGCCATTGCAGCTTTGAGACAGACGTCATGCATGCAGCAGTCATCGCATAGCTCAACCCAATTTTAGGGAGGTTAATCTAGCTGTGTGTATAATTATCATTATCATCATCACTTCAGCCGAAAGACGTCCACTCCTGGATATAGGCCTCCCCAAGCAGCGCCACTTAGAATCACGAAGCCGCTGAATGCGAGAAGCACAGAACCGGTCGAAGTGGGGTTGTACGTATGAAGCCGTGTACGCACGAACGAACGAAAACATGTTGAACACGAACATCGACAACTTTGTTCGCACGTGCGTACCTCTAACAAACACAGTGTTTGGTGGTCGTTAGAGGTACGTACGTGCGAACAAAGTGTTCGATGTTCGTGTTCACCATGTTTTTGTTCGTTCGTGCGTACACGGCTTAGTGTTAAAGATAATTAAAATGTTAAATAGTTGACAGCCGAAAAGATATAACAAATAAATTGATATACCTACCTGACCGAACTATGACCTGAAGGCCAATTCTCGTAATTTAAAATGTTCAAAATCTCGTCACAGTCTCATCTCAGCGACAAACAAATGTCAAAAGTTGTCAAAATGTAGGGAAATCAGAAGTATTTTTTAATAATATGTGCTATGTTAAAGTCCTATATGTACAATTAGTACTAACATTGTCTTAAAACAAGCCCAGCTATTTTATTACATTGTTATACGTGACAATTAACATTAATAACATAGTTGACAGTCATGTAATTAATCTCAATGACACAGTGCCGACGTGTAAAATACGCTTCTGCTTACCCCTTCAGGGAATAAAAGGAAAAAAGAATGGTGTAAAGTTATATGTGATGTTGTGCACTCAACCGACAATTAACACATTTATTTGTTAGTAGTTTTCAAACTTTCGCGAATTATGTTCATTGTGATTAATATCGGTATCAGTATTTTATTTTTATTATTAGTTACTAGCTGCGCCCCGCGGTTTCACCCACATAAGTCTTGATCCCGTGGGAATATCGGGATAAAAGGTTCCTAGGTGTTAATCCTGGTTTTAGACCATCTGTGTGCCAAATGACACCCAAATCTGTTCAGTAGTGTTCGCGTGAAAGAGTAACAAGCATCCATACATCCATCCATCCATCCATCCGTCCATCCATACAAACTTTCACGTTTATAATATTAGTAGGAGGATTATCGCACAAAAATATTTGATCAAAAATATAATTTTGACTAACCTCCATGGTTCCACCAAGTAACATAGGTCGTGGTCACGAGAACACTGATCAAACTATTATTTTCCCACACCATTGCATCCATAAAACCCAGCCTGACCAACGAACGTTCAGTTTTGATAAACAACTTTAAGTGCGAGACCGAAGTCCAAAGTTCACTGGCCGCTTTTGAAAGAACGAAAGAAAGAAAAAGTATTTATTGCGACTCGTACAGGAAGATCATAAAACTAAACTAAACACAGTCAAAAATAAAAATAAAATAAAATGATTGTTAAAAAAGTAACAAAAGGAAAGATGAAACAGAAAGTCCTATACGAGGCCAAAAGGCTCCTATCTCAGCATGATGCTTCGACATTTAAAAAATAAATGTGGCAGCGCTGGTATTCTTATAGGGCCCGCTGTGAGGTCACTTTGACCCGTCATCATCATCATCAGTCTACAGCAGTCCACTGCTGGACATAGGCCTCTCCTATCGCACGCCATTCAACTCGATTTTCGGCAACTCTCGTCCAGCTGCTACCAGCCATCCTGCGAAGATCGTCGCTCCACCTAGCCTGAGGGCGTCCTACGTTACGTTTACCGATTCGTGGTCTCCACTCAAGCACACCTCTACCCGAACGGTCATCGGTTCTACGGGTAATATGGCCGGTCCATTGCCACTTCAGCTTGCTTATTCTGTGAGCTATGTCGACAACTTTTGTTCTTTGCCGGACCTCGTCGCGGATTTAATCCCTCAGAGAGACTCCAAGCATAGCCCGTTCCCACCTTGAATTTATGCACCAGCCCTACCGACTTTGACCCGCTCCCGAATTGCGTAACACACTATCAATCTCAATCTGAATCAATTTGAAGGATATTGCTAATTCATTGCTTTATATGTTCGAAAAATTTGTCTGCTTAACAACGTAAATAACGCAATGAATGTTGTTGAACTGTCAAAGTGAAAGCCATTGCTACTGATAGTGTGTTACGCAATTACCCCGCCGTACATTATAAGCTCAAGTTCAAAGCATTTATTTCAATTAAACCATTCACAGGTACTTATGAACTGTCAGAGTCGGTCAGTTAGTCAGAAAGTTGAAGCTAGTTTTCTATTCCAAATCGGAGAGACGACTCATGGAGAAGAACGGGCAAACTCCAAGGGCACTCATTAAAATCAAGATATTACAAAATTCGGGGTAAATACATTATGTTTGTTGATTCTATATGTGAGAATAATGTAAAAAAATTGAACAATGTATAAGGTATGAATAAATCCGGTCAACCAACCAACTTATTATCAAAGCGGTAGGTATTCGCGCATTCGGGAAAATATTTTTGATAAACTAGCTTTTGCCCGCGGCTTCAACTGGATGGAGGTCGATAATTATCCCGCAGGAACGTACCTACTATGAGGGAAAAAAATACCGTATGTCCTAACCCAGGTCATGGTGTATTTGTGACCCTTTCATCCAAATCCGGTGAAAAGTTAATAAACCGACAGAGTTATGTACTTTAGCATGTAGCTCTATGGATCTAGTATAATCATCTGCCTAGCCTTTTCCCAACTATGTTGGGGTCGGCTTTCAGTCTAACCAGATGCAGCTGAATACCAGCATTTTACATGGAGCGACTGCCTATCTGATCTCCACAACCCAGTTACTGGATAATACGATACCCCTTGGTAACTGGTTTTCAGACTTTCGTGCTTCTGACGGCCCGTAACTGCCACAGATGCAAGAATGACAGCCGGGACCAACTGCTTAACGTGCTTTCCGAGGCACGGAGGGGGGGAGGAGGGAGGAAACGTATGTGACTAAAATAGTGATGAATATAAATGTTGATGGATGGAGAGGGAGAGGAAGGTCAAAGAAAATATGGATGAATTGTGTGGGGAATGATATTAAGGAAAAGGGAATATATGATAGCGTGATGTCTGTGACAGGCGAGAATGGAAGAGGATATAGTGTTGCGCCGACGACTCCAGGTAACATGGGACTAGTTCAAGACGATGACGAGTTCTTTGCTGTGGGGGTGAATCGATCAGCTAAGATAAGTAGATAGCTCTCCCTGTGTTTGAACTTGAAATATTGTAACGAAGAAAAACCTTCCTAAAAAATCGTGAAAGTCGAGTTTTAGGATATTATTATGATGGACGAAACGGGGTGTTTAAAGGTCCAGGTATTAAAGTTTCACTGGTAGCAAACGCTATTACTGAGCTTGAGGCCCTGGGTTCGATTCCCAGGTCGGGTAAAATATTATTGGAATTTTTACGTCAGGAATTTCTCAGTAGCAGCCTGAAGTCAAGATTTTTGCCCGAGTGTTGTCACTAAGCACCCCCCCCCCCCCCTATTACATGGCACTTAAATATAACTGGCGAAATGTGGATGTACTTTAGGCACCTTTTCATAATTCTCAAGAAAAACCAGGCGTGATTTTATGTTATATGTAAAATTCAACCGGGTGAAGCCGCGAACAAAACCAAGTCTATTCAAACAAGAGAGATGTGTGCAACACTGCAAAAATAGGTACTGTATCATGTTACACGCGTCAGTGTCATACAATGTACACAATGACTCGATGCGGTCTGCGGTGCGCGAGTTACGACTGTCACAGTACACTCATTCATGCTTCCGGTAAAATTGCAGCAGTCAAGCAGCTTATATCGTAAAAACATGAACCAAACAACGACAAAAACGCCAACTAAAAAGGTATGAACAAGACGTCAATATCGATATATTTTCGGTTTTCGTACAGCCGGAGTCACGCGTTATTACTAAGTCATGTAATTAAGGCATAAATCACACAGATTATGTGTGACACGAGTCAGTTCCATCGGGCAACTCCAACCATCATCTAGCCTTTCCCAACTATGTTGGGGTCGGCTTCCAGTCTAACCGGATGCAGCTGAATACCAATATTTTATATGGAGCGACTGCCTTTCTGACCTCCACAACCCAGCTACTGGGTAACACGTATTGTGTTACCCAGTAACTGGATTGTGGCCTTGGTTAGACTGGTTATCAAACATTTGGGATGTGAGTAGTAAGCCTATTGCCATCAACCGGGCACAAATCCAGACTCCGGGTTGTTTCTGATAAGTATTTCGAAATACTTCTGTGTTCCGGTTTCAGGTAAGAGTGTTGCAGCGACTTTTTACTGGTAATTACAGCCACAAGGGACTTTTTATCGTTGTATGTATGGTCGGCAAAATTGGTTAGGAACGCATTGATCAGCAAACTCGCGAATTTTTTCGGGGGTCAACGACCGCTGGTAGTGCTGTTACTTGAAGTATGTGTTGATAAAATCTGTTGTATTTTGTTTTATCATCTTGTAGATATCAATACCCGACACGTCTGTAAAGTTTACCTAAACAAAAAAAAAACGATATATCAAGTGTCTACACAAACTGCGGTCCATGACCTCACACAAAAAAATCTTTGCATTACTTAATTTGTTTTTCGTTTCATCATGTTTATAATTATATCGATAACCATCCCATCTGCGGCGTTTCGCTAGCTAATTCAATTTGACCTATAGATAGATTTAGTAGCACTAACACACAAACCTTGTCCATTGTAACTTATAAATAGGCGACTCGTAATGTATTCTATTTTATTGACACGATAATTTGAGTAACATATCCCCCGAGACATGTAAATGACCATTTAAAATTGTGAGTTAAGGTTATACGAGCTAAAAGCAAACTGGTATTATACTTGTATTACTAATTATATTATACGTTCACATCTAATACTAGAATGTCACAAGGCGCTTGAACAGGTAACTGTATCGAACCGCAACACAGTGACACTACATTGGATAAAAGGACACAGTGAATCACTAGGTAACGACGCAGCTGACGAGGTGGCCAGAAGGGCATCCAGCACGTCAGTCTATGGACCAGAACCAGTCTTGCCCAGCCCCTTTAATCAACGACGCAGGTGGCTACAGGAGCACACCCACGCACAAGTAGAGAACTGGTTGTCCTCGTCACCGGGCTGCAGGCAGTCTAAGGAGGCCATGCCATCATTAGATGGCAAACTAACCAAAAGATTACTGCGCTTGGATAGGAAATGCCTGCACCTGATGACGGGGACCATCACGGGACACTGCTCACTAAACAAACACTTTCACACGATAGGCGTAACGGACAGCTCCCTGTGCAGAACTTGCATGGAGGCTGATGAAACCGTCGTGCATGTGCTCTTTGAGTGCACAGGCGTAACCCAGATTAGGTCGGAAACCCTCGGGACACCCAGATCTTACACAGATGTTCTCAACAGAACAGGAGACTTAATAAGCTCCTGGATGGAGGTGGGCTGGTTGGAATAACCACCGACGGCCGTCATGACCCACGTACAATGGTCCAACTGAAGGACTAAGTGCGGAAACCAAACCCGTAACATAGAATATAGAATTATATTATACGTATTATCAACAATATTCCAACTTTAAATAAAAATGTAATTAATATTACTATTTCTACTCACATCTTTATTAAATGTTTCTCGACGAACTAGAGATAAAAGCAACAATAACAAACCTAACACAAACACACAAACGTCACTTATTAACACAATTATTTGTTCATCACTTACATATACGAGTACTTAAACAACACATGTCATATTCACTCATTTAATACACAAGCCATTAATGTAGAGTTGAAGTTATAGCATTTAATAAACTAACACTTCTCCACACATCGCAGACACCCGCGTGTATCTACCAAAGAACTGAGTGAGAACAAAATATTACATCGAAGATAACCAATCACGCATGATTATTTCCAAGTTTATGCTGCATTGACACACATCCATTGATAGCGGAACGAGATTAGAACAAACATCTTTTAAAACATAAGTGGCAATGTATAAACACTACGTCAATAGTTACGTGTACAGCATTAAGGTTAGTTACCGGCTTTTATTTATTTTTTGCCGCATAATTATTGATGTTTTTATTTGTTGAAAACTGGTATAAACACTTGTTTTATAACGTTGTTGATTATGATAAATATTTTTGTATATTTATTATGTGACGTAATATTATTGTATATCATTGGATCAACACTTTATTTGCATCTACCACTCTCTGTGCAATTGTTCTGCATGGATAATTCGATAGATGGCGTTGTTAGCCGATGCACACATGCGTTCAGTTTCCCACTATCTCAACACAGCTGATCTTGATTCATACATATTATCTGTAATTTTACGCTTGGCTGCATTGAACTTTAAACTGGTGCAGCTGGTAATGATATGGAGATTAGACTAGCTTTTGCCAGCGGCTTCGCCCGTGTGGGAGTTGGAAATTATCCTACGGGAACGTACTACCTGGATAAAACGTATCCTATGTGTTAATCCAGGTTATAAGCTATCTATGTGCGAAATTTCATCCTAATCCATTCAGTAGTTTTTGCGTGAAAGAGTAACAAACATCCATCCATCCTCACAAACTTTTGCGTTTATAATTATTAATAGGACTAGCTGCGCCCCGTGGTTTCACCCGCATAGTGTTTCGATCCCGTGGGAATATCGGGATAAAAAGTATCCTATATGTTAATCCTGGTTATAAACAATCTGTGTGCCGCATTTCATCTAAATCCGTTCAGTAGTTTTTGCGTGAAGAAAGAGTAACAAACATCCATCCATACATCCATACAAACTTTCACGTTTATAATTATTAGGAGGATGTTATCCACAGCTCTATAATGAGTCTATTGAGTAATTGACATACCTACTGCTACAACATCAGGTTCAAGTTGCACAAAAACTACCTAAAACCCCTTCTTAGCCTAGCTTGGTGGCACATACTTAACAGGTTTAGGATTTCACTTCGCATAGAATCTGTAACGAATACGACTTTGTTTTTGGGAACTGGCATTTACTACTACGTACTTACTGCCAATGTGCAGACACACGGCCAGGTTGGGTGGACGACCTACAAGATTGCGGGACCTGTCTGAGACTCGCACAGACCAGGGAAGCATTCAGCAAAAGGAAGGAAGCCTATGCTGAAGAGAGGGTGTAATAAGGCTGCCAGTGGTGATGTTGATGATGACTTCTAATGTGCATCTGCGATTTGCCTGAATTAAAATATGGCGCCGAAAAGTTCCTCCGCATCGCTGTCGACTCTCATTGTACATACCCAAGAGACTGGTGGCATTGTTTTAGATGAGTAAGGATAATACATTTTTATTTTATTAATTAACGTTCTATTGTCTCGTTGTTCTTCAACCGATTAATTACGTATAGTTGTTGTTATCTACACACACACATTTAATCTTAATTCTGACTAAATAATATGTTTAAATAAGTGCAAGATATACCTACTTCATGTAGCCAAAGATCCTAGCAATAATCTCAAAGTAGTTTCCATCTTGTATTTGATGTATTTATTACACAAAGCCCACAAATGCATCACGAGGAAAATCAATATGAGCTCTGAAACTAACATCCGTATGTAATGTGCAATAAAATAAACAGATAGGTATCTGGTGTTAACAATAAAGCAATAACAATAAAAGTGTATTATCACGATGGGCCTCACCTCAGTTGCATTGGAGTCACGCAGACAGTGAATGCAATTTAAGGAGTAAAGTTCTGCGACCTATGCAATTGCATGCTACGGTTTGTAGTATTTTCTGCTCTGTAGGTATGTAGAGGTCGGTCGTATGTTGAGGAGGCCCATGGTGCTTGTGAACACGCTTTTTAACCAACGCCTTCTGGGTTAGTGGGTTCCCGATGTAGGCAATGTAGAGATTATAGCCTATTTGGTGCTTACGTGCAACCTCCGCGAGTCTGTTAAAAGTTATTGGCATGAAAGATGAGAAGACATAAGGCGTCAGATTTGGCCGACAAGCCAAGGGGCAACCACATAAAAATGTTATTACCTAAGTTAAAGACGATAATAATTACGACGATAATAATATCATCCCCCCATGTGCATCCCCCCGATGCTAACAGTACCTATAAATAAACAAAGACCCATAAAATTAACTTTTAAAAAAAGAAGCTACATATGCCAACAAACTGCGCTGCAGTTTGGCAGAAGTAATGTATTGTAAAATTATTACATCTGTGAATAAATACTTCTTCATTTTTTTAATTTTTCTTTGGCTAATCATATTTCTAATTTCAGCCAGTCACTGCAAACTCATTAATTGTTCAACACGTGCTCACTTATAAGCACTCGTTTGCTAATGAGCAGTCGCTAGTCGTAGCAAGCATATTGTATTTATTTAATTATTGAGATCAAAAGATTCTTCGCCAGGCGACGTGTAGCGAACTCCTACGGAATTGTAATGGCAACTTTATGAAATCTCACACAATTGTAATATTAGCTAGATGTTCTATGATGTTTCAGGGTCTGCCATCGAATATCTTTAAGCATTTCAATACTGCTGCTCTCAAAATGGCGAAGGGAAACATTGTTAGGAAACCGGCATGCCCTAAAACTAAAAATTCGAAGACATGTGACGTCTACCAACTGGGCTCACGTGGTGGACTACGACTCTCATCTTCTTATAGACAGCAGGCCTGGGTCCCAGCCACTGCTGGATCATTGAAGCTAATTACGCTATTCATAACCAAAGTAGACTTTACAATACGGCACGAGGTAGATTTTAATGAAAATTAATAAAAAGTTATTCGTAGCCCAGTAAGATTGATAGCTGATCTAATTGTACAGGATTCGCAAGACGTCGGCATTCTACGTATTCACTCCAGCCAATGCTCCAGCTTTAATTCAATGATGCTATAATGTACGGGGCAATAAATAGAAGACAACGTCCAATTGTTTTTGTACCTATTGACAAAAACATTTTGTACCTTTTGAAAAAAAATAGCAATCAGTCGCTATGAAGCAAAAGCTTGCCGTGTAAATGTTTAAGAATATTTAGAATACATAATTTAAAAAAAAAATTGTACTTACTCCACAACAATAAAGTTAAAATATTGGCAAGGGTAAAATGGTAGTAATAGTACTTATGTCGTAACTAATACAACTCTGTTAAATGAACTGTCAGTCTTCTGGGCACGGCTCCGGATGACAGCGATGCGGACGAGTACTTCGACGCCTAAATATCCTTTTGTTTTTGTATTTATTTATACGAATATAGTTAGGGCTGATTTTTCAATCGATAATTTTTATTCGTGGAATAAAATTGACGTCTAACAGTTTTTGTTTGGAAGAACTGTCAAAAATTCATAATTATTCCTCCGATAAAATGATCTGGCGTTGGAGAAATCAACCCTAAGTCTTATAATTTATTACCTAGTGTAAATAGTTAGTTCAAACGAAATTAATAAAGATTTAATTAACAATTTTATATTTTTTTGCGTGTAGTAAAACAGTGATTTTAGCTTTTTTTAAACTATATTTTTTTTGGTACCTTTTAGTCTTCAAAATAACTTTAACATTTTTACCCATCCTATTACCATTCCGCCCTCGGCACGGTTCTCACCTTGGCTTGGGTATGAGATACCAAATTATAGCATTACCATCCGAAATACTCGTACATCATACGAAATTTCATATACGATACGACCACAGACATAAAAAAAACTATATCTATGGATAAATTAAACTATATCTAGGGAAGAGTGGTGGCCCAGTGGTAACGTACCCGACTTACGAGTTGTAGGTCGTGAGTTCGAAGTCAGGCAGGCACACTAGGTACAGGAGGAAGCCTGTGTCCCCGCAGTAGGAACATTAGAGGCTGATTATGTGGATGTGGATGCGGATATCTATGGATACATAATCAGCCTATAATGTCTATGGGTACGACAATTAGAAAATTTGAGTACTTACACTCTTTGCTAGTTACAAGTGAAGCAAATAATAAAAAAGTGGGTTAAAAATATATGCAGGATAATTTTTTAGCCAATGCGCAAATTGTAGGTAACCAGAACAAATGATAAATGATTTTATTTTGTAAGTAGATTTGTACAAACACTTTTACTCGTCAATCATATTTTTAAAAACTAGATGAGTGAATGAAAAATGAAACTTTCCGTAGATTATAAAAAAAAAAATCCGCTGTTTCATAGAAAAATGTGTGGCAGAGCCAATTTTTTTTTTTTTTAATAACCGACCAAATATTTCTATAGAATCGGGCTTGCAGGCGGCAAGCAAGGGGTAGCTCGCCGCCCGGCAAGGACCAGGCCCGGGTCGACGGCACGTTCCACGAAGCCTGCCAGTGCCGCGGGTTGTTCGAAAGAGATACCATGGCCCCTGGCACAGGCAGCTGAAGAAACACGGGTGCAGCACTCACTTTCGTAATAAAAGTAACTCTGACACGCCCTCATAATTCATTTGATGATTTCCCACACAAAAAAAAAGAAAAGGGTGTTCAGAATCATGAACTGAATTCACAGTTACAGTTTACGCACTGGTTAAACATTTATCCCTTAAAACCTTCTGTATTATTTTCTTATCATTGTTATTATTTCAAGAAATATGTGTTTACGGTTGCTTTCGCGGATCTCGTCTATTCTATTCAAACTAATGTTTCAAACTCAAACTCAAACTCAAACTCAAAGTATTTATTTCAATTAAACCAATTACAGGCACTTTTGAATTGTCAAGGGGTCGGTCAGTCAGAGAAATGAAGCTAGTTGCCCATTCATGTTGTTTCAAGTTAAACAAATATCAACTTTATTTTAATGTAAATTATTATGATATCAGAGTGACTAGCAGTATTGAAAAAGTTATAAAAAAATGTGAAGTTGTAGCCTAAACTGAACTTTATTTTGTAGGATTTAAAATAATTTTTCCATAAACTCATATTTGTTTACATGTTAATGAAAAATCATTACAGATTAATCCCGTGCGAGTCGTAAGATTTCGTTTAGAGAAAATGGTTTATTGTAAACCATTTTCTCTAAACAAATTCAATTCAATTCGATTTTCTGTTAACCGACCCACAGAATATTATATTTTTCATTTACTGAGATTGAATAAATATAAAACAAAGGAATGAATTGTTTATACAATTTAATTAATATTAAAATGCCTTCGGGGCTCGCGGGTCAATACAATGAACTTGCGAAAGCCCCTGCGATATGGAAATTAAACAATGATCTGTATGTGAGCCGCAATAGCCGGACTGTACACATTCAATTATTATCCGCTGTTGGGAATTCACAACAGCTTCCTCTGGTCATGTGAATTTCTGTGATTTGTCGATCTATTCTGTAAAATTCTCACCGTGAAAACATAGGTGAAGTGAACTTGAACAAAGCTGTCAATAGTGGCGCGCTTGCGACACAAATCACATAATACGTTTGGAGTGCTGAACGTAGGTATTTTAAACAGCTTTTTGATTCTGACAATCCTTTGAAGATGATAGAGAATTATTCGAAGGATGAAGGGAAATATCGTGAGTAAACTGCTTAGGACATACCAGTTTCCTCACCATGTTTTCCTTCATCGTTTTGACAGTAGTGGTGATGAAATTAAATACTTAAAGTAAAGTGCCTACGTGGGTTCGAACTCCGACCAACAAACTCGTAAGTCGCCCTACGAGTTTGTTGGTCGGAGTTCGAATTCGAGATTCGAGTTCGAAGGTCGGAGTTCGACTCCACTGGGCCACCACTGCTCGCACAGGGACAGAATGATGTTTTAAATAATATGTTTAGCACTAAACGCATTTATGATATCTGGTGCAAGTTTCATGTTTATTCAAATAAATTAAATTCTCAAAGCAATTATGTCTCTGAAAATAACAACTTGGACAGAAGAGAATTATTATAAATTAATTAGAAGCACATCTACAACACATACCAGATTGAAATTAAAACACTAATGAAAAAAATAATTGAACAGCAGGTTTGTATCTAAATTAATTTAAAATTTAATAAACTCCCAGATATGTTGCTTTTTTTTTTTGCTAACGTTGTATAAGTATTAGTATTAAAAATGCGACACACAAAAATAAGGTCAATAACCAAAGCAACAAATGGGCAGGGCATGTCGCGAGGCTTAAAGATCAGAGATGGACCATAAACGTGACATTTTGGAAAGGTCCTCCAGGTAAAAGGAGAAGAGGAAGACCGTTGACACGTTGGGAAGAAAAGATTGCAAGGACAGCTGGCCCAAGCTGGAAACCGATCGCACAGGACAGAGACAAATGGGTATCTTTGGAGGAGGCCTGCAGCCAATATGGGGTTCCTGCAGATATTGCTATATCAAACTAAATTAGGTTATGTTATATTATTATGTTATGTTATATTAGTGAATAGTTAACAGGCAAAGCAGTAACGGCAACAAACTAGTTAAGCGTACCAATTTAAAGAAAACCTAGATGTCAAGTAAATTAATTAAATTAGTTAAGTAACTCAAAACCAATGTAACGTAATTAGTAGGAAACAAAAGGCTTTTTATTTATTATTATTTATTTATTATTAAGTAATCCTACTAATATTGTACACTTATAAGCACGTACCTGGTCATCATCAGACCCTCAGAATGTATCATTTAGTAGAATTAAAGCTATGTCACCAGGCATAATGCATCGTGTGGTTCAAAATAAATATAAATTGAATGTAGCAACCCACCTCATTTCGGTAGCACTGAAACAAATGTAGCAGACCACTTCAGTAGCTCTGAAACAAATGTAGCAGACCATTTCCTGTCACGCACTTCACGACATGCCACCCTAGGGGATATTAGGGGAGGGGAGGATCAAAATAAAATTACTTCCCAAACCATTGACTTTCCGCAATGTTTGCGGATGCTTTCATCGATGTGTACAACGCCACATGCGAACAACGCGTCATACTGACGTCACGCAAATCCTGCATCTCGCAAGCAGAGTTTACCGCTAAATTAGCATAGATACAATTTCCCAATATCAATTGTTGGGCAATTGCCCGCCAGACACAACACCCGTCTGGTCGAAGGATCCTCCCTTTTCTATGGAGGATGAGAGAACTTTACACCCTGTTCCTCATACCTCTAAAGATGTATTCTTCGCCGTCATCAGGAAAAGAACTGCATCGATTATGAGTAGGGTTGTACCAACACTATCCTCAGAACGTTAGCGTTCAACGTTAATGGTCCATTTACTGTTTACTGGGCAGGTGTACAGCATGCATGTGTACACCGTTTGTATGCCCAAGTGGCTGATCATGGAATGAACATTAGAACACACATGTATCACAAATATAAACGATTTGATTTGATTTGCACAGGATTTGTTTAACTTGTTTTGTTTACTAACAAATTACTAACATGTTTTATTTTTGTTGTAACAAAGACATTTAAGTACCTAAATAATTTAATATCTTTGGCTACTAACAACCAAGGTTGCTTGGAAGAGATCGCAGAAAGCGATAAGGCCGCCCATTGTATGTTTTGTATTAAAAATAAAAATTTTGTTATGTATTTTCTGGTTTACAATAAAGTTTATATAAATAAAATAAACTCTACTAACAATATCTTTGTAATAATTAGATGGACTGTATGTCTGAACACAGGATAAATAAAATAAAATTCACACAGGTGTAACCATGCTACGAGTATACAAAGTGAATTTTTGAGATAGGGCAGTTAGGGCTTTAGGGGCATCGACCTCAACCGTTGTTGCTACAGGAAAACAATTTGATCTGCATTCACAGATTTAAAAAAAAAGCAAGAAAGCAGCAAGCAGCACCTCTGAGTTTTTTTTCGGCCTTTCTTCTCAGAGAAGTCAAATAGGAAACGCCGACCTCGTCTAGTTTTTTAAAATATGATTGACGTGTAAAAGTGTTTGTACAAACCTAATTACAGAAATAATAGTTATTTGTGCAACAAGAGAGCAAAGTAGTTTTTTGCTGCGAGTGCTGATTTTGAATCCTGAGCAAGCGAAGGATTCAAAGATTGAATCACGAGCGTAGCGAGTGATTCTAAAGTTGAATCCTGAGTGTGGCGAGGGATTCAAAGGCACGAGATGCAAAAAAACTTTGCTCTCGTGTAACACACATAACTTTTCACTTCAGCAGCGAGAACACTTTAGGAGATAAAATAATAAACAGGAATAGATTGAAATAACTATTTATTGTGAATCAAAATAATTAACATTGTAGCTAGATACCAATTCTATAAAATGGAACATTTTAATAGTTAAAAGTAAAATTACTGCAATTCTACAAATTTTATTCCCGCTCTTTTATTTAAATTAAGGCGTGTTCGGAAATAGCACCCATGATATTTTATTATTCAAAATATATTACGTACCTAACATTTATTGAAACTACAAATAAATATTTACAAGTTAAATGTCAGTTTTATTTGCAGTAAATACTTATTTTCGTTTAAATACAACAATAAGTTAAAAATTCAATAAATTACATTAAAAGACATAATTTTCTTTTTGCAAAATTTCTTTAGTTAGTACGAAATTCGGAACGTGTTTGTCTTTGAGGTCGAATTCAAAATCCGAACTTCGAAAGGGCTGGTCTCTGTCTCTCTCTCTTTCTAATGGAGGGAAAGAGATAGAGTGTGAATGTTTCGAATTGTATGATTAACCCAAGGCTGAATAATATATATTTGCGGCTTTCTGAAAAAAAAATTAAAAAGTTACTTTGTCTCACTCAGTGAGCAAAATCGCATTTTGCTCACTGATTTCACGCAGCAAAACCTACATGTTTGAGCTACTGAAGTGAAAAATTATTTATCAAGAGAATGGCAAATAGAAAATTTTCACAAAAACTTTTAGATGCCAATCAATCTTGTTTCTTATAAGAATCCAAAAACTATCAGACCAACTGAGGTTTAAGCACTAGAAATGTCAGAAATCACAAAAAAAAACTTGTCCCATACATAAATCACCTTTTCCACCCAAAATTATCGATTTTTGCACCATCATTAATAAAACTTAAGCAGGACTTGAAGCCAAGACTGAGGTAATTGAAGGTCAATCAATCTTTTGTCCAGGACATTATTAGTTCCCTGTAAAGTTGGTCGTCATGACGACACAAACCGGGAGCAAAGTAATTCATTATGTGTTTTAGGGACGATAGAGTACAGATTTTAGATTAATGAACGTTGATAAATAACTTTTGGGACAAACGCCGACATTAATTGGAAATAGGATCTCGTCCTGATCCTAAGTACCTACCTATTCTAAAAAGTTTCCCATGCATGAATATTAAATGAGAATTGTCGGATTTCATATAAATAGAAATATTATCCAGATACTGAATAGTAGAATGAAAAAATAAGAAAAAATAACTATGTTGGATTGAAATTCATGCTTGAGCAAGTATAAATCTAGATTCATACTTACTCAAGCATGAATTTCGATCTAACATAATTATAGTTTTCTTTTCAACTCAGAATTTTCTTACAATATTATTCTTCCATTGTCAATGTCTGAACCCAAAAAGGCTCAAAAAAAAAAAAACTCAAAAAAAGCAAGTTTGTTTCGGCCTTTCTTCTCAGACTAGTCAGACAGGAAACGCCGACCTCATCTAGTTTTAAAATATGATTGATGTGTAAAAGTGTTTGTACAAACCTACTTACAAAATAAAATCATTTATCATTTAACGCAATGTATCACATGCAGTGTGATCTTAAAGTGACAAGCACGTGACAAGTCACGGATGACGCTAGTTCGTGACGTATTAATACTCTGACCGACACTCGAACATGTGTGTATGTTATTTAATTATATGCTGTCAATTACTCGTGCATATATGTACACATAGATTATATAATCAATACTAATATTACAAATGCGAAAGTATTGTCTGTCTGGCTGTCTGTCATCTTTTCACGCCTTAATGGCTGAACGGATTTCGCTATTTGGCTCACGGGTAGACCATGACTTAGGTTAGGACATAGAATCATTTATCCCGGTAGTAAGTTACGGAGAGATAATTTCCGACATCCACGTAGCCGAAGCCGCGAGCAAAAGTAATAACTTAACCCGGCCATAGAAAAAGGAAAAATGTCGGCTTTGTATAGCTTCATCTCTATCAGTCCTACGTTCATACCAGTGTGGCAGTCTATTTCTACAGCCCGAAGTGTATGTCACCTGCGTATACCGTCAGAAGAATTGCCAAAATTGCAGTGGGCAGGGCACACTGCTCGCAGGACGGATGGCCGATGGAGCCGAAAGGTTCTGGAGTGGCGACCGCGTACCGGAAGACGTAGCGTTGGAAGGCCTCCCACAAGGAGGACCGATGACCTGGGGGTATACTACGAAGAGCAAAGTGCGAATGATCGGATCGGACCGACATATGGCCGAACCGAATATTATTGAAAAATGCGAAAAAAGTTCAGATCTGCTCAGTTGGGTCGAGACCATAGTCAATATTCGAAAGAGTGTAGGATCGGGACCGACCGATCCAAATAGTAACTTCGTAGCAGGAAACGGCCGAACATTCGGCCGATACCACTTCGGAGTAGACTCCCTGCTGTTGGCTGCAGGAATCCGCTGGATGCGATAAGCACAGAACCGGTCGGAGTGACCGAGCTTGGGGGAAGCCTGAAGTGATGACGACACTCGAACAAGCTTGCATGTTATTTACTTATATGCTGCCAATTACAGACTACGTGTACACAAAGATTATGTAATTCAAACTTTTTATCCCGGTAAAAAGTTCCCGAGGGGTAATTGCCGACTCCCACGCATGTAAAGCCGCAGGTGTGTGTCATTAGTTATTGTATAAACTTTCGGATATACCGCCTATGTCATTCATTGTAGTCTGATTGCCAACGTGATGTGTAACTTTGCTTTTGACATAGATATGGAGTGCAGTCTGTGTTCCTAATTACTCTGATCCTAAATTGGAACAGTTTATCCCTCCATTGAAATGGGTTCTATAAATTACTACGAAACGCGCATGTATTTTCGTTTAAAACCCATTATAATAGACTGTTGTTAAAGATAATATTGCCCCATTCCATACCTTTTTTATAGCACTGTGTGACTTAAACCCGCACTTAAGTCAATACCCAATAATTATATTTATTGCTTTTTTGTCACACTTATCTGTAGCTTCCTTAAGTCACAGATAAGTCACACACACACACACACAGACAGTCAGTCAGTCTATTTTCACACAGGAAAACGTGACTTAAGTGCGCGCTTAGGTCACACGTGCTATAAAATAGTACTACGATACGTGTGACTTAAGTGCACGGCGTAAAATAATGGACTACTTCACTGATATACCGAGTATTGAATACAATCAAGTATTTTCTAACTGAACAGATAGCTGTGCTTCTGGGGAGTTTGTTGCGCCACTTCTTCTTCTCAGCGATAGCACTAGGAAGTGATGAAGGGCGGGCATTTTTGGGGGACTGACTTTTGTAATTTTGACGTTCGAAAAGTGCTGATTCTCAACCTAATTTTAATAAAAGACTTGATTTTCTTTTTTTTCATACCTTCTGCCTGTGAAAAACGGAGGATTAGATATGCCAGATTCCTTCTGAATAACTTCACATTACCTCTCGCTCGCACATTCTCGTCTCTCTATCGGTATCTATAAGTAACTTACCCATAAACTTACCTAACGGCAAGCAGTCACGTGACCAAAATTCTATTGTACCCACGGAATAGAAAAAACAGTGGAAGTGCCCTTAGACTTCCTTAGTACGGGAACCAGTGTCGCCAAACTCATACACTTGCAAATTAAAATGAACATTTTAATACACAGAAAACGATGATATAATTGGCTACTAATTATAAATGCAACTTTGGCGAAAAGTTTATTTATTGTTGTTCAAAATTAAATCTTATTACAACTTCTGAGTGTTGTTTTTATTTTACATGTCAAAATCAATGAAGTCCATTTTTCCATGTAACAATCAAATTCGAGCAATCCACAACGAGTTCAGCTACTCAACGCTAGAGGGCGCTGTAACCAATTTACTCTATTTAGCACCCTAACGTCATTGGAATAGATGTCATATTCGTATGCACTTGTTATCTATTTTTCTACTCAGCTAGGGATGAGGACAAGATATCGATAATTTAATGTCGATGTTTGTACAATGTAATAATTTATTTTTTTTATCTTATGTAACGGACCAAAGTCCGATTAGTATAAAAGGTAAAATGGTTAAATGAAACGATAAATAGTGAATTTAAACTATTTATTGTCCTTGAAATAAAACATATTTGTTTAATAATTGTCGGAATTGCGTTATCTTTTTTAAAAATCTGTAGCCTTTTTTGAAGTTTGTAAATTGTTTTCATAAAAATGCTCTAAACAGATTCTATGTACTTGATTTTAAAGGCATCCAGTTCTGTCTTCCCCTAGCTTCTATCCATTTCTCCTTGGTAAAAGGATCTTAAGGAAAACTGAAATATTTACATTCTTTATTAGTATTAATTACTTTTGAGGCCTACGTCCAGCTATGAATGAATGAATGATTGGTTTATTTGTCAGAATATAAGTCCTCAAACTGCAACCATTTATTTCAATTAATCGAGAAGAACGACAACGAGTATATAATATGTCATGGTAACGTGTAAGTTTCGTCACTGTTTTTTCTATTCCGCTTAGCAAGGATCCAACCAACTTTAAAGTATCGTCATAATATGCAAGTAACTCCAAACTGAACTTTATTCTAATCTGTAGAACTCTCTGCCCGATCTGTCCCCCCCCCCACCTTTAACCCGTCTGCCTTCTAAGCAAGAGTGAACAGGCATCTTCTAGGCACGCTCGTTCCATCATAGATCTCATTCATCGTTTTCCATCAGACATGATCGAGGTCAAGAGCATGCCCATTTAACATTTTTTTTTAACTAGCCTGTATTCGAATATTCCAAGCAGATTACATCAGACAAAAACAAATTGAGTGCGTGTCAAGTCAATCTAAATTTAGACCGCTCAAGGCTTAAAACCAAATTGGAATCTGTTCAAAGTCCAAAAACAACATTTGCAAAACTTGTTCTAAAAGTAGATATACTAGCTATACGATAATGGCAATTTAGGCGGTTGTTTTTACGGTGCCACATCCAAAGGTTACCACTGCCAACGGAACCCTATTAGTAACCTACACCGTCTGTCTGTCAATCTGTCTGTCACAGGGCATCTTTTGAACCGTAACAGGTGATCCGTTGTAATTAATAGAATACGTCTAACTAGAGCCTGATTCACACGGTGCGATTTAAATGCCTGTGGCGTACCATAGACAACAATAAGGGCCCATTCACATGTACAGCCGCCAGCAGGTCAAGCTACCCGAAATTACTGTCAAATTTTCCCAATCAACCTTGAACCTTAATGCTTTAGCGATAAAGTTGAAAATCTCTTAAAGAAATTTGACAGAATGTAGTAGCTTCATGTGCTGGCGTCTGTACCACAACCACACCACTTTTGCAGCGACAAAATGTGGGCAAGCAGTTGTTTCTTGCAGTTGCATTGTGATTGCGTTATTGCTTGTGTAGTTGCGATGTGGTGACGTTGTGGCTAGAGTTCGCATACAGATCGTTGCGTCGACACAACGTTGTGGTTGCATTGTGGTTGCGTTATTGCTAGTGTAGTTGCGATGTGGTGACGTTGTGGCTAGAGTTCGCATACAGATCGTTGCGTCGACGCAACGTTGTGGTTGCATTGTGGTTGCGTTATTGCTAGTGTAGTTGCGATGTGGTGACGTTGTGGCTAGAGTTCGCATGCAAATCGTTGCGTCGACGCAACGTTGTGGTTGCATTGTGGTTGCGTTATTGCTAGTGTAGTTGCGATATGGTGACGTTGTGGCTAGAGTTCGCATACAGATCGTTGCGTCGACGCAACGATCTGTATGCGTCATAAGGTCATAAGGTCACCCAGCGTGCAATGGAGAGAGCCATGCTCGGCGTTTCCCTGCGTGATCGAATCAGAAACGAGGAGATCCGCAGGAGAACTAAAGTAACCGACATCGCTCGAAGGATTGCTCAGCTGAAGTGGCAATGGGCGGGACACATAGCGAGAAGAACCGATGGCCGTTGGGGCGGAAAGGTTCTGGAATGGCGACCGCGCACCGGACGACGCTCAGTGGGTAGGCCCCCGACAAGGTGGACCGACGATCTGGTGAAGGTCGCGGGAAGCCAGTGGATGCGGGCAGCGCAGGAACGATCGTCGTGGAGATCCTTAGGGGAGGCCTATACCCAGCAGTGGGTGTCGTGCGGCTGATATGATGATATGATGATGACGTCATCCAGGGAGATGAAGAAGAGATAGAGGAATTATGTGGGCCAATCCCGGCGGCACTGCAATGCCGGGCCGACCCGCGACGGGAGTGGAGCGAGCCCCGAACATCCCGTCAGCTTACAAAAATCAGTTTAATATACTGGTCCCTCAGTGAGGGAACTTTCAGATATTAAGCTGAAAAGAACAGATACTACACTTTGATCTTAGCCAAAAGGCCGAGAAGCGATACCGAAACACGGAAAACGACGGCGACTACACACTGTGGGTGGTCGCATCCAGGGTTTGCCATAAACTGGCACTCTTGGGCGGTGCCACTTTGTGATTTTGATTTTTTCTGTGGATTTGTATGTACTAACAATAGTTTTTTAAGGTTTTTTGTGTTACAAACAGTATATGGACTTCGTCTGAAATAAATTTCTTATTATTATTATTATACAACCACCCCAAAATCTTCCATATATAATAAATGCTATCAGTACAGTTCTTTCACTTCATTTAGCCGGAATTTCTTCTGTTCTAGGAGCTATTCATTTTACGTTGGGGTGATAAAGCAAATACGAGTATGACTATATTTACATTGATTGAAATGTAAAACTAATCTATTGACATTAAATTAACTGAGATAATAATGACATTTAGGCTCATTGCAAATGACATAAATTGTAGTAAGTATGAGATTATAATGTGAAAATGATAATTTATTTATTTTATTTAGTTTATAAGAATGACAGTCATAATGTATAATAATAATTAATAATTTTTAAATTAATCTATATTAACAAATTTTATGAATAATGATAGCATGTTACATTAATTAAAACCTATCGCCTATACATTGCTGTGCCCTAGCAGGGTTCATTGTTTGGAACTATCATAATGTAACAACCTGTAAACAACATGAAATGCAATAAATGAATGATTATGATTATGATTATGATTTCGTTAATTTAATGCCTTTTCAAGAGTTCGGAGTGTTCGCCTTACTTCTCTCAGTTGTCAGTTGGCCCTCTTATTTATTATCTGAAACGGTTAGCCATCCCTGATCTAGACTATTTCGGTGAATTATGTACGTACTCTCGTAGAGGCAATCTCACCCCAATTACCCTTTATGAAAAAAATCGATCAAAATCGATTCATCCGTTCGGGAGCTACGATGCCACAAACACACACAGACACGTCAAACTTATAACACCCCGTCGTTTTTGCGTCAGGAGTTAAAAATGAGTATTACTAAATCATAATAAGTACACACGCTAGCACATCAAGCTACTACAATCTGTCAAATTACTTTAATAGATTTTCAAGTTTATCGTTAAAGAATTAAGGTTCAAGGTTTATTGGGAAAATTTGCGAAAAGCTTTAGTTGAGGCACTTTCAACCCACTTACCCTTTAAGAAAATAAAGATTTTTATATGACTGAATTACAATAAGTACGAAGACACCAGCACTTCGTTTAACTAGGTACTTCACCTCATTTCGACGGCGAGTTTTTAAAGCACCGCGCTGCAGTTTATACGACAGTTCTCCCAAGAAAAGTGCTATGAACTCATCTAGATAAAACCATACTTTGAGAACAACGCCATTTTCACCGACTCCTGGGTCTTATTAATTTATTATTGTACACGCAATCCTAACTTTTTATAATAAAGTATGAACTTTTGAATACAAAATGTTCGAACTTGCGCTGAAAACATGGAAACAGCATTATGTTTTCTGCCATTACCTTTAGGCTCATAATAACAGTATCAGGCTTGAGTTTTTATTATTATAAGCCTGTGTTGTCCCGCTTCAGGGCAAAAGCCTGCCTTCCCTCTTTCCACGTTTCCCGGTCTACTGCGATTTTGGGCCAATCCTTTAAGAAGGAGTTCATCTCATCCCGCCATCTCTTTCTGCGCCTGCCGCATGGTCGTTTCCTGCCATTTGGGATCCACTTACACACGCATGTCGTACACGCGACAGATATGGCCAGCCCAGTTCCACTTTAGTGCAGCAACTTTCTCCTTGGGACCAACATCGGAATCGGAATCGCGCGCTTCTTCAGTACCTACTCCTACCCCTATGAAATGGCTGATTAATTTAGTTTCTTGCCCGTTCTTCTCCATAGGTACCTATTACGCTTTGGAATGGGAAACTAGCTTCATTTTTCTGACTGACCGACGACCCCTTGACAATTCAAAAGTGCCTGTAATTGGTTTAATTGAAATAAATACTTTGAGTTTGAGTTTTATTATTTTTTTGCAATTATGATGTTGATCCCATAGAGAAAGTTGTTCAGTTTGAAGGTCTCTACCATACCTTTGTGATACATGCTGTATACATGTACCATGTTGCAGATAAGGCTTACTATAGATGCGTGTGGCGCTCGATCGCTTACTAAACCACCGATTTCCAGACAACTTTTCAGTTACCAGTGCCACTTTCAGACTTCATCTTATGTACTCAATTCTTATTCTATCCATTCGTGTAACACCACTCATCCCTCTTAGAATTCACATCTCAGCTTCATTCAATTGCCTTTCATTCATCCCTTTTGTGGCCCAACATTCTGATCCGAACTTCGGGAAGAAACTTGCTAAACCAGTCGGAAACCAGTTAAGCATTCCCGAAATACATCGACGGTACATTTTGGAATAGGAAATGATTCTCGTAAGGATTTCTCGGTAAGGTAGGTGGTGATTCGAGTATAACTTCCTTATACAGAACATGTTTACAGCAGTAACTAAATTTTTGGGCAAAAATACACGATGTAAAAGGGTCTGGGTATAACGCTAACAGAAAGAATCGTTTTATTCGACACGGTTTCATAAATTATTCAAGGGTTGGAAGTATTTATTGGAAAGGTGTTTCACTTGTTTTTTTCCTTATTCGACTCAGTTATGGTGTTTTAGCTTGATTCCTAAATCTTACCGACCGGTAAGAGTTAGGATATAAATAAAATAAAATAAAAAATCCTTTTATTTCCGGTTAACATATTACATGCAAATGTTGTCTCCTACCTATAATACTTATTTAACAAAAGAATAAACAATAGAGAAACTAAAATCTATAAGACTTAAATACAATTATCTTAAAAAAACTATTTAAGTTTAAAATAATATTATAATAACAGGCAGAAGCATTTTTTAACTGTACCGGAACCCCCCTCAGGTGAAGGCCTCCTCCAAAGCTTTCCATTTCTCTCGGTCCTGGGCTATTCGTTGCCATTCTGGACCAGCAATTTTTTTAATATCATCATCCCATCTAGTGAACGGTCTTCCTCTATACCGTAAAATAACAATTGAAAATGAACCATTAGATTATGTGGATCAGTATATATATTTAGGAAAACAAATAGGATTCTGCAGAGATAGCAACGAACTGGAAGTAGAGAGAAGAGTAAAACAGACTTGGAAAAAGTATTGGAGTTGTAAGGAAATATTTAAAAGCGAAATGCCTATCAAACTGAAGAAAAAAGTCATGGACTCGTGTCTCATTCCTTGTCTTACGTATGCATGCCAAACATGGAAATATACCAACAAAGTAAAGAATAAAATAATTACATGTCAGCGAGGAATGGAACGCAGCATGTTAAACATCAAGAAAATACAAAAAATAAACCACAACAAAATACGCTCAAAATCAAAAGCAACAGATGCTCTCAAATACAGCCAAAAGTTAAAATGGAAATGGGCCGGTCACATAGCACGTCTTAAAGATCGTAGATGGACCAAAACGGTAACGTCATGGAAGGGTCCACCGGGCAAACGGTATAGAGGAAGAGTTAGGATATAGCCATAGCCAATAAATTTATGATAGGAGCAATGGTGTCCCAGTAGGTCGTAGGTTCGAACCCAGACAGGCACTTTACTTTGTGTAAATTATTCATTACCACTGCTCTCAAAACGGTAAAGGAAATCGGCATGTCCTAGAACCAAAAAATCGAAGGCATGTGACATCTACCAACCCGCACTGGGCCCGCGTGGTAGATTACGGCCCACTCCCTCTCACAGAGAGGTGGCCTGTGTCCCAGCAGTGGGAACAATATAGGCTTGAATATGCTTATGCTACTTAGGATAGTCAAAACAATTTGGGTAAAATTATGTTTTGTTTTACTTTATGGAAATTAGGTACTGTCAGCGACAAATATCTATAGATACGGCTATTTTAAGGTAACGTAGGTACGTACAGATGGATTGTTCACAACCAGTAACACCCCGTAATCGCCCGGTTGATGGCAATAGGCTCACTATTAGGTACATGGAACTTACACATAACTAGCGAAATGTGGATGTACTATAGGTAGCCTCCTATACTGTATATATGTACTATAGGTACCAAAGAAGAAAAGAAAACAATATTCAAGGTAAATTATAAAAAAAAAACAGTTCATTAATAATAATAACGAATTTTATTTCGGATCAAAGAATCCATAGAGTGTTAGTGACATAATATTAAAACAACTTATTATCTAGTGTTAGTACTCATCACCCTCTGCACAAACTGCTTTACAATTGGAGAGCCGAAACTCCCCGCTACAGTTCTCAGGATGCTGTTGCGACTGTCTCTCACTCTCCTCAGGAGTGACGCTGATCACTGATATTATAATTTTTATTAAAAAATAATATAGATAGTACGTGAAATTTACTTAAAAGTTAACAGAATTGAGCAAAGCTAAACTTGCCCAGTAAATGCTGGAACGCTGCACCATTGATCACTAAATACATTAATCGCTAAACGAATATAAAACATCGTTCTTATTTCTATCGAAGGCTAATTTTACTAATGAAACTAAACGCGATCAGCACATCGAAACCGCGTTCAAGAGCTGTTAGTGCGATCATTGTTTTGGAATATTGACGCCAGCAGGTCTTGAACGCGGTTTCGATTTATATGAGCTAATCACATTCAGTTTAATCGATTTTATTTAAATTAGTTCAAATTCAAATTTATTTATTTGTACACATAGGTGTAATGTAGTGGTACATGATGGTTTAAAATAAAAATAAATATGTTGTGTCACTATGTGTTGCCTTACAAAGTTCTAAATGTATTTAGTGCAAGTAGGCCTAGCACGGATACGCTCAGTGGTCGTAACGTAAGTTCGAACGATTTTAAAATCGAAAATACTCGATTGGCACATAATATTTACTTATTATTCATATTTATGGGTCTAATTGTGCTTGTCTCAAAAATTTGAACCAAAATGCTACAGGATATTTAGTAAAATTTGACCGAGTATACGTTTCGTGTCCTCCGCGCATTCGTACTAGATAGATAGATAGATAGAATACTCTTTACTCTTTTCTCTTTTTTTCTGTACTAGGTCCACTGAACATGATAACTAAGCGTTTATTTAACGTGGAATAAACTTGACGTATATGGGGTCGACGGGCCTCAGCACCAGGTCAGCAATGAGCCTGGGTCGGGCTCCCTTCACTTTCGGCACGATCTTGAAGTTGCGGCAGATCTCACTGAGGGTAGTTTTCATTTCTTGCATGGCGAAGCGTTGGCCTGTGGACAACATTGGAGAAGTTAACAAACAAAAAATCATACTTCCCCATAGGAACAGAAACTACTTCTAGGGGCTTCGTGCTTTCTTAGTTGGCATATCTATTAGAACATAGTTTAGTACGTTAAGCCGTTGGTCCCGGCTGTCATTCGTGGATCTTTGACAGTCGTTACGGGTCGTCAGAAGCCCGAAAGTCTGACAACCAGTCTTACCAACGGGTATCATATTACCCAATAACTGGGTTGCGGCGGTCAGATAGGCAGTCGGTTCATGTAAAATACTGGCATTCAGTTGCATCCGGTTAGACTGGAACCTGACCCCAACATAGTTGGGAAAAGGCTAGGCAGATGATTTTATGTGTTGTTAGTTAGTTAAGCTAATAGAAGTTGTTAGTAGATTAGCTTTACTATTAGTCAAATTATTAGTGAATTAAACAAAAAGTCAGAAGATTGTTTTTAACGTTAAATAGCCAGACTTCACGAGTGCCGGTCAAAGTCAAAGTAAAAGTCAACGTTTTTTTATTTCTAAAACACCGGTTATAATACTTCTACGTCAATTTTTTTACCATCATTTTTCACTCAATTTTTTACCATCTTAGAGAGTCCAAAAGTGACTGTAACTATGTTCTATTAGATCATCATCTGCCTGCCTTTTCCTAACTATGTTGGGGTCGGCTTCCAGTCTAACCGGATGCAGCTGAATACCAGTATTTTACATAAAGTGACACCTATCTGACCTCCACAACCCAGTTACTGGGTAATACGATACCCCTTGGTAAGACTGGTTATCAGACTTTCGGCCTTCTAACTACACTTAACGACTATTAAAGATCCACGAATGACAGCCAGGACCCACAGCTTAACGTGCTTTCCGAGGCACAGAGGGGTCTTGGTATGTAAAGATGGCCACCCATCCACGAACCAATAGCGGCAAGCGTAGCTTAGCCTGATCGGTCGACCCGTGTGGCTGTTATTACTAAGGCCCTCTAACACCACACATTAAAATAAAAACTTCCGACCAAATTAGTCTCAAACATTATTGTAAGGAACCAATTTCAAAACTCGCCGAGAAGTTTTGGTCTTGGCGAGGTGCCCAGCAACAGCTGCATGGACATTTTTATGCTTGAGTGCCGAAAGCTTTTCCTTCATCAAAATTTTTAATAGCCACTTTGCGTAAACATTGCCAATTATGAACACATTCATGTAATTAACCAGCCCTGCGGTACGGCCTGCGGTTTTCGTATAATCACAAACAAAATAACGCGGCTCGTAAATAATGTCCATTAATGCCGAAAGTACAGAAATTCTAAAACATTATAGGACCCAAATAAATTGGGATAAGGGAAAGAAAATGGCGATTAAATTTTAATGATTGTCTCGCAGTTTGAGTACTTTATGCGGCCTACACAAATGTCCTTTCTACGACTAAAAAACGGTCAATGAAAAATAAACTTAAACTACATAAGGCTAAAGTATCTAATTTTAAGAATACATATAAATTATCTAAGATTTACTGTTACTGTTAGCCTGCATCATACTGCCCACTGCTGGGCAAAGGCCTCTCCTCATGACTTCCAGCTCTTTCGATTCAGGACTAAAGTGGACTACTGGCCGTTTGTTTTGTCCAGCTCGTCTCGCCATCTTCTACGGGGTCTGCCGCGACGCCTTCTAGCTGTGTCAGGGCTCTACGTGTTGGTTATTTTGGCCCACAGCTCATTGGGCATACGGCAGACGTGGCCTGCCCAATCCCACTTCAGCTTACCGGCTTTTTGCGCAACGTCAGTAATCTGAGTTTTGGAACGCAGTGTGGTGTTGCGGTCTGTCAATTTGACGCCTAGAATACTACGCTCCATTGCACGTTGGCAAACATCTAAGATTTAAATCAAATTTATTCAAACATCATCACGTCTGCTTCTTTCGAAGGGTTAGGCAGAGGTGTTCTTAAGACCACATTTCGCTCGTTATATTTAAGTATCATGTAATATGGCGAGCCTCATCGGGCACAAATATAGTGAGAAATTCCTGATTAAAAATCCCAATAACACTTTGCCCGACCCGGGAATCGAACCCATGACCTCACGCTCAGCAGTAGCAGTAAGTAATTAAGAAGAAGATTGAAGATTGTATTGAAGTTTAAATTAAACAAATAATGTTGTGCCAACTCAAATAAATTGGGATAAGGGTAAGGAAATAATGATTTTTTTAACGATTGTCTCGCAGTTTGAATACTTAATGCGGCCTACACAAATGTCCTTTCTTTGATTTTGTTTGTCGTGCCTTTGAGCTCTTTATGTTCAGAGTTGAACTACACGATTACTGACAAATAAATTTTTTTTTTTTTAAAGCGTGCATTAACTTTACAGATCCACTCAATCTGTGTGGTTCTTTCCTCAAAACACCATATCAGATAATAATCTGTGTGGTCCTCATATGGCCTGACCAAGATTATGTCTGGACTTTAAAAGAGACTGTGACCTCTGGGTTTGTTACACCCTTTCTTCAGTTTTAAATCATAATTTATTTTTGACGTGTTTTTTGATCCAATTTACACTAAAACATACCAGAGGTGCTTGTGGCTTACTAATAACAACCGCAAGGGTCGATCGATCAGGTTAAACTAGGCTTCCGCGGTTGGTCTGTGGATGGGTGACCATCTTTACATACCAAAACCCTCCTTGCCTCAGAAAGCACGTTAAGCCGTTGGTCCGTTTGTCATTCGTGGATCTTTAACAGTCGTTACGGGTCGTCAGAAGCCCGAAAGTCTGACAACCAGTCTTACCAAGGGGTATCGAATTATCCAGTAACTGTAATTACCAGTAAAAAGTTGCTGCAACACTCTTACCTGAAACCGGAACACAGAAGTATTTCGAAATACTTACCCGGAGTCTGGATTTGTGCCCGGTTGATGGCAATAGGCTCACTACTCACAGCCCAAATGTCTGAAAACCAGTCTAACCAAGGGTTGTGGGGGTCAGATAGTCAGTCGCTCCATATAAAATACTGGTATTCATCTGCATCCGGTTAAAGCTGACCTCAACATAGTTGGGAAAAGGCTAGGTAGGTTGACACAAATAAATATCATATTATCATCATTTATCATTTAAAAAAATCGTTTACTAACCAATACAATTCCGAGGTCCGGCGCTGAACGGCACATAAGCGTAGGGATGCTTCATCTCGTTGTTCAGGAACCGCTCTGGCTTGAACTTCTCCGGCTCAGGGAACATGTCCTCACGCCGATGCAGCTGGAAGATGTGCAAGTCCACTGATGTGCCTTTCTTCACTAGCAGGTCACCTGGTGAAGGTTTCATATCATTAGCATAGATATATGGATTTCGTGATGACTCGTAAGGACTCACCTCTCATTCACGAGGTTGTGGGCTAAAATCTAAGCAAGTACCGATGTGATTTTTTTCAATTCATAAGTATTTTCCAAGTTTATCTTGGACATTACTGACATCGTGAAGGAAACCTGGACTTATAATTGAAACTAGTTATTCCATACATTTTGACCGCACTTGTCTATGACATAAACAGCTGTTTTTTTTTTTTTTATAACTGACGAGAACTTTCAAGCTTTAGAATCATGTCCTAAATTCATGGTTACAGTTTCGCGTCATGTCCCCGCCAACCTGTATATCTTCAAAGAAGCAAATTTCATTTCAAAGATTCCCGATTCCCGGCTCCCTCAAAGCGAAATACGTTTTCTATACGTAACGTTTGTGCTGACATGCAACACGACGCAGCGACGTGTTGGCAAGTTCCACTTACTCTGTTCTTTCTTACCCTACTAATGATATGATCATTAGTGGAGTAAGAAAGAACATAATTTTCGTCTAGAATATTCTAATATCACAGTTCGCGGATCAAAAGAAACAGGAACGCAAACGTTTCTTAGAATGGCGTCTTTTTGCACTTTGCACCAAAACTATCAATTTTTTTTTTTTTTTATTAAATGTGAAAGGGTGGGTAGGTACCGTAAAGGTTGTCCACTATACTCAACCTTATCTAGTGCAGGCTGGCTATAATTTTGCGCGGGTTCCATTCGAACATTCAAGCAAGTTTAAAACGGGGTGTTTAATATTTTATTAAGTTTTTTGTTTAGGAAAAGATAGTGCTGGTTTAGTCAGCAATATGCGAATATGTAAAGACGTTCAGTCAATATAAACGTAATGAATCGTATCGTTGTTTGATTCCTTTGAAGGGCTCATCGGCCCTTCACAGTACTAAGAACTTTCAATAAAAATTAAATCTACAAAAAAAGGAGTATTTACTATATAATATTAATTATATCTAAACTAATATTATAAAGAGGAAAGATTAGATTTTTTTGTAGATTTCTTTTTGTTTATATTTTAGCAGTAACTATAACATAAAATCATCTTCCTGACTTCAACATAAAAATGGCTATACCTCTAAAACTTTATTTTTTGCATCCATGTAGACTTTCGGCTTTTTTCTAACTTTTTGTGCGGGGTTCATCCAAATCCCCTTTGGCACGTGAGTAGACCATGGCCTGAAGAAGGATATGGGCTAACTTTTCATCCTGGATCGCAAACGAAGCCGCGGGCAACAGCTACTCTAATTATAAATTCAGTACTTAAGAGATGTAATCACCAAGAAATATTTCATCTCGGTGCACCGACAGGTTTGCAGATAAGAAGAGATAATAAATGAAGTGAGCAGGTTTTTTAGAAATACCTCTAGACCAGTCTTGGGTCGAAGGTCATAGAAGGTTGGTTAGTATTGAAACATTTTTCTGTTAAAGCAAGTGCACAATTATTACTTCCGAGCTAGAATTAAATCTGGAATGAAGTATTGAGAATCATTGCTGATCCCGTTCAGTTTCAAAGGTGAAATTGGTCCTAAGGTTGAAATTATCTGTCACATAACAAATAGACCCTGAAATTGGCCCTTAGTGAAGTTTCAATTTACAGTGATGTTTCAAAAGTCGTAAAGCA
The DNA here is from genome assembly GCA_911387795.2 of Apamea monoglypha. NCBI lineage: Eukaryota > Metazoa > Arthropoda > Insecta > Lepidoptera > Noctuidae > Apamea > Apamea monoglypha. The sequence goes on along the minus strand of OU426930.1, from coordinate 17,257,404 downwards.
ATTACGAGTTCGACAATACGTCAAATAAGTCTTACAGTCTTACCCAGTTTGAAGTCTTCTTCAATTTCTCGTCCGATGAAGGGCACGCTAGGGTACAGCCTCATAATCTCCTTGATCACTGCCTCCAGGTACTTCATATCAGCCAGGTGAGACATAGTCACGTGGTCAGAACCGTTCAGACTGTTCTCAACCTCTTCGCAGATACGATCCTGAAAAGTTATGGGGTGTAAATAAAGATAGAAAAATAACATAGAATAACAATAAAACATGAGACATAGATAAACATTATGAAATCGCTTATTTATTAGTTAAAAGATGTAGTTTTTTTTAAAGAGTTAATTTAATTTTAAAATGCATTATTAATAATTGTAGAACGTCGTGAATTTATATCAGTTTGGAGAAAATCCGGAAGACTGTGCATAGTTTTAAAATACTAATTTTTTTTTCAAGCCCCAAGGTAATAACTACCTCTCTAAAGTCCTGGAGTTACTGATATAGAAAGAGCATAATTTTCTGCAAAGAAATATGTAAAAGTCGGAATCCACCGAGTGCTTTTTTTTTTTTTGTGATTCTGCTGTAGCCGGCATGAATAGTTTATCCATTCGTCTTTCACAGAAACAGTCGTACGAAAGATTTATTTTCAAATAAATTTACCTTCCTTTACCTTCTATTAGAGAAAACTAAATCATTTATGCATTTTCTTTGAGAGAGAACAAATTGAATTCCATTCCTGCTCTAAACCAAGAAGGTTTGTTTCATTAAAATGCAACTGCCAAGTCTTGTTATTTAATGTGTGCAACTTGTTCCACTTTGCGAGAGGGAAATTAAAATAAATATAGAATTTAAATTCATATGCCGTAAGGATGCATCTCATAGCACACACTAAAAGAGTCAACAAGAATGAGCATTGCTTTATATGGTATCGTGAGCTAAAATACAGTCACGAGTACTAATATGTCAACACTTGGAAACTTTCAATAGCGATTTTTGCGTAAAATAACGAAAACAACAATGAACTACGACACATTGCAAAAACCTGTGGGTTCGAAAATACAATGTACATACTATGTTCGTAGCAACATAACATTAAAAAATAAAGGAGTAAATCACTTTTGAATAAAGACAAGTGTATACATACTTATGCACGCAATTATACCTAAGTTTAGCAGACGTACGCACGTGCGCTTTTTATGATGACGTTTTTATTACTATTATTATTACACTCAGCTCGACACCGAGAGTTGAAATCCAGAGTACAGTAAAAAAAACGTCGCGAACGTGGGCTTACAACCCGATTAAAACTTTATGGCGGCTCTGAGTGCGTTACTCGGTGCGCAGTACCTCACCCCTCACCCCCGCTGACACGTGAATTTGTTGTATCGCTAGTGTTTTCATTTATTGTCGTCGTGTCGTCTCCACAGGGTATATAACTCTGATATTACGTTGAGTATCTCAAGGCATGACAAGTACTTATGAAATGAAACAAATTAGAATTGAAAACCCTTTAAACATGAACGCATACCCATCGCATAAATATTACTACGACAAAAAATAACTACCTGAACATCTTCGTAATCTGCCAGCAGCATCAGACCGAATGTAAGAGCTAACGCCGTGGTGTCATGACCCTGAAAATAATAAACCTTTTATTTCTGGTTCACTAATTCTACTAATCTAATCGTGGGTAGAGAGAAAGAGTATAAAAACAAAGACCTAATCGTCAATCTTCAGGTTTCTGAAACTTTAACTAACTTAATCCGGGAAGGATTAAGTTGGTTAAAGTTTCAGGTTTCAGCACCGTGTGGGAACGAAACTTTACCAAAACACATTGATAGGAAAAAAAGAGGAAAGTTCTGCTACTTTTGGCTTGTTTTTGTTTATCTGTGTCAAAGAAATGTTTCTTCGTATCATTGTTTCTATTTTCTAAGAAAAATTGATATTTTGTAAAACAGAAGTAAAAAGACAAAACATTCCAACATCTGTGTATCTTTAATGAATTTAGTGAATTTTTCAAGTCGGGAATCGTAATTCATTCATTCACCTTGCTCGTAAGTATATTGATTTTAAACAATTTCGCTCATGACACATTAATATTTAGCACTTCGAGACATTGTGATAACTCACTTCAAACATAAACGTGTTGACCTCATCTCTGATGCCGTCCATATCGATCTGCCCTTTCTCCTCTGCCTCCAGCAACAGGTCCAGCATGGCCAGTCTTCTCTTAATTCCAATACCATCAGATACTTCTACTTCCTCAGCTCCTTGATTCTGAACCCTTTTTGCTTTCCTATCCATTATAACATTGTCTGCAAACGACCGAACTACAGAGAGAGTTTTAGCAAATTCCTTCCCTTCAGAAGAGTTCTTGTATATGAGGTCGTTGTGCATCCATACCCTTGTGATCCGACTCAACATCTGTAAGCCAATGTTCAGAATAGCGTTCTTGTAATCTACGGTAGCTGAAGTTTGGTTTCCATCCAGCTTAGTCCCCATTGCAGTCTCTGTTGATGTAAAAGGAATGTTGTTTACGTATTCATTGAAAAAGGTAACAAGTTTGGGTGAGGCTCTCCACTTTGAAAGGCGTATACGAAACCTAATTACTTTTGTTCGAGTTGTTCGTGTGTCGATTCACGAAATTCAGGAAAGTATTTAAACCCTGCATTAAAAAGGGACCCAAATTTTGGGTCAAAAACTCTCATTCATTGCCTTTGCAATGAAATGGAAGTAGATATTGATACAGAATACACAAGTCAAAATATTAGAGTAAGTGATGGTTGTTATATTTAGTAAACCATAAATTCTTCAGCAAATTACTTTCAAAATAAAACCGACATTCTAGAAATAAACATTGAAAGTAACAATATCTTCAAGGAAAACCATTCAGCTAAACGCAAGAAAATACGAGACGCTACTCAGTCTACAACGAGTCGTTCTCAAGACATCTCCAACAATTGGAAGTAATTGAAATAGAAATATGTTTGATTGCATTCGTTGAGATGGAATACGACGATATATTGACGTTATTTCTGTTCATATTTTTCTGGCTTTGGATAGCTTTGGATAAATATGGAAATGTGAGGTAATATCGACATAATATTATTGAAGGGTAAACGTAAAGTGGGGATGTCATTTTTTTTTCTCGTCTTCCCCATGCTGTGTGGTATCGTTGGATTGGTCTTTTAAAAATATTGCGGGTTTGTGAAATCAATTTTTCGATTCAGCGATCCGTTTGTGAAATATTAAGCTTTAATGTGGCAACTTTTCTTAGAGTCAAGTGTGGATACTATAATATTTTATCTTAAGATACAATATCGCTTGCCACACAATTCAATGGACTATCACACACGACGAAGATAATAAATAATATTTCATATTTTCGTATCTTAAGATGAATTTGTATGGCGAGCGATATTGTATCTTAAGATAAAATATTATAGTATCTTAGCCGTGTGCAGCGCCCCTAAGTTATGCTGTAAATGTAGTGCTGAAGGTTGAATTTGGCTTGCACCGTTCGCAGCACACGCGTGGCGCGCGGCTGCCACAGATCGCTACCTTATAAAGGACGGAGTCTGAGCGTGCGCATCATACATTTTTTGAACTTTGATTTGAACGGACGTGTCGAGTGGCGACCGTTCGCCATTCTAAACCGTGCTTTTCAGTGCGACCTTTTTATTCCTTTTAGTTTTTACTAAATACAGTTTAAGGTAGAGTTATTTAGGTTTATTTTTATTAGTCGTAGGTATAGATTTTAATTTTAAAGTATAGGTAGTATATTTGATAGTGTACGTAGTGACCGTAGGTTATTTTATAATACTGTTAGGTAGGATTTGTCATTCGTATAGATATTCGTTTTTAGGGATTTTGCTTATTTATTGAGTTTAGATTAGTTATCATCAGAAATAGGTTTATTTAGGTAGGTAGGTATTTTATTTTCTGTTATTGAGTGTACTTTTTTTTAATTAGGTAGGTACTTAGGTTTCCTTTTATAAGGCGTAGACCGTATAGATTTTAATTTCAACTATAGGTAGGGGCCCGCGTCGGGACAGAAGTATTAATACCGGTATGCTCGATAGATAACGTTCTACACAAATACCACTTTACACAAAAAACTCATTGATAAGTTTCTTCATCCACGCGAACGAAGTCGCGGGCACAGCTAGTCAATAATAAAATAAGTAGGTTTTTTTTTTCTAATTTTCGGAAGTCGGTATGTGTGAGACCGCACTGTAACTGCCCTTTTACACACACACACACACATAAAAACGCGGCCGTTTATACGATACCATAACGTGATTCTGTTCTTCGAAAGTGGTGTATTCTGAAATACTGTCAAACTTAAATAACTAAAAAAACAAGTATATATTAATTATTTACCAGGGATCGTAATTTTATTTGATTATTTATGTCTTTCATAACAGCCTCCTGAAATTTGACGAGGATGCAAAACAACAGCTTGTATATCTGAACACGATAAAATAAAAAGATTTGTTGTTTTGTTATTGGGAGGTCAACAACCGCTGTTAGTGTTGTTACATGAAGTATGAGTTGACAAAAAAAAGTTTCCCTATGTTTTATTGTGTTTAAAAATACCGATGATACCCATCACGTCTGTGAAGTTAACACAAACAAAACTGTTTTTTTTTACTGATATTTCAAGTGACTACAATAACTGCGGTCGATGACCCCACAAACATAATCATCCATATTTTATCATGTTTAGATATATATACCGATCGCGATAAAATAACCCCGTATTGTACCCTCTACTGACTTTATTATAACTGACTTTATTGAGCATCAAGAATAAATAATATTCCACATCCGTTTATGGTGACCTCTGGTTGGGTATATAAAAGACCACGGATATCTTTGTAAAAAATAATTGCGTTTGTGTCAACACAACAAAAGACAACACAACACTACAATAATTAAAGGACGGTGAATTGACATTGAGAAGAGATAATAAGCTAAGACTACCTGCAAGACCTTATATGTCAAGCTGAACTGCATTTAAAGTAAAATAAAGGTACGATTTACAACCACGACACAAGTATGCAGTACCTACCAAAGAACTGCGTACTGAATAAATTCTTCTTTAAATGAGCTTTTTGGACATAATTATGTATGACGTAGTCATAGTCGTGTTTGGTACCGCTGCCGAGCTCAGTTGCAGTAAGATTTTTTTTTTAAAGATAATTATTATTATAATTCAAAAAGAGAGGCTGAAGAGAGGGGGGCGGGAGGGTGAAGTCGGGCTGTGGATAATGATGATGAAGAATGAATCTCATCGGTAAAGCTTTGCTTTTCTAAGAAAGCGTTGAACGGTATACAGTAACGGTTGTCCAAATACTGAGCGTTTTTTCAAATTAAATGACAGATTTTTGTGACGGCCGTTACATATGACGGAACCGTTCTTTTAGGAAACCGTAGCCTCAGGGCTGCTGAATACAAACCGTTTTTTGACACCTAATGTCAAATACTAGTGAAAATGACAGATTTTCATGATGGCCGTTAAAATATGACGGAACCGCGTTTGGTTTCCTAGGAAACCAAAACTTTAGCCATTTTAACCGTAAGCCAACCATGAAAATTGATATTAGTAATGTATGCAATCGCAAACGTGTATTTTTTTTTCAAGCAGTGCTTTGGCAGTTATTTTTTTTTCTCACCATCTCAGGTACGAATTACCTGACTGAAACCTGCAATCAGGTCCATCAGATGACGGGCAGATACAGCAGTTGCAAATCACGAGAGCACGTCATTAGACTTTTATGCACATTGACATAAGGTTCAAATTACAATGATGGATGCAGGCTCGTGTAATGAAAAATGCTAACAAAGTACGTAAGTTCAACACATCAGATATAACCATGGAGAATAATTATGACGTCACTACGACGATTACCTACATGTTGATTACTACTGATTAGAGGCCATGGTAGAGGGCCGCATTCATTGAGGTAATTTGTATGATAATAAAAAATATGGACTCTTCATTGTATTGTGAGATGATCCTGACATTGAATAAAGTCTTTGACTGCATTTATTTTTCAATAACATCCATAATATTATTTTTTTGCTAACTAAACAACCTTTGTTAAAGAAACGAAGGTGATGTTTTAGTAAATTTTGTATAATATTTATTTTAATGCGTTGTTGTTTGCCTATGTGGTGTCCCACAGCTTTTTTTTTGTGCGATCTTTGGCCATGTTGGCGCTGCAAACATGCTAATATTAGATCCTTACATTAAGGCATTTTAAATGGAAAAAGCAAAACGAAAAAAGTAGCAGCTGGTGCCACGATGGATTTTAAGTTTTCCATGTTGTGAAGAGAACGATGTCAAAGAAAAGTCAAACGACGCGAAAACGAATCACCTGCCTAGCCTTTTGCCAACTATGTTGGGGTTGGCTTCCATTATAACGAGATGTAGCTGAATATCAGTATTTTCCATGAAGCGACTGCCTATCTGACCTCCACAACCCAGTTACTGGGTAATACGATGCCGCTTAGTAAGACTGGTTGTCAGACTTTCGGGCTTCTGACGACAAGTAACGACGGCCAAAGACCCACGTATGACAGCCGGAACCAACGGCATAAAGTGCTTTCCGAGCCACGGAGGGGTCTTGATATGTAAAGATGGTCACCCATCCACGGAGCAACCGCGGCAAGCGTAGCATAACCTGATCGATCGACCCGTGCGGCTTGTAATACTTAGCTACAAGCCCCTCGGCACGAAAAACAAATGAATATTTGAGATCAAAGTGGCCAGTTCGACAAAACGCCAATTTTATATGTAAGGAGTAGGTACAGCGGGATTGTCCGAAAGGGTTACCGCTACCCCGGAACATAAAGGGCGAAGGAAGGAACATGAGTGGATTTTAGTCAGTAAGAGTCTGACACTACCTTCCGCTCCACCCAGAGCGGGAGTGGTCATTTGATGATTTCCCACCAGAAAAAAAAAGGAGTAGGTACGTAGGTACCTAATATTATAATGAAAAATTTCCTCTGTTCAAAGTTTTCTAATATCGCTCATAGTATGTTCCGCTTTGAAAGTAGACGATACAAGACGAACTTACAAGGACAGGAGTCTTCCAGCTTTCCAAGGTAACATGGTTCTCATAACCGCGCGTTGTCGCGATCCTAATTAACGTACAATTTAACAATGAATCTGACATCATTAAATAAAATATATAAGAACCTTCAATTGCGGAACCATTGCAAAAAAACATATATTTCTTTCGGTTATCCTTATAAAGATTTAAGGATAACTTAAACGTGTTTAAAATCATTGGCATCTTTCAAATACTCGTACGTTGTGAATATATGAAAGGCTCTTTTATCGACAGGGTTAAGGTTTTTTATTACACAGCCGTTCGGTCCAAACCAAATGGACCGATTAAGTTAAAATTTAGTACACATGAATTTAGTACACATGAATTTAGTACACATGAATTTCTGTGACCCAAACACAGACGTGTAACGTAAATAAATGAATTTTCAATATGGGTCACATTTGGAAGGCACATAAGCCTTTCTTTAAGGTTGTTTACCGTGTGACATATCAAATGAAAGATCTTGTGAGGGTCTCAATTTTTTTTTTTAATGAAAGTTGTCCTTTTCCTTATCTCCGAAACTACTGAGCCTAAAATTTTAAAACCCTACATAAGAGGTTTACGGTTTTAAAATAACATGGTAAGGTGAATGTCATAATATTGTGCATACAAACTTACATTTGCAGTTGGAATGTATAAGAGAATATATTTTTCAACTATGTACAATGTTACGTTTGTTCTTGGGATAAATTCATCTCAACTACAGAACCCTTCATTGTGTGTGGTGCGACACGTACTATGAAGGGTTCATCGACAATATCATGATTAAATGACTTACCACAGATAGTAAACAGTGTAAAGTCGCTGATCAAGGGCATCACACTGACGTCCTCTCCCTTCTTCTCCTTCAGCATCTTCACCATATCTTGGGTCTTCTCCTCGATGACGATCGCGAAGTTCTTCAGGATGTTGAAGTGGAAGGTCGGGGTGAGGATCTTACGACGCTTGTGCCAGTGAGCACCTGGTAGGAGAGAAGATAGGGTGAAGATTAAGTATTTATTGATAGATAGATAACTCTCTTGGTGAACATATCGTTAATGGGTTCAATGATGTTAATCTTCTGGTCCGGCAATTTCTTACCCCTACCTACTTTACCTCTTTCGAAAATACAGGCGTAATGTCATGTAAGTACAACGGTAAAAGAATCTTTTGGCGCCAAAATCGGAACTAACGCCGCCATCTTGTTTTTTTTAATACATTTCTACCCCCTGTCAATGTCATTCAGGTGCTAAACCATTCTTGTGTACCCTATGTAAGTATCTTTATTGTTTACCAAGTCCAAGTAATGTTTTGCTTAGGGTCAAATGTAAAGCAGTGCGTACTCAATAACATAGTAATTATTTAGCAATCTATGGCGGGACATCAAAGAAAAACTAATTCTCTGTTCAGCATAATCAGTCCACAATCGTCGTAAGTAAGGGCATTACCACCGGGCCCCCACTGCTCTTTAATTTTAATATTATAGCTCTCTTTTTTTAATTTTGCAGCTCTTTTATTTTATTTTTTGTTTCCTGAGTAGGAATTACTAACGAACATGTTGAACCTAACTGTTTTTATTAACGTGTCTAGACAAACTGCTTATCTGCACGAGTAGTAATTTAGACAAAACTTCAAGCTTCGAGCCTAATTACCATTCATTAAAACATCGTCAACTAACGTCATTACCTGATAGTTTTTATGTAACGAAGCCACTATATTTTAAAGATAATTTATGTACATAATGGCGCCGATTCTCTTGTTCACAAACTAAACTAAATTTAAGTTCATCGCATCCGTTTCTTTCTGTTTCATTAAGAAAAGGATAGAAGAAAAATATTAATTTAGTCCTGTAAATTTAGTTTAGTTTGTGAACAAGGGAATCGGCGCCATTATGTACATAAATTATCTTTTAAATATAGTAGCTTCGTTACATAAAAACTATCAAGTAATTACGTTAGTTGACGATGTTTTAATGAATGGTAATTAGGCTCAGACCGCTCAAGCACGTCCCTTAGTCGCCTTTTACGACACCCACGGAAATAGTGATGTTATTATTTAAGTCTGGCACCACACGGACACGGATTCCGTAAAGGCTTTACGCACCATAGACCACATACATACGCTACAACAGTTTATACAGAAGACCAAAGAGTATTTAGCCTCTCTGCTTAACGGATTACGAGAAAACCTTTGATTCGATCGAGACATGGGCTGTACTGCAGTCTCTTCAACGGTGTCAAATCGACTATCGAAGTCTACAGACTTCGTTAAATCTTGTGGGTACAGTATTGACTTACAGCTCTATTCATAAACATTTATTTATACTAGAATTCAAACACTTTTCTTTCCAACTGTACCTTCCATTGTTTAAGTACATAGCTACATAGCATAGATTTCGTGCATAGCGAAACTTTTCAGTAGGTATTTTTCGAGTCGAGCATAGAGGGACTAGAGCATAGGAAGACTAACCGCTTGAGCTTGAGATGGGTCAGGATCACGAGAGGCAGTAACCGTTTTCGTTATCAGTCTTATCACACACATTACGTCTAGATACGGCGAAGGACACACGTCCGTGACGACTAAAAGGGCTGGCGTACGCATGGCGACATATATCAGGCTATACATTTCCACTACGAGCTGACTTTTCATTGTACGAAAAGCCTATACAATGCGAGGTCAGCTAAAACTGGAAATGTATAGCTTGATATTTCGTGGTGTGTACATACCTAAATCTGGCGAGGCGCAGCGCAAAGCATGTCCGAGAAATTCGCTACGGGAGAGCGAGTGTGCTCGCGCAAACTTATATTTTGTACGTGTACTTGGACTTACATGATCTCGTACCATTTTGCGTCCAATATGAATACAAGTATGGACAACACCTCACTGTACGCTACTTTCGCCTCTATTCGCTTCGATGCTAGGGTCTAATAGCTATGTTAATTGATTTTCGATATTATAGAAATGTTCTGCATTGCGTCTCGCCCAAAGTGGACCTACCCTAAAGGCTCTCGCCCACAGGCGCATTATTATCGGTCGATAATATCGGATGCGTTATTGCAATATCGGTTTTCAGTACATTTTGTATTAGGACGGCCACGAAGTTACACACTGCTGCGATGCGGTTAATAACGTAATAACATGTAGTGCTCGGGGCTGTAGTGTAGGTTACACGCACACGTTAGAAATATCGGACGATAAATACGCAGTGTGGCAAGGAATCGGGGCGGTAATTCCGATCCAGCCTGCCCCTTGCTGCCCTCCCCCAGCGTCGCCTTAAGCCGAGGTCCGTGGGACCAGGGGGTTAGCGCGTAGTCGCTTAGCTTTTAAGTTTTTTAAGCTCTGGCTACAGGGCTTAATTTATTGAGGCATCTACAGGCAAGCCCAAGCTGACGATAACCTCATCAACCGAACTGCGAGATGCCATTAAAAAAAAAGGAATCAGCGCGAATATAGCAATGGCCCATCCGATATTATTGACCGATAGTAACGCGCCTATGGAAGAGAGCGTTAATCCTTCCGTGTTCCATGTATATTGGCATTTCCACGCCTCCAGGCGGCATCAGTCTTGTCGGCTTAGCTTTCGCTTTGCCAGTCAATCTACACCACTCAGCTTAGATTAAACTTCACGCAATCTGAATGGAATTGATTGGACGGCACGGCTGGCGCAGTGGGTAGATGATGATGACGTGGCAGCAAATCCCTTCCCAACATTCAAATTCTCACCAATTAGTACTGTCACAAGCATAAATACTACACATACACAAAATTCAAAAGCGCTTTTCTCCTCCCTCCTAAAGTATTGATAGATATTTTATGGCATTACGAACATGAAACAGGACTTTTGTCTAAGTTTCAATTTATATTTTACGAGAAAAACGCCTATAAATGTTGCGTAAATGTGCGGTACTTATGCTCGTGACTGTACGGGCGGTTTTCCACATCGAGGTTCAAGTACTTAGGTATTTACTGTGTTTGACGTGGGTGCAAGCGGGTCTTTGGGTACATAAATAACTTTTCTACACAGTAACTCAAGCGAACTTCCTGAAAAACCTAAAAGGCTTCGTAACTCAAAGAACCCGCCAGGAAAGATTAAACAGCTTCAGGGCTTGATTTAAGTAATAAAGATATCGGGTATCCGTTTCCTTTAGGTAGGATTGGGTTTAATCTGTAGAAATCCTGCCACGTCATCATCATCTGCCTAACCTTTTCCCAACTATGTTGGGGTCGGCTTCCAATCTAACCGGATGCAACTGAAATCCCGCCACGTGCATTCAAATAATATTGTCTATTTCAAGCTGTCTATGACAGATATCGTTACCGCCATCTCTTTTTCCACTAAAATGGCACGAACTACGATCTTATTTATTATTACTGCCCACGTGAAGGTCTGAAATTATCTCCCGCGAATGTACTACAAGGATAAAGTATCCCATGTCCTAACCCGGGTCATAGTCTACCTGTGTGCCAAATTTCATCGAAATCCGTTCAGCCGTTAAGGCGTAAAATGGTAACAGACAGACAGATAGATGGATTATACAGCTTGTCAGGGACATCGACACGCAACGATCAAAATTCAATATATGATTCTGAACCAACCTACGTTGAAACTTTGCGGTTATTAAAAAAAACACACACACATACCTTACACTTTGACCGACACATATACATTTTGACCGAGTATGTATTGCACTTTTCTATCAAACAGTTGGGAGAGGCCTATGTCCAGCAGTGGACGTCTTTCGGCTGAAATGATAATGATGATCGAACAGTCGATTTTTTTTTATAACCGACGAAAATTTCTACTCTAGGGGGTCTAAAATGGGAGGAAACGCCGGCGTTTCCTCCCATTCCCCTCCTCCCTACGGGCGTTCCACACAGTGGTGACACCCTGGTGTCACCACTGTGTGGATCGCCCGGAGGACACGGTGGAGCATACGGTGGAAGCCTGCCCGGTTTAGGCGGAGCACCCCCTCGTGGCGGCGATCGGCGGCGGCGATCTCCTCACGCCGTCACCTCCTTCTGCGAAGCAGTAATGCAAAGGAGGAGGCGGAGCGCGTGAGGGAGAAGCAATCTCTGCGCCTTCACGCCCCTAGTCGCCGCAGGAGACGCCCTGGACGTCGGGAGTCACCAGCCGACTCCCGGCCACCGAAGGCGCGGGCTTGCGGGCGGCGAGCAATGAGCAGCTCGCCGCCCGGCAAGGACTAGGCCCGGGTCGGCTTCGCGTTGTGTTCCATGCGCGCCTCAAAGAGATGTCAGCACGAACTGACGGGGTCCGCTAGGACCGATGCCTCCCAGGGCCGCGGCTTGTTCGAAAGAGATGCCGTGGCATGGGCAAATGAAGGAACACGGGTGGGTTTTAGTCAGTAAAAGTCTGACAAGTCCTCCCGCTCCGCCCAGAGCGGGAGAAGGCATATGATGATTTCCCACCCAGAAAAAAAAAACGGTCTAAAATCATGTGCTAAATTCATGGCTACAGTTTGCGCCTGCGACCCTATATAAGTTATAATATTATTATGAATTTAAACAAAATATTTATGTTGCCTGGCAGTGCATGACTTGTGTTCCACGTTTTGTACATAAATAATACTATTATTTTTGGTGTTATATGGCTGAAATACCAACCTGTGCTCAACAGCAGTCCATCGCCGAGCCAGCCCTTCAGGAACTGGTACGGGACACTCTTCTTTATATTCTTCGAATGGGCCAGTACCACCTGGAACGAAATAGTAGTAATAGCAATATTAGCATAACATTTTGATGTCAGGCTGCCGTGCAGTATGACAGTACAATTCCAGGACCAACATGGTGGTCTCTGAAAATTTGTAGGCCACATGGGCCTGGCTGTCTGAGGCATAGCCAACCCCGATGTTATAGGGAAAAGGCAAACCAGATGGGGATGATGGGGCGGTCTGAAAATTTAAAGTTTTCAGTCACTCCTAGTGGCGTGGCTATCTTCAGCACATGTATCAAATCTTAATAATGTATCTATGCAGCGATTTCGCTCCTAGTCTACCAAATGCTTAATTAAGTACTTCAAATAAGTAACTTAAAAAAACGTATACATATAATACTTATATTGGCTTGTTTCAGAAAGCAATCGGTCAATATTATTCAGGAACCCTAATTGTTATCGGGAAACGGAGAATTTCCGATATATGTATGTAGAAATACCGTTAATTACCGCATTCCACACTAGAATTATTTCCTGATATTGATATCTTGATACCATACCGTAAAGGAAAGGGAGGCGTTTATCCTGCAGCGGGACAACATCGACTGATTTATTAATTGATACCTTAGCCTTGTATCGAAGTATCGAAGCTTTTTGTCCGATTTCACTTACATTCATCATAATCAGCCTATATTGTTCCCACTGCTGGGATACAGGCCTCCTCTCTTCAAGGGGCTATAATCTACCACGCGGGTCTAGTGCGGTTGGTATATGTCACATGTCTTCGAATTTTTGGTTCTAGGACGTGCCGGTTTCCTCATGATGTTTTCCTTCACCGTTTTGAAAGTAGTGGTGATGAAATAATTTATACAAAGTAAAGCGCCGTAGTACTAAACTAATATTTATCTTCTGTCCTTTTCGTAATGAAATAGAAAGAAAAAGACGCACTGAACTTAAATATAGTTTAGTTTGGGAACAAGGGAATCGACGCCATTGTCAAGTAGTTTACGCATTTGTACTAAACGCTCACTAAACTATTCTCTGAAACGTTTTTATCATTTTTATTCAAAGGAATACTTGGAACTCAATTTGTGAGGAGTTTTCCGGTACTCGATAGAGAATGACATTGTAAAGGCTTTTAGTTATTAAGCCGTATCTATCTGTCTGTCTCCTACTTGGAGAACATTTTGACCTAGTTTCTTATTAGCGTTTTGGCTTGTATTTGGCCAATATTGCCCGAATCCAGCAATTTAAGTTGCTCGTGTAAGCGCAGCTTTAAGACACGTTACATGCGACTGCGGAAAATTAAACGATCATACGTTTTTACAGCTAAGCATTTACTCGATGAAACACAATTACACCGCAATTTATAGAATTCTTGGCGCCGCTAATTACATCTAACTGAACCGAGTGACTGAACAAAACTGGAGTGCATTAAAATAGCCTCTACGTGTATGAAATTTCAATATACCCTGGGCTGTCCATCTCGCTGGCTACCACTAAGCTGACTGGCCAACATTTTAACCACTACCGGAGCCATTTTTAAATCATTTGCACGAGAAAAGAAATATAGCTGAAAGTTCAAAAGAACTGAAATATTGTTAGCTGTTACTTTACTTGATTACAATTACAATTGTCATGGTAGGTATCCAAAATCGCCACCCTATAACTGGTATATTGTGCGTAAGCGCAGCTAGACGTACAGTTTGAAGTTCGGTGTTCTGTCAAAGAGTTTTCATGAAAAACCCGGTTCAGTCACGGAGCTTTCATGAAAAGCTTAGTGTTGAGAAAATTATGAAAGGCAATAAGTTTGCCTCACTAGGACGTAGGAATACCTATATACAGATACTCACATTTTACCGATTAACGGTATACCCGTTAATCGGTAAAACGGGAGTATCTATATCTACGGTTACGAATAACCCTTCAGGAAATACTACGTGGCTTCAAACACGTACAATGTACATAGGTGTGCAGCGTTTTTCTATAGAAAAAAAAACAAAACAAAACAATAGGACAACTGTTTAGCAAGCAGCCCGCTCGGCTGCTTAACGCAACCCACGTTCCGCTTATTAATCATCAACATCTACCTAACCTTTCCCCAACTATGTTTGGGTCGGATTCCAGTCTAATTGAATGCAGGTGAATACCATTATTTTACATGGGGTGGGTACCTCTCTGACCTCCAAAACCAAGTTACTGGGTAACACGGTATCCCTTGGGATGGCTGGTTGTTAGACTTTCGATCTTCTGACGATCCGTAAAGACCGTCCACGAATGACTGCCGGGAACGGCTTAACGTGTTTTCCGAGGTACTGAGAGATATCAGTATGTAACGACGGTCACCCATCCACCGACCAGCCTCGGCAAGTGTAGCTTAACCTGATCGATCGACCCATGTGGCTGTGATTACTTAGCCACGAGCCCATCGCACGTTACATTAAGCTGTCCGCAATAATAAACCGGGGTTAATTCGGCACAATAAGTTTACTTAGGCTGTCGGTTCCAATGAACGCGATAGGGCTGCTATCAAAGTTTTAATAAAGCTTAGTTTAGGTTACTCGAAAATTTACGCAGCGCAACTAATGAAGACGCTTAACAGAGCTGAGTGGTAAATGAAATTGGATATACAATAAATTCGGGTGGATATAAATTATGGCGGCATCTACATCAGAATGACGTCAAAATCCTGCATCGCGCAAGCAGAGTTTACCGCGTTACTAGCATATACATATACATCGCGACTTCGATCCTCGGATAGCAGCCCACCAGCCGGAGGATTCTCCCTTTTCTATGGAAGATAATAATAATAATAATCTTTATTATGAACATCTTACAGGATCTTTGAAGTGAGACCCTGACCTCCAAACTAGTAAAATACTGTATCTTGAAGGTCAGTTCCTTCCCTTCACAAACGTGTTATTTAATACAAGTACAATATTATGTCCATAATTTTAACGTGGGCTATCTTATATCTCAGACCAGCAAACAAAAATATATTACTAGATTTCAATATAATTATAACTATAAAATAAAATATAAAAAAGAAAAGAAAAAGGAATGTGCGTGTGTAGTTGTGTGTATGTGTGTGTGTGTGTGTGTGTGTGTGTGTGTGTGTGTGTGTGTGTGTGTGTGTGTGTGTGTATACATATATATGTAAATGATTGAGTGTGTATTTCATACCGTTAAAACAAAGAGAGATTCAATTTTTTCATAGTCCATGTCATTCAACCAGGCAATAATTTTACTTTTGACTTGATTATTACTGAAAGATCTGATGTGGTGAATGGTCTGTGTTAATTTATTGTATAACCGTGGAGCTTGGACGTTGTAAATTCTGCTAGCAAATTTTGTGTTGACTCTAGGTACTGGACACTGCACTTTTATTTTATTCAACTTAGGTAATATCGGAATGACCTGTCTGTGGTATCTACGTAAGACTTCATAAACATAAAGTTTACGAACGCTCAAGACTTTTATTTCTTCGTATAGATATTTGGTGGGATAGCGATAGGGAAGTTTAAATGCGACTTTTATCAATGATCTCTGTGCGCGCTCAAGAACAATCATAATTGTTTTACAAGCCCCACCCCAGGCACTGATACAGTAGTTAATAACACTTTAACCAAGAGCACGATATGTTTGTACCAGGAGATCTCTGTCAGCCACATCACGCAGGTTTTTAAACGCGAGTATTAATTTCCTTGTCCTGGCCGCTACCGAATTTATGTGTGCACCCCAGTTCAGTTTATCATCTATTATGATACCTAAGTACTTAATGGTTTTTGATTTAGCTAAAATGGGACATGTGCAACTTGTATCGTTATCTAGATAAGGATTCCTGTTGCATGGGTATGTGTGACTCTTAATTGTAATTGTATCCTTTGGGGCGCCTGATTTGGTAATACTAAAACAAAGATATTTTGTTTTCCCCACATTTAGGTTTAACAGGCTGTTTTCTAACCACCGCGTTACGACACGTAGCCCTTTTTCAACAGTAGTCCTTATTAAGTCCCATGAAGTATCGTGAAACAGAATAACTGTATCATCTGCGAACATAATTAATTCAGCTTTATCAATTTCAATGTTGCAAAGCTCATTAATATAGAGTAGAAATAGGCTTGGTCCGGGTGTGCTCCCCTGGGGAACGCCATATGCAATGTCGCCACTGTCGCTAACCTCCTCTCCAATCCTAATACACTGTTGCCTTCCAGATAAATAGTTGTGAAACCACAGAAGTGGAATACCTATGATTCCTGCATGCTGAAGGCGTGAAATGAGAATAGGAATTGATACGGTATCAAATGCCTTCTGTAGGTCCAAATATAACCCCACGCATTTTTCTCCCTTGTCTAAATATGATGTAATGCTAGAGGTTAACCTATCCACAGCGTCAGTAGTCGAACGATTAGATCTAAACCCAAATTGGTTGTCTGATATGATGTTATTTATTTCTAGGTATTTCGTTATTCTCTTATTGACTACTTTCTCTAATATTTTAGACAAAACCGAAAGAAGTGATATAGGTCTATAATTATTAGGTACATTACGTTCACCAGACTTGTAAATAGGTATCACTATATCTTTTTTAAAAGCATTGGGAAAGTTTCCACTACTTAGGCTTTTTTTTTTTCTGGTGGGAAATCATCTAATGATCCCTCCCGCTCTGGGTGGAGCGGAAGGGAGTGTCAGACTCTTACTGACTAAAACCCACCCATGTTCTTTCCTTCGCCCTTTATGTTCCGGGATAGCGGTAACCCTTTCGGAATATCCCGCTGACCCGGCAGACTTCGGCCCTAAGGGGCCCCTCGAATTATGCTGACATCTCTTTGAGGCGCGCGTGGAACACTTACGCGCCGTCCGGCACGGGCCTGGTCCTGATCGGGCGATGAGCTACCCATTGCTCTCCGCCCGCAGGCCCGCGCCTACGGTGGCCGGTAGTCATCACGTGACTCCCGACGCCCGGAGCGTCTCCCGCGGCGGCTGGGACGGGAGGCTCTCTCCCTCATCCGTCCCGCCACCTCCTTCGCTAGCATGATTGCTTCGCAGAAGGAAGCGACTGCCTCCCACTCCCTCTCGCTCCGGACCATGGCTTGCACCAGGGCCGGGCGCGCGAGGACTATCGCCTCCAGATCCCATGGCGGCAGTCCGGCAAGGAGGCTTGCCGCCTCGCCCGAGATCGTGCGGTAGCCCCGGATGAGCCTTACGGCTACCACCTTCTGGGGCGCGTTCAGGTAATGGGCGGCTCGCCGCCGCAGTGAACGCGCCCACACCGGGGCCCCGTATAGGGCCATGGACCGCACGACCCCCGCGTAAAGCCTCCAGCAGGAGGCGTTTGGCCCCCTAAGGTTGGGCAAGAGCCGCTTGAAGGCGGCCCCAGCCCGTTCACTACTTAGGCTTAAATTGCAAAGATGACTAATAGGAGAGCTAACTCGAAGGTATAGCTGCTTAATTACTGACGTGGAAACTTTGTCCCAACCTGTGGCACTGCTTGATTTAAGGTTCCTTATTATATCCATTATTTCTACGGGGTCAGTTGGAGCAAGTGACATTGAATTTGGAGGCCCATTACATGTTAAAGCTTCACTCGCAAGCGTTTGGTCACTGATTTGGAGTTTACTTAAAGTAGCGTTAGCTAGATCCTTTCCGATCGAGGTAAAATATTTGTTAATTTGATTTAATGAGTCAGCAGAACTTTCAGACATTGTAAGCAGTTGTTTTGGACAGTCTTTCTTTTTATTAAGATAGCATACTTGTTTGATAATATTCCAGGTTTCTTTGGTATTGCCTTTATGTTTTTGTAATTGGTGCTGATAATATTCTTTCTTTAACAGTTTTATTAAACCATTACATTTATTCCGATACGCAGTGTAATATAACCGTATTTGTTCATTATTTAATTGATTTTTGATTTTTTGAGATGAGTGAACTTTACACCCTGTTCCTCATACCTCTATAAAATCATTTCAAAGTTGTAAGTTTCAGGTAATCTGAAGTCTGAAAGTCTAGCAACTAGTATTACAAAGAAGTATCGTGAACTGGGTTAAATTAGACTGAAAGCCGACCCAAGCATTGTTGCAAAACACTAGGCAGATGATGACTCTGTTGATGACCCCCACGATCCCCCCAAAGGACCGCGCCTGCCACGTAGACAGTTACGTCACGATTGTGATTGTCTCCTTTCATTGGCTTATCTTTATAAAGTGCTCTGTGCTTATCTTCCTTTGAAAGCAAATATAGCAAGAAAGTATTTTTAGTACCTATGTCTTATTTGGTACACAAACATGGTACGAAAATAGCGAGTTTTCTCATCAATCACACACTAAAGTTAGATGTTAGGTGCGATAAGTCTTACATTTCTTAGAAATACAAAAAGTATGAATTGCATCGAACAACTGCTTCGAATGTGAGTACTTCTTCTTCGTCGTATCGATGATCCTACATATCTATAGGTTCAAATTAAATTAGCTAGCGAAACTCGACGTGATGGGTATCGATATCTAAACATGATAATTAAACACAAAAAGAAATTAATTTGAAGGTTTTTTTATTACATCAGTTTAAAAATCAATTTTTGTTGTGTAAACTTCTCAGAAGTATCAATATGTACACACGATAAAACAAACAACAGAAAAACGATCATCTCAACTCATAAATGATAAATGATTTTATTTTGTAAGTTGGTTTGTACAAACAGTTTGACACGTCAATCATGTTTGAAAAACTAGATGAGGTCGGCGTTTCCTATCTGACTAGTTTTAGAAGAAAGGCCGAAACAAACTCAGAGGTCACAGTCTCTTTTAAAACATACTTCAAGTAACCACAATCCCAGCGGTCGTTTAACGCCCAAAAAAAAAAAAATCATGAAAAATTTTACATTTTTATTTTAGCAAATTTTTTTTGGCCCTGTAAATAGGTATTATTATGTTTCAACCAGAGCTTAGCCGCTACTTTGACAGCGTCAGCATAGGCCTCGCAGAGGTCTTGAGAAAACACTACAAGAATGTACTGAGAAAATTTTCTCAAAATCAAAATCTCTGGACACCATACTATGCAATCTGATCCGTTCTGTAAAAATCTCACCATGAAAACTTAACTTGGTGAAGTGCATGTTTCTTTACCAATAACACGAGTAAAGAAATCACACTTTACGTACCTCGACATCAGCGGGTCTGGAAATGTGAAGGATTCTCAGGCCCATCAGTTTGAACACGTAGCGGTCGCCATATTTCTTCGTATAGTCTACCAGGAGATCGAGGAGCTTGTCTGAAAGAGGAAGGGAAGTTCAATGTGTGTTATTTATGTCTCATCCATATTAATATTATAAATGTGAAAGTAACTCTGACTGTCCACCTGTTACCCCATTCCTTAACGGTCGTACCGGCATGGCCTGGGTTAGAACATAGGATAGGTTCCTAGGTTCCCGTGGGATGATTTCGGACAGCTACTTGAGTGAAGCCGCAGACAAAAGCTAGTAAGTATTTTATATTTGCTGGTATAAAGTATTAGGATATAAACACATAGGGTTTGGAAGACCTTTGCCCAACAGTGGGTCAATACAGGATAAAAAAATAAACAGGTCAAAATAAACTATTGAGCAGCCGTTACTCGTATAGCGCCTTGGGGTTATTATTTAGGTAAGATCAAAAGGTATACAGGGTGACCAAGAAGTCGACGTCAAGCCGGAATTGGGTAACAGGCCAAGTCATAATAGTTATCAGAAAAAATCTAAACAGTGTATTTTAAAAATTATTTAAATAAAATATATAAATGGTAAGTAAAACCATAATTTTGATTCTAAAGATAAAACTCTAATATTAAAATGTCTGTGTTTCTATTAAAGCAATGCCGCTTCAGTTATTCGCTTAAAACCGTCAACAATTTGAAAAACATGTTTCGAAGTGTTTTTAGTTGTGTTAACTCAACGGTGAACAAAAAGCAATAAATAAAAACTAACAAAACAGTCATTCATCACAAACTGCGTACATTATAAAGTTTTCGAAACTGATCCTTTGAACGCTGAAAACTCTTTGTAACGTGCCTACATTAATTTAAGAATTACAATCAAAGAGAACCTAACGTTTGAAAGGAAAGGAAGCAATTTGTTAGATCTAGACTACATTATTAAGCTGCTATAAACCAACTTTTGAATTAATAATACCTACCATTTCACTAATATTATAAACTTGAAAGGATTACATCTTTTTTATTGTATGTATAGATAACTAACTATTAACACTAGGTACTAAATAAATGACTATACCCTGTCCATTAGGTTAACCGTTTTTTGACAGCTGTCTTAGAACGTACATATTCCAGATTACGTAAAAGTTACTTTAAATGCGCAACAAAATAAATATATAAACGGCCTTATCTTGTTGAATTATCTTATTTATGGCATCTTACAGACATTATAATACCGTACGTGTATCAATTGATGTATTGTGTGTTGCTGCAATCACTAGTTCCATCTGTCAAAAAATGGTTTACCGAATGAACAGGGTATAACTAACCAACTATACAAATAAATACCAAAAAGAAAAGGACACTTAGGCGTCGAAGTACTCGTCCGCATCGCTGTGATCCGGAAATGTGCCCAGAAGACTGGCAGCTTTGCCACGAGGAAAGTGAATATTGTTATGTGTTTGTTACTCAATCACGCAAAAACGGCTTGACGGATTTAAATGTGCCCAGAAGACTGGCAGCTTTGCCACGAGGAAAGTGAATATTGTTATGTGTTTGTTACTCAATCACGCAAAAACGGCTTGACGGATTTAAATGTGCCCAGAAGACTGGCAGCTTTACCACGAGGAAAGTGAATATTGTTATGTGTTTGTTACTCAATCACGCAAAAACGGCTTGACGGATTTAAATGAATTTTCACTTACAGGTGGACCATATCCCGAATGAAAACATAGAATACTTTTATTGTAGTACATACATGAAATAGTTTCCCTACGATGCGCGATGCAAGATAAACTGCGAGCAAAAGCTAGTTCAAAATATGTAAAACAGTAGGTATTATATTTACCAGGTGGTGCCTGAAACATTTCCCAAGAGTTGCCTATGATTGGTTTCCGAGGAGGCCCAGGTAGCTGATCAAGTGGATTATCGTCTTCTTTGAAGAATAACAGCCATATCACCAGGGCCACGGCCCCCACTATCAGCCCTTCGTACAACATGTTGCTTTAATGAAGATCACCTGTGGACAATGTAAACAGTCTGTTAATCATAGGAATTGTTTTAACCGAAGCATCTGGTCTAGGCCATGAGAGATATTAAAACATAGAGCAGCTGCCTTGATCAGATTTGATTGATATAAAACCATTAGTGAGGCATTGCAATGTAACTCTTTTCTCTTGGTAATAAAGTATAAATTAAAATGATTGCCGTTACTTTCGATAAAACTCTCGACAATCATTCTAATTTATACCTTGCCTTGCCGAGACGAGAGTTACATTACAATGACTTACTAATAGTTTTACGTTATTCAAATTCGATCGTGAATGGAGAGTCTGTATCTTGAACAAAGTTACGACATGACTCTTACTAGAACACACGTTAAAATTAGGTGTACCTATGTCAGTAATGAGTTCTCTAGCTGTACTGTAAACGATGCGCTTTACCTGAAACCTAAATCCCCATTTACACGACGACGACGACGACGACGACGACGATGCAAGTTTTGCCTGTGCCATAAAATAAAATTCAAGAAACAAATGACTTGCACCGTCTAAACAAGCACCCCTTTATTCATAAACGTTGTTTAAAGTTAAGTAATTATTAGCGACAGATGTAATCGACTTCAGGATTCTCTACTGACACTCAAGTAGAGCAGACGTTTGTATAATTTTATAAGCAATATTTTTTATCATATGTCGTTAAAATATTTCCGAGTGATCTGTGACCTAGAAAACGATCGCGCAATTTTCTGCTAAGTTAGTGATTTACTTAAGTGAATAACATTTAATTATGAGAAAAATTTAAGAATTAAGTATGTCAAATAGTGAAAACAGCCCTCGGAGTATCCCATCACCACGCAGCCCTGCCAGCAAATCTCAAATACCTGACCATGCGGCTGAAGGAAAAATTCAAGCAGTGGACACCAGGGACATTAGTAACTGGTTGATATCAATCGAATCATGCCTGAATGAAGTTTGTACTATTGCTCAGGAAGGAAAGCTGAACTCCGAGCAAAAGCTGAGGATCAATTCCCTATTGCGCAAGGTTGGACATGGCGTTTCACAAATGGCGGTTTACTACCAGGACTTGAAGCTAAAAGCCCAAGAAATACAAAACTCTAAACTAGTGTTGAAAGGAAAAAGCGACCTCACAGTTTGCCTCGAAAATATGAAGAAAACCATTGAAGAAAACTGCACTAAACCAACAATGGCAGAAAATGTTTCATTCGCTGACATGGTAAAAACCAATCAAAATAACTATTTGCGCCCCAATAATGTCAGTTCTATTGCAATTTATCCAGCGGATAAATTAAAATCTAGTGAGGACACTAAATTTCTTGTCCAAAAAATTATATGCCCTGAACAAATGAAATTGCACGTTAGAGGACTGCGCAAAACAAAAAACGGAGGCGTTATAATCAGCACGGAGACCAAAGACGACATAGAAAAACTTAAGAAATCATACCAGCTAAGTAGTTCTGGCCTGAAAGTGGAAGAGCCCCATAAGAGAAGACCACGAATTGTGGTTATAGGAGTACCGACCGTTTTATGTGATCAAGAAGTTTATGATTGCATCTACGAGCAGAATGTAGCCGAGAAGCTGCCTAGTTTATCTCGTGACTCTTTTCTGGCCTCTATAAATTTGAGTCACAAGTCAGGTAGAAAAGAGGGACCTACGTGCAACTTCATTCTTGAAGTTACTGCTAGCATAAGAAAGGCGCTTATAAACCAAACTCGAGTCTTCATTAATTGGACTTCCTGCCCAGTGAGGGACTTCACACTTGTGACCAGGTGCTTTAAATGTCAACAGTATGGACATGCTGCAAAGACTTGTCGGGAGGATACCTATACGTGTGGACATTGTGGGGAACAGGGTCATCAGGCGAATGAGTGCACTAAACATGCTGAACCGTCACATTGCGCAACATGCTTGCGATTTAAAAAACCGAGCAACCACAAAACCGGCGTGCCCTGCCAAGAATGCCCTGCAAAGAAAATAGCTGAGACAAGATACATCAATTCTATAGATTATAATGACGTCGCGTAAGACAGCCTAAGTTATTCTATAAGCCTTTTTTATTTTATGTTATATGATTATTCATATTTTTGTCTTTTACTAGTTATAGTCCGTAAAATTAATTTTTGTTTTTATATAAGTAAACATGCAATCTTAACTTTTGGTTGACACGGCAAATTTTTCTGTATGACAAAATAAATGCGACCTTATAATGTAACATTGCAAAAATTATAATAGAATGTGTTTCCAAAAATGTCTTACGATGGTGCAAAAAAGTAGCATACCTACTATTTTGCTCAATTGGAATATAACCATAATTAAAGTAGATAAATTATTTACTATTTGTAGGAATTTTAGAAAATACTTATGTATAAGCACTTGAGTGAGATACCTGAGATACAGGTTTATTCCTAGTTCAGGTAGAATCCAATTATATCTTACCTACCTCTAGTTTTAGGCCCTATTTTGTAAATATTTATGTAAATCAATTATTTAAATAAACAATAAACAATAGCCGCTATAACAACAAATAATAAAAAAAAATGAAAAAGGGTCTCCATACAAGAAACGTGTTTTTTCGGCATTTTTTGGCTTGCGCTACGGAACCCTTCGTGTGTGAGTCCGACTCGCATTTGGCTGGTTTTATTTGTATGTACACCAGCAACACCTAATCGTGTTCAGCAGATATGTTATGAGGCGGATATAAGCCCCTTTGATCCTTTAATATTTGTGTACTCCAATCCTTTTATCGCCAAAAGCCAAGTGTTGGATACTTGTGTGGCTTTTGAATGACGTAATATTCTGCTGAATTATTGATGATAGTCGTATACTGTGTTTCAAAATGATTGATATGACACAAAAGCAATCTTTTATGTTGCATATTAGCCCATTCCCTGTCCCATGAATCACATATGATTCAGATTGATTGTTTAACTATTGTGTCTGCATTGTGGACAGTAAAAGTGTTAAGGTCAAAAAAAGATCAACAATAATTGGGTTTTTGAAAGAACGAATAGACATCATCATCTGCCTGCCTTTCCCCCAACTATGTTGATCCCAATAAAAAAAAAAATAAAATAAAAAAAAAATAAAAAAAAAAAATAAAAAAAAAATACGGGGTAATACGATCGCTTGTCGCCGTCGCGCACTCGTTACTGTCCAACTCCTTCTCTCGCCGGCGGTGGGACAGGTGCCGTAATCCGATCTGACTTTAACACCTCACCATTTAATAGGCTAATTACTAATAATGGGTAAGGTGCAGACTGATACACTTGTTATCTGTATGTGATTAGACATCTGACAATATTGGTTGATAATATACCTATCTATACTAAGGGCTGACTTTTGAATCGACAGATAATTTTTATTCGTGGAATGAAATTGACGTCTGACAGATTTTGTATGGAAGAACTGTCAAAAATTTAAAATGATTCCTCCGATAAAATTGTCTGGCGTTGAAAAAATCAGCCCTAATACTAATAATAAAGCTCAAGAGTTTGTTTTTTTTGTTTGAACGCGCTATTCTCTGGAACTACACGCCTGATTTGAAAAAAAAAAGATTTGATAGCCCAATTCTTGAGGAAGGCTATAGGCTATCTAACATCACGAGCAAAAATAAAAAAGCCAGAAATAGCGCTAAGCGAAAACGAAACAATAACGCGGGCAGACGATGCGATGCGACGCGGTGGGTTGGGGGAACAAGAAATTTCACGCGGACGAAGTCGCGGGCAGAAGCTAGGATGATAATAACACAACATCACGCCTGTATTCCTTGTAGGGTAGGTAAACAGGTGCACATTACGAACACATTTCTCATTTTGTTTAGATTCGCTTAGTATTGCCTGATTGAGGGTAAGGGTAAGGTTTGTCTATGAAGTCAGGGAAAAGGTGACAATGAGTCGTAAATTGTGGTCGTGACCTGGTATTCTCGTAGGTAATAAAACGATTTCTCCACAATGACGAGATTACCTATTACCTAGTTGTGACGTCCACTTGTCACGGGGGTAAGTATTAGATGTAATAAAACACTATCTAGTGCTATTTCGCAATAGTGGTGGTGCACGTCCGCTCGGCTTAGCAGTACGTTCGCCTCTGCCCCCACCTCGCGCCCCGCGTCCACGACTATACCATTTATTTATACATTAATCATCACACATTTCCCTTTTTAACAAATTCGGTGGGTACAACTACAAAATAGTATTTTAAAAGAAACCAGCAATAGTATACAAACATCATAAATCATAAATCATTTAATCGTTTGTTAAACATAGGTAACTTATAACGGTCTTAAGCTATAATACATAGTGCGCTATGTTTTGTCAACAAAAACATACAAACAAATTCAATAAAATTAAATTATTATACAGATTAATTAAAATTGTCATTAGAATGTCAATAAACAGATGTCAATATCATTATACAAATTAATTAAAATTGTCATTCATAAACTGGTCCAATTTGTAATAGCATTTACTTTAAAGTTTTTCTGAATTTTTGTACTGGCATACATTTGATTTTGTCAGGTATTTTATTAAAAACTTGGGGAGCAAAACCAAAGAAACTTTTCTTCATCAGTGCAGTTTTACATTTGACATGGCATAATGTGTGCGTATATTGAGAACGTATGGGTAATTTCTTGACTGCGGCAAGTTTTTTAAATAGGTGGGGATTATTTTTCACAAACAAGGAGGCTTCCAGAATGTATAAACAAGGAAAGGTTAAAATATGGAATACAACTGTCAGTTCTGTGCAATCCAAATATCGACCTTATGCATCTTTTTTGCATTTTAAAAACAACAACATCAAAAAAATATATAGACATTTTTTCCATGATTTACTTTAATTGTAGTAGTTAGTATGTATTTATAATTCACTATCGACACTACTATCACTGATGTTGTCCGAATCAATTTTATTAATTATCTTCACAAAGTTTCCATTGGCCTTCAATTCTTTTTAAATGAATGACGTTTCTCCTCAATTCTTGTCCTTTTTTTTTTTTTTTTTTTTGGGATGGGAAATCATCAAATGACTCCTCCCGCTCTGGGTGGAGCGGAAGGGAGTGTCAGACTCTTACTGACTAAAACCCACCCATGTTCCTTCCTTCGCCCTTTATGTTCCGGGGTAGCGGTAACCCTTCCGGACAATCCCGCTGCCCCGGCAGGCTTCGGCCCTAAGGGGCCCCTCGAATTATGCTGACATCTCTTTGAGGCGCGCGTGGAACACTTACGCGCCGTCCGGCACGGGCCTGGTCCTGATCGGGCGGTGAGCTACCCATTGCTCTCCGCCCGCAGGCCCGCGCCTACGGTGGCCGGTAGTCTCCTATAGACTCCCGACGCCCGGGGCGTCTCCCGCGGCGGCTGGGACGGGAGGCTCTCTCCCTCATCCGTCCCGCCACCTCCTTCGCTAGCATGACTGCTTCGCAGAAGGAGGCGACTGCCTCCCACTCAATTCTTGTCCTGTCTCGTCGTTCCTTATATTACGTTCGTTGTTCCTTGTTTTACTAACATAGTTTTTTAAGTCATTGTCACTAACATTATATGGATTATGTACAGACGCCAGCAGGTCAAGCTACCCGAAACTGTCAAATTTTCCCAATCAACCTTGAGCCTTAATGCTTTAGCAATAAAGTTGAAAATCTATTAAAGAAATTTGACAGATTGTAGTAGCTTGATGTGCTGGCGTCCGTACACCTGTATGTGTAGTCCGAAATAAAGAATATTATTATTATTATTATATTATATTCCGGCCCATTACAGTTAATAACAGTGTGTGTCGTTGGATTAAAGTTTGTAGAAAGTTTGTTTTCTTTTACCATATTCTTGACATACACCTTTTCTCTAATTCCTATATCTACATCTCTTGCTTTCCTTTTCCTATCCCCATATTCCTTTCCTTTTCCTTTCATTATTTTGTCTTTGTCATTTATTTCGGAAATTGACGGCGATTCTAAATCTGTAAACGAAGGTATTTTGTCCCTAAATTGTCTACCGAAAAATAACTCAGACGGAGTTTTACCGGTGGTTGAGTGAGGAGTGCTATTATACGTAGTGAGATACAATAACAAGTCATCATACCAATTGTCTTTTCGCTTTGGCTAATTCTGAGACGTTTAAGTAAGTCGGGGTGGTTACCACTGGGGCACTGCTCTCACTTAATTATTGCACAAAAATTGCGAACTGAGTGCATGTTGCATACAAATACATTCGTTTATACACAAATAAGTACTTAAAGAATCTTTTCTTGAGCAGTTTTTTGAAATGCAGTGAAATGAAATTGTTTATTTTGCAAATAGGATATCG
This sequence comes from Apamea monoglypha, assembly GCA_911387795.2. NCBI lineage: Eukaryota > Metazoa > Arthropoda > Insecta > Lepidoptera > Noctuidae > Apamea > Apamea monoglypha. The sequence goes on along the minus strand of OU426930.1, from coordinate 17,229,139 downwards.
GAATCACTTTTACATGTCATATTATAAAATAAAATAAAATAAATAAGCAACATGAGGTCGGCGTTTCCTATCTGACTATTTTCACAAGAAAGGCCGAAACAAACTCAGAATCATTTGTTTGCTAACTTTAAATATCTATATATGTACATATATTTCTATAATAACGATTGGCGTAAGTGCTGTAGCTAGTGAATCCTGACAACTCGCCCTCGACTGTATAAGTACAGTCAACAAAAGAGATAAGTATGCAGGGTCGTCGGATATAGTTGAAGTTTAGTAAGAAACCGATGGATGTTTTCGAATGGAATTTAGTTTGATAAATGAATTGTTTGTTTTCTATTAATTAAATAAAATTTTATCCGAAAACATCAATCCGTTTCTTACTAAACTTCCACTACATCCGTCGTCCCTGCATACTTATCGTAGGTCAGTGGGCAGTAGGTACCTAACCGACTGTCTTCTAAACACACCCATTTCACAATTAAAGATAAGAGAAATAATCCCTAAACCAACTTCGTTCTTATCTTACAAAGAAAATGGTTGTCAAAATGAACCCATTATTTAACTCGTAATCGGTAGGTATCGATAAATCTTGGTTTAATCATCGTTAACTAGACGAACTTCATTAATAAAGTCTGGCTTCTGTAATTGTATAGTAGGTAAGTAGTTAAATAGTCGTCGAGCTTACGACTTTGTGTTATTACTTATTAACAATACATACTAATATTATTAATGCGAAGGTAACTCCGTCTATCTCCCTGCCTATCTTTTTGTATATCTCTCTGTTTATGTTTATCTCTTTTTCTATCTCTCTCTACCTATCTCTTTGTCTATCTATTTGTCTATATCTTTGTCTATCTCTCTGTCTATCTCTTTGTCTATTTTTTTGTCTATCTCTTTGTCTATCCTTTTGTTTATCTCTCTGTCTATCTCTCTGTCTATCTGTCTGTCTATCTCTTTATATATCTCTCGGTCTATCGTTATGAAATTTAACAGATAGGTAGCCTGGGACCCAGAGAAGAACATAGGCTACTTTTGACCCTGGATATTTGTTTGAAAAAACGATGAAATACAAAATACACGCAGACGAAGGCGCGGGCGACATCTGTCATATTAATTGGGGATTATTTCAGATCACTTGATCGTTAATAATGTTCGAGTGATTAATTGGTAATAATTCAATAATAATAACATATACACAGTCTGGCCAAAAATACTGTTACAATTAAAAATAAGAAAGATATTACATTTGAATTTGGAATCTGTCATTTTTATACGATTGTTCATTGAGTTTTCTAATTTTGGCGCCAATACATTGTATAATATTTTGCGATATTAAACTCCTAGGTCGACCTGAGAGATGCTATTTATTGAGATTACCAAAAAAACGTTTACACGCGTCAACTACAAACAAAGAGCAAGTATACTATACTTGCTCTTTGTTTGTTTTGTCTTTGCTGCTTGTTATCTTGCTAGTAGATACTTGCTCTTTATTCAGGTCATTACGAACAACTTTTACTTTGGAACCAATCCGAAATTGTGAGAATAAAACAACTGTTCCCTGTCGAGTTATGCGAACATAAATGTATGAAGCAGTTGATTTTTTGTGGCGATTGTAACAGTTACAAGCATGGCACCCCAACTGTGTAACACACTTTCGATCCTAATCCGATGGGTTTTGAACTACAGGACAAATAGAGGGCACTTTATTTTTTAAATTTTATTCTATGAAATATAAAAGTTATTAAGTATTTTTATTTAAATATAGTATTTAGGGCCGGCAATTCAGTATGAAAAATAATCTCAGACAAATGCCCACCTCTAGCAGCATGGCAGATGTTTTCACTGCGTTTTTCATGACATTTTCACACATTTCCTGCGTTATTTCAGTCACTATGTCTCAAATATTTTGTTTTAATTCTTGAAGGTTCGTTGGCAAGTTAGCATAGACACGTCCCTTTAGATAGCCCCACAAAAAAAAGTCAGGAGCTGTTAAATCTGGGGACCTTGGAAGCCAATTAATATCTCCGTTTTTCGAAATTAATCGACCTGGAATAGTTATTTGTGCAACAAGAGAGCAAAGTAGTTTTTTGCTGCGAGTGCTGATTTTGAATCCTGAGCAAGCGAAGGATTCAAAGATTGAATCACGAGCGTAGCGAGTGATTCTAAAGTTGAATCCTGAGTGTGGCGAGGGATTCAAAGGCACGAGATGCAAAAAAACTTTGCTCTCGTGTAACACACATAACTTTTCACTTCAGCAGCGAGAACACTTTAGGAGATAAAATAATAAACAGGAATAGATTGAAATAACTATTTATTGTGAATCAAAATAATTAACATTGTAGCTAGATACCAATTCTATAAAATGGAACATTTTAATAGTTAAAAGTAAAATTACTGCAATTCTACAAATTTTATTCCCGCTCTTTTATTTAAATTAAGGCGTGTTCGGAAATAGCACCCATGATATTTTATTATTCAAAATATATTACGTACCTAACATTTATTGAAACTACAAATAAATATTTACAAGTTAAATGTCAGTTTTATTTGCAGTAAATACTTATTTTCGTTTAAATACAACAATAAGTTAAAAATTCAATAAATTACATTAAAAGACATAATTTTCTTTTTGCAAAATTTCTTTAGTTAGTACGAAATTCCGAACGTGTTTGTCTTTGAGGTCGAATTCAAAATCCGAACTTCGAAAGGGCTGGTCTCTGTCTCTCTCTGTTTCTAATGGAGGGAAAGAGATAGAGTGTGAATGTATCGAATTGTATGATTAACCCAAGGCTGAATAATATACATTTGAGGCTTTTTGAAAAAAAAATTAAAAAGTTACTTTGTCTCACTCAGTGAGCAAAATCGCATTTTGCTCACTGATTTCACGCAGCAAAACCTACATGTTTGAGCTACTGAAGTGAAAACGTTCTTTTCAATGTCTCGATTATGGCTCATGCCGTATGACATGTGGCCCCGTCTTGTGGAACCACAAGTTTCCTAAGCCCAACTCATTCACTTGATGTAAGAAAACTGCTTTGTTACAATGTCATGCTGCTCAAATTTAATCACCAAACGAGTTATTGTTAGCCGCGAAGGTAAGTGATTTCTACCAAAAATTGGCCGCAAATTTCTTAGAGTTTCCGCAATACATGATTGGGTTGAGTAGAATGTTTTAATAATTAAAACACTTTGTTCAGTCGTAAAACGCTCCATAACAAATTTGCCGTATCTACACAAAATAATTTTCATGAAACAACTGTCATATTTGCCGCCAAAACAAAATGACGGCAAAAAAAAGTTGTATACCTCTAAGTTGCCCACCGTGTATATTGCTAATCCTAATCCTTCCTATGTTTGAAAAGTTTGACTGCTCCACAACGTGCTTATTAAACAACATTTTAAACCCAAAGTACACCCGCAGTATTCCACTTGTTTAATTATGGTGGGATTACAATGATAAAGCCAAAATTAAACAAAACAAGATTTTTTACTAAAAGCTTTTGCTTTTGCTTCCAATAAACGAAAACAGGTGCGAATCAGACTCGCACACGAAGGGTGCTGTACCGTACAATATTTAACAATACATTTTTTTTAAATACTTTTGTGAAAAATCACTTTCCCTCTTTAATTTTCAACTTTATTTTATTAATATTATTTGTTGTTTTAGCAGCCTCAGTAGTTCACACTCTGTGAAATTTTCAAGTGTCTACCTATAACGATTTTCAAAAGATAGATCTCTGTGTCAGTCCGACAGACGGACGGACGGATGGACAGCGGAGCCTTATTAATTGGGTCCCGTTGCCAGCCCTTGGGAATGAATCCTTAAAAGCAAAAATCTGTACAAAAAATATCGTTTTCGGCCTCAAATTACATAAAACCAGAGATAATATTTTGTATATTACATTATCTACAGAGGAGATAACGTCTATCTCAATATTTTATTGACATCGAGATTGTGACGTAATTCTGCGAGAGACGTTATCAATCACTTATACGCTATTGCGCCTTTATTTCCGACTGACACATCAATGAACAACATTCCTAATATTGAGGTGCTGCCAAGACCAGAGATTTTTTTTAAACATCATATTTTTTCCTATTTAGTGATCCAATGCTGCTGACATTATCAAAATGTCAGCTATGTGACTGTCTCGGAATTAATACAGGGAAAGAAGACCTATTACGGTTCATGAGATACAGCCAACTGACAGACGGACGGACAACGGAGGCTTAGTAATAGGGTCCCGTTGGCACCCTTTGGGTACGGAACCCTAAAAAGACTAATCCATTGCTAGATAATATAGGTCGATCCTCGATCTTCTGGCTCCACCAGCCACCCTCAAGTATCATACTGTACACTACGTTTCCCGATTCGCAGTCTCCACTCAAGAACACGTCTACACCAACAGTCGCCAGAAAAATTTGTTTGTCAACAATAATTTAATTAAACCCACGGTTAAGTTACCCAAGTAAATTACCCAAGCACCACAAAGATTTTCTCCTCTCTTTAAATTTCCGCCCCTTTTTTTTTTTTTTTTCTGGGTGGGAAATCATCATATTTATGACTTCTCCCGCTCTGGGCGGAGCAGGAGGGCGTGTCAGACTTTTACTGACTAAAACCCACCCGTGTTCCTTCAGTTGCCTATGCCAGGGACCACGGTATCTCTTTCGAACAACCCGCGGCCCTGGCAGATTTGACCCTTAGCTGATGTTGACAATAAACTAGCTTGGCTGCCTCTTTGTCCACAAATTTCCGCCCCTAACAATTCAAAGTATATTTTTCATATCATTATTTTTCTGTTCCAGTAAAACAAACAACAATTTTGCCGGCATTCCGCTTCAAGCATTTAAATTAATCTATTTCATTGTCATCCATTGTGTCCGTTATTATTTATATATTTCATGATAGAAGGTAAGCCATTTATTAGTTGATTAGATGCCGAATGCACCTAAAAAAAAAAAAAAAAAAAAGTATGTATGTGTATGTGTGTGTGTGTGTGTGTGTGTGTGTGTGTGTCTATGTGTATGTGTGTGTGTGTGTATGTGTGTAAAATGTAAAATGTTTACGGCTTAAACGTTGAAAATGTTTTATTTAGATTGGAATTAGGTTTTAGTGAGTGGATTGAATTTTGTGGATGACTAATAATACTCACTAATTGCGCGGCCGGATTTGGGAAGGGATTGATTCAGAAAGCATACCGTGTCCAGAAGTACTGGACACGGTATGCATACTGAGGAGGTAGGAGGTATGTAGGAGTGGTCAGCCACTGACAGCTTGGACCCTGTTCCTGATGCCGATGGCAATTCCGAAATACGCTACGTATTTCGGAATTGCCCGACTAGTCTCAAACTCAAGGCCCTTAAATCAAGATCTATAAAGGACACTTAGCACGTGCTTTGACTTGGTCATGAACCTGTCTCTATCATGCACTTAGTTTAACAGTTATTTGACAGTGACAAAAGTAACGCTTAGCCAAAAACGTGCTAACTAACGTTTATAGATATCGGCCTTAGTCGGGAGTAACTATATCACGCGGTGAAGTAGCGAATTAATCACCGCCGTATCTCTACGTTGACGTAGACGGAAGAGTTTACTTTGCCCTGACCAGGCCTAGGGTGAGGAGCCAGACCAAGAGAGATACAGGAACCCGCAGAGCAGCATGTGGCGAGCTGTTGGGCAGTAGCGACCCCACGGACCCTATCTCCCGGGAGAAGTCTTGTTCCTCACCTCTGGCTTGTCATTATTGGCCGGCTGGAGTGAACACTGATGAGGAACAGAGCTCCCACCTCATTCTTGCCTTTATTGGCTGGCGTGAGTGAAGATTTGCAAAAGCAAACATGCTCGAAAGAAGGAAGTATTTCAGTAAGATGCTGGTACGAATCTTTACCGTACTTCCGGGATTGTCCTGATAGCCGTGGAATATCTCTCCACTCCTCATAAGCACCTCAGGACATGTTGCCCCCTTGTCGCTATGACACTATGTGCTAGCGACCGTTTTCGGGGGCCCATAATTGAGTGTGCAAGACACCCCCTACCATTTCATCTGTGAATATTATAATTACCATTGGTCAGGCAAGGGACATAGACCTTCCATACTTCAAGGTGGCCAATCCACTATAGCCGCCCAAACCCATAGCCCAGAATATTTTGTTTCCATGTTCTGCAATAGTCCTGCACCAACCGGGAATTGGCCTTGGGTGCACTTGCATGGTGCACACACGGATAATCGTCGGTTGGTGCCTCCTCATCATTTAGAATTGTATAAAGGGCCTCTGCGAGTTGGCTTCGGCCCCTAGTACCTACTCCTTTCAAAGGTCCGAGACCCCAGGGCCCCGAGATATGTCAAAGACAACTAAAATAATAATAATAGTTTATTGTCACTGATTAACAAGATGTTAATTAAGTTGCAGAAGTCTGTATACAGATATTGTGAGCCCTTCCTCTCAAACTAGGGTAACCTGTATCTTAAGAGACAGTGTTCAGCTGTGAGGTTACTTAAAAATAGGGATTATACAACTGCGGACTGTGCCATATTATTGTTCGTGTTAACATTCAGATTTACTTTTAAACATTAAGAAAAAGAAAAGGTAAAATAGTATAAAATAACAATATGAATGAGTGAATGTGTGTGGGGATGTGTTTATGATGTATGTATGTGTGTTGAGTTTTTGTATGAGAGTAGTGAGTGTGAGGTGTTATATGTAAAGCAATAAAAGGAAAATAAAGCAGTAAGTATTAGGTAATGTATTTTAGAAGTGATTCAGTTTGTGTATAGTCCTGTTGAAGTAACCATTCCATCACCTTAGCTTTTAATTTAAACTGCTAACTGTTAGTACCCTACAATCTGAATAGAGCCGAGTTGTTGGATAGCGATAAGATTTTCGTAGCATCACTCATCTAACTGACACAGATCATAGAACACCATTTTTAGAGTATCAAGGTTTGCAGAAACTCTAAGTGACTTAAACATATATGTATCAGTCTCAGCGTTCTCGAGGTTAGGGCATCAATTCATTTTTTTCATTTCATTTATTGTCAGATCATAAAATCCAATTTGTCAGTAGATACATACACAACTTAAACACTAGTGTTAGTATACATCCATAATAATTGATAGGTCTTAAAACTATCTTAGTGTACATATTACACTATTTATTTATTTTATTTATTTATTTATTTACTTATGGTCTGCCAACAGTTGTTACAGTAATGTATGTACTAAGTGTGCAATCTAGTTTTAAGTATCACTGCACAACCAATTATAGGCAAACACTGCATGCTTAGGATGTTTGCCTTTACAAAAGGGCCACTACAAACTAAGTTAAACAAAACAATGAGCACCAACTTTGTATCATACAATTAAACTAAAATTAGAAATCATTAAAGAATTACCTTTAAATTGATTCAATGTGTTTATTCCAGCGTAACCATCATCGCCATCTATTTGAACACCAAGGTATTTGACGTGATCGGTACGCGTGAGAGTCTTACATTGGCATGATGATGGCAGTCAGAATAGTGTTTACTAATACACAATATGGTTGGTCTAATTGATTTAACCTTCAGACCGTCCGGCCGTGACCTCCAATCATGTTGGTCCGTTAAATCTGTTGTCGAGACTCGAGACAAGTGTAAAAAACCAAACGAGAGGCACCCACGTCGATCGTTCATCGTGAGGTACATACTTACACCCACAGCTGAACTCAATATAAATAATTGTTATTATTTATTTAAAACTATAAAATATTAGGTAATAATCATTTAAAATTGTCTAAGGGGCCTCTGCGAGTTAGCTTCGGCCCCTCATACGCTTTCCGTAGGTTCGGGACCCGAGGTTCCCGAGGTATGTCAAAGACATTTTTTTATAATAATAATATGTACCTATGTGTGTATGTACTTTTAGAAGAATATAAAAAGGAGGGAAAATAATCAAAAAGCATCAAAAATTTCGTGATACTTAATTGGTGTTAATAACATATTGAAAACATATTAAATGTTGTTTCCTAATTTTATTTTTATTTTAAGAATTATTTGTATACTTGTTGCTGTGTCCTATAGGGTCCGTAATTCTACCTTAGCTTTAAGTTATGTTATTGTAACACCTTTTTCAATAAGAAATGCAAATAAAGATATGAATATAAGTTTCTAATATTTTTGAACAGCTGCATACACTGTTCAAAGGTCAGAAACCCTTGAAACATCTTGTTGACTTTTTATACTTCTGGAACGTTCATAGATTATTAAGTCTTATCTACCAAGTTCCAAGATGTCCTTCGTTAAACGTTTAAATGTATGTAATTTCTTTTGAATGATCATGTATGCAAGAGTATTGCAGACGAAAATTGCTATTACATAAATACTTTTTTCATATTTATTATAATTCTGAAAAAGTAATAGAATTTTATCTGAAATTCAGTCTTGTTTTCAATAAATATAAAAATTCTAATATCGTTAATTTCCAATGCATAAAGTAATATTCATTCCATAGTTGTGGATTGTTTATATGAATGAGTTTATCATTCACCTTTTTTGTTTTATAGGTTCCTGAGGACACGCTTCGGTTCATCCAGACAAACAGGTTCTAAGCCCAAAACCAAAGTCAAACTCTTCTAAACCTGAATTAATATCAAATATCTAACTCCATTCAATAAACAATAACCCACTATTCAATAATAAAAACTCGAATAAACTGGATCAAGGGCTGGATTCAGAAAGCGGTACTTCTGGACACGGCTCGCATTGTCAGGAAATTCCTCTCTCTGGAGCCCTGTAGCTGGAGCCAGTAGCTTGGACCCTGTCCCCGATACCGGTGGGCTACTATTTTTTATATTATAAATGTTTATCTATCTTTTTGTTTATAAAAATATTTAAAAATGTAGTTTATAAGTATTTAAGTGAAATAAAAGAAAACATTAATAAAATCTAAATAAATTCCTAACCTCGTTAACACAGCTACGCAAGCATCAAATGACACTATACAGAATCCTTTAATAAAAAAACACCCACTTACTTCAATTATAGTCTGAGAAGTCGATCATTGAAGTCGGTAATTGAATTCAGCACTACACTTAATACAAGAGACATTCAATTCGCGGATTTAAATTTCGATTCTACACAAACGTGCGCCTGAGTGCGTCAACGCTCCTCAACTGAGTCTCAAACTCAACTATTTACGTATTTCAACTATACCATTTACAGGCACTTTTGAATTGTTAAGCGTCAGTCAGTCAAAAAGATGAAGCTAGTTCCCCATTCCAAAGCGAAGTAGGTACCTATGGAGAAGAACGGGCAAAAAACTTCATGGACACTCTTTTAAATCTCAATAATATGGATACAAAGTAAATAAATAAAATTTTATTTTCTTACCACAATATTTAAAAGTTAACAAGTAGTGCTTAGTAATAACCTATTAATACACGTTACAATAATGTGGGAGACTGGTGCCTAAGCTAGGCTGAAACCTGTGTTTCAGGACACCAGGTCTCCACTCTCTCACTTTTGCAAAGGGCGTGGTCGGGCTCAAATGACATTCTAAGGATGTTAACAAATAAACTTGACTCTCCTTTTCTGCAACACTTTATGCGAATACTGTTGAGACAAGAATAATGTTAAGATTTTTTTTTATTCTATTCCATGTGTGTTTTACTAACATAGTTTATAAGTGTTCTGTAACTAACCCATGGACCTCTGTTGTCTGATAAATAAATAATAATAATAATAAGCCTGATATAGTGGTGGTGGATCGATCAGAGCGGCGCGCAATGATTGTTGACATAACCGTCCCGCATGATGAGAACCTCGTGAAAGCCGAGAAAGATAAACAAATCAAGTATCTTGATTTGGTTCGCGAGGTTGTCGACATGTGGGATGTGGACTCAGCGATCATTGTGCCGATAGTCGTGACAGCCAATGGCTTAATAGCCAAGAGCCTCGACCAACACCTGAGGAGGCTCTCGTTGGGCAGCTGGATCAAGGGCTTGATTCAGAAAGCGGTACTTCTGGACACGGCTCGCATTGTCAGGAGGTTCCTCTCTCTGGAGCCCTGAACGCCGGTAGCTTGGACCCTGTTCCCGATACCGGTGGGCTACTATTTTTTATATTTTTAAATGTTTTTATATCTTTTATATTCTAATATTTAAAAATATAATTTATATGTTTACATTGAAATAAAGGAGTTAATAATAAAACTGCCATATTAAGCCGACTAACGATTTCTTGACCCTGAGATCCATGCTATTTATATTGTTAATGGCGTCATTGCGTCGATGAATCAATCTAAAATAGTAGAGACATAACCCGTTGTGGTATAATATACAAGACTAGTCGTTCTCCTTGGAGGACTGCCTCGTTGGCCTAACCGTCGCAAGCGCTACTGCTTTGCATGAGATCCTTGGTTCGGTTACCGAGGCGGGTAAATCGTTATTGGGTTTTTCCAACAGGGATTTCTCTCAGTAATAACCCGTAGTCTGGATTTATGCCCGGTTGCGTGCAATATACTCGCCCGTTAATTTGCGAGTATGCACGAATTTACTCGCCCGAAAAGTGCGTACCGTCACTTTTAAATAATATTTTTTTTATGTACAGGCGACTCGCACGAATTAGCACATTTTGAATTTTGTGCAATAAAGTATAGAAAAAAGGACCCCAGCGCGCAGAAGTGATAAAAGTTAAATATTATAAAACGTGTACCTACCTTTTTTCCTAACTTCATTGTATAAATTTTAATTCGGGCGAGTAAATTTGGCGACTAGTAAGCGACATAATTGACAAAATGTGGGTGTACCATAGACGAAGAGGCAAAAGGTGGCGTGACGTTATGTTATCCTTATTGTACTTTTTCATAAACATTAGGCAGTCCAGTGCCCAACTATCTCTAATCTGAGTAAGAGTTATTGTGATAGTCAGCTTCCAAAACATCTAAGACTTATCTGAAGTCGTCCCTAACGGGTTGCGGATCTAAGAAAAGATAGGTCCTATAATAAAGAAACTCTTCTGTCACCCAATCAAAAACAAAATGGGCCCTTAGTACAGATGTATATGAATTCTCAATCACTCTCTCTCGAAGAGAGGAGGCCTGTGTCAGACAGCCTCAACGAAGACGGTGCATGGGATACTTCGAACTCCTAACACTATGGTAAACCTCAAACCTCTTTAATTGTCGTTCCTTGCTCTACCATCTCTCTTCTGAGCTTGACAACAGTACAAAATGGCCTCCACACTTCCAAAAACACATTTCCATTACACACATCAAACAATACCTACAACTTCCTTCCAACTTTCATCGTTCAGAAATTAAATTTCCTCGACTTTGCTTGTAGTTCTTTGACAAGTAATAAAAACAGCTACAATTCATACGCTTTATTCCTCTGTACTAACAAGTATGCTAATTTTAATAAAAGTTAGTAACTTTCCTTTATGGGTCCGGGGGCGCGTAAGCTAGGCCAATGTTTCGAAGCTCGCAGTCCTCTTGCATGAAATCCTTTAGCAGAAGTTTCTTGAGTGCCGTGCGACGTACCTGTTAATTAAATTTTAATATATCTGCTTATTTTACAACGTATTTAGCATAGGGAATGAAACTGTAACGTAGGCCGATATGAAATAGCATCTGGTATAATACATCTAGAAATAACGCAATAACTTAGGCCTCTGGAGACAGGAACCTACATGAGGAAAGTGTTTACCGATAAAATCATATTTAGCTCACCCAAAAATAAATAAACTTAGTTGTTATTTAGGTTTTTTTTTTTTAAACGTTGCCCCACACTAGGAATTTCTCCTGTATCGTGGGTGGGTTTACAAACATTTAAGTTCACATACACAAACAGCCAGACCCGGAACAACTACTTGTAGACCATACAAATATTTATTACGTGCGGGAATCGAACCCGCGACACGCAGCGCAGCAGTCAATCGCTTAACCACTGCGCCAAACGTGCCGTCGGTTGGCTTATTTCTAACTTTATTAATGTCGACCAAGTACCTAGGTTAGTAAACTAGGCCGAGACGAGGTAACCTAATCATTGCGGAACACAGAAATAAGATACTTCGGTAATTTTTAGACCGTCCACGCTAGGTTTGTGAGGTTTTAGTATCGAATAAATAAACTCTACAAAGCTTGGTTAAGGGCTTGGTACACCTCCGCCGAGAAAATAATGGTGGTGAACTTCTAATGAATTTCACTAAGAAACATTACTCTACATTATGTCGCGATTCAAGTAGCGAAACATCACGAGAATCAGTTGAATTGTAGCAATCGGAGTGAAATGTGGTCGCTTTAGCCTTATTAAATACAGTATCGGTCTACTTCGACCTATATTAGTTTTTCCTTAAAATCAGAATGCATAAATTGAAGTTTCGCTTTATAAACTACATCACAAAAAATTCTTCACACATCACAAAAAAGTAGAAAACTTCGTTAAAAACGTTTGGACTAGATTTCTTGTTGGAGAAGTTCAACTTGTTTTTTTCGTCTTTTTTCCTACCTAGTTATTAAGTGTAAAGTACATATAGATATCTAGTGCTTGTGGCACAATTATTACGTTTATGGGGTACGCGGTAGGTACTAAACCCATAAGAAATTGTTACACTAAATTTAAAAAATTAATACAAAAAAAATTAGATGGAAGGAGGACGCGCGGGCTCGCGATCGATGGAAGGAATGGAGGGAGGCCTCTGCACAAGAGTGGGAGAGCCCAGGCTAGTAATAAAAAAATAATAGATAATAAATGAACTAAAACAATATTATAAAAAAAAAATAACAGTGAAATTAAAACATGGTTGATATGTAACTTTAAAGCTACTTTAGCAAGGAAACACCTGCAAAACCCTTCTGGACTACAATGTTGAATTTGCAAAATGTTGAATTCGCAAAATGTTGAATTGTCAAAATGTTGAATCCTAAAATGTTGAATTCGTAAAAAGGAGATCGGCGAGTCATGGCCCCGATAGACAAAGTATTAGACCATTCGAAAAAATATTTAAATAATTATAAGACCTACTTTAATTTATCATTTCCTAAAAAAACGTAGGAAAAAGGAATTTAAAAAAAAAGAAAAGTCAGTTGATGTGTTCCTCGCGTTGCAGTCGTTTTAATAACAACTGACTTTGCCATATTAAAAAAAAAAATCCCATCAAAAGATTTGTATTATAATGTCCGATTTATATTTCTCTTCACTTAAAAAAGTATTTTATGAGTTTATTACGAAACAATGATTAAAGATAAAGTATTTTTTTGTTGTTGTTATGTTATTTTAATGATTTTATAGAAAAATCGATTTGCATTTTTGCGAACTGCAACACTCGATACGGCTGTCACTTGTCAATCAATCGATTGTCAACAACAGATTGCCGGATAGCGTCATAACGTTTCTCGCTCGTGTTGTGGACTTGCGTTAGATGTTTATTTTGTGTGCTACCTTTAATTACCGACCCTTGCTGTGTTTTTGGACAATTGTAACTGCCTTTGTGACGAACTTTCACCTCATATTAAAATCACTCAAACTCATAACCTAAAGATAGAGCGGGAACAAATGTTAATGGGATTTATTGACTACTGTCTGAAATAAAGTTTTTTTTTTTTAATTTCCATATCCCATGTTATATCAAAAAACTAATTACACAGGGCTATAGACTAATATTACTCCTTGAAATCCCAAATTATTTCATTTTTGTTTATTGAGGCCTAATTTATTAGGGCTGTTTGCGGATCTCCTTTGAATTTTCCGGACCCATAATGTTGAAAACTAATGCTTCGGCCAAACTCCATGCCTCGGAACGCAAGTTAAGCCATTGATACCAGCAGTCATTCATGAACCTTTGACAGTCGTTACAGGTCGTCAGAAACCTGAAAGTCTGACAACCAGTCTAACCAAGAAGTTTCGTATTATCCAGTAACTGGGTTGTGGAGGTCAGATAAGCAGGTCGCTACATGTAAAATATTGGTACCTATACAGCTGCATCCGGTTAGACTGGAAGCCGACATACAGCACGAAGAGTTCCCCTTCGTACCCAATACAAAAATAAATTATGCACTGTGAAATGCAAAACAGCATTAATGAAAAAAAGTATTCTAGGTACGGCACCTCGTATCTATATCTATACTTATAATAAATCTGTATAAGTGAAAATTCTGTACATTGAAAATATCAAAAAAATAAATGGCAGGGGGTGTTACTAGACCGACACCGAACCCAAAAATTTGATTAAAAAAATGTTTCTCTGTTTGTTCAGGCATCACGCAAAAACTACCGGTTCGATTACGATGAAACTTGGTATAATTATTCTTTAATATCCTGGGCACCACACTGGGTACTTTTTATCCCGGAAAAGTATATACAATAAAAACCAAACTTAATTTTGCGGTCCGATCCCTAGACCCGATTACTGTACCAACCGCAAATAATAAGTTTGTCATAGGTTATGTCACCCGCAGTGGAGTTCACTAAGGAGCGCTGCATAAGGCTAAGATACTATAATATTTTATCTTAAAGCCGTTATTACACTATGCTAAATATCGGGCCCGATATTTAGTCGTTCCTAAATTCAGGATAGTTTAATCGCATTAAACAAACTATCCTGAATTTAGGAACGACTAATAGTGTAATAGTTATGCTGTAAATGTAGTGCTGAAGGTTGAATTTGGCTTGCACCGTTCGCAGCACACGCGTGGCGCGCGGCCGCCACGGAACGCTACCGTATATAAGGACGGAGTCTGAGCGCGCGCATCATATATTTTTTGAACTTTGATTTGTTTGCGTTCGTTCTTATTAGCATTCTATAAATGCAATTCTAAACTGTGCTTTTCAGTGCGACCTTTTTATTCCTTTTAGTTTTTACTATGTACAGTTTAAGGTAGAGTTATTTAGGTTTATTTTTATAAGTCGTAGGTTTAGATTTAATTTTAAAGTATAGGTAGTATATTTGATAGTGCACGTAGTGACCGTAGGTTATTTTATAATACTGTTAGGTAGGATTAGTCATTTGTATAGATATTAGTTTTTAGGGATTTTGCTTATTTATTGAGGTAAGATTAGTTATCATCAGAAATAGGTTTATTTAGGTAGGTAGGTATTTTATTTTCAGTTATTGAGTTTATTTTTTTTTTATTTAAGTAGGTACTTAGGTTTACTTTTATAAGGCGTAGACCGTATAGATTTTAATTTCAAGTATAGGTAGGGGCCCGCGCCGGCACAGAAGTATTAATACAGGTATGCTCGATAGATAACGTTCTACACAAATGCACTTTACACAAAAAACTCATTGATACGTTTCGTCATTCACGCGAACGAAGTCGCGGGCACAGCTAGTCTTTAATAAGATTCCAGATAGTTTTAAGGAAATGGCTTATGTAAAATTAAAAAAAAAACTGACTAATTTACTTATAGAAAGATGTTATTATACTGTTGACGAATTTCTAAATGACTTGACAATTTGATGTGACTTTTTTTTTTAATTTATTGTGATTTTTTATGTACCTACCTACCTATTTTACTTTTTATGACATTTTGTATTTTTAATAATTTCTCAAAACCTAATTTTAATTTTATGTTGTAATTAAATTGAGTACGATTGTTATTTTAAACTATCGTTATGTTAAAATATTTGTATGCTGTAATGGCAAAACATGGCGACCTATAAGTATAAATATGTAATGCAAGAACCCAAAGTACCTATGTTTGACAATTAAAATTCTGATTCTGATTCTGACAAAGGCTCGGCAGATGATGAAATTAAGTTAACTCAGGTTACGTTTTTCCCGACCTCGTGGAAAGGATAGCCGTCCCTTGAGCCGACAGTTAACTAAATCGTGGGTAGACCCAGCCCACTGCCGAGTTAGTTTACTTATATAAATTAATGAGCTTATTTCAGCGTTGACATTTCAGCTCGAACAAACAAAATAAATGCTTAGTCGTATCAGGGATGAAAACTTTTTTAATAAACAAATAGCGTATACGAGGCAAAGGGAAAAGACAATATTTATATAATACTAGCTGTGCCCGCGACTTCGTTCGCGTGGGTGACGAAACTTATCAATGAGTTTTTTGTGTAAAGTGCTATTTGTGTAGAACGTTATCTATCGAGTATACCGATATTAATACTTCTGTCCCAGCGCGGGCCCCTACCTATACTTGAAATTAAAATCTATACGGTCTACGCCTTATAAAAGAAAACCAAGTAACTAAGTACCTAATAAAAAAAAAAAAAACTCAATAACAGAAAATAAAATACCTACCTACCTAAATAAACCTATTTCTGATGATAACTAATCTAAACACAATAAATAAGCAAAATCCCTAAAAACTAATATCTATACAAATGACTAATAGTATTATAAAATGACCTACGGTCACTTCATACAGTATCAAATATACTACCTATACTTTAAAATTAAAATCTATACCTACGACTTATAAAAATAAACCTAAATAACTCTACCTTAAACTGTACTTAGAAAAAACTAAAAGGAATAAAAAAGGTCGCACTGAAAAGCATGGTTTAGAATTGCAAGTAGCAGTTAAAACATACAATTTATAGAATGCTAATAAGAACGAACGCTCGCCACTCGACACGTCGGTTCAAATCAAAGTTCAAAAAATGTATGATGCGCGCGCTCAGACTCCGTCCTTATATACGGTAGCGATCCGTGGCGGCCGCGCGCCACGCGTGTGCTGCGAACGGTGCAAGCCAAATTCAACCGCCAGCACTACATTTACAGCATAACTTAGAGGCGCTGCATACGGCTAAGATACTATAACATTTTATCTTAAGATACAATATCGCTCGCCATACAAATTCATCTTAAGATACGAAAATATGAAATATTATTTATTATCTTCGTCGTGTGTAATAGTCCATTGAATTGTATGGCGAGCGATATTGTATCTTAAGATAAAATATTATGGTATCTTAGCCGTATGCAGCGCTCCTTAGTGAACTCCACTGCGGGTGACGTAACCTATGACAAACTTATTATTTGCGGTTGGTACAGGAATCGGATCGGACCGCAAAATTAAGTTTATTTTTTATTGTATATACTTTTCCGGGATAAAAAGTACCCAGTGTGGTGCCCAGGATATTAACGAATAATTATACCAAGTTTCATCGTAATAGAACCGGTAGTTTTTGCGTGATGCCTGAACAAACAGACAGACAGACAGACAGACAGACAGACAAAAATTTTTTTAATCAAATTTTTGGGTTCGGTGTCGGTCTAGTAACACCCCCTGCCATTTATTTTTTTGATATTTTCAATGTACAGAATTTTCACTTCTACAGATTTATTATAAGTATAGATAGATATAAGGTAACAGACTTCAAATATAATAATAGTTATATACCTACATGTATAGGAAAAAACAGGGGAAAGAATCATAGGGCACCAAAATATCAGCAGCACGCTGTCAACAGGAAAAGTGCCCAGATGTCTGGCAGCATTGCCACGTTGTATGGCGATGCTGATTCTTTGGCCAAAAAATAGGTCAGCCCTCTGGTCATTGGCGAAAAGGGAAAGGTAAGTAAGTATATACTTAATATTATTTTTAACCTCCTTCCTTTTTGCCTGTTGAAAAAAAAAATTTTGCGTATGTAAATAACAGAACGGCAATCCTCGTAATTTTAAGAACATTCACAGCCTGACCTCAATCTCAATCTGTCAAAAATACCTGTAATTTCCCTACATTTTTGACATGTTTTTGACATTGATTGTCGCTGAGATGAGATTGCGACTAGATTTTGAACGTTTTTAATTACGGGATTTGGCCTCCTGAATTCCTGATGTAATTTAAGCAGTTTTTTACATAATTTTTAGCAAAATGATTATACCTACAAAACCCCCATCCAACAGACATGTGCAATTATGTGTGAATGACCTTTCTTTACATTTTGCTTGTTTCACCGGTACAAAACAAAGTCATTATTTTCATATTAGGTTGAAGAGGTTAGTTGACAATGATTTACGAAATTGTACCTACTGCCAAAACTGCATCTTATTGCAAGATGGAATTCTTTTAATTGAGAATCTGAAGTTTGATGAAATATGAAATGTTTTTTTTTATCTTAGTTCGTTTAAAACCAATCACACTAATATTATAAAGGCGAAGGTTTGTGAGTGAGTGTGTGTGTGTGTTTGTATGTTTGTTACTTCTTCACGCTCAAACGGCTGGACCAATGTTGATGAAATTTGGTATGGACGTAGCTAACACCCTGGATTAACACATACGATACTATCATTATCCCGATATACGGGATCAAAACTTACGCTGGTGGAACCGCGGTGCGCAGCTAGTTGTTCTATAATACGGTATATTCTGCAAAACAAAGAGTAAACAAGCACAACGTTGTCTGTATGAATTAAACACTTCGCATAGCAAATGAGTCCTTAAGAACTCTACTAGAGCTTCGCACGGTAAGTGAGTAGGGTAGGTTGTTGAACAGTGAACCACCCTTTTTTCAAAGTCACATAACTTGCTAGAAAATAAAGCTAAGATTTTGGTTTGGTGTCATCGTTTAGGTAATTTCATAAGGTTTCTCAGTTTATAGTTACAGAAAGCCAGAGAAACAAACTAAGACCCTTAGAGAAAATTTAAAAAAAAATGAAATTTGGCTCACTGTATACTATGGGTAGTTTACACTGAACCACCCATATTTCAACAGTGAACCATAACTTCTTTAACAGTAAAAAATACTTATTTGTGAAAAGAAATCACACAATTTTTGATAATCAACTTTTATTTAAAAAAATACAAAAAATAAAATGTTTCTTCTTACAAAAAAAAACTTAAAGTTATCTTATAAACCTTTCTAGATAATTAACAACCAGCCTTTTCGATGGTATACTGAACAGCCTTCAAACAACAAATAAACGACATAATTATCAATAATAATAACTTCAAAATATATATTTTTATAGGTAGTTTGGTTCTCAATAGTTACCTAGGTACTTAACATAATTAACTTTTTATCTCTAAATAATTAACAATCAGCCTTTTCGATGGTACCTACTATAATTAACAGTCTTCATTAATTTACCTACCACTTAAAGAACCGCGAAAAAAACAAAATGCGTCAAATTAAATATTCACGCCATATTTAGTAAAGATAAGTTTACGTTGAAGGAATATTTAATCAGACGTTTTGTACCTGACACACGAGGAGGAGGGAGAATCATTTTAATGTCACTCAGTGTCACATTTGCCATATCAGGTTCTAATGGAAACATAAACGTTTTATTAAGACGATCTTTTAATTTCAGGTACGAAACGCCATATTCATCATCACCACAATCTTCCACAATCTTCGCAATATAATGAACAACCCGGTTCTTAGATTGCAGCAATACAATGACATATTCGTCAATCATTGGCTTACGCTGTAAATCAGGAAAATCTACATCTATAATTTGCTCATCTTCGTCATCCGATTCTAGGTCTGTTTCACTTTCAAGAATTATATCTTCTTCTTCACTTGTTTCACTGTCTTCGTCTAGTACAACTCTTCTTTTATTGTTCCTCTTATTTGGTATTTTTCTAATTTTACTTGTCGATGGAAGCATTTCATTTCCACAATCTTGTAGAACTTTCCTTTTATGCAGACCTTTTCTATTTAATGCAGCAGTACGTTCCTCAGCTATTCTTTCCTTTTCTGGCGTGTCCGTTGCTATCATGCTTTTGCCCAGCTTTCTACCTTTCCGTTTGTTGGTACGAGGGCCAGCCTTTAGCGGAGGACGGAACATTACGGGAGTGATGATATGCTCCGACTTTGGTTGATGATTTTCATCTTTGTATGCTTCATCTGGTTTCTTTGGTGGTGTCACGTTTTCGTAATAACTATGTTCTTGTGATAGTATAGATGGACTTTCTCGATTAGGGGTTACAACTTCAGAAACTTCAGTATCAGGCAATGTTTGTATGGTTAGTGCCACAGGAATGGGGCGGTCTGTCACGCTACTGGGCATGAAGTCTTCATCGGAGAATATATCCTTATTAAATGGAAAAATTCCACATTTTGCGAAAGCTGCCGATATATTTAGTGGTGTCATAGATCTGGGATAAGCATGACCAATGAATCTTGCTATCTCGTAGATTGTAACTGGTTTCCCTGGGTTCTGTAGCATCCATGACTCAAGTGCGGAATAATAATAGGTCTTTAAAGGGGCCATCAAACCCACATCTAAGGGTTGTAGTTTGTGAGTAGTGTGAGGATGAAACGTAAGAACCATAACACCAGATTGTTTCGCTAAATCTAAAGCCTCAATGGACAAATGTGACTCATGATTATCCATTATTAGCAGACATGGATTTTCTGGTGTCGTGCTTGAACACTTAATGAAATGTTTCATCACCTCCACGAATAAGTCACTAGTCATCCAACCTGAAGGATTCGCGAGCCCTAAACTACCTGGAGGTGCACCGTGCATCATCAAGTTTTTAAAGTTTTTTCGAGGAAATATTATAGCCGGGGGCAGGGCGTGGCCTGTGGCACTAACCATACAGCATGTAGTGACAAGAGTGCCCTTTTCTCCACTTGTCACTTTACCCACTTTAGCTCCTGCTGGAGCCACAACTTTCTGAGGTTTCTGAACGGTGGTTGTGCCGGTTTCGTCCAGGTTGAATATTCGAGTTCCATCCGCGAATCTAGGCTCCCGTTTCAGCAACTCTTCCAAATTATTAAAAAATATTGCCACCGTTTCACGGTTAAATGAAGTAGCTCGTGCGAGACTAACAGCTTCTGGTTTCTTCACCGAAATATCAGGATGTCTTTTTTTGAAGAAACGAAACCATTCCAAACCTGCCAATTGATCTCTTTCCCATGAGCTTGGCATTTTAATGCCATTACGCTTTGCCATTTCGTACGACACCTTCCTACATTCTTTGACGGTTAAACCGTAGAACATTAGTGCACAGTCCTTGTAGTATTTTAATAATATTTGTTCATGTTCTTCAGTAAACACTTTATTAATATCATACCTAGGTACAAGTGATATATTATCACCATGTTCACTTTTGTTTTTCACGTAACGGCGCAAGGTAGGGTACGGAATTTTACAGGTTTTTGCCGCCGTCCTAATAGTTACCATTTTGTACCATTAGTAAAGCTGACACCATGTCCTCTTTTGTGTGTTTTCCTATTTTCCGTTCCTTATTTTTTGGTCTAGGCATCCTAGAACAAACAAAAATATGATTGATGTTCAACATTACACTATTAAGGAACAGTGAACCAGGATCGTAAGGTACACAGTGAACCGGTTCACTGAGAACTATGCAGACGTGGTTCACTGTTCAATGCACACACTATACAACTTATAAAAATTTAAAAAAAATGGTTATACACTGAATTGTCACAACGCAATATGCTCATAAAACGACTAAACGTACTACAATTTTGACACCATACAACTTTTGTTCTTATCATTAATAACAAAATATAGAAAAATCGAGACACTTACTTGAGAATACTACGTTTTTTTGGCGGGAAACAAACAATCTGCTGTCACACGTCACGCTCAAGCCGCGGCCGCCGGCTCACTGCGGGAGAGGGGAAGGGTGCCCACGAGGCAAGTATGAACAAGCTCGGTCACAGTGGGAACGTCGCAGTTTTGCCAATATGGCAGTGGTTCAGTGTATCTGGTTGGTTCACTGTTCAACAACCGACCCTACCTACTTAGGTGCATAAGAACACTAGAGCGAACAGTACAAAATATGTACCTTGATTTTGTAGGTACATTTGCTAACAATGCTGTATCACAAATATGCAATGAAATAGATGTGTATTATAAACATTAAAGGCAATAAATTGTAGTGCCGATGAATGTTTTCGAATGAATTTGATAAATTAACTGTTCGTTTTCTATTAACTAAACTAAATTTTATTCGAAAACATCCATCGGATTCTTACTAAACTTCAACTATATCCGACGACCCTGGTTACTTATCTCCTTTGGTGGCCGTACATCTCTGCCTAACCCTTCGGGGAATACATGCGTCATGTTATGTATTTATTACTTTTGTAGCCCGCGTGGCGCATGCAGTGGCAGAATTATTCACCATACAAAAAAAGCTTACGAGAACTCTGGTTAACATAGCGCAAACTGACAGTTGTAAGCCTCACTTTGGCACACACAATATCCCGAATTATACACCAAAAGAGAAGACATACAGAATAGATTTACTCTAAGACACAAAAACAGACTAAACATTCCGACATCATGACTCAAAATGCATTCATCAGGTACATATATGTAATGTTAATAAAAATATATAATAAACTACCGGAACATCTTAAGAATAATAAATATGTATAATATGTTTAGTAATAAATTAAAGCAATTTCTAATAAACAAGAGCTGCGATAATATAAATTAATACATGAATGATAAACTTTTTTTTTTCTGTTGGGAAATCATCAAACGACCCCTCCCGCTCTGGGTGGAGCGGAAGGGAGTGTCAGACTCTTACTGACTAAAACCCACCCATGTTCCTTCCTTCGCCCTTTATGTTCCGAGGTAGCGTTAACCCTTTCGGACAATCCCGCTGACCCGGCAGGCTTCGGCCCTAAGGGGCCCCTCGAATTATGCTGATATCTCTTTGAGGCGCGCGTGGAACACTTACGCGCCGTCCGGCACGGGCCTGGTCCTGATCGGGCGGTGAGCTACCCATTGCTCTCCGCCCGCAGGCCCGCGCCTACGGTGGCCGGTAGTCGTCACGCGACTCCCGACGCCCGGAGCGTCTCCCGCGGTGGCTGGGACGAGAGGCTCTCTCCCTCATCCGTCCCGCCACCTCCTTCGCTAGCATGACTGCTTCGCAGAAGGAGGCGACTGCCTCCCACTCCCTCTCGCTCCGGACCATGGCTTGCACCAGGGCCGGGCGCGAGAGGCCGCCGCCGCTGCCGATCGCTTCTACGAGGACACGGCGGTGCTCTGCCCAAGCGGAGCAGACCTCCACCGTGTTCTCTACCGTGTCCTCTGGGCGATCCTGGCAATGGTGACACCCGGGCGTTTCCTCCCGCCTAATGATGTGCAGGAACCTCCCGAAACTTCCGTGTCCGGTGAGGACCTGCGTCAGGTGGTAGGTCAGGGCGCCGTGGCGCCTCTCTAGCTAGCTAGTGGGTTGCGACAGTCGCTCTTTCCATGTCGCATGAATGATAAACTGTGACTGGAATAGCAATAGCAATAAAATTTAAATATTTAATTGAGATTACTTCTACATTTTTTAATTACATTCAGGCATATAAAATAAATAAATAATAAATAACTAATACAATTTTAATTCAACGCTAATCTAAACTCTACTATTGTATAATTATTAGGTATAATCTAAATACATTTAATTTAATTAAGAATTATTAATGTTCTAAATGCTATTACTTATTTAATTTAATTTTAATATTTTTACGTTTAATTATCCTTGCTTATGTTGCTGTGCCCTTCCAGGGTCCATAACTGTATCTTAGCTTTAAGCATATTTTAACAAACTTAATTCATATTATGGTATGCAAATAAATGAAATGAAATGAAATGAAATGAGTACTGGTTCACGTTGTATAGTTAATGGAGTGGATTATAAAATGTTACCTACTGAATATCTAATTGTGATACACGTAAAACTGATCCCTTTTATTTGTAATCTTAAAATATGATCTCCTATTAAATAAATGTTTGTGTTACCTATTATATTGTATCTTAAGTACCTAAATATATCTAAATGTAAAAATAGTATTTTAAGAAAATAGCTAGGTACCTACTTACCCTTTTATTAGATTTTATTTATGTTATTGTTATTAACTTTTTTATGCGAGCGTATTTTTTTTAGTTTTCATGTAGAATTTTGTTTTGATTTTTGTTTCTACGATTTAGATTTTTAATAAATATGTAACTATAATTTTGCTGTGCCCTGACAGGGTCTACAACGGCTCTTAGCTATAAGCCTTTTGTGAACATCTTTATACCTTGTGGAATGCAAATAAACGAATATGAATATGAATTGCTCATTTCAGTCGACAAGTTAAATAGTAGGGCGCTGGGACACTGAAAGTTTCGGTTAGTTAAGCAGAAGTTTGGACTCGTATCGGATGCTCCAGGATATAATGGATTCTATACAACTTTTAACTGTTCTGTGATTATCATCATCATTCTCCTGTCCTTATCCTAATTTATCTGAGGTCGGCGCAACATGTATTTTTCTTTTATACTCCTCTATTAGTCATCTCGGCAGACATAGACACTCCCTTTCTAGTTTTACCATCTTACACACAGTCCATCCATCGTATCTTTGGTCATGAAGTAAGCCCTGCAGGGTAATTGCGTAACACACTATCAGTAGCGATGGCTTTCACGTTGACAGTTCAACAACATTCATTGCGTTATTTACGTTGTTGACTAAACAAATTTTTCGAGCATCTGAAGCAATGGAACTAGCGTTTTTTTTTCGTCCGTGCGAACGCGGGCTAATAAATTGCTAATTCATGTCTGTGTAAACTTTTAGCCAATATATAACATAATCAGAATGCAGGCAGCGCAGGACCGATCGTCGTGGAGATCCTTAGGGGAGGCCTATACCCAGCAGTGGGTGTCGTGCGGCTGATATGATGATGATGATGATGATGATAACATAATCAGCCTATAATGTCCCCACTGCTGGGACACAGGCCTCCTCGCTTCGAAAGGGAGTCGGCTATAATCTACCACGCGGGCCCAATGCGTCTTCGAATTTTTGGTTCTATGACATGCCGGTTTCCTCACGGTGTTTTCCTTCACCGTTTTACACTTACTTAAACTTTTAGCCAACGAAGTGCTTAATCTGAGAAAAACTATTGAAGCGTGCACATTATAAACGCTTGCCTGATCAAATATAAGCCTGATCGTAGGTATAATAAGTAGCCTGTTGCTGTACTTAGTTATTTATGTCAAGGAACCGACATGACACTGAAACGCGACCACAATCCGCAAGAGACGTCCTGTGCAGATGTGTAGGATGAGCATTGTATGTAAGTAGGTATATCCTGTAGATACATCTGCCAATTTATGGATGGACTGTGAATGATGATATGCTTAGAAAGGGGGACTACCAAGATGACGACTAATAGAAAACGTATGGTCGAAAATGTTGCGCCGACCTAAAACTAAACTGGGATAAGGGCAGGAGAATGATGACATCTGCCAATTTACTACATAAATCCATCCAACACCTAGTGCGAGTGCGCTGCTCCTGAACAGACTATACCATCTGCTAGTGTCCCAAATGTCCCTTCACTTGCACCATTGACGATCTGCAATGCTATTCTTTAAAAATATGCGTCACCGTGAAAACTTAGGTGAAGTGAGCATGAAGTAAGTTGTCAATAATGTCAATCCCTATAGTATCAAGTGCAATGACAGCTCACTTCACCCAAGTTTTCACGGTGAGATTTTATACAGAATAGACCAGCTGAACAACGCCTCTGACGCCGCAATAAATGTGGCCAAGGTAGTCTGAAATATGTAGGCAACATCGAAATGACAAGAAGAAGAAGACTACATACAGTATGATTGTTTGCAAGCAAGCGTCATTGCTTGGCTTCAAGCCTTATTAAATCTTAAAAGCCACCAAAATAGAACTCTTAGCTATTACAGGAAAAGCTAAAAACAGTTTGTCGAATCATATTGATGACAATTGTTTAAAAGTAACAGTGGAGTTATGATCCATTTTTTTTTCTTTAATATAGGTACGCCAGACATCCGCCAGACAGACGACAGACGCCAGCACATCAAGTTACTACAATCTGTCAAATTTCTTTAATAGATTTTCAACTTTATCGCTAAAGCATTAAGGTTCAAGGTTGATTGGGAAAATTTGACAGTTTCGGGTAGCTTGACCTGCTGGCGTCTGTACCTACCGTACCGTACGTAGACAAGTAATGAGGTTACGTCTGGCGCGGATTAAAAATAAATAATATTTATTTTATTTCTACTATTTTACATAATTGTATCTATTTTATTATTTATTTATTAGTGTGATTTCCCGTGACATCACAGCGGGCCCTATCCCAGAATACCGGAAGGCCAATTATTCTCGTAATTTAAAACGTTCAAAATCTAGTCGCAGTCTCATCTCGGCGACAAACAAATGTAAAAAATTTGTCAAAATGGTCGCCGCGTTGCTAACAATAGATAGAACCATAAAATTACGTTGTGTTATTTTGAAATTAGAAGTATTTTTTGACAGATTGAGACTGAGATCAGACTGTGAACGTTCTTAAAATTACGAGAATTGCCCTCAGCGCTGCGACATTTATTTTTAAATGTCGAAGCATCATGCTGAGATAGGAGCCTTTTGGCCTCGTATAGGACTTTGTTTTATTTTTATTTTTAACTGTGTTTAGATTAGTTTATAATCCTGTACGAGTCGCAATAAATACTTTTGCTTTTCTTTTTTTTTACCCCAATATTATACCTACCTACTTTAAATAAAGTGTTGTTTATTCTTAAGGATAATATTAAGGAAGTAGATGCCTACCTAAACCCCGTTTGTCTATTTAATGTGACGTAATTAACAGATTTAGATTATAAGTGCAGTGATAGGTAATTATGGAGTTTCTCTACGAAAATATTATTGCATAGGTCCTTGGAAATAATAATAGACGAGAATAACCTTGTCACATCTAATAACTAATTGGTTATGTTCTTCTTTTTCGTGTCGATGGTACGACTGAATCTTAAATCTTTTTGGCCCAAAACTTTGCCACTTCCACGGCGTCGTCAGTGGCAGCGCAGAGGTCACTTTGACTGCATGTTTTGGGACACAGAGGGCAGGATAGGTGGTGGTGATAGTAGTGGTTGGTACAACTATACCAACGCCCAACCTACTGTTGAACACTGCGAGACGTTCCTATACACTGATGACCTCGCCCAGGCTACCCAAACCAATAAATTTGGGGACGCCGAAAATATCCTAGAGGCAGGCTTAGAAGTTCACGGAAAGTATTACTCTGATTGATTAAGTTGAACCAAGTTAAATAAGTTTTAAATCATGAATTGCACGATACATGACTCTACACACCCCAATACTTGACAGCTGTTGTGGTTGTGGTAGCCAAGTTAAATTAAATAGCAAGAGAAACGGATACAAGAAACCTGTTAAACAAATTATAAACTAACCGCCAATGTTTGCCACTTCGCTTGTCGCAACTCTTCGCGAATGAACATCATTTCGGGGCGAAGATCCCGATGTGCAAAGGGATCCATGATGATTTGCAGCCTGGGGTCGATACCCGCAAGCTGTTGGTCACTGAAAAATATTTAAAAAGACTCAAGGACCTAGATCTAGACTACTTAGACCTCAAAGATTCATCCCGATTTCTGGTTCTTTGCAGTTTATATTCATACTACTACTACTGCCATCTGTACGTTGTAAAAGAAAACTTGTTGCTTCGTTTTTACAATACTTAAACACAGATGGCATAAAGAATTATATAAATTCTGCACTTGGTTCTTCCAAGGCTCAATTATTTTTATTTTAGTATCCAGGTATTTTAATTAATTCTGTATTTTAACAGAGAAATTAAATTATTTTCTCCTGCTTTCATCAAATAAAGTGAATTATATTTATTAGTGCCTAACGAACCAAATCATGTTACGGGCGTTACGGCAATAGCCACACTATTGCCGAAAGCAATTAAGCTGATTTTCAGTTCATTTTCTGCTCATTTGGAGCCAAAAAAGTCACTGCATTGTCAATTATAAAAACTGTTAAAATCTTGTATCAAAAACTCAAAATCACAGCTGACAAATTCTTAACTACAGTTGAACTACGCTAGATGGCAGTACCATTAGGGTATCGCTACCACCTGCTCCTAGTCCAGTCCAAGCACATAGTAAAGACTCCAACCTTATTAACCCCTGACAATAGAAATAAATAAATTAGGAAGGAAGTATGTACAAATTAGCTCCAACATCTGCTTCTAGTGCTCCTGCTTCTTCTAGAGTCTCTCCTGCGGGATCTTCGTTATTTTCAGCAGACATTTTGCTACATAAAAGTAAATCAGTATAGGTAAATTTAATTCAAGCAAAATTTAATCCCAGTAAATAGTTACGCAAAAGTAAATGTCAACTCGACAACTTTTTTAAATTGATTGATGAATTTGTTTTATTTTGGCGTATAACGCCAAAAAAAAACAATCAACTCACAGACAAGCCAGAACTTCACAAGAAACTTATATGATATTGTTTTTAATATAACTTAAATGATAACATAACATGTTGATGTTTTGCTCTAACTGTGTTTTCATGTAATTAATATTTTTGTGCAGCTGTGTAACAAAATCAGAAATAGGAACACAGCGGTACCATCTATGGTTTTTTGTTGAAATTATTACAAGCTGGAAAATCATGATGGCGTGCGTTCTGAAGTTTTTTTTTTTTTAGTCTCGAATGAATTCTTGTTTCCTAAATAACAATAATCACTAAGTGAGAAATGTTACAAAACTGTAAGTCATTTATTTATTCAGATAAAAAGTGTCAGTAACTCTTAAATAAAATTAAAAGAATATTTAAATTAACTTTGAGACAGCGATGACTCATCAACATTCAATATTTCTGAACGCACTCCCACTCCAGTAAAAGGGTGAGTGAACCGCCTCATTGTTATTTATTGCATTTGCCTCTAATAATACATTAATTAGCCGTTTTACGGACACAGCGAGTGCAATAACATAGGTCGCGACAGCCATGCCGATGTGAGTAATTTAAAAGGTGTGGCACGACAAGGGGCGTAGTTTCTCATCTAGTGACATTAGTGGTGTGAAAAAATATTCTTCCTAACTCGTCGCAAGATGACCGAGTACAAATTGGTGGTGGTAGGCGCCGGAGGCGTCGGTAAATCCGCATTGACTATACAGCTGATACAGAATCATTTTGTGGACGAGTACGATCCTACGATCGAGGATTCGTATCGGAAACAAGTAGTTATCGATGGTGAGACGTGTTTGTTGGACATCCTCGACACGGCGGGCCAGGAGGAGTACTCCGCGATGCGGGACCAGTACATGCGGACGGGCGAGGGCTTCCTGCTGGTGTTCGCAGTGAACAGTGCTAAAAGTTTCGAAGACATTGGCTCCTATCGGGAGCAGATAAAGCGGGTGAAGGACGCGGAGGAGGTGCCCATGGTGCTGGTGGGGAACAAGTGCGACCTGCAGGCGTGGGCCGTGGACATGGCGCAGGCGCGCGAGGTGAGCTTGTTTACATAATAAACCTGCACCACACACACACCACACTACATTCACATGTCTTTTGTTTGTGTACACTGCACAACAAAAGAACAAGATCAAGGAACTGTTGGTTCACTAATCAAGTATCTAATCATAGTTTCACTTAATTGATTAATTAACTCCCATTTGTGTTATAAAAGCTAATGTGAAGCAGTTGTAATGATCTTATGTAAGATCTTTGTTTGTGTACATCCACACTTTAATTCATGAAACCACATTCTCTTAAAGACGGCTGGCAAGAATAAGGCTGTCATTATCGGCCTCAATATATACTCAAACTACTAGTTACTCTTTTGTGTCATAATGTTAAGGATAAAGATTTAAATTAATTCAATCACTGTTTATTAAAAAGTATGATGTCAGGACTTAATTAAATAAACACATGATCATTGTCTAGAAATTTTGATCTCAAGGAAAGATAGCTACTTTACATATGAGCTGATCATAATTACCTACTTTGGATCATTCTAAAAGCGCTGTCATAGCTAATGAAAAGGCTAGATGATGTAATCAACAAATGTGATATGTCTGTGATGGATGTAAAGTAACATAATTTGACTACCTGTTGGTTGATATTTTTGCATTTATGTGAGTTCTGCAGACAATGTATACAGGTTGGCAGGGATATTGACGCGTTACCATGGATTCAGTACATGATTCTGGACACCCCAGTATCGACATTTTTCATTAAAAAAACCCTTGTTTCCTACAAAAGTGCCTATGTGGTCAAAATTTTTCTTTTAATAACTGACAAAAAATTTCAAAGCTGGGGTGTCCAGAACCATATCCATACTGAATCCATGGTAACAACTTGTGCGTGGATTTCCCTACCACCCTGTAGTTGTCCCTATCACCCTGTAAGGTTCTCCAGATAATATTTGAACCAATTGAAATAAACATTCTAATATTAATTTCCTACTGTATGATGACAGCTGGCTGTAAATTTCATGAATCTTTCTGTTTTTATGATTGTCTTTCATGCCCATACATCTTTCATACCCCAGTACATTTTATGTTCCAAAGTATTCTTTTAAAAATCCTCACTAGCACTAATTAAAAGCCGCAATGGGGCTACAGCAAACATAACGTAACAACGACATATGTTTGAACAATTTAACACATATTTAGTAACACCATCTAATACTTGCGCAAACAGAGTTTATTACGGTATCTCATTAACCTCATATTCAGATTTAATTTAAGAAACCATATGTGTAACTGTAACTATTTTATATGATAGCCCAGTGGTAATGACCCTGACTTACTAGTTGTATGTTGTGGGTTCGAAACCAGGCAGGCGCTTTACTTTGTGTAATTTATTTCATCACCACTACTCTCAAAAACATGTGACCACTCCAATCCACCACGCAGGCCCCATGAGGGTTAGAAGAACCAAAAATTCGAAGACATTTGACATCTACCAACCCGCACTGAGCCCGCATTGTGGATTAAGGTCCACTCCCTCTCACAGAGAGGAGGCCTGTGTCCCAGCAGTGGGAACATTATAGGGTATGCTTATGGTGGTATGTTTTGAAGAATACTTTGTTATTATTTTCCTTGATAAAACTGTCAACATTTAAAATAGAAAAACAACCTGTAGTTGATATGCAACAAAGGATAGTTCACAAGTACTTCTACATTCCAATGCAAACAAAGTAATCAATCAATTCAGTTTATAAATAAGCCTAGTGGCCTATACCTATAATCATAGTGGTTTATTGATCGCCTTATCTGGCATTCTTTCTCAATACTCATTCTGAAGAACAGCCTTCCCCAAGTTATGCTAGTATTAAAATAGCCTTCACAAGTGGCCATGTACTTAAAATTTGAAGTCCGGTGCAATGGTTGGCCAATCAGCACTGCCTGTAGCTTGTCTGGCTAGTGTTTTGGTATTAGCTGTACTAATATCTGCTGCTGAGCGTGGGGTCCTGGGTTCTATTCCCAGATCAGCTATTGGGGGTTAGTGTTATTGGGGGTTTTCGTCGAGCAAAGTGTTTTTCGGAGTTGGCGGAGTGACACATCCGTGTCTCGCGTGCTTTCCGAGGCATGGGGGGTTAAGCCGTTAGTTCTGGGCCTGATCTCTCTCGGGTCGTATTGGCTTGCGTGCCATCCCATCGGACTATGAAACTGAGGGAAGAGAGAGTGCACCCCAGTTGCGCACACACTTGTGCACTATAATATCTCCCGCCGATGGCTAGTCTCCGTTGAGAATGTCCGCCATGGCCGAAATATGGCCTGGAGCCACACTAGGAACACTGGAACCACAATAATTGATCCTCTACCTTGTCCCCCATACAGATTAGGACAATATAGCTTTTTACACTGCAAAAACTCTGTTAAGTTATATTTAGAAACAGAACCCGGTTGAGGTATTATAATTCCTTACTTCGCCATCATAGTCAGCCTATAATGCTCCCATTGCTGGGACACAGGCCTCCTCTCGGTGAGAGAGAGTGTGGGTTGGTAGCTGTCACGTCTTGGAATTTTTGACATGCCGGTTTGCTTAAAATGTTTTCCATAACCGTTTTGAGAGCAGTGGTGATGAAATTAAATACACAAAGTAAAGTGACTGTCTGGGTCCGAACTCACGACATGCAACCCGTAAGTTGGGGCCGATACTACTCAGCCACCACTGCTCTCCCACTAAACCCTGCAAACCGAGTCTACTATTGTCCTTTGGTCTTTATTAAAGCCCACCAAGACCAGAAAAGTGCTTATAAAACCCTTTGACTTTAAAAGATGCAACTCGTTGATGCAAAAATAAAACATGAAATCATTTCTGAATACTTTATATCTGACCGGATGACCTGCGTGTAACTTCGGTATTCTCAAACAAGGCAGGAGAAAATAATACAAGATGGCAATTAAAATTAATTAAGTGTTCTTCTCATGAAGTGAGTCATTGGGCGTCTGCACATTGTTCAATGTGCCACTTCAGCTAATGAAAGCACTTTTAAATTATGTTGCACTTTTAGACACTTGCCTTAATCATTTTCAGTCTTGTAATTAAGGAGAAACTTAGATTGTTGTCTCTGTATAACATTCCTTGGGAAAAGTTTGCTGAACATCTAAGCGGATACAGTTGAATACCAGTATTTTACATGGACCGCCTGCCTATCTGACCTCCACAACCCTGTTACTGGGTAACACAATTCCCCTTGGTGAGACTGGTGGTCTGACTATTGGGCTTCTGACTACCCCTAACAACAGTCAAAGATCACAATATAATTAATTTAATAACAAACACTAAAGCATAGGCCTTCATACAAAATATGTGCTTCAAAACACTACCAGCCTATTTCAGTAAGACAAAAACAAAAAAAAAACATGAAAAATAACTCCAAAATCAAATCATGTAAAAAATATGTATTGTACTTTTCACTTACAAAAAATACTTTAAACAGAATAGCATTTATTTAAAGCAAGAATCACGTTTGTATTCAACATCAGAATAACTATTGCACAGATATTTACAATTCAATGTTTATGGAATACTTTATGTCTTCATTTTAAGCATTCCATAAACATGAGCACTTACTAGTTTCATTGCTCACTTTATAAATAAACCAAATAAAACGGAAATAAATGTAAGCAACTTCTTTTGATAAAATATGGATATAAGAAATATTATGTTTGTGTTCCAGTTTACTATTTATAAATCAATATTAGACAACTGACCTATCCTTAACAAAAGCAAGTTATTTATTAAAAACTTGGTAATTTGCTTGGGATCTGAGATAAATGTGGAGGTAATTAATTATGTTATAGTATATAGTATGTGCAATAAAAATTGTCATAATATACTAGGGGAAACCCAAAATCAGAACAAAATGAAAACAGGCTTTCAGTTCCTATTTATAATGCAACAATGTGGCTAAGTAATATCAGCCGCACGGGTCGATCGATCAGGTTAAGCTCCGCTTGCCGCGATTGGTCCGTGGATGGGTAACCATCTTCACATACCAAGACTCCTCCGTACCTCGGAAAGCACGTTAAGTCGTTGGTCCCGGCTGTCATTCGTGGATCTTTGACAGTCGTTACGGGTCGTCAGTAGCCCGAAAGTCGGACAACCAGTCTTATCGTATCTTATATTAGGGGTATCATATTACCCAGTAACTGGGTTCTGGAGGTCAGATAGGCAGGTGCTCCATGTAAAATACTGGTATTCAGCTGCATCCGGTTAGACTGGAAGCCGGCCCCAACACAGTTGGTAAAAGGCTAGGCAGAGAAATGCAACAATGCAATATGTAGGTATGAAATACAATAGTAACTCACATTAATTTATATTATTCTCAGGGATTCCCTGTCAAGTGTGGATTTTAGTTAAATATCAAGACCTCAACAATCACTGGAAAATAGAGATTAGGTATATAGGTACTTATGTACTTTTAATCGGAATTTAATTCTGTAGCGTAGGCTAGGCCCTTAGTTTGGGAGCTGATGCCACCTTATTGGTGACCCAAGGTGGGTACAGCTTTTTTGTCGGAACACCGATACGTTCCACTGGCGCTCCCATACATGTGTTAATACCCGGTATCGTGATGGTTTCAGCTGTTAAGAGTACGGCCTCGCCTTCCCGTAGCGGTGGATATCTAAAAGAAAATCCCCATTTTAAAAAAAAAAACATTAGATTCTACTGATCCCTATATAACCGCCGCCACTTCTAAGCAAAGTTCTCCAAAAATGCGGAAATATTTCGATTCCTATATTCTATTCTTGGTAATTTTTATTATGTCGCACGTCTGTCACGTTTTTCTTCCCATTAGCCACATGGATGGCAACATGTTGACAGCGTTTATACATATCGCTAAAGCCCTATTTACACGGTGCGAGTTTCTGGAACGTTCATGAACAATAATCGCATGCCATAAAGCGCGTTCAATTATTTCC
The DNA here is from genome assembly GCA_911387795.2 of Apamea monoglypha. Classification (NCBI taxonomy): domain Eukaryota; kingdom Metazoa; phylum Arthropoda; class Insecta; order Lepidoptera; family Noctuidae; genus Apamea; species Apamea monoglypha. Next base: position 17,195,010 of record OU426930.1, on the reverse strand, counting down.
AATCAAAAATTGCATGCAAGTGTGTACACGCGTACAATTTTCATAAAATGGCATACAATCATTGAATGCAAGTTTTGCCATTCAATAATTACATGTGACTTCTGTTTACATCAAGGCAATAATTGCAAGTCAATTACTACATGAAAGTTTTGCCTCGTCTAAACAATTGATTCAAGTATTGAATGCGATTTTATAGTACGTGCGATTTTATTGTACTTGCTGTTTACACCAGTACCAGTCCTATACCAGTTTTGAATGGCACTTTTCGTTCAACAATTATACGTGTTGTTTCGACGGTGCCAGTCAAATCGTTGCTTCAGTTTTATGGAATCCTGCACAGGCAATAAACTTGCACCGTGTTAATATAGTTTAAGTAGTGGAATCGAAACACAATATGGCGCGCGACTCCTCGCATCTTTGTGCCCCCTATACAAAACCACAGAAATCCAATGGGTGGTCTTATTTGTACCTAAGAACCACACCACATTCTGAATATTTAGTTACTAACCGACGAACAACTACTTTTAGAATCCTTGTATGTTTATTTGTTTATCCTGTTCTATAATAGCAACAAATGAGTAGGTCAGACAGTCGCTCGCAGACCAGACACTCTACAAACAAATAACGATGCCTGGTAGATCTGAATTTGTTTCTTTTTAAACGAAAATCAGTCATGATCATGTCTGTGGTGTTTGTTATACATATATGTTATACATGTTAGTTAAGTCCACGGAATAGAAAAAAACAGTGGAAGTGCCCTTAGACTCCCTTAGTACGGGAACCAGTGTCGCCAAACTCACACACTTGCAAAATTTCAATACACAGAAAACGATGATATAATTGGCTACTAATTATAAATGCAACTTTGGCGAAAAGTTTATTTATTGTTGTTCAAAATTAAATCTTATTACAACTCTCGAGTGTTGTTTTTATTTTACGTGTCAAAATCAATGAAGTCCATTTTTCCATGTAACAATCAAATTCGAGCAATCCACAACGAGTTCAGCTACTCAACGCTAGAGGGCGCTGTAACCAATTTACTCTATTTAGCACCCTAACGTCATTGAAATAGATGTCATATTCGTATGCACTTGTTATCTATTTTGCTACTCAGCTAGAGATGAGGACAAGATATCGATAATTTAATATCGATGTTTGTGCAATTGTAATTAAAATCTTTTATCTTATGTAACGGACCAAAGTCCGATTAGTATAAAAGGTAAAATGGTTAAATAAAACGATAAATAGTGAATTTAAACTATTTATTGTACTATTTATAAAACATATTTGTTTAATAATTGTCGGAATTGCGTTATCTTTTTTAAAAATATGTAGCCTTTTTTTGAAGTTTGTAAATTGTTTTCATAAAAATGCTCTGAACAGATTCTATGTACTTGATTTTGACGGCATCCAGTTCCACCTTCTCGTAGCTTCTATCCATTTCTCCTTGGTAAAAGGATCTTAGGGAAAACTGAAATATTTACATACTTTGTTAGTATTAGTTACTTTTGAGGCCTACGTCCAGCTATGAATGAATGATTGGTTTATTTGTCAGAATATGAGTACTCAAACTCCAACCATTTATTTCAATTAATCGAGAAGAACGACAACGAGCATATAATATGTCATGGTAACGTGTAAGTTTCACTATATAAATACACATTTTATTATTTTATCGATACCGAACTATTTGAATGTGTCCCATCCCTAATCGAGTAGCGTCGAAGTTTCTAGAATGTATACGATGATATTCAAGACAGCGAGCAAGTTGATTTAGACTTTGAACAATGGACATAAGGTAGTTTTTAGTTCGCAACAAAGTAATAAATATGGTTTTGTCAATAAAAACGATTATATTGAAATATATCATAGTTTTATAATAATCGGTGATACGATACACCTCCGCAAGATACATTTTTTGTCCTGCTATCGCTTTTGCATGTAAAAATTGCACAATAAGGCATATTTGTAATATTTTTCGTTACGTTCGAGACGTCATATCACAGCAAGTAGGTAATCCCGACTGAGCCGGTGTTGCGGAACTCCGCATAATTGTGACACACGCGCGATAGCTGCGTGGCACTTCCACTGTTTTTTCTATTCCGTGGTTAAGTCCAAAATTGGTCATTTTCTGTTTCTACATCACCCTTCCCCCATCACTCTTTTTTTTACTTTCGTTTGGACTATTTTTAGAAGTCTCCTGGTGCTATAAGTACATGTAACAGCTTTAAGCAAGCAAATGGACATAGTGTAAAATCTGATTTTTGGACTTGTCATGTAGACACCACAGAAGTGTTCATCTTGATAGCAATAAAGAGAGATTGGGGGTTTGTTTCAGCGTTTGTCGATGTTATCATGTGAGTGGCTTGCGAAGTTGACCATAGGAATCCTTGCTGCCGTCTGTAGGCGCACCTTAAGTTCGTGATGAATACCCAAAATGGCTGGATGTATTAAATCAGTTGACTTAACCTGAAGCTGTCTACTGGATAAAGGTCTCTCCTAATTCAGGACACAACACTCGCGTCCCATCCTTTTGCGCATCACTTAAAATCACCGCTGTCCCCGCTTCTTTCTCTAAACCTTTGGTTTCCTAAGAAAGCTGTGAACGGTCAAACAATAGCGGTTGTCCAAATACAGAGCGTTTTTGACACCTTATTGTCAAATAATCGTGCTGGTGGTGGTGGGCTTGTGACTAAGTAATAACAGCCGCACGGGTCGATCGATCAGGTTAAGCTACGCTTGCCGCGGTTGTATCGTGGATGGGTGACCATATTTACATATCAAGACCCCTCCGTGCCTCAGAAAGCTAATTAAGCAGTTGGTCCCAGCTGTCAATCGTGTATTTGGTAGTCGTTACGGATCGTCAGAAGCCTGAAAGTCTGACAACCAGACTTACCAAGGGGTATCGTATTACCCAGTAACTGGATTGTGGAGGTCAGATGGGCAGTCGCTCCATTTAAAATACTGGTATTCAGCTGCACCCGGTTAGACTGGAAGCCGACCCCAACCGTAACATAAGACGTTGGTCCATCTCGACGAGGAGAACCCACTACGTTTTCCGATACGCAAACTCCACGCAAGAGGTCGTATGAGCACTGCCACTTCAGTTTGCTAGCTCTACAAGCAATGTCGATTAACTGGTCGTTCTACCAATCGCTAATAGGTAGTCTTAATAAAATCGACTCATGAACCTTAACTTACTTGATCTCTAAAACCTCGGCTCGTGCAGGTCCAAAAGATTTATTTCTAAACGTACTGTTGCGCTGTGCGCTTGACTTCTAACTCCTTAATACATAGTAATTAGACTGAAAATCTGGCCATTGTCGTGTCAGTTTTTAAACTACTGCTGGAAACAAAATGTACCATCACGCAAACCCATTTGATTCACCTGGATCGCGGATAAAGTTGTATGCTTTCACAATTTTATCCGCGATCCA